>JAODKE010000146.1:23820282-23840660 GCA_026779605.1 Mormyrus hasselquistii
TACGCCTCGCTGATCTCCCGTTTCTGGTGTTCGTCGGATGGGGGGTGTGCTTGGGGGGCGGGGGGGGGGGGCGGGGGCATATTATACATCAAGCTCATCATCTGTAGTTCCACATATGTGACTATCAGAGATGAGGTGCACAGGTTACCCGGTCAACCATCATGGAGGAGTCCAGCCCAAAGAACACACAGCTAATTCACTCTGTTCCATGCAGAGATGCATATGGCTGGCCCGACTACTTATTTTCACGCCATGATCTGGCCAGCATCACTAGCTCCAGCTTACACGCTTCATCACTACTGCCCTTTTGGCATCATGGCAGGCTGGGAAAAAGGCTAACAGCTTGGAACATTTTTGCGAGTGTGTCTGACTGACGATTTTATGCCACCTGAACTATCAGAGAGTCTTTGCTCTCAGGTGTGGGCTATAACCACCCCCAAGCCCTGGGATAAAGTTTAACTGCCAGCCCACTGTGGAGATGGAGCAGAGGACTGCTTTGGCACCACGTGGGCTATGGCTTGACGGTCATGGGATTACACAGAGAACAGGTCTGATATCGCAGCAGAGGTCGTGAGCGTACCGCTTGTCTAAATCGGCCTTTAATGAAATGAGGATTTAGCACAGACTTTGCGAAGGATTAAAGGGCTTCTTAACTGGACCTCATGACAGATACCGGTGTCACTCCTGTTCTGTCTAATTACTAATAAGAAATCCCGTCATTTATGAAGAGCAAGTCAAATCTGTCTAACTAATGCTTGACCCAAACCAAAACACAACAATACTGATTTATCAATATGTTCCAAACTGTGATTTTACTGTATCTGCATTATTTACCTTCATGACAGGTATATAGATTTTACTTTATGTTTACACATGAGCCATGAATAATTGAAATGAATAATTAGCACAAAATACTAATAATTGCCAAAAACAGTAGCTAGAATATCAGTGCCATCTTTTCTGGGGGGGTGGTGGTTCAGGTTCAACTGGGGGGTTATGAACTAAGGGTAACAATATATCAGCCCACCACATAAAAAAAATCTCAGAACAGCTGCTATTCACTGGAGGCCATTATTCATATGTAATAACATCAATGGTATGCAAAATTTCACACTCACTTCATACACATTTTTTTTTTGGGGGGGGGGGGGTAGGTTATCCTTTTCATCTGGGGTCTGTTAGGCCAAGATAGATGAAAAAGTGCTACCCTGCAAATTACCGCTGTCTCTCGATGGGTTGGATATTAGATAATATCAATAAAATCCAATCAACATAATTAATTACATCAATATACTATCTGCAGGTGTTTCAGTAACATACCCAGAGGACTGTATGCTATACACATCAACAGAAGTGACTAAAATTAATGACCATTAACGTGAATAATTCCCCATCTGTCTCCCCACTCTTCGGTTGATGGCCGCACTCATCAGAACACTTTAAAACTCGAGAGACGTAATTAGAATCCGTGGTGAGGCTTGGTGTGCAACTCTGGCACACACGGCTGACCTGGACTTGCATTGCTGGCAGGCCTCAATAACGAACCTTTAAAAAAATAAAAATGTCTGAACATCACACATCACACGTTGCGTCGGACCTGTAAAATGTGTTGATTTTGAGCCTTTATTGCCTAGTTGACCTCCCTGAGAGACGTGCTGCTCTCTAATGCGTGACTCCGAAAGCTGTGTTCCGTGAGTCCCCATCAGTCGAAACATCAAGGCTGTGTCACTGCCAACGCAGCACCGCTACGCTCAATTTACACCGTGACGAGGCCGTTTACTGTCTCCGGCGCATCCGTGAGGAAAACCAAGGTGATGAACGTGCGTGCAAACGATTAACACTCATTTGATGACAGCACCTTGATTGCAACTAAAGATGCGAGCAGAAGCGGCTAGACGCTAATTAAGGGCCGCGTTTAACTCTGATTGAAAGGACACGATGCTCAATGACTGAACACTGCCATTACTCACACTTTTCTAACTTAATTGGACATTAATTTTTATGGCAGGTTCTACCAGTGTGGGTGCAGTGTGTGTTTACCACAATGTCTGCCTAATAGCTCAAACAGTAGCAAATTTTACATCGCCATGGCTACACGTTGAACTTGATTATATTCTTATCAAGTTCTTTTGTCTTATCTGTAGTCGATAGTAAAAGGTCGGATCTTACCGCTTGTTTGGCGAGCAAAGGGAAAGTGTTGTGTATATTTAAATTTTCTGAGGCTGACTATTGCACGTTTACTGTGGGACCAGTATTGCTTCACGCTTTGGTTTAACTTGCATGACAACGGTCAGCTCTGTAGAAACATCTACATGACACAGCGTGATAGCCCATTTGACAGACCTAAGGTCAGTTACTTGTTCAGCCCAAACTTATTAGGTAGCAAAACTGTTACTGACTAACACACCCATATAAGCAGAACTGCTCCTTAACCTTACTGACCAATAACTAAAGCCATCTAAAGCTGGAGCCACACATTGTCCACACCTCAAAGGGTCAGAACATTGGTCGGGGTCTCCTTCTGACTGCCTTGGGGTAGCTGCCGATACATTTGGAAGTTGAGGGGGGGCTAATTAGCTGTTCCTTCTGTCTGGTTTATGTACAGAGTACAAAGATTTTGTGCACAAGGGCACAATTAACTGGAGTAATAAAGCTTATTATGGAGATTAAGAAGGAGTAGTAAGAATTTTATTGATCTTTGGACAACATTTAAGTCCTTGTGTGCCCTTGCATACATATGTGTGCACTGATGGGAGAATGAGGGAAAGACTGAACCCAGAAAAACGCCTGGAAATGCTCAGTTCTCCTTAAAAGATTTCCCTAAGAATCCCTGAAAGGTCTATCATATTAAACCCCAGAGAGCGGGCATGATAGGCCACCCTCTGGCACTCTCTGACCATCAGCAAAGTGTCCGCTCTTCAAGATCAATGACAGCTAGAAAAAGGGCGATATGATGATGATCGGTTACATTGTGATTCAAAGTGTAATACCTCATCCGGCAGACAGTGTGACTCGGCTGCGAGGATTCAGGGAAGTCTGCTATTCTCTATGTTGTTTTCATAATCTGCTGAAATCGATCTCATCATCCGCGTTGCCATTGAGACGTTAGTTTGCAGTAACATCTTAAAATGTTGCTTTCTTGCTGGAGGACTATGTAACTCTCAGTCAGTAGCAGTAGAAGAAATTGTGTCCAGATGTTGAGACAAGAACTATAATTAATCTTATATAAAAGGGGTAACACTATATACATAGATTTTTGTAAGATTAATTGTGTTTGACTTTAGCTGAGTGCTTTTGATTTAATACTGCCCTGTGGACGTGTGGCAAAAAAGATTAAAGAGTTTGGTAAATAATTAATGAAGACAACGAGATCCTCACAATGGAAATCAGTGTGGCAACCGACCAATTAGTGATGAATTTGTCGAAGCGTGCAGGTTGGCGACAAACCAAAAGACTAAACCATTTTTCTCACATGTATAACATTTAACTCAGTTTTTCCCACAATCCTTTGGGATGTTTTAACTGAAATGTCACAGGCTGGGGGTGAGATAAATGTAGTCGTGAGCAGTGAATATTTTACATCACGTAGCTAATACACTGAATTTGCCCTCAAAAGAGTTTCTGGCTGACTCCAGGTCATTAAAACCATCCATCTCTCCACCCATCCATCTTCTATAACCGCTTATAAAGTGCAGAATTGCGGAAGACTTGGAGCTATTCCAGAGATCACAGGGCGCTGTGGGTGGGACGTTAATCCAACGCGGGGCACACATTTTGACAGCTTCCTTTCAGTTTAGCTTTGGGCTTCTTTGATTGCAAGCCCAACCTCAAAGTCACAATTTAACAAGGGTTCTGCGAGTTAGCCACCATCAAATGTTCTGGTCATTTGCTTCAGCTCATCAGTACTAAAAACAAAATTCACTCATTACCCGCAAACATGCTTTTAATGACTATAATTTTGGAGAAGGGAAAGGAAAAATTTAAAGTGCAGACCTGAATCACTCATTAAATACCTAAAGATAATTTTACAAAGTCCTCGAAAAGTCACATCAAACTGTGTCTACTAAAAATGGACAAACCTCAAGGAAAATCGCTGATGCGCAAGGACATCAGAATCCTGTTTACGAATCATTCATCTCGAGAAGTACTGTGCAAAACCCTTGGGTTATAGTGTCTAGGGAAGTTGTTTTTCATAAATACATAAACGTAATGTTTTTTTTTTTAGTGGATAATTTTATTGAGTGTATTAACACACTATCCTCCTCTCCCGCTGCTTCTCTAATTTCCAGCGGTGTGATTTCCGAGCCGTTTAAGCCGCCGACTGGTAGCGAAGGGGACAAGGTTGAGTTCTCTCCCTTTATTTGCTGCATTCTCAGAAACGCTCGCCTGCACCATCTGTTAAAATTACCCCTATAAGAGCATCCATTGTGACGCAGCCTTAAAGCCGCTCCCATGATTAGCCTGAATGCTTTCCGACCCTCATTGTGGCTAAGAAGGTTTGGCTAAACTGTGAGCTCGTCACAAAATGAAATACATTCATTAAGCACCACTAAGTATGGGGTGTGAAGTCCACTGGAGATCACAAATATCTCTTCATATATTTCCTGTGTCCCCTGCCTCTATTTCTTGGTGTGTTTTATTTTTCTTTGACCTCTGTCTCCTGGATCTGGACTCAATCCTATGAGGAGGAAACCATAGTGAGTCTCACTGTTACTGTCACCTCCACCTCATTCTGACCATCCCCGAAAAGAATAATCGAAAATAAAACTGCAGCCACTCTTAAGAATCTGTGCTTTGTGTGACTTCGTCCACCAAGTTGCCAAGGATCTTTTGTTTAGATGATCCTGTTCCTCTCCATTCTCCATGACTTCTTTAAAGCCATGAAGTGAGGTGCATCTTTAGAGCAACAAGACTGGAGGGGGGGGGGTGGAATTTGATGGCCACTAGACTGGGAACACTGGGCTGGCAGCTGTCACAGCTGAAATGTCGTAGTGCACAAAAATATCTCAGAAATGCAGGTGCAGTGCATCTATTTCATGACAGTGCAGCTGCCCCACCTGCATATCCTCACTCTCCAGTCCAAAGCGACACTCCAGGCAGTGCTGATGGCCGTCGGGAGGTTTATCAGTCACACAGGCTCAGACCCACCGTAGGTTTATCAACGACACAGGCTCAGACCCACCGCAGGTTTTCAGTGACACAGGCTCAGACCCACCGCAGGTTTTCAGTGACACAGGCTCAGACCCACCGCAGGTTTATCAGTGACACAGGCTCAGACCCACGGAATGTTTATCAGTGACACAGGCTCAGACTCACCGCAGGTTTATCAGTGACACAGGCTCAGACCCATTGCAGGTTTATCAGTGACACAGGCTCAGACCCATTGCAGGTTTATCAGTGACACAGGCTCAGACCCACTGCAGGTTTATCAGTGACACATACTCCGACCCGCGGCATGTTTATCAGTGACACAGGCTCAGACTCACCGCAGGTTTATGAGTGACACAGGTTCAGACCCACCGCAGGTTTATCAGTGACACAGGCTCAGACCCACTGCAGGTTTTTCAGTGACACATACTCCAATCTGCGGCATGTTTATTGGTGACACGGGCTCGGACCCACCGCAGGTTTTTCAGTGATATAGGCTCAGAGTCAGGGCAGGTTTATTAGCCACACAGGCTCAGACCCACTGCAGGTTTATCAGTGACACAAGCTCGGACCCATGGCAGGTATAGCAGCGACAGAGGCTCAGACCCACCGCAGGTTTTTCAGTGATATAGCCTCAGAGTCATTGCACATTTATTAGCCACACAGGCGCTACTCGCTTTCAAAGCATCCAGCACCTCCTGCCTAATTTAGCTCTGACATGCTGATGACATCACATCCCTCCATCTGATCTCTGTCAAGAAAAACAGGAAGATCCCATCTGGCGTTCCCATCCAAAAATATGGTGCCAGTTCAACCTGTGACAGTCTGTAAGCTCCCTTTAGCTTGTTATCCAAGAAGACAGGGAAAATCAAAAATGAATAACAGGGCAGTTTACTGAATTTCACCCATTATCTCTTTCACTAAAGAGTGGGATTTTAACTTCCTCTATTCTAGTTATAATCCCTTTCAAAAGTAAGATAAATTCCTTTCCAGTCCTCTTAAGGCTGAAAAGCATCAGCACTCCCAGTTTTCTAGCCTCCGTCGTGACCTCATTCACCCCTCTTTCAAGCCGACCAATCGCAGGGCCATGCTATCTCCCCGTGTTACAGTCGGAGGTGTGACAAGCATCACCCTGCTTGTTACAGTATCGGGATTTGCCAGACGAGCGTGTGGGTTTTAATTAGCGTGATTAGCGTGTTTGTAACCTGTCACCAGCTACCGCCTCGCTACCCTCCCCCGGTGACAGACCTGCGATGCCCCCCCATCCAGAACATCCGGAACCGCACGCCACATGGGATTGTGAGCTCCAGGGATGTAATTAGCACCTCTGTCTTCCTCAGTCTCATTTGGATGGGGTCACATGTTCAAGCGAAGTGGAGACGATGAGAGCAGAACCATATAAGGGGCCAGTCCCCCCCTCCCAATACACAGGGGTGATTTTAGGATTTTTTTAAGGACGTTGGTATTAGAATGGCCATAATTCACACACAGGGGCTATCGTTATCATTACCCAATAATATGTTTTGAATCAGTGAGTGACAGGGGATGAGGCACTCCGGGGGCCAATCAGCTTTCAGCTGTGGTATATGTACATGCCCCTATGTACTTATCCTGAAACATTTTTCTGGGGGGCCTGGATGTCTGCGTAGGAGCAGTGATCCATGTCAGGCCGCAGATTTTTTTTCACCGCGTTAAACAGGGGTTAAAGCTCACTGAGATTGGGAGGGGCTCACTGGGGTTCTATCATAGAGCCCAGCGATGAAGCTGATTTCATGCCCCCGGGAGCCAACTAAGCCCCCCCACCCCATCACAATTTAGCACAGCCCTCTGCAAAACTGAGGCAAGTGCAGCCAAAAACAAACTCAGAGAAGCGAAGGTGCTGCCAGTTCCTAGCCCTGTCTAGCGGGCCTGCTACATCGCTATGGAAATGACAAGGCCTACAGTGACCCTCAAGCCTGCGAGTGCCTGCACATGGTGCATCATTACACCCCCTGCTGATTTCCAGGGAAACCCCATGTCAGGATCCATGCAGCCTAAGTGTCGCTCCGTGTCGTGGTGGCTGAATGAGCATTAAAAGTTTAGGTTACCGGGGCACAGGTGGAGGTCCAGGGCGGGGTCATGTGACAAGCACATTCATTTCACCTGGCTTTTATTTCCAGCCCCCGAAACCCAGTGCAGGAGCCTTTCTGAGTCCCCATTTTCTCTTCTTGTGTGTTTTAGCTGGGCTGCCTCTGAAAAGCCCGGCTTCCTCCTCTGTCCTTCTGCCTCCACATCTCCACTACGTCTGCATTCCTTCCTCTTATCCCTTCATCATGTGATTCCGCTCATCTCCCCGCCACACAGCGAGGTTTACAATCTCACAAACAAACAGTCAGTCAATCAATCAATCAATCAATCATTGGAGGGGCCAATAAAGTGGGTGGAGCTACAGAATAATGAAGCTCAAGGCTTGAGGCCTGCGGGGTAAAACACTAACATCCTCTCATAAAGACAGGGCCACACCCTGGGCCTATCCTGCCCTCTAACCAGAGGTGGGGATTTCAGGTCCAGAGAGTATAAATCCAGACCAAGATTTTGTTTCAACCAACCAGTTACCAGAGTTCAATACCAGAGATCCGTTCAACCTTACACTGCAGTGCTGACACTGCACACTGCACTTTAAACTGGCTATAAGCATTTCTTGCACAATATTTCATATCATCCTGTAAATTATATATACTCTCTTGTAAATTCATAGGTTATTTTTCTTTTTTCTGTTTTGCACTCTCTATAATTTTTTTACAGTTTATTTTACAATTTATTTTGTAGTTTCTTTGTTATTCACACAGTGATTTAGGATACATTGGGTCCCACAGGAAGTCCACGTTTTTGCTTCCTCCCAGCTCCTGGGTTGTAACAGGTGAACCTGGAAGAGCTTTAAACGTGTTGGTGCAATAAGAGAATAAAACAAGAGAAGCTGTATGCTACCAGACTTATAACTGGCAAAGTCAGGCGGTAAAGCCTTTTCCCCATGTCAGCTTTTACTCTCTGCTCATGCTAAATCCCGAAATCTGACATCATCGGTGATCCCTTAAACCTAACCATGATCTTGTCACCTTTGTCACTGTCCATTTCGTCCCTTTCTCTTACACCAGAGACACCCCCTTCAGCACCCGTGTCACTTGAATATAACTGGAAACTTTCTGTCGCACAATTTTTAATCGTTGTAATATATCTTCTACTCTTTTCTGCCAGAGCTGCTGCATTTCAGATTCTGTAACCTGTCTGAAGCTAAGCAGGTTTAGGCCTGGCCAGTACTTGGATGGGGGACCAACTAAGAAAGCTGGGTTGCTGCCAGAAGAGGCGCTGCGTAGTTGTCCAGTTATCCCACTCTGTGCTCTGTGTTGATCCCAATGCCCCAGTACAAATCGAGTTCCTGAGGTCATGAATCATCCCTCGGCATCTTTTGAAATAGCAGGGCTGGTACCCCAATGTCCTGTGGCCCTTTCAAATCTGGCTTCCTGACCTAGGGTTGTCAATGCTTTCAGATTCATGCATTACTTATATTACTCCATTTTAAACCTAAAATTAGCTACATCAAAAGCATTGGGGTTGAGTTTGCAGATGGTACAGCAGGAGTTGGCAATTTTATCCAGTATGGGCGGTTGTGTATGTGGGTTTTCACTGCAAATCCTTAATTAGATTAGATCCGATTATTGTTTGTACAGCTGACCTAAAGGTTATCCCAAAAATCTGCATGCACACTACCCCTTTGCGGATAAGATTGGCCCACCCCTGCCCTACAGCCTAAGTTACTGACCAACGCTGGCAACCCTGCTAACCCAATCCCCTGTATCTAACTGCTTAATTCTCTCCAGTCCCTCCACCAACTTAGTTACTTCGTGTTGAGCGTAGCAGTGCAGAATGGCTGCTGCTACATCGTCCAGTTGGGTGCTGGCATCTCAAGCGGCTCCCTATTGGTTTGGTAAAGCACTTTGGACGTTTTGAAAAAGCGCTACATAAATGTAGCACTCATTCACTCAATCATTCATTCGTTCATTCATATTTTCTATTAGCATGTGTGGTGCTTATGTCAGGCAAATCTAATACCTTGCTTCATCGCGCATGTCCACTATGATAATAAAGTCCTTCTCGCCCAGATGTATGCCCCGCAGTCTCAGTGAAGAATGGCAGTAGGCCATTCTGGGCGTGTTAGGGCCCTTATCAAGGGTGAACCAGGGGTGTCCCTCGCATCCTTCACTCACAAATCAGAACGGGAGGATGTACACAACCTGATTGGCCTGTTTATATAGCTGCTGTTTAGCTGTTCCTGCACTTGGGCACCAAGCTTCTCTCTTACTTGTGTTGTGTATGTCCCAAAAAAGAGGGAATGCTGGGATATGTATGAAAAGAAGCATTCCAATGTCCTTCTACTCATTCCTGTGCAAATGACAAATAAAGCATTTTATCATTCGATTTCATTTCATGAAATGTCGCTCTCTTTTTCGCCTCCAGAGTTGCCTGCGTGTCTTTTTGCTGCCTGTTTGTTTACATGCAGATCAGTTGTGCTTTTTATTATGGCTGCAGAAAGAGGCAGAGACGGCCCTATCGCCCACCGTGCTCCCAGGACTGAAGCTTCCGCCTAGGCCGGGACCCACTAATCATTATAGAAAAGAGCTCAGATTTCCCCTTAAAGTGGCAGTGAGTTTGTAACAAAGGTGGAAAGTTACGAAGCAAAAAGTAAAAACCCCTGCCAGTTAAGTATGAAGAGTCGCAGTGAACTCAGCTGGTTAGTTGAAACAAAATCTTGGTCTGGATTCTTACTTTCTGGGCCTGAACATTTGTTACATGCAAACCCCACCAGCGCTACAATATTAATTTATGTGTAAAACGAAACATTAACTAGAGGTGTACCATGATTTTAGAAAAGTAGATTTTAAAATATGCAAATGATTAGTTAACTGGGATACATTTCAAAGCCAGATGACATGTCTGAGGCTGCTTTTTCTCAATGCGATGTACCCAATTATTTAGCCATGCAGTCAAGAAAAAGATTTTTTAAATAGATATTTCCCCAAAACACCTCAATTAATATGTAATATTTATAGAAACTTAGCGAATATTTCAAGTATTTCTCAGCATTTGTCATCTCCAGAGTAAGACAAAAAATATTAATGACAAATCCCAAGTTCGGTTCTGTTTACTGTGTTTGTTCAAAAGACTGTAGGAGTACAGAGTTTATAGCACTCTAGGCCACTCTGACACACCACAGAATCGCTCAGGGGTTACATTAGTGATTCCTTTCCTGGAAACATTTGCTTTTTTTTTTTTTTTTGGTGGACGCATTTTGACATACAAGTAGGACAGAGAATACATCATAAGCACACAGGTGTCAAAGAACTGCGCGGGTTCTGGACCTCTACAGCTGACTCTCTCGTACACTGAGGCCGCTCTCTCCCAATTACAGCTTGTAAAAATGTGCCTAAATGTACCTATAACACAATAAGGAAACAACTACAACAGGAATGTGCATAAAATATACACTGAGAACATGTACGTAATGCACAAAGAACACACCCGGAACACACATAGAATGTGTCACACCAACACTACCAGAACATGCCTATGCACACCTAGAACATACCCATATTACACCCAGGACATGCTCATAACACACCGAGAACATGCTCATAACACACCGAGAACACACCTAGAACATGACAATACCTCCAGAACATGCCCATTACACACCGAGAACATGCTCATAACACATGTGGAACAAAGGTATCTTGCTCCTATAAAACAAACGAAAGGAGCTGGATAGCGCTTGAGAGGCCGTGGGCTGGTCTGAGGCAGGAACAAGGTCCTTTACGTGATTAATGGACTGGCAGATGGTCACCTGAGGCCTCTGATTCAGCCTTGGGGACATCCCTGCAACGAGAGAGAGAGGGAGAGCGGGTTTTGTGTGGGAGGGGGGCAAGACAAAACATCAGGAAGCAGAAAATTAATGTACTGTCCCATTATATCCCGGCAGGAGAAGCTTTCCAGGTCAGAGACCGGCTTGCCGTTAAGCCACATACATCAGTTACTTACTTATACAGCTGAGATTCTCGTAGCTGGCACTTACGAGATGGAGTCTCGCCTGTCGACGCGACACACTCATGCTTAAAATATCTGCAAATAATCAAAGCGTAGGATGGATGTACAAACCTTTTTATTGATGCCTTATTTTGTTTAAACGGAGCTAGCTTTAAAGATGCATCACCAATGAGAGATCTAAAAGTCTACATCTCAACGCGTCTCTTCCGTGGAAACATGAATCCTTCACATTCTCATCCATGTAAAAATGATTAAAGCCACAGCGAGCGCAGACCTCATCCATTTTGTATCAAACTTCACATCCCTTCTGCTCATCCCCCTTGGATACTTGTTTCCTTCTTTCCGAATTACTGCCTAATTCTCCTTGATCTCGCTTGAAGTTAATCTGGACCGTTTTTTTTTCTTTTTTTTTCCATCGCGCCTAATGTGACTAACATAAATCGCCCATTGGCGAGAATTTATCAGCTGCCGTTGATGGCGAGCTTCGCCTCTTGCCCGCTTTTTAATTAGGACCGCCGGTGACAGCCCATTCCCCTCCACAGCTGATTCAAACGCAAAGACAGATAAGAAAATATATTTCAGCTTTATCGACCTCATCTGTTTCTTGCTGGCTAATTCTCTCTTTTTTTGGGACTGGGATTAAAAGAAAAAAAAACACTGTAGGATTTCTATACTTTGTTATTTTTTCCCGCCTCTTTGAGATTCAGGTGAATTTAAAATCTGGTGATTCAGGTCGGGGTTAACAGGCGACACAAGGGTCAATTTAAAAGTTCATTATTTGCTGGGAAACTTAAGTCTGCTTCATTACAGCAAGGTTTGAGCTTTAAATGGACGACTGTACCTGGGGATCAGTCCTGACGCTGAGTTTCCTGTTCTCGACAAGACCGACATACTTGGTCACCTGGCCTTGTCTTTGCCAGAGCTGTTGGAAATCCCATTATTTGACTGGCTGGAGTCTCAGAAGGAGCAACTGAACCCAAAAGCAACTTCCAGAGTGCGTCAATGAACACGTGGTCCGATACATCGGTTCCTGGATCAGACTGAGCGAAAACTGTGTGATCTCAGAAGGATTTTCCTCTGACAGTTTATTTTCCGGGGCTGCATTATCTGCGCCTTCCTTCTGCTTGACATAAAGCCCTCTGACGGAATTGGGGAGACGCTCGGCTCAGCCTCAGACGTGCTGCCGGACCTCTCCCTGCGCTCAGCTTCCGATTTTACTTTTCAAAACAGAGTGGTGTTTATACAAGAAAGAAGAAAGGAGACACGTACCATAATAATACACCAATAGGTGGCGCCAGGCTGAAGGAAAGTGCCCGTCCGTCTGGTAACAGCGCCACCTGGCTGATGGAGGGGGCTGAACCAGAGTACTGTCACTTCCCTCCAGACGGATGGAAAAGGTGGTAGGAGGCATGGCTATTACGGACTTTTTATGGAATATAACCAGGGACAGGTCAGGGACATTTCTGGCAAATACAGTAACAAGGACTGGTTAAGGTCAGTTCCAGGACTTACCCAGCACATAAAAAGGATGAGTCTGGGACAGAGCACGGACATTTCTTGGACATAACAGGGACAGGTTTCAAACCTACACCCTCCAAAAGGCTGCACAAACCTCTCTGCTTCTCTTAACACTGTTTTCGCTCTCATTGATTGAAAAGTTGACTCTTCACACTGATTTCTACTTAATTTTGGTAATACTCACTCTGCAGGGGATGTCCTGTTTTTCCTTTAATGTGTACGCCACACACTGAAGAAACAAATCCAATGAGCATTAACAAAAAAGAAAACACTGCATATGACGTTTTGTGACGTTCAAAAATGTCCTTATATCTAATGGTAAACTGTAATACTTCACCACCAGTAGATAACTTTTGGTTGCGATTTTTTTTCTGATAATTTAAAGTGTTCCTCAGTGTTGGATCTGGTGTAAATAAATCACTGTGGCTGTTTACTCGGTTAGTAAATATCTCATGCCTGATTACCTTTTCAAATAACCGCTCTCCCTCTGACCTCCAACATTACCATAGAACCTGGCTGCGTAAAAGCTCTGTTGAGTAAATCTTTCACATTTCAGGGACTATAAATTAACATGTATTATATGCTGAAATATATATTTAAAATGGATTTCTGTCAGGATTGGTCCCTGTCTTGTCCCATTAAGTCTGTCATCTCTCTGTTTGACCAGCAGGTGTCACTGGCCATCCTATTTCCCCAATGTTTCCCTGGTTTGTTCAGTTCCTAATGTATTCCCCTGTTCCCGGAGCCGCTACATGGCTAAATGGGTTAAACATGTGGCTCCAACCCATGCAATCAATGCATCGTGGGTTTGAGACTGCCAAGAGACCCTCTTCGACACTGTGTTGTTTTACCCTGATTTTTGTTGTGCTTATCTTAATTGTTAATTATATTTTCATGTATCTCTGTTTGGACCCATGAGCAGTACTTTAGTTGTCCCGGATTGTTGCATCTAGTCTTGTAATATATTATATTCTCCCACGCTCTAGTATCTCCTTGTGTTTGTACTCTTAGTATTAATTACCCTCACCTGTTCCTCATTGCCCCTAGTCTTGTGTGTTTGTGGTTGATTAGTAATAACCCGTGCACCTTGTTTTCCTTGTTTAAACCCTCGTTACCTGTGCACTTCAGTGCCTGCCCTTCCTCTGTGCTTCAGTTAGTCATTGTTTTTACTCCTGTGTTGCCTCCCTGATTTGCTCTTGTACTGTATGTCTTTCTTGCCTGTGTTCCTTGCTTCCTTGAACCTGCTCGGTGTTAGTTTTTCCCTTATGTTTTCTCCTAGCTTGTTAAAGTTGTTCTGTAATCTACATGTCTGTGTTACGCCCCTTGCATTTAGTTATTAGTGACTTTCTAAGTCCATTCCATTTGTTGCCATGAAGTCGTACCATAGATCGTCCCTTTCACCATATGCCCCACCATAACAATTTCTAATACATGCCTCTATGTGTTTATGACATACAGTATAACCATGGACTGCAGAATGTACTCAGCCGGGGCAGAGGGCTTGAAATCATGTCCACTTTGTTTAGTTTGGAAAAACTTTTTTTTCCTAAACTGTCGAAGCCTGTTCACCTCACAATACATTTTTCCTTTTGCCTTTCTTTGCTGCCTGTTGAGATTTGGCTAATGCTGCTGATGATGTAACATTAAATATACAGTCTAAAAATACAGTTTATTAGAAGTGAAATTGTTTGCCTTGCCTCAAAATGTTTTTGTTTGGAAAAAAACTTTGGATAAAATTCTGGCTTTTATTAACAACCCTTTATTGGCTTGTATTAAGTTATATATATGTATTTTTTTCTGATTGTTTACTGGTGCATTCTTTGTCATGCTCCAAAAGACCCCCAACTCCCCCCTTCCACCCAGCCACGGTCTATCAGTAAACAAATAGCCTTGATCAGCATATCAACTCAGGCCAAACACACCTCCAAAGAAAAGGAGAGGGAAGCATAACCAGCTTGCCCGTTTGTTCTTGGAGTTTCAGCACAGCACTCTCTCGAACCCAAGGCCCCAGGCCTCTCAGCACAGCAGGCTCAATTCTCTCATATCCTTTCTTTCCGCTAGGTGGGTCATGATCACACGGGGTGCTGCCCGAGCTTTGCAGGGCACTGATAACAGCCTCTCGCCAGACACCGGAATAAGTTACCAAATCCCTCCCTGACCCAGAACCCTCCCCCCCGTCAATGTACCTCTGGAATGACCCCATTCACAGATTTGGATATTTCTGTGTAGCAATGAATTGATGATGTCATCCAGGGGAGGGGCAAACAGGAGACCATACCTGTGAGTTCTGATGCTTGGAGACTAAAAGAATTGAAGAATAACATTATATAAGGAAGCACCCATTTCCTGCAATATAGAACAAGATAACAGGTTATGAGATGGATGGATGGATAGATGGATGGATGGATGGAATTCATATTGCACATAGGGCATACTGGCAGGATGCAAAGGGTGCTGACCCTGTTTAACCTCTCCCCAGAAAGAAACCATGTTGATGTTTATTTAGTTTGGGGGTTCTGCCCTTAAATCAGGCCACCACATCCTGCATTGCGAGGGTCCTTTACGCCGGCCATTCCCTTTGCCGCCTTCGGGGGCAGCGGTGTTCTCGCGTAATCCCCCCCCATACCAATAAGGGGTCATTGGGCCCATTTTTCCCTCAGGCCTTTAAGCTCCTCTGCCCATGGGAGGCATTAGCTGGATGGCATGCTGTAATTATTATCCAACTTGTTTCTCCATAAGCCCAAGACGTCATGAAAACCTGCAGGTCAAGCTTAGAGTGGTGGCTGTATTTCACAGACACCAAGTGCCACCCAACACGGATCTAAAGAACAAACGCTCACCTTTGTTTTGTTGACGGGGAAATATTATTGACCTACAGAGCAAGGGTGGAACAGAAGCACAGTACAGAGATGCTTTGCTAATAGGGATACTTCACTTACGGCTTCCGTACGATGGGAGAACAAACAGCTTCTCCCATTCTATGGAACATTCTGGTCAGACACCCGCGGAATTCAGCTTCATCTCGATTGGCCGCAGAAACTCAAGTCAGACACCATTCTCTGTGCAAACGCAGCTCCTCGGCATGTTGACCTGGCCAGCGGACAGTGACTCACCGTGAACATCGCGTGTTGGTAGTGAGCGGAGAGGGAGGATATGCAAGGGATGTCACCCCTTTGAATCCTTCGCTTTGAATTAATTGAAATATTTTCAACTTTAAATGTTAATATTTCCTGGCTCAAGAGGTAATCTCTTGAGCCCGGCTTATTGTAACATCATCATCGAAGATGGAAGTTACCAAAAGGAAAAGTGTTTAAAGAAACTACTGTATGCTTGTGACATCTACTAAACCTCTGTCTTTCTCAAACACCATCAGAAAAAAAAAAATATCCAGCCCGGTCGTAAAACACAACGAACAAAAGGATATGCACAATAATTGTGGGAGAGACCACCGATATCTGTCCATAAATCTTTTACGATGGTATTAATACCCGGGCTGTGTTCCTGCGAATATCAGGGCCCTGTCCATTAATGTTTTGTTAGACAATCGTTGCATGACATTATTTACCACCACGTAAGGTCTTTCACAAGAACGTTGCAGCTCATAATCACTGCTTCGTCCCAGATATGAGGACGTCTCATTTGTGGAGTGAATTAAAATTCACATTCCTCTGCTCCATCGGTGCAAGGTGAGTATTTGACGCCCCATAAAGACATCGCGAAGACCATAGAGGGGCCGAATGAGGGTAATAACAATTTTCATGAACCCATAAATTCAGCTAATGTAGCGTCTCGGCCTGCTTGAAGGTGATGCCCGCCTCCCTGTCAGATCCAGGGAAAGATTCTTAGCACTTACCAGGGAAAGATGACAAATTTTAATTGGCTTGTGGTAGCGGTTCAGGAAATCCATTGGTAACTGCATGTCAGACGAAAGTGGGCAAAGTCAGGTGACAAGTTCTTTCATCTGCCTGTTGCTGATTTTTATCATATAAAATTGCCTCCTGCTTTTCTCTCGGCGCCAAGACAGATCTGTCCGTCCTTCCTGTCCAGATTTGGAGACCTGCCGCCTGCATTGTTCCCCCTGCCCATTGCCCTCTCATCCCCCCGAAGTTAAAACTGCCTTTTTGTCTTCATTCTCCTTCCCAATTTACATCCTGAAACCCTTTCACAGTCTGTATTCTGTCCTTCAATCCCATATCACATTGATCTGTTCACCATCCGAATACACACTGAATGTTGATTATTTTTATCTTAACATTCCATATGACTATTAAACCTTGACTGATTTTGCCTAGACTACTTGTCATTTTAAAATTATTATTATCATTAGTAAGAAAAAGAATATATCAGGGTACAGGGTCAACTAGGGTCCCTGAAACAATTATCTTTAAGGACCTTGTGCATACTTGCCCAGGGACTTTATGAGGTCACAGCACGTGGACCCAGATGAGGCTGTGCGGATCCACATGGACCTTCAAGCAAATCAGTCCCTTTTCATCCACTTGGGCACCTTTGCTTTAGCCCATGAGCATTACCTGGACCCTCCTGTGCGCCTCAAAGAAGCCATGGAGAAATATGGGGTGGATGAAGACGTATTTTTTCTCCTGAAACATGGCGAATCACGACATCTGAACTCCAATGAAGAGGTGTTTGCTCAACCCAAGTTATAGGCTTTATGAGTTTAGTTTCATTGCAGATGCTTTTGTAATTTCAGCCTAACAGTGATATGATTATTTTGTGCGGCAGGAGATTAGAACCCATGACCTTCAAAGACACGGACACAGATCCTGAATATGCTTGCTACTTATGTAGCTAGTTTATCATCCACAAATAAAATTATTCATTCATTCATTTACCGTTGCAAAACAACACAAATTAATTATATTACTTCAGGTTTACACCTGTAGCTTCCTGCCTCAGGCATAGCTCTTTAATCGCTGCGCCACCTACTGAGTGATCTGTTCCAGTGCACAACTCGGACACATTCCAGAGATGAGCAGAAGTGGAACTCCAGACTAGTTTTAAGGATTCGGGTCAGTGTGCATAGTCCACATTCCACCCCGCAAACTAGCGGAAGGAATCCCCTCCATTTCATTATGCATGTCCTCGAGGAGATCTGGGGGACTCTTACGGAGCAGAGAGCAAAATATTAACAATTTGTGATCTTTATTTATAATGTGGGGCTGGCTGGCGGAGCCTGGGGGTGCAGATGGTAGGGGGTGCATCTCCTCGCTGGACCCATTTGCATCAGATCATCTCAGGCCACGGTGGGGTTTTCCTCTAACTAGGTGCCACATCCGCCGTGGATGGGTGCGCATCCCTGACAGCGAAGCCCTATTCCTCTGCTTCACACCCTCCCCACCACCCATTTCTCCGCCTAAGTAAATGTGACAGACAGATGGGGGCCCTCCATCTATTATCTGGTGCGCTACAGTAGGGCAGGTCACGTATGCTAAGCGGCCTATCCCCCCAGTCCACCCCTCCCCCTCGGTTCCTCCGCCCCCCCAGTAGACTGGGCCACAGTGGCCTTGAAGCACCCCCACGCCGCTCGCGGCGAGATGCCGGTGGACGGCTCCGTCTCTCTCCCCCCGCGCCGAATACGCCACAGATAACATCTGAGCACTATTAGCGCTGTTTGTTTTCCGTCCCTTCGGTTAAGTTACGTCTGGCTCTTATCGGCTCCGTTTAAGAGCTCATTCCTTGTAGCTGAAGTGAGAAAAATAATTACTTTTTCCCACCTTTTTTTGGCTTGGCCTTAAACAGAAAGCTGCGTTGTTGCTATGGCTCAGGCGAGACAAAGACGAGCTTGTCTCTGAAACAGTGGTAAATGAAAAGGACAAGCTAGAAAATGGGAGCAAGACACATGCCAGGATATTATTTGCTTGCATAGGCTGAGCCAATATTATTGTACAATCTAAAATAAAATTACATTGGCAAAATAAAAACGAAATAAACTTCAGTGATTTTTCTTTCGAATAAGTTTTTCAGCTTCTTCTTTACATCAGATTCTTTATCTATAGGATTAGTCAAAAAAAAATTCTATGATGAGATCTTAAAGCTGAGCAGTATAATTCTGCACGAAGGCTAATTCAAAATGTTTTTTTTTTTTTTTTTATGTTAATGGCAAACAAATATGTCCGGAACTGTCAATAAAGCAAATAATCAATCAAACAAACAAAGCATTAAGTGAGTTGACATTCAAGCTGTTTCTTTCATCCCCAAGAGTCTGCAAGTAAAAAAGCACAATAACAAGCAGCAGCAGAATCAATTTTCCCAGGAACGGCGGCTCAGTGAGAATGAAATCGAATGGGTAGGACGGCCTTTTGTGCTGCTTTTGAGGCCGCGCTAAAATTAGCCGTAATCTGTTCTGAGACCTGCTTCCTAAGAAGACACTGAGGCGTGAGGGCCTTACCTGTCACTCCTAAAGTATAATCTGACCCGCTGTGCCGGGGGGCTCCAGCAGCACCGGGCCAAGGATAGTTACGCTTCAGAACGGAGCCACGAGGACTCTGAGGTGGCCCAGCAGGTTGCGACCGTGCTGGGAGCTTCGTCACACGTGGCATATCCAGCCCTCAGTGCCAGTAATAAAGCTCAGCGCCTCCCCGTCCTCCCATCCCCTTTGCCAGGCCGTCGTTTCGCATTCCGGGGCACCTGGGGACGGCCGAGGCAGATGCTGCCGCCCTGCAGGAGTTTGATTTGCTTTGCTCTTTCGTTAACTCCGTTTGAGCGCATTCAGCTTACATTCCTCAGGAGTGTGACGGCGTGGCCTGAATGAAAAGAACAGAAAGAGCTGGATGAGGGAGTCCATTACACCCAGGAACCTCAGTGATAATGGATTGATTATGCTGGGCCTGATTACCAACACTACCGCTGAGTTCCACGCTGTGCGCAAGGTCACCGTGTTCAGTACAGCCTGCCTTCATCTCTATCTCTAAACACCCTGTGTTTTATACTTCACAAGGTTCTGTACATGACTGAGTTTTATATGACTGCATTCTATGCAATTGTTTTCTCTGTGTTC
Organism: Mormyrus hasselquistii; assembly: GCA_026779605.1. Lineage (NCBI taxonomy): Eukaryota > Metazoa > Chordata > Actinopteri > Osteoglossiformes > Mormyridae > Mormyrus > Mormyrus hasselquistii. The sequence goes on from JAODKE010000146.1 coordinate 23,840,045, forward strand.
TGCACATGACTATGTTTCATGCAAAACTGTGTTCTGTACGTGACTGAGTTCCATATACCTGTTTTATATATAAATCTTACATATTGCTCTTCTACATATCACTGGGTTCTACACATTACTGTATTGTGTACATGTATATCATAAAAAGGTAAAAAAAAAAAATGAAGGAAAATCTTTAACATTTATCACCAAATGGTTCGAAAGCATAGGATGCAGGGAATGGGATGAGTCGCAGTTACCTTCTGCCTTTATGGTGGTCAGAAACAAAGTCATCTTACATTTCCACATACAACAGAAACAGACACTGCTGGGACCCCGAAATTCAGGATAGTAACACCCAGGGAGGTTAAGGGCAGGGTGTTGACTACATCAGTCACAGCAATAGGTGTCCTGCAGAAAAGGGTCCAAGCATGCTTAGAAGATCCATTTCCTCCTGATTTCCTCCGTCTCTCCTTCTCTCCGAACCTGATTTTCAGCTCCAGCTGAGTGGCAGCTGTGCTGGTGGGGGGTGGGGCGGGCCAACGGCGGGGCGGTGAGATTTACAGGGTAGTGGAAATGCTCACCTGCCCCCGCCCCGCCCCCACCCCCGAGGCCGCGACTATGTTCGCGCTCCCGG
>JAODKE010000146.1:23863079-23874444 GCA_026779605.1 Mormyrus hasselquistii
TGTCGGAGTTTGGTGTGGGGGTTGGTGGGGTGTTGGGGGTTTTTGTGGTGGGGGGGGGGGGTTGGGGGGGGGGGGGGGGGGGGGGGGGGGGGGGGGGGGTTAAGACTGAGATTCACCATGCAGATTAGTTTTCATTAATCTTACCTGAGACCACATATTGATTTCCCATCAACCTTCTCGCATCAGCGTGCTGGTCACGCTGTCCAGGCTGTGTGGGGAAATGAAAGGGTGGGGGGTGCTGAAGAGGCAGAGGCAGTGGGGTTTATCTGTGGGGTCCAGCCTCCTCGCAATCAATGCCACCTGGAAAGGAGGAAGGCCGCCTTAGGAAACCAAATAGAATCTCGGATTCCCCGCAGCTGGCCGGACGGCTCGCGGGATAGCAAAATGCTATTTCAGGACGGGGGGCGTGGGGACCACATCAGTATTCCGGAACATTTCCATTCAGAGCCCCTCCGCTGTCACGTTATTGGCTGAAGAAGCCCAGGAAGCAGAGGACGAGCGACTCAGGTTAAAATAAACACGAAGCGAACTGCATGGAGGCTTTAATCCAGGATTTCACTCTCAAACGCTGACGTCGATCTTGCAGGCCCAAAGGCAGACTACAAAGCGCACAAAAAAGCGTCGTGTCAGCATAAGTCGAAGCAGCGCGGCCTCCTTTCGAGGCGTGGGAAAACGGCAGGTGAGATCGCGGCCTGCAGATCGCGGGGACGACGCTGGGGGCGAGCGGAGACAGCAGACGGACCTGCCACCTTGGCATGACATCACAGGGACAAAGCTGACTGGGGATGTAGCGCAAGAATCCCATTACCACCCAATGCCACACTTCGAGGCACCGTGAACCTTTGCATTCTAACAAACCTGCTCTTCTGTCACCTTCAAAATACCTACAACATCAGATATGGGGCAGCTGAGCAAACGTTGAGACCAGGATTCTTGGGGCAATTCTAAAAATCATAATGATCAATTGCTGCTGTATGTCCCCTGTACCCTAACCCTAACTGTCTAGTTCTTAGAAGACATGGTGTCACAAAACAGCCCTGGCAGTGCCTCTACCAGGATTGATATGGTTGATCCTTGTCCACCAGGTCCTTCAGAGGTGAATTCGTGGCTTCGCGGCCAGGCAGATGCCTGCATATTTGACCGGGCAACACGCCGCCTGTACGTGTGACAGCTGATTACCGCGCTCTTCCATTACATGACCTTCCTTTCTGTTCCCAATTCGTCGTGTCCTCGCTTCAGATTTTTTCATCCCCGTTTTCACTAATGGGCACCAGGGCCATAAATAATGAAGTGTAAATAATTAAATAACTGATCGTTAAGAAGGTGAAAATGTTTCCCATGGAGTCACTTAATGTAAATAAGTGTGGGATGCCCACTCCTTCACCCAAACCCACTTACAATGTTAATGGTGTCAGATGTGCTCATCCCTCGTGGTTCGGCGACTGCAATTACTCAGCCTCCCCCTCCCATGCCGCACAGTTTTAAGTGAACTTGTGAGCTTAATGTCTGCTTGTGCTTCTTCCACATATGTATGTCTATTATGTAATTCTCACTCATAGCAGAAATTAACATACATTTAGTAAGAAACTCTGATATATATATATAGTTTTTGTAGCAAGGTGACCTTCTGTTGGCAAAAAACCAGGTGAAAAGAGTGAAGCCTTCGTTCAGGATTGGGAACGGAAAACTGAACAGCTGTGAAGAGACAAGAAAACTGAACAGCTGTGATGAAAAAGTGGTTGCCTCAGAAATTAACCCCTAATCAAGATGCAGGTAGGATGTGAAGAACAGGATCCGGCCCAGAATCAGCAAGCATATGGGATGTGAAAAACAGGATCCGGACCAGAATCAGAAAGCTTGTGGGATGTGAAGAAGAGGATGCAGCCCAGAATCAGGATGCAGGTGGGATGTGAAGAACAGGATCCGGCCCAGAATCAGCAAACATATGGGATGTGAAGAAGAGGATCTGGCCCAAAATCAGGACGCAGGGTAGGATGTAAAAAACAGGATCCGGACCAGAATCAGGAAGCAGATGGGATGTGAAGATCAGGATCCGGCCCGGAATCAGGAAGCAGATGGGATGTGAAGATTAGGATCTGGCCCAGCATCCCTGGGACAGGAGACGAAGCTCAACTAGGTGTTAGTCTGCTCCTTCTATGTAATAGCGAAGCGAACATGAAAGTCAGTCCCAACGGTAATGCTGGACCCTACTGATGAGGGCCGCTGGGCTGGTGAGCAGAAACAGTTACAGCATGTCTCCCTGGCTTGGGGTGTAAAAACCTGGGGGGGGGCGCACACACTCAGTATTAATCATGCTGCCTTTTCCCCCTGTGGTTCCAGCCCTCTGGGAAGGAGATCAAGCCATGGATATGCTGTTAGGAGTAACTCTCACACATCTCTCACGACACGATTATGAAAATGTACCATACCCAAGGAGCAGTTGCTCCCCCTCGTCCACACCTGCCATGATATGCATGTAACGCTGCCTTAGCTGTGGCGTGGGACAGTGACGGGCTAGAGGTGACCTTAAGAAGACTCGTATGACCCGGGACTCATTTGGGCTCAAAGTACCCGAGCTGAGGTAGCACCTGGCCTGGACGAAAGGACGTGAAGAAGAGCCATTTTGGGGAGACGGGAAAACCAAACAAAGCGGAACCAGGGGAGGCTGTGGCCGTTGGGATCTGTTTGCAAAGGCAGGTCAGGTCAGGATGGGGAAACTCTTCAGGATCCCGGCTGGTGACCCCCCAGGCAGACACACCGTCCAGGACATCCATCTGCTGAAGCCTAGTGTTACGTGGGTGTTGCTAGGTACTAGTGCCAAGAGTGAAATAAACATTTACAGAGAGTCACAAGAGGGCCACACCCCTCCAACCCCATTTCCTACACAAATGGAACGTTCCCTGGGTGTGATTTTAGCCTTTGTGCAGGGTGATACATCCTTATGCCCCAGCTGAAAAATGACTAAGTGGCTTTATCAGGATGTCGTAGGTGTTTGGGGATGTCGGATGGGCACCAAAGCATGAATTGGAGTGTAGGGTAAAAGTGATTAATCTCATAATTTGCCACTTCTGTTAAATCATTAATTATCAGCTACATTTGGTCTGTCTCCATTGGGTGGGCACTGCCCACTTCCTGTCTATCTGTAGCCACGCCCCTGCTAAGTGGTCATGTCAGTCACACATTGTTGCCCCTCCCACAAGTTCCAAACTCCACCCTCACCATCAGCGGTGTAAAAATGGACCACCCATTCGTGAGAGCCATGTGACGGTCAACATATACAAGAGTTGGACAAATAACACAGTCTGTCACCACGAAGTAAAGGTTAAGACTGACATTTTACTCTTACACATTTTCCCCCTGATGCATTTTCACTGCAGTTGTGACAAAGTGATTTTTTTCCATCAATAAACTGTTTCTAAAAGCTACCGGATGCAGGCCCTGAAAGCAGCCAGCTTCCTGCCACCTGCTTTCCTTTCACGCTCTCTTTTTCTAGACTTTTCTGTGTATCAGTGCAGGTTTCTGGGCCTTGGTGCTGTTGATTTTGTCGATTCAGCTGAATTACCACAAACTGTCTCCGGACTGCTGAGGAAGCACAACATTTTTTTTTTCTTCTCTCTTTACAGGTTTTCATAGAAAGAAACTCCTGCACTGTCCTTTTTCAGCACTAAAATCTACATAAATCTATTAAAATCTATAGCCTTGTTAGTCGGTCATTGAACGGCATGTGAAACTCTCCAGCAAAGAGCACACGCTAAGCCCTGAGACCATACATCCTCGGGCTCTTCCAAAACGGGCCTGATCAGCTCCAGGGACAGCCTTGACACAGCAACGTCAACCGTCAAAAAAGCCCACCACATTTTTTTCAATAAATTATACACCTGGGTGTGTTTTCATTGCGTCTTTGTCATTTAATGGCCAGAGTGTAAAGGGGCTTGCTGCACTGTGAACATGAAATGTGTGTCTGGTACAGCTTTCAAGACATGCAGCAATTTAGCAAGCACACACACACTAACACACCAACAAACATATACAAAGAGTTCTTTTTCTGAAAGAGCCGTGGGGGGGATATGTCGGCCCCCACTCTCTTCACAGTTCCCTATTGATACTGAGCTGATAATTAATCACATTTAAAAGATTTCATTTGAGTGTTGTCAACACATCGCTGTTGCCCGAACTGCAGATTTAATGTACCTGCAAGCCGTCCTGCAGCGGGCAGCAATTAATGGCAGCTCGGTGTAAATAGCTTGTCAGCTTAATGTTAATGGGCTAGCGGGGTCAGTTATGCTTGTGGCTGAAAACTTCTGGAATAATCTGGCACTCAGCTGGGAAATGACAATAAATTCACAACGTCTGAAAGGCCTCACATGAGGATTAGCAATTAATTACAACTATATGTTTGGAAATAAAACTACCTTGGGAAGCGTATGTCAAAATAATGATTTGAAACTAAATAACAATAGTTTGCTAATTTTAGGTTTAATTTTACATCCAGTTATTTGTGTACAAGCATGGAAACTGCAATCACGACAATATTACATAATAAAAAATACATTATTCTTAGACGTGTTATCAAAATGTTTTAAAATAATAATAATAATAATAATTCTGTGATATTTTGCAGTAATATTTCTTCTGAAAAATCTCCCAGTTTTGATATATGTTTTAAGCAACTGAAAGCAGTTTTTTCATTGATTTAAAGTTATGATTGTGAAAAGTAAAAGGTGGGTAAAACAGCAGGGGGCGCTGTGTATGCCCCAGCGGGACATGTATGGCTATGGAGGCCGACAACACAAAACATTTTGAATCATCAAAATTCAAAAAGAAAATGAACAAAAATGGGAAACTCACCAATAACAGAGATTCCGGACAAAACATATCATTGGTGCAAAATATGGGGAGAGAGATATCCTGAATGGCGAATGAGGGGACATGTTTGTGCAAGAAAGTGCAGATTTCCTTTTTTGGTGGTATGAGGAATGTTATTCTTATGCTGGTATTACTAACATCATTATATGGATACACATCTGACAGACAGAAATTATGCCACGGTACTGCAATTTGTCAGTAGCCCAGTAACTGTGAGGTTTGATTTCCTGCCCTGGCAAAGTGAAAACTCAATGATCTGGAAAAGAAACAGATCAACCCAGAAGAGCACACATTTACAAAGACAGGGGAAGAGTACGTGAAAATTAGAAGCCCTTCTGACATTTGGATGGACAGAATTTTCATAAGAAATAACATTAAGGGGGAGTGTTCTGTTGGACCTTGGTATAAGTTTTAAGGGTTGATAAACTGAGCATAGGTCTGTCACGCTTTGCAGATCTCGCAAGGTGAAGCTTCGGAGCTGCTGAATGCCTGTCGACAGTTTTTGATGGGTTTATCAAGTGAAGATGCTGCTTGGCAGCACTGTGAAATGGCGTTTACCTCGAGCCCATGTGGGAAAGATGGAACTGTCATTCAAAGCTGATGCTTATGATAAGTCATGCTTGCATTAATGCCGGCGCGTGCGCGCACACAAACACGCACAAACACACACACACGCGCACACGCACAAACACACACGCACACACACACACGCACACACACACACAAATACTGTACCTCCACACAGAGAAGTCGAGAACATCTCCCTGCTGGACTGGGATTTCCCACCACATATGAGTAACAGAGAAAACCAGTAATCCGAAATTATTACCCCACTCCATGGTACAAGTATTCAACTTATGAATTATGTTTATTACCAATACTTAACAGAACATTTTTCTCTTGCCTTGAGAAAGAAGTCAAAGGTTATAAAATAATTTAAGTAGCTGGCAAAATTGTCATATGGCCTAAGGATTGTTTATTGAGCATCCAGAACCATTGTGTCTTATTAAATGGACATTGTGCCTTCAGCTCCATAACTGACCCAAACAGGCTTCATCAGAGGTCTTTCACCACTCTACTGTTGATTCAGTAGAACCAGATTATTTAGGTTCCGGGTAAAAGTCCCGGGTAAAAGCAGACCCCTTGTTCTTCCACTTCCATCTTGGGGAGGCACATGACTCCAGCGTGTTTTGGGGGGTCGGGTTCTACATGCACAAGGACTGTTGTCGTCATGCTGCTGTCATGGAGATCCAGCTCTGGGAGCTGGTCTCTCCACAAAGCTGGATGATGCCAATTGAGAAGAACATTCTGAGGTGTAGCCCCATTTTGCTGGTCTCCGTGGAGCTACCTCCATCTACCTCCAGTGGTGTATCTCCTGGAACATTTGTGTACCTGTTCTTTAAATAAGGGCACAAAGGAGCCTCCTCAAACTGTACAGTGAATTCTGTTTCTGCAGATAAGGCTTTAGAATCCACAAGCTAGATATCTAAGACATCTTGGATATGCTGAGTGAATGAGAAGGTAGCGGAGCCTAAATAACGGAGGAACCAGGCGTGTGAGCGGCAGGCGAGGAGGTTAAGTCAGAAAGCGCCGTCAGCCAGTGAGCGCTCACATGCCTTCTGTTGTCGTGCCGCCGGTCCCTTTCATCCGCCCGGCGTCTCCGTAACAGGCAGCGTAGCCGGTCGACACGAGAGTGCTCGTCACTCAGCCCCCCGCTTCCGATTCCACCGCTTGTCAATCTGGCTTTGACGACGCAAATCGTCGCAGAGAAACGCAGATAGTGCAGCTAGAAGATAGGGCACTTTCGGAAAGAAGATTGTATAAAAGAGAGAAAATCTGCTCACCCCCCCCCCCAACAAAGACTTTTTTGTCTGTGAACTCCATCCAACTGCTTTCTGCCTTTCAAGAGGGAGATATGAAAAGAGAGGTTGATTACAGGGGAGATGTATTTAAGTCTTGTCAAACCTAGATGGAGCAGTTTGCAAAGCCTGAGAGAGGCTGTTTTTCAGACTTTTAGATGGTAGGTCTTGTCACTTCCCACCGTCAGTCAGACAAAAGCCATTCAAAAAACTTGTCATTCTGGGAATTCCTGGGGAGAAATCGCTTGGAATTTGAGTAACGGGGCACAACACAGGTCACCAGAAGAGTTTCAGTAAAAGCATTGCTCTTCAGAAGGAATCACCTGTTGTGGACACACCCGACGATATTCCAAAAGCTCTATCTCAACAGAAAGAGAACCAAGGAAGAAGAAGTACTCAATCTGACATCTTCCCGGTACAGCCAGAGCGGCAGTCTTATGCATTGTGTCTCTTATCATAATGTACATAGCAAACAACCATACAGAAAACATACATATAATCTCTCCTCTGCATATTAGCCATGAGCCTCCTGCAACAAAATCACGCTTTCATCCTGGATGTTGGCCTGAGTGTCGAAAGACTTCGCATCCCTCTTTGGGAAAAGGAAACGGGAAAGGCATGATGGAGGGAAATGGCTGGTGTCTTGCTCTGTGGGTGAGGACTCGCTGCCCATGACTGGCTCCAGTCCCACGACAGCAGAGTGATGTCACCGTTGGGCTCTTGAGTGATGCTCTGAACATCACTTTGCTCCAGGGACATTGACCCTTCTCTCTCGCACTTGTAGACCACTTTGGACAAAGATCTGCTAGATAAATAAATGCAAATGAATACAAGGGCTGGAGGTGAAGAAGATTGACTTCAGATTGACTACAGAGGAGAGGGAGGAACTGTGGACATTTATTAGATAATGAAATAAAGAATGACATAGATTAGTCAGAAAGCATAAAGCTAATGACCTTGCTGTTGATATGCATGAGGGTCCAGGTTTTCCTGATTGTCCCTCTGACCTGCATCAATGTCACCTATATTATGCATCTATCTCAAACATGTGGAGAGAAGGACTCCCTTGCACTAAAGATGAACATTCTGCTTCTGTAGCAAGTCAAATTACACTTTTGACACAATTGCCCCAGAGATGTATCACGTCCCCAAAGACGTATCGCGGCGTAATCCTGGTTCTCCTCAAGGCTTAATGATCATGACGGCTATGGAAAGCCGCCACCATTCAGCTGTATTGAGAGAAATTAAAATGGAGCTATTTTGATGGCGCCCGAAAGGTTAATGGCCCTATTTCTGCACAGTGTTTGTTAATTATCCAAATGCCAAACAAGGCGACTTTAATCAGAGTGTGAAGAAGCGCAGTCAGGTTTACGTTCCCTGTTCTGAATATCCTCATTAGGCCTCATGTATTATTGAACCAATCAGAGCCATGATCTTCCCTCATTCTAAACGGTGGCAGCAGGTTTGGTTAGGAGATGGCAAAGCGTCCCGTAACACATGACATGCCGGCATCAGGCGAGGCAGTTCCGGGGGTAAAAATCACAGGGTGATGGCGTGACTTTAAACTGTGCTCTGCCTGGGTCACATGGCTGTGGGTTCTGATCTTGCTGCCACTCTGGGTGTTTAGTTTCCATGCTCTGCCTGGGTCACATGGGTGTCCTCCCCCACAGTCCACAGACGAGCAGTTTGGCTAACTTGTAATTCTAAATTGCATGTTTGTCAGTCTGTACTTGTATATACTCTATGGTGAATCAGAGTCTCATCCAGGGAATCCATATAGAAAAATAGTAATGTCTAGGATGCATAACCCTAAAACTATAAACACTATACCAGGGTTATTCAAATCACAGTCCTCGAGGTCCGAGCACTGCTGGTTTTCCAGCCTTCCTTTACCTGTGAGCCAGGTGTGAAGCCTCTGACCAATCAGAATCAGTAATTATTACACTAACTACCTGGGAGAACTGAAAACAAGGCCTGCATTTGGAATCGAGGTGCAGATTTGAAGAACCCTGGTTTAGAGGCTTAATTTCCTTATATCCATCTACAGAAGTCATTCAATAATGCTTTAGTTAGTATAAAATCATCGGTTTCACAAAAAAAAAAAAAAAAAAAGAAAAACTTTCATCGAATCATGTTACCAAACCTCCAAAATTTTAAAACTGCACTCAGTTTCACATGCTGGTGCGTGTATAGCTGCATGTATACGCCACAGTTTGCCTGCTGTACATATACACAGACATGCATAGACGCACATAATGTGTGCTCTTTGCTTCTTCTTGTGGTTAAAACTACGTTGCTACACTCCGGGCTCGAAAAACATCCACTCTTTCTCCGATATTATCAATCTAAGTTAATGTACTCCCAAATAACTTATTTTGTTGTTGACAGCTGAACGTGACATTTCATTGGGGCACATGCCCCAGTAAAAGGGGTCTAGCAACGCCCGTGTCCTACAGGCAAAATGAACAGAACAAACAAATATAAACCTCGTAAACTCGTTGTATGACATTAGAAAGACATACACTGATCTGTCATATTGGTCAGTGACTTTAAGGTATTATAATCATATTTCGGTTATGCATAATCCATAATTATTATTCTTTAAAACTGCACCACCATTAATGGGAGGAACCGCTGCAGTTAGGACACCACTGACAGACGTCTGTAGGAATAACGGACCAATCGGGCCATGAATCTACTACAGCGGATATGTTTCTGCATCCCCTCAATTAACCTACTCTGTTTGGGCACCTCAAGTAATATTTTTCTTCAGTATGGAAGAGGATCATGTCTGCGGGAATGGGAGGACAGAAAGGGTTTCCGGCGCTCAAAGGAAAAAAATAGGCAGGGCGAATACCGAAGTAAGTTTTACAAGTAAGTATAAGGACAGAATGTATGATCTAAGTGAAGAGGATGGGAAACATTCATAAAACAGCTGCAATTGAAGGAAGGTTTTATATTATTTTTTAGCATTTTGTCTTGATGTTGTCTTGATGTTGCTGTACCAGGGTGCCGTCTCAGGAGGGGTAAGACATGCGGATGCAGGACGTCGCTGACGTAGCGCTGTGCTGGCAGGGTCCCCGAATCACTACCAGAGATGACCTGAAGTCATAGCCTATGGCTCCCCACACCCGCCAAACGTGCACACGACAGTCATCCGTGGTAATGCAGACCCGAGATCCATCACTGAACATGGTACAATGCCACTCGTCATCAGTCCATGTCTCCTGGCTACGGCACCACTCCAAATGCAGTCGTCAGCTGCCTCCGCATGGGATAGTGAACCCGTAGTCCGACTGATGCCAGTCGTTGAGACACAGTGTGGGATGACACGGGGTGTTGCAGAGAGTCCAATACCTGTGTCCAGTTGGCAGGCGCAGATGTCATGGGGTTCTGTAATGCTTGCCATAGAATACGACGATCCTCCCTTGGTGTGGTCTGTCTTGGGGGACCAGAACCTTCATGACGTGTGTTGGTGCCCACAGGTGCCCATTGGTTCGAACATCAGGCAACTGTGACATCTGCATGCCCCACATGCCAGGCAATTGCATGTTACGACCACCCAACCTCATGCAAACCTGCAATGCGACCCCTATCAAACTCTGTCAAGTGCTGGTAATGCCGTCGAATGCGTCACAGATGCATCCTCTGTGTCTGGACTCTTAGATGAGTCAGCTCCTTGCAAATCGAATCATTTACATGCCTATTGCTGTTCTGCACGTATACCCAATCAGACCATTACTTCTGGCTGTTTAACTTTTTTGTGACTGAGTGTAATTACCTATTCAAATTAAACGCAATTAAAAGTACGGAAAATAAAATGGACTCGTTACCCTTTAGTCTTGCGTAAAAATATTAATTGACAATTGCAGCCTAATTCCCCTAATGTTCTTTTTATGATTATGGTCACCTGACCTTGTGAATGTGCCCAATGAATATGTGATATTAAGTACAGTGATAGATTTTGATAGTTCTACTGTATTGCAGTCTCACAGCAGCAACATTAAAATTATATAACTACCCAGACATCGCACACGCACAAGCACAATGTCCCAGCAAAGCTCGAAAATCCGTCAGCAAAGCATCTCTATATCACAGAGACATCACTACTGAATTGACATTCCTGGATGTGCGATGCATCTCAACAGCAACATGATGTTAATCAGATCAGTATGCAACGTTTAGTCTACTGTTATGTTTCTTGATAGGTTTATACTCTCTCTCTCTCTCTCTCCCAGTTGACAACATGACAAAAACAGTAACAGGCCTAACAGTTATGCTGCACTTCTTAAAGCTAAATTGCTGGAAAAAACGCACTCGCTGAAACACGCACTACCACAGGTAATTATTTAAATTTTTTAAATAATAAACGCGACCATTTAAGTATGTTCCGATCTAAAACCAACATCCCAGTGACCTATGTGTGCTGTCTGGGTATGTATGCATTAATGAGAGAAATTAAATAATGCAAAACTTATTTTACCTAATAACTATTTACTTTTATATGAAATAATTGGGGGGGCGGCATGGTGGTGCAGTGGTTAGCACTGTTACCTTACACCTCTGGGTTTGAGTCTCCGCCTGGGTTACATGTGTGTGGAGTTTGCATGTTCTCCCCGTGTCGTCGTGGGGTTTCCTCC
>JAODKE010000146.1:23876345-23894997 GCA_026779605.1 Mormyrus hasselquistii
CCCCACCCCAGTTTCATTATCCTCAGTGACGGGCCCCCACAAAAGGCTCCATCAACCCCCCCCCCCCCCCCCCCCCACCACTCCCCTCCCCACCCCCTGCCGCACACCAACACCATCACCAGCACCCTCTTATGGAGTGGTTACAAGACCGTAGTTTTGAAATGCAAATAGGCGGAAGTCAAGCAGAAGAGACACAACAAAAGGGAAGAGCCAGACTCTGAACCCCCCCCCCCACCTCGAAGATGCTTTTACCGCACCACAGTGAAACAAGATGCTGGTGTTCGGAGACCCCCCACTATCGAGAAAACCACTCGCATATTTATGGGAATTCTATTTTTTCACGAGAATATATATATATATATGTGTGTGTGTGTGTGTGTGTGTACACCCGAATGCATATTCATTCCAGCAGCCAGATCATTAACCAATTATGATTAATTATGTTTTTAAAAGAACCAATAAACTTCACTGGAGATCTTTTGTATCATCAGTAGCTATTAACAGCTAACAACGCTAGTCTTTCTGGAGAAATAATCATAAAAAGTCAAGATAAATAACATAATGAAGGGTTCTTTGACAAAACAGACAAGCCAGATTTCTAGTCATACTGATTTCCGCACGGCTGAGCAGATGTGTGATCTAAGCCGTTTGGAACATGGGTCGATGGTCCATGCCACATGTGGTGGTTCCAGCAACTGAGAAACAAGGTTTGTATGCGTTATAATTATCAGAGTTGTGATGGATAAGTACACCCAATAAGAGGTTTTTCTGTGGCTGAAAACACCTCATTAATGAGAGAGTTCAGAGAAGAACGGCCAGACTCATTACAACTGGCAGGCAGGACTCAAGTGCAGGAGTGTCAACTCAGCACAGCAGGGGTGTGGAGAAAGGCGCCTCTGAATGCATGACTCATCTAACTTGGAGACAAAGTGGGTCATACTTAATACTACTGTAGCTAACTTCAAAGTAATGAAAGAAAGAGCAATTTTCCAAATAGAAAATGACCTAAATATTATACAGTATTGGGAATCAAAATTTCACAAATCAATGATCTGACATGAGAAAGGCAATCGAATACCCAGACGTTGTGAGATAACAGAGACTTAGGAGACGAGAGAGACACGCCACTCTCTAGCTGTGACTTCTTTGCCTTCGTGTCTGGTCCCCGACGGCTCAAACCGCCCCAGGTCTCTTCTCCTGTCAGGACACGGGTGACGCGACCTCCCGTCCTGCCGTCGTTGGCTGGTGCGGCCTGGTCGCTCTCGTTTACACACGCCAAGCTGCTGTCTCTCTCTCGTCTCCCCACAGCTGACTTCCCACCGAGATGTCAAAAGAAAGGTAGTACTTTTTGTAGCCACCCTCAGGAAGCACTAATCTGTCTGCCCACGCTGAAGGCTGTCACACGATACCTGATTGGTTTTTCTTTTTTTAGTCACTTACTCGTGACTTACATCGATAGCGAGATGCAGACTGAGTGATTTTATAACTGTAATTAGGCAGAGCGCAACAACAGGTCATCAACATTAAGGTGAAATAGCAATGATACTGCTATAATGATATGAGACAACTCTAGACAATGTACTGTACAGAACAGCATCCAGCTACATGCATGGGAGATCGTTTGTGCAATCAGACAGGTGTTTACTTCCACCAGTTCTTCTCCCTGGTACATGAACGGCCTCTTGTATAATCACTCAAACCACCCTGTAGGCTGTACCTCTTTGAGTGCTCCTACTGATCCTGAACAAGACTCCCACTTCCTGTTTCCATTTCACCCAGTTCCCTAATCCTGTCAGGCCCCAAGCATTAAAAATACTCATTATAACTGATGGAAAAAGGCTTGTAAATGGGACAGAAGTGAATCAATTTATAGCTGTTCGAAATAATAAGAGTGATGCTCAGAGGCAGCTAGGAAAGCAGTGCTTCTTCCTGGAGTCCTTCCATTTAGCCGCGCTAATTCGGCCGACTCCATTACTGCGTATATGTCAGCTGTGAGACCAATAGCCGACTGACGGCTGGATCCCGGGTGCTTAGTTCTCGACTCATGCTCGTCGATCCCGGCGATTTGCCTCTCGCGGCGAGCAGAGGCTGTTTTCTACAAGCACGATGTCTGCTTCACCACAGTGCATGTCTCTAAGCAGCTGAAGGTGCTGAAGTGACTGTAGAATCATTCTCAGAGGCAAATTGCCGCACAAAACTCCATACCTCTATGTGTGGCCTGTAGCATGGCGCTAATTAAATGACTGCTAACAAAGGGCAGAGACCGGAGGATATTGTTTCAATTCAGGGACTGGAGGCCTGCTATTTATAATCTAGGATATTTCTTGGACCTACTGCTGCAAATATTTTATTAGTTTTCACCCCAGCAGAGACTCGCAGACTTTATTTGACAATTCTCCTCCAATTACCATGCATGCTCTCGTTAAGAAGCGGTGTCAGGTTTAAAATATGGCCAATTAGCCACGCTTAACACTGTTAAGGTCATAAGCCAGTGCCTTCCTTTTAATCGAGGGCTCAGGACTGGGGGTCTCTCACATTTATAGCACGGAAATATGCAAATTGGAAAACCATAAATTTCATTATAAAAACCACTCAGCTGCCAGTATAAATATGTCTGCGGTGGCAATGGAGCCCAGTAATACAAAAGCGGATTTTATAAAATGCGGTGAGAAGAATTCATAATCAGTCTGAACCTTAACCATGTAGGTGACATTTTACAGGTAGCAGAGAAGACTTTTTGTGAAAACGGCTAGTGCATGTCATGGTGTGTCCCGTAACTGGAGCTAACATTCATCACAGACACTCTAGTTATGCAGGAAGATGTGCTGCTGACACAATCTTGCTTACAAGTGCTGATTTTGCTTCTGTTGCATGACTACAAAACAAGCAGGACTAACTCCAACAAGCACTAGGAGCAAAAGAACCAATTAGAACTAGAAGCACTCAGCCAATTAGATCTTGCAAAAATGAAGCACATGACCCAACATTTATGGCGATTAGAACCAGTCCCCCTCCCCTTTCTCTCAGCTGTTTTGTATTCCTTCATATTGTTAAGAAAGTGTGTCTAGCTTACCAGGCAGGCTGATTCAGACTAACTGCAGTATGTGACTGAACCCAATCACAACTAGTCTGCTATTCAGAAATAATTCAGCAGAAGCACAGCAAGACTAGCACAGTAATTAACAAATTAGCTTGCAATCAAAAGATTTCCTTTGTCGTTGTGCCCTTGTACTATTTCACTGTAAAAGTGGCTCCTTCTCCTACCGCTTCAAATATTCTTTCTTTCTGCTGGTTTTTATGTTATAACAACATAACCTTTGGAAGAATGAAGCTACTTTGGAAAAAAATCCGTCATAAAATCAGGGCATGATGCAGGTGTCCTATGAGGGCCAATATTTTGAACCTGCTGACCATACATCCCAAATTATGCATACAATTTTTTTTTTCATCAGATTTGATTGGGAAATACTGGAATAGCATTGCTTTTAAAAAGACTGTTAAAATAACGCTGTACAAGGGCTTCATGATATGTCAGCATTAATAGTTATGTGCCGCTCAAACCAGGTGGGGTGGGATGGCAGAGGTGCATCTTCTTCCTGGGTAATGCCCGTTGAATAGTGGGGTGACACATTTCTGTGACAGCCCGCATCATTCGCGGGTTTCAAGGAGCCGCTGTCAGTTTGAGGGAGACTCCCGGAACTTCCGGGAGAGGTGGGACGTCCAAGTTCCAGAATCTTCAACATATTTAAGCAAGGCTCAGGTTTGCATAATACCCACGTTAGCATGAACGCTAACAGCATTAACACATTCTCCAGTCAGCGAATCCATCACCACGAGCGATCCGGGCAGGGATCCCTTTTGTAGGCCTCAATGGTCCCGCAATTAAACAATTTAAAGTCTTATTGGATGCAAAAATGGGGATCCGGAGATGAGAAAACTTCTTGTTCCGCAAGAAAAACTAGCATTATGGGAAGACGGCGAAGCATTCTATTTAATGTATTCTCGTCCCCCCTCTGTTTTATTTTAGCCCACCTCTGATGAAATCATTTGAAATGGCAGGTTTGTGAAATAATGCAATTCATCCCATATTGCTCGGGGCCACACAAGTCCTAAATGAACCATGTCTTCTATTAGACCCCTAAAGAAACAAACTAATAGCCTGCAAAGACTGCCATTTGTAATATTACTATAATTCGCATGATTCATTAAACAGAAATGGAAAATGATAGCATATTCTGATGAGAATAGTCCCCAGGGAAATTCAGATGTTCATTTGTTCTGAAGTCTTTTATTGACTGAGGAACTTGTACTGTTCCTGGGCATGTTGGCTATCTGATGTGGACACTGCCATGTGTTTCTCAGAAAAACATTCTTTTTTTAAAAAATAGATTAATGTTGTTTACGCAGGTTCATATTCTGGTAATTTGCTTTATCCGATTATAAATATTGTCCTTCAAAGCATTCTCTGCACCCGACATTACTTAAATGACACGTTCTTTGCATTATGTTTTAATATCTCCAATTGCTAGCCCGCATTACTTGAAGTCATCAAGATTTCATACAGCAGAATCATAAGGAAATTGGACATTAGCGGTGTCCCAGCAAATGAATTTGGATGTTATGGGGGGACATGAACCGGCCAGGTAAATGTTTTAAACTTTGAAATTGCTGCTTCAGTGTTTTCATTCTTTTGCAATGCCATCAAAAGTGTGGCAGGCCGTGAAGACGAGTTGCCATTCACTGAATTTGATTTGGTGTCCCTCCAAAGCTCAGGAACTTTGAATTACTCCCGCCCCCAAAAAAAATTATATTAATAAAGAGCCGGGGGATTATTTTTCCCAGTCTTGTCCAAATTTCCGGCTTAAGTCTAAGCAAAGATCGGCTTCACAGAAGACATGAATATGGGGATTTGCGATATTAAGCTAAAGGAGCTTTAGTGTCGGAGCTGGAGATAAGAAAGAGCAAGGCAGAAATGAAGAGGTTAGGGGTCACTCGTGATGAGCAGCCAAAGATAAGGAGAAATTTCTGCAGATGTTTGTCTGTCCCAATGCCCCCGTAATGCCCCCGTAATGCCCCCCTGCCCCTACAGTCAATCATCTGGCCACATCTGGAAAGAGGGGGGTTTGGGGGAATCCTGGGATTGGTGGAGGTGGGGCAGGAGGGTAGATGATGGGGCACACCTGTTCGGAGCGAGAGTCTCTCCATCCATCAAGCCCTGTTATGGGGCTTCTCGGGGGGAAGGGGGAGGGGGTCGCCGCATGGGTTCGGAACGCGACGCATCGACGCGTCAGACCGACGGCTCGTTAAGGCATGCATCGTTTGTTAATTACCGAGTGAGGCGTGAGCGCCTCGACCATACATCACCGGCTTCTGCCATAAACACCAGAAGGCTCGGCCCCGAGGGATCTCACCCTTACACTTCGGCAAGGACGAGAAGAGGTCCGCGCAGAGTTACTTTCCAGAAGCTTCTGTACGCCAGGAAGCTGGCAGCATGGACGTTTTATTCTCTCATTTAGATTTATACACCGTGGCAGCTGCCAACTGCAAGACAGAACCTCCACTTGTACCTTAGCTGTTCTAAGACTAATCATTGAAAACGAACAGAGATCCAGAGAGGGTGAAAGAGACACTTGCATATACAATTTTAGGATACACATTATATATAAAGAAATATTGAAACAACTCCAACCAAATATGCCTGCTTTATTGGCTCAACTGCTAAGAAAGGTTTGGATAGCATTCTTCATCTATATTTAACTAGTGTAATTATGAACCAGTCCAAGGATTCAAAACAAGTCATTTCTGGCCTGTATCATAAAAAACAGTCGGTTTTGTGCTTCACACCCCTTAGAGTGAAGGTGTTTTGAACGTGAGTTTCTGTAACACCCATTGTGTTGTATACAGTGTTACCAAATAATCGTTTCGTTTGTACATCCTGTTGTTCACATGTGGCCCTGAAAAACTGGCAGATTATAATAAATATAATCATGGCACGGTGCAGTGGTGGTTAGTACAAAGGGTGCCGCTCGAGATTTCGGCCCCCATGAAAGCATATTGCATTGGGCCCTTAACCCAGGCCAATATAATTATGTTACAAATTTATTTAGGGCCCCTTTCACTCAGGGGCCTCGGTTAACACTGTTGCTTCACACTAGGGTTTAAGTCTCTGCTAGTTCTACGCGTGTGGAGTCTGCATTCCCTCCCCATACTGACATGGGGTTTCCTCTGCATTCTCCGATGAGTGTGTGCCCTGCAGTAGGTTGGTGTCCCATCCTGGGTTATTCCCTGCCTTGTGTTTATAGGCCCCTTGCAACACAGGATAAGACGGTATACAAAACGGATGCATAGAGATTAACTGAGGTGGAGGGGGCTATCAGGCCAGGCTGGAACTGCAGGCACGGGACGACTGAGCTCTCGGCCCCCAGCAGACTATCAGGGGAACAGCGCAGATGAGTGAAGGTCAGAGGTGCTATAAGTAATTCAGGAGATCAAGACGGAAGGACCTCTCTGCTGAAACAAGGCTCCCCCAGAAACTCCACATCACAAAGGAATTAGGGTGTAATATCAAGGTCATCAGAATGTGTCTGCAGCAAATATAATGCATTTAGCAACAAGATGAAATCATGTATTCATATCTCCACCTCAGTTTTAATCTGATATACTTTAGGCCCAAATGGTAATTTCAGGATGGCCCCTGTCCCATTCTCTGTGTTTCCTGGGACAGGCTCCCCTCGACCATTTTCAAGGCAATGAAACCGCATGGACGGATGTATAAAGGTACAACAGAATATTCACCACAGATGCCTCAGTATAGAAGTATAAAGGTACAACAGAATGACGACTCAAGATGCCTAAGTATAGATGTATAAAGATACAACAGAATTACCACTGAAGATGGCTCAGTGTACTGAGTATACAGTACTTAGCCCTTGATTTATCCCCATTCAGACCCACATGTTTCACAGTTTCCAGAGTAGGTCCACAAAATAAGACTTGGGGTTTGTTCTTTTAGCTGTTTCTTGGATTCCCTTTGATTTCATTAGTTCTGAATCACATTAGAGTGTCATTTAAACAAGTTCCGAAGTTAAAGTTAGCACCGGGGAATGCCTTGCCTGAAGGCTCCTCCATCTTAATGATTTGTAGCCCTCAGACACATTGAGGAGGTCACTGGGTCTATCGACTAGTCAATTACTGGGATATTCAGGAGGGCAGACCATCCTCTGGGGACGGGAGGCATGCAGACGTGACTTGGGCTGTCATCGCTAACCTGCTAAAGGATATAGGTGTGGCCTGCCAGTGACACTTCATCACTTTTCCAGTGTATGACCTGCATGCTTTATATTTTTAAGAATTCTAGAAATTTTTAAAGAGAGGCCATAATTCATATCAAGGCGACCACTTCAGCTTTCAGCTGGGGTCAGTGTCCTTGTGGCCTCAGCCCTGCATACGCCCCTGCTGAGATGCCAACACTGATCTCTTCTCTTTGCCCAGCAGTTCTAGATTCATGGTTACATGAACTCCAACTTGAATCTAATGAGACATAATTAGGGATTGACATAACTGATACGCAAGTATGCATTCAGCTTTAAAAGCGGTATGCGCAACAATCGATGGATGTAACAGCTTTAATACGTACATATTTTATGTGCATTTGCGCCAATATGAGAAGAAATTATTGTGCATTTTAACCTACGAAAATACACGATAATTTATAATATAACACATAAAATACTTATGTATTTACGCTGTTACAATAATTGATTGCTGCACATATCACTTTTAAAGGTGAATGCGTACTTATGTACTGTACCAGTCATGTCAGTCCCTGAACATAACAATACTCTATCATTGTGAACGGTGAAACATTTAATACTGACCCCAAAAGCAAATTATTTTTGTCCTTGTGTAAACAACACAGATTATAAACTAGGACAGAACAAACTTTGAATGAAAACCCAGTGAATTGTGGCCTCATTTACATTTACATCTCTCTCCTGCCGTGTAATTATCCTTTGTAGACCCTTGGCTGACCTTTACCAGTAGTAGCTATTTCAGCATTCTCACAAAAATATTTATTCCTTTTCTGGTGGCTTCATGTTGAGTCCCATCAGGTAGCCGCTGCCTCTGGCTGTTTATAAACAACGGTGATCTGTTACTTGAACTTTTTATGACCGTTAACCGTTAACGATGGGCGGGGTTTTGGGATTGCGTGACATCAACGTCTGACCCTAGTGGACTTTTGGGAACTGAAGTGATATTTTGACAGTAGGGGAAGCAATGAGGTGTAAGTTCAGGGTCTCAGAGATACGAGATATGGGACTGAAAATTTTGTTCCAATGAAGAATAAAATTTGAGGTTTGGACGAGCTACTGGCTGTATTTTAAAGGTACAAGCCACCTGCACCCATCTGGATAGCAGAACCACCACGAATAAGCAACATAATTTTCTTATTTCCATGTAGCACGGTCCTTTTCGTACCAATATCGCCCCCAGATTTATACCTATTTTCCCAGGAAGGAGCACAGAGAAACTGTCTAGACTGGTCATTTAAGATTAGGGATAATGAGAAACCACAACAATTCAAGCTGTGCTGAGCTAAGTGGAAGACCTCTTGGCAGACCCCGAAGAAAACAGTCCATATTTGCTCCTTAAGAATGCGAACACAGAGAACGCCAAGCAAGGGTAATGAGAGACTGTCAGCCATGTACATAAGGAGTCCCTTCACAGAGCTAGATACAAAATAGTCTAAACAAACTACGAACTATAGAATTGATTTATGGCTATGTAAATGTCTTGAGACAGACTGCCTTTTGATGCAGTTTTTGTATCCAGCCAAGAAAAGCCTCACTCAGTTGAAAAGTAATTAATTGCTTCCCGACTATACATGACAGGATTTGGAGGGCATCGTTCACCGAAACAAATATGGCACTGCAATTATAGACAAACGCATATAAATTAAAACCCGATAAAAACCAAGCCTTCAGCCCAGCTGCCTTCACTTCTGAGCGCCTTACACTTCCTGCCTGTAGAGTACCTTTAGAGAATTAATTAGCCTTCTGCGACTGAATTCCCCATCTTTGCTCCCCATCCTTGTAGCCATGGCGACGGTAAACGGAGGCGCACTCGCCTGCCCACATCCAGCTCCAAAGAGAAAACCAGACCCCCACCTGCTTACCCGGGTTGAAGAGCCTCACAAATCAAGGCAAAACCGAAGAGGAATGAAGCTGCACTCTCACATGATCTCGGGGGTCTGCTGACATGGTCCCAGGACCTTATTTTTTTTAGCCTGACGCTGAATTATCTGGCAAGCTAAGCATGAGATCAAAGATCCCTGACGGACGTTAGAAAAGTGTCCATTTGCCCGCAGATAGACCCGCACCCTTCCCCTTGTGACCTGTTACACCGCAGGACTGACACGAAGAATTTGTGTGCAGCTTTCAAAACTGTGCGCGACACATCCGTATGACACATATCCCTACAACAAAACAGATTTAAAGCCCCCTAATCTTCTCTCCAGCTGTGGAATTTCAGAATCGCATTCCGAATTTTGTGTAGACGCGTGCTTTAAAGAATGCCGTCTTACAAAACTGACAAGGCTAAAATTGAATTCCGGGACCCCTTGTACCGATGACAGCCGGAGAAAATGAAATATCAGAGCAAAAAAAAAAAATGTGAAAAGGTGCAATTCTATTTATTTATTTAATTATTTATTTACTTTGAATGTATTTTTATAACCGATTTCACAAGACAGGCCTGCAGGTATTAAAAGCTTAACTGAACAGAGTGTTTATTTCAGATAAGTCACACGAATAGCATCATGTTTTTTTCTCTTCCCGCCCTTTGATGGATATGTGTTCAAAAGTCTGTTTATTCTTGTTTTTACTTTTACTTGCTGCTTTACTTAAAAAAGTTTTTTTTCCACTTTTTTTTTCCCTTTTTACTGCTCCAAACCCAATATATGCCTTAACAGAGCCGTACTTTTTATTTCTACCTAGTCTGGTCCACTTTCTGGTACCTTTTGATTATCAAGAAAGGGGGTATGGTGGCTCTGTGATTACCTCTGTGATTACCAGAGTCCAATTCCTGCCCACAGACCCCCTGTCAGGATGCCATCATGAAGCTATGGAAAAGATGATGAAAAATCTGGTACAGTATAGAGAGACCTTCTCTGATGCTTTTATTTGGACTACAATTCAATCTTCATTTAAATCTGAAATTAAAACTCCCGGCTTTTGTTTCTTATATGACCCATAGAGACATAGGACCCATGAGAATTTAAAGCAGATGAAGGGGCTACTGGTTTTCATAGGACCCGTGACAACAGGATTTTTGATTTTTTTCATAGGGCCCAGGAGAACTCTGTCCACAGGGCTGGACCTTTGCTATTAAATAAGATCCTTGAGACATTAGACCATTAGACCACTTGGTCTCTCATACGTATTTCTGCTCAGCCCCACATTTTTGTTGTTTCTGGCTGAGTAGCATTTTAAGGCACACAGACACACACATTTAGAACTTCTCACACCCATCTGTCACCACAAAGTGCACAATCAGCACAGAATAGTCTACAAATTCGCAACCTGAAGAGGACATGAATAAAAGATGAAAACAAGTGATTTTCACTGGCTTCTACTGCAGTTTATAATTACAGTAACCATATTTAAACTGACATGTTCCATCATCCGAATCAGAAAAGGGCCGATACGGGTAGTTTGACGCTTATCTCGACAATATTGATCTTCAAACAAAGAAGAGAAGGATACGTAACTGATGTCTTGCCTCTTAAATACGGAATAAAATCCAGCTACACGGAGCACAGAAAAAGGATCCAAAGAAATGTCATTTGTTTGTTTTAGTAGCAAGCGGTGCGTTGAAAGGCACAGAGGCGGATGTGCCAGTGCTAGCTGGAACTGCAGTGCGCGGGACGCCGCACTGCAAGGCGGCGAGCAACGGAGTCCCGAATGCTGCAAAGAGGAACAGAGACATCATACAGTGAAGTTAAGCCAAGTAGGTTTATTGCCATTTCAGCCCATATACACAGTGAAATGAAACGTCGTTCCTCCAGGTCCATGGTGCAACACAGAACAAAAACAGAAACACGAGGCTACACAAGTGCAGTGCAAAGGATGGTTCTGGCCTTAAGACGTTCGGCTTGGGCTGGCGGGATCCCCCTGTGGAGGCCTGTCTAACTGGGGAACACAGTGGGGTCGCAAGTACTGAAACTGTCCCAGTGCACGATCGAGACCGAGAACCCCATAGCAAGGGCTGGTGCAGGTTAAGTGTGCAGTACACATCACTTGCACTCCCACACCTAGCTACTGTTGTCTGCAGCTATTCTCATTACCTCATTACCTCATTACTGTCATTCATTGTATGACGGTTCTAATTAACCATTATTCTCTGGCTTTCAAATTAGATAGCTGTAATAGAGAAGCAAGACGACGGCTTTTTCTGCTGACTCGCCCAGATCCACATCACATAACTCCCAGGAGGTCTCCACCTCGGAGAAGCAGGTGCCTCACGGCAGATGGCTTTGACATGGACCAGACCTGAAGCTCCACAGGCTGCGGGAAAAGGAGAATCCAGGCCAATGACCCACCTAGCCCAAACCCAGGAGGCACAGATGTTAACCACTCGGAGATTAGAAGGTTAAGCTCATCTGATGAGTGTGAATATGGTGGTCGGGGGGCAGAGCTCTCACCTGAGCCTGCAGGCATCTCAAACGGGGGAGCTCAGGTCATGCTAATGATCAGGCTAATGATGCCCACACACTCACAGCTGCTCTGCATGCGCGCCGCCACACTTCAGAAAACTCGTTTCAAAAGAGCCTCCTTCAAGGGAACAGTTAGTGGTCCTATTAGCTGGTCCCCGGCAGGACCAATCACAAACGCGTCCATCAAGCGGGACATGCGCACTGTTTATCTCCACCGCAAACTCTAAACAACCAGACGCAGCTGTCAAAAGTCCATCAGAAGTTTGTCTATTAACCAATATTAGCTTACGAAAAAATGAAGGAACTAGCCAAAAGAAAAATATTCAGGAATTGTGATGATAAACTGCATCCTACAGCCTGCAAACATTTCCATTTCGTGATAAACAAAGTCTCATACCACAGGAATCCCGCCTGTCTGTGCCATGTCATCCCGAAATGAACCAATCTTCCCTGTGTTTATGTGTATATCTATACACACATATCGGCATGCAGACCTGAATGCGGCTCTCTGGTTCTGCAGCCGAGGAGAAGCACGGATGTGCACTGACTACCCAAAGAGACTCCCTGGAGCAGCACAGGCCAGACGGAAAGTCTCTCGCAGATTAACTAAGTGTACTTTGCGTTGCCGACGACGATGTCTGGCGGAGTGACTGAGCGAAAGAGCGGGTAATTAGAGGAGTGGAACAAAGCATAACTCAAGGTTCGTGTGTTCCTGGGACCTGCCGGGCTCCAAAGGACGCCACTATTACTACCTCATTACATATTCTGTTTTCTAGATTTGCACATAGTTAACAAGTGTGCCCCCTGCTGGAAAGGGATGAGGAAGTAAAATAAGTAAAATATGAATCCCAGAATGGAAGTACAAAACAAAGAAATTCCCAAACCACTGGTCAGTCACATTTCCGTCTGCAACTGAGGGAAGACTGTCCCATGAGTAACAGTAAAACAATACCAGCACTGATGACCTGACTCCCAGAAGTGCTGTGGTGAGATACAGACAGCCTCACTGTAACTCCTCTCTGTCTGCAAAGTGCCAGGTGGCGGCATGTCGATTTGCAACCCGAGCGATCCCTTTCAGCCACGCTAATTCTTTTGGGGGGGGTGGGTCGGGGAGCTGAAAACAGTGCTGGTGCCATATTAATGAGCCCGGCGAAGATAGACCCCTGGTCTAGTTGTAGCAAGCTGGGGTTGATATCAACAGCGATTTTCCGCAACGCTGAGCCTTTGATTCCTCCGTACCTGAATGCACTTTTTAAATTATAAGTTTATCAAAATTTATGAGACCCGTCACCAGTCTCCCTAAGCCCTGAGTCATTTGGCTTCTGTAGAAAAAAAGGGAGTTTTGTCGATGCGACACACTTGTGAGAAGGATAAAACTTCATGTGTAATTTTTGAAAATATCTCACTGAAAAATAGAAGGTCCTGGAGCGGGATGGGGGGGGGTGGGGGGGGTGGTGGCAGTAATTTTACGGTTCATTCATCAGTCAATTAGTCATGGATTGTTTGCATATCTGATCAGTTTCACCTTTACCATCAAAATATCACTGCTGCTTTATCAGTGCAGGAATAGGGGAAATGCTGGGCTTAAAATCAACAGTTTTCAAAAACAATCTGGCAGGGACGTGCTGTTTAACGTGGAATTGTGAATTTCAGTCCTACGCTAATGTGGACTTCAGCCATTAACTTCTAAAACGTGTAAATACAGGAAATTCAAGTAAGGCTTTTCATAAAAATTTTTCTCTTATATTTATGCTGAAAAATAATATAGATGCATTAATGAGGTAAGAGCCATCACAATCCCAAGGACTGAGATGCACCTCCAGTCAAATAACGGATAAGGAACAGAACCCTGGATCAGACATTGAGCATCTATGCTGTCATACCCTTTGAGATGGCGCCAAATGTTTCTATGGCCGGAGGAAAGACAAAAGTTCTGGCTGATATGTTTATCGTTTTATGTCCTTTTGATGTTAAAATTGGCCATTTAATGCATTCGGCATATGTGTCATTTCCGGCCACTGGCCCATGTTACAAAGACTTATGTGTACTGTGCAAAAGGGGTGGACATCAGTCTCTCATTGTACTGGAGGTCTATTTATGCGAAAAGCCTAAGTAACCCATACTGAGCGGAAGAGAGGTTGAGAATGGTTGTAATTTCAACAGTCTGAGCAGCAAAAACATTTGTTTGATGCATTGGTTTTGTTTGGTATGTTCGGTTTATTGAAATATTAATGAGGATCTGTACAGAGATTGCCGTGAAACTTTTGGTGTGGGATATATGTCGTTCCGTCCAGATTTAAGAGGTGAGGCAAAAGCTCGGAAACTCACCAGATGGTGGGATAATTTATTACACAAAAACATATGCAAATCAGGCTAAGCCGACGTGCCAACACTAGGTATCCTGTCTACTGACACAGCTCAGGCCATCTGTCATATTTATGTTCCCGTTTTCACCTCATTTGGGAAGTCCATTAAACCGTTCCCCAAAGTTGTACTTATAATCTCGGCTACTCGCGCCGGCATGCCAGGTATCGGCTCGGGCAGCCTGCGGACCTCACCTCTTCTCAGCCTTCTGATGCTGCCGTGATGGGAACAGTGCCTCCCTTTGGCAGTACTGGTATCCCTTCAGGGCGTGGTCGGTGAATGCCGGCTTTTCATCAGGCCAGTGCATTGAGCCAAAAAAACGCCAATTAAGCTGAATTTCAGTAGAGAGGACAACTGCATCTTAAATGAAAGAGTCTCCAGGCAGTGAAAATATAACCATCGTTTTTCAGGTATTACAAAAATCCAGAGGACTTTTTATACATCATTCCATGACATTTAACCCAATAGCGATTATATGAGTGAAGATTGCTGATGGTTTTGATTTTAAACCAGAATTATAACTACATCCTTACTTACAGAAGATCCAAAAACGACATAGCTAACATGACCTGAAAGGCTGCACAACACCTTAATTGGGGGTGAAGGGTGAATCAAAATATCATGCATTAAGAGAGATGATTATAATTATTATTGCCATTTTAGCCGTCAGCGATTCAATGCTGTCATGAGCTCGAAGGCTAAATAAAACTATCAATTAATCAAATTGTATTTACTGGAGCCTGCTTTTTTATGAATCTTTACAGTGATTTATGATCTATGTCTTAACCCTAACCTAAAATGTCAATATTGAAAAACAACTGATGACTGAGTGGGAGTTGGACAAAGCAGCTGGGCACCCCTGAGAAACAGCCTTCGCCTCTCACACATCTGCGGGCGACACACACGCGTTCTGACTCTCCGAAATCTCACAGCAAATCTATATAATTTCATTAAAACCCTCAAAATTAGTTACATCAG
This sequence comes from Mormyrus hasselquistii, assembly GCA_026779605.1. Lineage (NCBI taxonomy): Eukaryota > Metazoa > Chordata > Actinopteri > Osteoglossiformes > Mormyridae > Mormyrus > Mormyrus hasselquistii. Next base: position 23,891,401 of record JAODKE010000146.1, read on the forward strand.
AAGCAGTGGGTTAGTTTGTGAATCCTACAGGCTATTCACAAGGTAATGAAACTGTCACAAACATGTAAATGTGTGTGCATCTGTGTGCTCCACTCCAGCCGGATGACCAAAGTTAGCGAACCTGCAAACACAATCGCAAGAACATCCAACCTGTTCACACTGCTAATTGATACCCGGCAGTATCCAACAGGCCTGACCTGCAGCGGTTACCAGGTGCCAGAGGCCCGGCCTGGGTCACATACCCACCCGCCCACTTTTAGATGTTTAACAGAAGTATACAAACTGCTCTGTGCAGATTAATAGCTGACTGAATGATGTGAAAGGTGCTCAGGCCCATCGCACAGTTTATAAGCTGCCTTGCTGCAGATGATACCTGCCTGACACAACAAGTCATCAAATTTATTATGATGAATCTTTTCAAAACCACATTTTCCGTTTCACCTGGCCAAGTTATGCTAATAAATGATCTTGGATCTTTGCTGGGACTAGAATGAAGCTGGTTTGGTTTTCTGTATTAGTATCGTTTTACAAAATGAATGTATACATAAAAAGCACTAACTACAAAAAGTAGACAAGAATCACCAGGCCCAACATCTAAAGCAGCTGGTTGCCTGGAAAGTCCTGATAATCCATTCTAAGTGTTTCTTTTCTGTCGGTCTAACTTTATTCACATTTTTCCCCTGACTGAGTGTCTGCATGTCCAGTGTCATGCAGGATTACGGTGAACACGCCCATGCAGAAAGATCACATTATCTTTTTGGTAGAAATGAGAGGTAGGAAAAAATAAGAGGAGAAAGGAAGTGTGTGTGTGTGTGTGTGTGTGTGTGGGGGGGGGGGGTTCAGACATGGAAACTGCAGGCTTGGAGGTATTTAAAAAAGGAGAATATTTTTTGCATTTGAGGATTTCGGATGCAATCCTCCTCCTGAATCTTCTTCCCGTGGCTTTGATTCTTACACACACTGTGACACTGACTGTCCCAAACAGCCTCTTCATCTGCTGCTCATGGCTCAGCCCGTCTCTCTACACCAAGCAGTGCATCCGAGCTGACGAAGCACTCCTGCTTGCTTCCGAGTCGCGTTTACTGGCTGCTGCCATGTTACCTCACGCCACAACCTCGCAGCAGCCGAACCGGGGGACACAGAACTCAAGGAGCCACGTGGGGGCGCCGTGTGGTGCGCCGGGTTGGGGTGCCGTACCTATGAACAGAAGGTTGTTGGTTTGAAACCCAAGGTCGGGATTCAAAGCCCCTAGCCCCTACAGTAGTTGCTTCAGAGACTTTCTCTCTCTGAAAGAAGCATCCAGTAGATATGTGAAAATGTGTTGCCATATGCGTGATGGAGGCTTCTGGATACAAGTTGGGAAGAAAACCATTTCTGAAGTGGTCTGTGTGCTTGGCTTTTCTGAATGAACATTAAAACATCCATCCATCTTATAGCTGGTCAGCCAGAAGAGGGTTATGGATGGGAGGGGATGGAAAAAAAAAAACAGAAAACATTAATACTAGCGACCAAGGTAACAATCTTACAGAGGGGCACCTGTACGCATCAACATGGCTGGATGTCATCTGTGGTGTTTGCAGTGAAAGTCAAAGGTTCAGCAGAACTGAGGGTTAGATATCAGTAGGGTCCATAAGCATTAAACCTCAATAGTGCAGCAAAAATATGACAACGTGTTGAATGACTGACTGGCACTGCGGCTGCAGGGGAATTAATGGACGTTTGCGGATCATTTTGCATGAGAAATGGAAGACGTTCAGCTTTTGTGTGTGACGGGGCCAGATGGATCGCGACTAAATATAGGCGGTATGCTTTCTCTGTAAAACAGAGGATTTAATTGCTCGACCTGAGTCACACGGAAGGAAGAGGAAAAAGTCAATTAAAATCACTTGTTCCGACGGGTAATGTAGCTCGAAGCTGCGAATGTCAGGATTTCTACGTGTTTTAGTTTAATATTGTATTATCACACTAACGGCCATCTTATTAAGAGCCTAAATGGGTAGAGGGGGTGTTGAATTGAATTGCTAGCAGACAGCCAGAGGGTCAGTAGGTACCATGTGCTCTCTGACGAAGAGCATTCGCATTCGCTTCAGTGCTGGGAAATGCATACGTATCTAAGCGAGGGGGTAGTGACTTAAGGAAATATACTATAAGATGAAGTGCAACATAAGAATGGAGTACAGCGTGAGAATGGACTAAAATGTGAGGGGTGGATCTAATTTTTTCCAAACTGAGTTCTCATATCCCATGCCCCCCTCCCACGCCCACCGAATCACACTGCATGACGGATAACGAATTCAAACAAAAGCAGAATCATTGTGTTTCTCCAATCGCTGTTTAGATCAGCTGAACGCGTCCGGCTGTTATTGTTGGGCTGTTACTCTTCCAGAAGGGAAGGTCTGTCTGCTGTTATGAAACATAACAGTACTTTCTCACGCCTGTATATGAGGAAGCTTAGATGGACACTGATTTGAAGATAATTATGTGGAAAGTAATATGAGTGTATGAATTTATTTGGCGAATTCTGAGGTGGACTGTCATAAATGACACGTTATCAGCTGTTATAGAATGAATCTGAGCATTTCTAAACATTATTAAATATTAAGGTGTCAAAAATATACAACAGGATGTACTCTGCATATATTTCAGGTGCAGGTTTGGTCTGTGATTAGGGGCTACTGCCTTACATTCTCCTGTAGGGAAGAACACTGAACTCACAGGACTTTAATGAAGAGGCCCTTTGCCTGATTACCAGCTGCCGCACCACTTCAGAAACCTCCAGCCAGTCTCCCTTTATTTACCTTTCCCTGTGAGAGTCCATTGAATGGTCCAGTGAAGTCTGGATCCATTTCACCGGTTGGTTCCGCGGGCCGCCCCAGACCGGGACTTGCAGAGGCACGGCTGGTGAGCGAGCTTGTGCACTGAGACCGAGTGGATCACCAAGACGCACTCAGGCCCCGTTCCCGGAGGTCCTCGTCTTCAGCTCGCCTCCTCTGCATGGTCTCTGTCAGCGCCGAGCAGGGACACTCAGTCCGGGCCTGCGGGGGGGCTGGGCCACACAGCGGGGGGGGTTGGCCTTTTCCAGAGGCGGCTCTGTTTTTCCAAAATAAAAAAGCAAACCAAAATTACAATCATTGTTAATAACGGTTATCACAGTTTTACATTTTTACATTTTAATGTTACTAACCGCTTTTACTGTAGCCTGTAGGCACAATTTTCTGAATCATACTGAATGTTAAGAAGTAGCTGAAAAAAGGGATTCAGTGAGAAGCTGTTCCTTATAGAAACAGCCCCCATTACACCTGTCTGTCTATCTGCCTGTCTGTCTATCTGCCTGTCAGTCCTTCATACTGCACTACTCATTTTGCCCTTCTGACTGTGTTTGTTTGACTTCTCTGTCTCTTCCTGCATCTCCATGTTTGTTTGTTTCTATCTCTCTCTCTCATTCCTTCATTTGCATCTATGTATCTCTCTCTGTCTCTAACTCCATCTTCATGCCTATCTGTCTCTCTCTCTGTCTCTTACTCCATCTTCATGCCTATCTGTCTCTCTCTCTGTCTCTAACTCCATCTTCATGCCTATCTGTCTCTCTCTCTGTCT
>JAODKE010000146.1:23904346-23917625 GCA_026779605.1 Mormyrus hasselquistii
TTGGTCGGAATTAACTGTTATATAATATAATATAATATAATATAATATAATATAATATAATATAATATAATATAACAATTATATTGTATAAATATCATATTTGTTAGTGTAAGTGCATACTATATCATTAATATTAAAAGTCTCATTTTGACTAAACCCGGCATCTTTTTCTCAGTAACTTGTCTTTGTGACAGCAGAATTCAATTTTTCTCTCAGTAACTTTTAAACTTTGCAACAATGCTGGGGAAGCACCTTTTAAACGGTAGTGTTTCATGCTGCAAGTTACTTATGATTAGAAGCAGCTAAGCTACAGTCAAGCTACTGTTTTATAATACACTACAAGCTACAGAGAAAAAGTAGCTAACTACATCGACGCTATTTCATCTGGTACCACTCAGTATTTGTGTGGTAGGATACTCTTAGAGCAAATTAATTTTAAAAATGTGAAACATGATGGTAAAAGCAATTTTAAAATCTATGTCTTTTGTATAGTTTCTTTGTTTGGTGTAAACCAAAACGTTGCAATTGCTGTGTGAAAATTATAAAAACAAAAAAAAAGGTAGTTTTTCATAATCTGTCCAAGAATCAGTACTCCTATGCATTTTAATGAAAGTGTCTAAAATATTGTTTGCTGAGAAGTATTTTTCAACCCTTTAACATCCATCCCCAGAGGATTCAAGCAAAAAACACTGTTAACAAACACCTGGTAGCTGAAATCACCTGTCTTTGTAAAGAGAGAAAAATAATGCAGTTTGTTACTGAATTATTAATCAGAAGGACATTATAAAACAAAAATAGACTTACGACCACAATCTGCTCCCAATGACCGGTAGCAAGCCGGCCCTTTCCTTTATAGAAAAAATAATGATATGCATTGTATACTGTATTATAAAATTTTATAATCTTTATACCATATTGTTTTTATCACCAGTTTCTTAGTTCATTATTGTTCCACAGACAGATACGAATGCATGCTGTACAATGTGCGCTGTGAACAGCAGCCTGAGCACGAGAGGAATGAATGAACGTCTCGGAAAGACTTACAACTGATGCAGGCTCCTGGGGAACTGCACCCACAACCTTTGCATTGTTAGCGGATGCTGGTGCTGCCAGCAGTTGTGGCGGATACTGTCATACACTCACGCGCGGCAGCACTCAAGCTATTCGCATTCTCGGAAACACTGGTACTGTAAGGCTGATCGGTCGTAAGTTGCGTAGGTCATAAGTCAATGACAACCTGTAGTGTATCTTAACGATTATTACAATACATCACTATTTGTAAAAAATAAATAAATAAAGTTACTGGAAACGCAACAGCATTTTAAAAGCTTTTTCGCTACTAATAAGCTACGGACTAAAAGTAGTTCAGTTAGCATTCTTGCTAATTGTAGTTAGCTACTACTCAACACTGCTTTTGCCGGTAACTTGTATTTAATAATGAGTCCAAAATGCAGTGCTCCCATAACGTTCATCCACTTTGTAATACAGGGGCATAATTTAGACGGTTATAATTTTTATTATGTTAAAAAACTTTACATAGAAAATGACAAATTTGACATGCACAGTGCATGTACAGTATAGTGTATTTTGCACAAATTTTCACATTCACAGGAATTTCCCTTCCCGATCCTCACAAATGTGAAGTGGTTACTGCATTTCTAAATCATCTGATGGGGGGCAGAGTCTATCCCCCAGACCCCCCCTGATGACAACACAGAGGTGTCACACTTTCCCCAAAAGCAGTGCCCTCTCTGTTACCCTCAGCTCATCAAGCCAGGTTAGCTGCCGTCTGATTGGCTCCCGGGAGAGCAGACAGCTGCACAGACTCACACGGGCTTCATACTGGCTGAGATTTTAAAGGGGTGGATCTACAGAGATTTAGACCCACTTTTAAAAGACTTTACTTTACAGAGCAGAAGACCAGGACCTAGGCTAAAGGAGGAACGTGCCTTGGCTCAGTGATTTTGTTATGGTGGTGGTGGTGGGGGGATAGTGGTTCAGTAAGCAGGAATTGAACCAGCATTAAGGGGAAAACTTCCTCCGATGAAAAATAGAGACAAAGCCATTTGTGTGTGTGGTGCAAAAAATTAACAGTAGGAGGAATCAAGACTAATGTCAGTGTCACGGTGGAACAAGCGGGACAGAAACAGGGGCAAGTGGACTAAACCAACAAGGACCTCAGTCTGAGATGCCCTCGTGAAACGACCACGTAACCCCCCCAAGCCCCACGATCCGGCAATAACGGCTGTGTGTGTATCATACAACAAGATGAAAGGGTGGATAATGCATGAGCCACCGCTAAACTGGTACACGCTAGCTGTAAGTAAAGGGCGTTGCACCACAGACCAATTAAAATGAGTACTCACTCCTGTCAAATATACAGCTACATTAATAGGTAGAGGTGCTAATTATAATCGAATTTGTTTCATCAAACCGAGCGTATTGGCAGACCACTGCCACAACGTCCACTGGGCAATTTATGAGCCCAATTAGCATGGAGGACAGTTTTTATTGTGCGATGCATGAAGACAAATTGGACGGAGTAAGGTAGGCACTACACATTATTTATTAAAATAATAAAGCCTTTTAACTGAAGCACAAACAACCAGGCTGAATCAGTGGATTTTATCATGCATGTTGGCCACATAGTGAATCTGTGGATACCTTAGCTGTTTCAAACCTTGGCTGTAGTGCCACAGGTTGTGCCAATGCACCACTTACTGTTGCAATCGCCTGATGCTTGTATCCAAAGTGACTCAGAGTAGGAGGAAGGCTTACGACTGTTGTAAGCTCTTGAATTGAACCCACGACCTTTGCACTGTTAGTGCGATGCTCTTGCTGAGGTACAGGAGCTTGGTGTGGATGGAGTTTCCGTGATAACGTGGGTGTGCTCCACAACATTTAGTTATGATAACTAGCATTGGTAAAGTTCCCATAGTGAGTAAATGGAGACATTCCAGAATGTGTAATGCGTGTTAAAAAGGTAAAAGCTTGCTTTCCTTACAGGAGCAGCTTCAGGAAAATAGAACTGTCAAGTATATATTCTTCTACTAGCTAAGACGATGCCTTTCTATGTTCCCTGAATGTCCTTAATGCTGCACTTCCAGTCATTCAATAGTCTTATTAGGTTCCTGGTTTGTTAGATGTTGCTGTGTAGCTCCTGCGTAGATACTGCTTACACTTATACCTGGGTATTCATTGGAAGCTGAGCCTGGCTGTACTGATGCCTGATTGACTCCTCAATGGCGCGTGTGATAGCAATGTGCTATTTGCGTCACTTGTATGCCACTTTGGGCAAAAGGATCTGCCAAATAAAAGTTAACGAAAATGTACACATGTTAAGTATCTTGTAGTCATAGTGATCCTGCAGCCTATCCCAGGAAGGGTGAGACATCAGGCAGGGGATTAGTACTTATATAGGTGTACGAGCGAAATTGGAGAGCATAGTCAGCTGGTCCCTGGAGCGGTTGGGGGTTAAGGGCTTTGCTCAGGGGCAAACGGTGAAAACACTGTGGCAGCCATGGGCTCGGCATCAGCAGTCTTTCAGCAGTCTTTCAATCAGAGGCCCAGAGTCACACACCGGCTGCTCCGTCACAGAGTCACACACAGAGCCACGGGGTGTGTATCTGCACGTCTGTCCTTTGAATCACACTACAGCTTGGGTATTAACAAAAAGAAGTGAAACCTGGGAGGGGAGAGACATCGGGCCCTACCCCCCCTGTGTTCATTAGTAATGCACTCATGCGAAGAGACCCTAACGACCAGTCTGTGCTTCCCGTGGTCTGATTTTTGCGGCCAATTCATTAGCATTATGATTTATGCCCGGTAGGGTAAATTACGTTAATTTATACCTGTGGGGAACAGAAAGCAGGCTGTCTCCCACAAGCGTCAATTTGGTTAATATAGTGCTTAAAGGACGAAGGCGGTGTACTTAGGCTGATGGGCCTGGTCCCGTGGCGTGGTGGTAATCTTTGAAATAATCAACCGGCATGTTCTCCCTGGCCCTCTCTGTCTGTTTCTCTCTTGGCTTCACTTTTTTTTCCACCACCACTGCAGTGACAACTAAAGGAATATACAGAATAAATGAACAAATAAAACAATAGCTATATACAGAAAACAGACAAATAGTCCAAAATTAGCTATGTGCTCAAAATTGATATACTCAAATGTAAGTCTATATAAAAGATCAACATATACAAGCAAAGTTTTGGTTATATACTGTAGCCGCTCCCTGTTTACGACGAGGTAACGTCCGTCAGCCTGTATACAGAAAATTAAGATACAGCCTGAAGTAAATCTATATACCAAAACCTGCTTGAGTAATTACAACTAAAAAGTGTTAACTTCACATCAGCTACAGTTGTTAAAGCTGCAATTAACGTTCTTAAAACTTTGCCCTTAAGTTGTTCTGTAGCATTAAAGCAGCCAAGAGTATTTGCAGTAAATGTCGGTGGTAAATCAACTTCTGCTGGTAAGATTCTGGCCACTATGGTGACCAGTGCCAGCAAACGATTTTTTAATTATGTCACCTAATTTGGGACAAATGGAGGCGTAACCCACTAACGCAGATTCTGTGTCGGCCCCCGGTCCCGGCTCGGCCGGGAAGGAGAATTTGAACATTTAATGTCTTTGTCTGCAATTCCTCTCTCCGTTTTGAGTCTGGTGGCTGTTTCAAAAGAGAAGGATGACATGCACAATATTTTCTGTTAGGACCTGGGTAGAAAATCCCTTATCTAAGTTATCACATAAAGTCAAGAAAAATAGGATTCGTGACAGAGCAGACTTCCATTCTCTTCCTGCGCCGGGTAAATTTCTCTAGTTCTGAAAAAGGACACGCAGCCTCGACTGACCTTCGATTTCTGACTCCATTGTTTCATTGATCAGTGTTTCGCCCCATTCGCTCTCGATTGAGGCAGTTAATAGAGGAGTATCGCCGTGCTCGGAAAGCGGCACCCTTCAAAACGGGAGGAAGACAGCCGACTTCATTAAGAGGAGCAGTCCGTGGGCTTAAACGCCTCCCCTTTAGCACCCGTGATACTCACCTGGTCTCCTACTGTGAGGACGACAGAGAAAACACCTCAATTAAATGTAACGAGTTCTTATCGGCCCCAGAACAGATGGCGGCGGTGAGACAAGGCGCATGGGTCTAAGAGGGGCGTGGCTGGGGGGCTGGTTCTTGGGTAGGTGTGAGCTTTCTGAGCAACAGCGTCAGAATCTGAATACTTACTCACCAAGCATGAAGGGTACGCGGAGTTTGTTCTGCTGCGGCATGAGGTAAACAATCACACATGTATTCTAGATAGAAATACCAAAGACAAGAAATAGAAAAAATTATCAAAGAAAATGAAATAAAAAATATGGAGAAGTAAAGATGTGCAAAAAATGACTAAACATATACATACATATAAATAAAACCTTTTTTTAAAAAAAAAAACAAAAACAATGTAACCTAATGCAGAGTGCAAATAACTTTGATAAAGTCAATTAGAGAATAAAATTCTTACAATGCATGGAAAAAAGAGGGAAAAAAGGAGAAGACTCTTCCTTTGTGCCTGAAGGTCAGCTGCCAGTCACTCCTCCAAGATCTCGATGTGTTTCAGCGAATTTCACAGAGGTGTAACGTTCTGTCAGGAAGTGAGGGGGGGAGCTGACCTTAACAAGCAACTGTGTCAGAACTGAAGGTCCGGACTGAGAAATGGACTTAATTCAAGGGCAATGAGGTACGAGCAGCCCGGCTGACATGTGTAAGCTGACACACAAGAGAAACATCGAGCCCTTGTTTCTCCGTCTCCAAAGGACGTGGATGAACGCCGACCTTATTAACAGTATCTGGGTCCCACATAAATAAGTCAGTCATTTTCATAAAACATGGAAACAGAAATAGCCCTGCAAATATATGCTCATATGTTTTGCATATTATTGGGAATAAGTATTAAGATCACATTTATAACATGAAAAAAAATCCTAATGTGTTACTGAATTTCTGAGGTGTATTAAGTAGGAGGGAAACTCCAGCATTTTTCTTACCACAAAGACAAAAAGGTGCCCAAAAATGAAACGGGTAGAGCTCGGGTGCATGCGGTGAGAGGTGTTCAGAAGTTCTCGTTGGCCCCTGGCAGTGAGACTTGGTGGACCGGTCCACCTGGGAACCTGACAGCAGCCTGTTTTATGGGTCACTAATTCCCTTCCAGTACAACACCCCAGTTAATAGAAGTCTTCATCCCCGACCAACCTCATCATCGGCATACTGTCAAGGAAATTGCTGGGCTAAAAATGGACACTCGGTGCCGGTTGTAGATTTTGTGTGTGTGTGTGTGTGTGTGTGTAGGTATGACGTTTGGTTACTCAAAATCATTATGAGGAAATGATGGAAGAAAGACCAGAGACAAGGACAGGAAATTCACCGGACCCCTCTGTAATCAACTCATCATTTGCAGCCCAGAGCAAACCTTAGGCATTGCCATTAGCACAGCGACCCAAGACTCTCTATATCTACTTCCACGTTGCCCACGTTCAGAAAATCAGACCATACATTTACACCAGTATCCTTCCCAAGACCTGTCTGCATATTACGTAAATGTGAGCTGTTTGTGTATTACTGGGAATCGTGATGGATTCTCAATAAAAGTCCTGTATTTATTCTTGGTAACCCCAAGGGGTACGGGGAAGGCAGATTGGGGAGACTGGGATGGTGAAGAGAGCAGAATCAGTGTTATAACCCATGTTGTTAAAGGCGCAGGGAAGCCTACGATCAAGTAGGGGCTTTCATTACGAAGCTTCGGAGCTGAAATAAGCCCTGATCAGGGTACTACAGGTCATGGCAGGTTGATGAGCCCAGACATTCTGGGAATGGAGAGGTCTGACCACGGGCTGCTGCATTGGTACCTATGTGCCCCCCTCCATTCATGTGCTAAGGATGACCCGGGTCACATGGCCTAAGGCATGAAGAAAAGCAAACATCTCCATTGTTCTATGCCTCCACGCATCATTAATTCCGAACCTCATGCGCAGGTGCAGCGCAAACATCTCCCTCTGTGTGATTAATGGATTCCGAACAACCCAGTTTTCTTGTAATAAATCCTCTTAATAAATTAATGTGTATATGATCGAAGTCATTAACCAGCCCCGCCTTCTGCTTTTTGACACAGCGAGCCCATATGTACATGCCAACCATGCACCTCTAGCTAAACCTCTCTACTACATATGGCATTTCTATATATTTAACCTCCCTGGTATGTACTGTATGCTTAAATTAAAACTACAATGCATATCACTCTCTCCAGGAAGCTCTTTCTTGGTCACTCCAACCCCTCTCAGAGTCAAGGAGACACCATGTTGACATTCACTATCCTTAAGAAGCTCCTTTATCTCCTCTACAACAATCCTGGCATCTCAGAATCGCAACAAGATCTCAGTTGCTTCTCGTCCTGATCGCCATTGATCCTGTGGTTCTTAGGCATAAATTCCAATCATCATTCCTCTCTAGCACTGATCCTTCACTGTTTAATCTCCTCTTCATCCATTTTCTTTTTCCAATAACAAGCAGGATAAATTGTTGAGATGACAGAGACACTTAACTGCATTAAGAAGGAGATAACCCAGAAATCAAAAGTTTTAGGCTTTACTATATTTTCTGAGGTGGCACTCTCTCATTACTATAGCTCCCTGCTTTCCTCTTCTCTTGTTTCTTGTTACGCCTAAAATAATCCCCATTGGCCAGCCTGCAACCAATCAGAATGAGGAAAATGATGATCATTTTTTTTTCTTTCCCGATGGTGCTCTCTACCTGTGGCAGTTGCACGTTTTCTGCATCACTGCTGTGCTTGTGGGGAAAAATATATGTATTGACTTAATTTCTCAGGAATTTATTGTAAGAATTGAGGATGCTTTGATTGTGGAACGTGGAATTGGCAAATCTGTAGGCCCGGCTTTCTGCCCCTCCGAGGACGCTGTGCTTGGATCGCAGTCAGCAGCTGGAGATATATGTTCTGGCGGATTATGGTCCATCGAGCATGATGGCTGTTAATTTACTGGCACCGGGACTCCTGGGAATTCAGAGCTAATGGGTTTCATAGAGTTTATTACCACCTTGGGTAATGGGAGTGCGATGACTCGTCTCTGAGGAGTCAGAGCTGCTGGAGTCCGGAATGCGCAGGTCGGGGGGATGGGGGGGGGGGGGGGGTGACACTCTGCATGGGTGCTTCACCCAACCGGACCAACGTTGAGGTAGGGAGCGAGGGGGTGGGGGATTAATTGGCAAGGAAAGCCCACCGTATCGACACAATGCCATGGCAAACATCATCCCCTCCTCCCCATAAGCTGGAACATCTGCTCAATGTCTCACCAAATAAACAGTGGGAGCCCAAGTGTAACACACAATCCAAATATACACTCAGCAAACATGTATGTTTGTGTGTCATGGCACAAGGTGGACATCTTCTCATCTTCAGCAGGCTCTGTCAAGTTGAGTAGCAGGTTTTCAGGTGGGACTATAGCTGAGTCTCTCCAGGATCCTCTCCTTTTATTAGCCTATCCTAGTGCTTATCCTCCTGGAAGGTAAATTTTCAGCCCAGCTGAAGGAGCTTAGCAAAGTGATGTACATTCCCTCCTGCTTTACCCATGTCGTAGGTCACCCCATTCACCCCCCCTCACACCTGACAGTCCCAGCTGACCCCAATGTTCAATCTCATGTGACGTTTCAACTTTTCCGACCCCGAGACGAAACGTAAGCAGCTTCCCTTTATTGCCTCGCAAGGTTCATGTCATGATGTTACACCACAGGCGTCTTGTGCTGTAGATTGACTTTTTTTACCTGACTCAGCTTCTGTCCTCTGAAGTTCTACCAAAGTTACACATATCTAGTCAGAAAGCTCTTACCTTGTTTCCTCCTCGGCTCCATTGAGGAGGACAGTTTGTTGTTAACAGTACTTGGGTGGTTAAAGCACATCTTGTACCTCCAACCTCATGGGACCTTAAAGGATATCGAGTCTCTGACATTTTATACACCTCTGCATTACTCTCTAAAGCATTTTGACATTCCTTAGTTCCACACAACACTGGGAACTCTCAGACAGGTTCGTTTAGCCTGACTGCACAGACGGGGTCATTCTAATTGTGCACCTTGCCAAGGTCATTTCTGGCCACCAAAGTGATGTATGGGACTCCAAGTTTTTATTTACTGTTGGGAATTGAACATGATAACGAAGCTGTCCTAGAGCTGCAATGTCTCAGGTGGAATGTCCAATCACAATTCAACACTTTTATTTTGTTTTGGTTTTTTGCTGTTCGGGAACCGCTGAGTATTACACAATACTGGCAGTCAAACCTTGCAATTTTATTTTTTGGTTTCATAAATACTTGCTATTCATTATCTTTTCTTTAGAACCTCAATCTACTAGCTGTCAAAAATGTTTATTTTATTACTATTTTGCTGTTAAAACTTTTTTCCAATTCCACATATTTGTGTTGTAATTCCATGCTGGTGAAGTAGTGGTACTATTAAAGTTGTTAAAGTTGCACATAAATACGTCATTTTGAATCTCCAGAAGTTTTTTTTTTTAATTATTATCATTCATGGAGTACTGTAGGGGATAATTTTCAGCACTAAGGAGATTTCACTATTCTTTTCTATTGTAAAGAAGCCATTCTGTTTTGTGCCCTGCATGTCTCTAAAACCCCTTACCTGCCACTCGTCTGTGGTACTGCTGCTAGTTTCCAGACTTCCACACACACACAAAAAAAACGTTAACAAATTGCAGCCGAAAATGACTTAATTGTATTGATACACAACTCATTAAAAAAACATTATCCAGACAAAAAGCCTCTTAAATAAAGATATTAATGAAATTTGTTAGCACTTCAATATGACCGCTAGGGGAACTGTGCACTTCCTGTTTGTTCACATGAACAACATAACACTCACCGCAATAAGTATGCTGATTTCAGCATTCATATCTCCATAAGTGTCCAAAGATCGATATCCATATATCCTTTGTCAAAAAACAAGGTTAAATACTCATAAAAAGAAAAAAAACTACCCCTATATATATGGCGACCATGACAGAATCAGTTTTCAGCCACGATATTTTACATTTCGGCACATACACTGCATATATACACAGCATTCAATACTGTACGTAGCAGTTTACTTACCAGAGCCCACATACGAGCCCATCTCTTCAGATTTCCCTAAATGGCAAGGGTTTCCAAACAGCTACCAATCCTCCACTCTGACGGACTTCTCGGCCGTCAAAAAACCTGCAGTTCTTTGTAACAGGAAGAAACGAAGGAACTGGAAAAAAAAGACAAGTTCAAACCCCTCCATATTTTAAAGCGATGCTGCACTACAGCTTCATGCTGCTAGTCACTATGGGTGACAACTCAGCAGGAAGGTGCCCCAGATATGACTTGTGAAACTAAGGATACAAAGAAGGAACTGAATTAAGCAGAAAAAAAATTACAACGGGTAGGGAATTTTTCATACTTTTATTTGCGGTTTTAAAAACTGAACTGGATGCTCTGTGGGAAAATCTGACCACACACTGAGGTCGCTGAACTAATCGAGACAAGATTTATATTGATTTATATTGATTCCTCGGGTCAGAGCTTTCAAAATAATGTGTTTGACTGGGGCAGATGTCTCCAAAATGCTTATAATGCGTTTCAGTGCATTGTATTCTGGGTCAAGCCACAATGTTATTGCAAACACTAAGTCTGTGTGTTAGTGATACTATAGCTAGTTGTGGAAAAGCTACATCATCTTCATTTCATTGAATTATCAGGATTTGTCATCATGGTCGGTCAAAACCATTCTGTGAAGCTGTTACAGTAGATCTCGTAATTGGTCAGGCAAAAAACAAAGTGTAAGTACCGAGAAGCACAGCAGGCTGGAGAGGAGCATAACGTTCACCTGTTCTATATAGGGGATGCGTCGATCATTTGGCTAGTGGCTGGAAATGGTAAATTTTTATTTGTACCTAGCAAAAGGGGAAGTGGAGTACACACAAGGGCGACATCAGCAACTGTACTAGGGAGCGCAGCATTGAAGGATGCTTAATACAGGGAGCAGATGAGAGGCACCTGGGGTGAAACACACAAGGGCTGTAATGAGTAGTAAGCCTAAACAAGCAATGGGTGTGGCTCGTTAGAGATACACTAGGGAGAGAATGAGGGGGACGGTGAGGCAGGGCATGACACCGACACACGGTCCAGTTCAGAACCAATGGAGTCCGGTCTTCATGTCAAGTCACTGGAGAGCATCCATGTCTCACAGCTATACAGCAAAATAGGGAGCACCGAGGCCTTTGTCCTCTTGCAAAGATATCAGGAGCGCCACACATCCCAATCTCAGCTACCTCATGACCCCTCATGCTATCGCAATCCATCTGCTAACTTCATAGGAAGTGTCGCCACAGACATGAATGTTGGTGGCGAGGTAAGGGAACCTCTCGACCTGGTCAACAATCTCTATGCTGACAGACACACTGCTGATGGCTGTGCTCAAGAGGTCATTAAAGGCCTTGATCTTGGTCTTTATTCAGGACACTCAGAGTCCTCACTCAGTCTCTCGAGAGGACTGGTCAGAGCCTCCATTGACTCTTCAAAGATTACAGCATCCTCGGCAAATTCAAGATCAGTGAATCTTTCTTCCCCAAGGTAAGGCAAGCACTGAAAACCGCAGCATCCACAGGGAAGAACACAGAAGCTCTGCCTCACCCACAGTACCAGTATAATAAAAATGTACAACCTTCATTTTTAGCACCCAGGTATATAGGATGTGTATAAGAAGCAGCTGATCGCCTAATCTGCTATGGTTTCCATACTTCAAAAATTTCAATGAAAAACATGGCAACAAAAACAAAATCCAGCCTAATTATAGTAATACATAAACAAAATGAAATTGCAACTAATCTTGATTAATAAAATCTTAAAACCCGTCAGGATCAACAACCCTAGCACTTTCTCCATTGCCTTTGCGTTCTTCACAATATGGATGACAGCTAATTAAATAGCAATGCGTTCCTCTAAAGATGGCATCTTCCGGCTTATAATTCCATGCAGTGTGACGCAATTCCTCAGTCCCTGCTATCATGACCTGGGAGCAAATGGGCTCACACCTCCAGGACTGGAGAGGGGGGAGGGAGGGGGTACATTTTCTGTCCTACCTGTGTGTGTGGGTGGGAGTGTGTGTGTGTGTGTGTGTGTTTATCATGTCATTTGCATGTTTTTCCCTGATTGCGTGGATTTACTCCCATAGCCTAAAGATAACTAATTAATTCCATCCATCTTTTTATCTATTGTCCAACCACTTGTGTGGTTGTGGCTCAATTAATGAATTAGTGACTCCTAATTGATTTGTAATTCAACAACCCATTTATAACCAAGCAATCAGCAACAGGCTTTGTCTCTGATTTAAAAACTCTTACAATCTGACTGAGATGTTATTAGATATGTTTTTTTTTATACAGTAGAGAATCATTTACTATAATCAGGGCTATTGTTTTCTCCAGATGCAAAGAGTTAATACAAAAATTCAGTTGAAAACCAATGCATTATGGGTATATTATTATTCAAAAATAACATGTGATTGCATTTCAAAAACCCAGCTTTTTAAAGAAACTGACGTGCTAAAATAAGTTCCACTCCACTGCCATGTTTTATCACTCAGCTTCAGGTATAATGACTGGTAAAAAGGCTTTGCAGATGATGCATTTAGCAAAATTGCTCATAAACCATAAAAAGAGGCAGGAGGAGGATCACCTGTATCTTTATAGCTCTCAATGCCAATGTCGGAAGCCTTAGAAATTCTTCCGCTTTCCATGTTGCCGAGTAAAACGGTGAGCAGGGAAAAGTGAAGGAGCCGCGAATCCGCATCCGCCCGCCATCCCAGACGGGAGGACGGGTTTGAGAGCAACACCTGCTGTCATGATATCTGAAGGTACTTGGGGTATCTTTTACTGCCTATACTCAGTTTTGATATTTCACTTGTGAAATTTCATCTCCATAAAAGTAACGCGGCACTCATCAGTTGGGGCTGAATACTGGAGTCTCTCTCTTGACGGAGATTAAAGTTGCCGGATTGGCATCAGCCGGATACTGGAAAAGAAATAAAACAGAATAAATGTCTGCTGAACTGATCAATACAAATAACCCTGGTGAACTGAATCTTCCAGATGAGACAACTTAAGCACCCCCGCCCCCCCCCCCCCCCCCCCCCCCCCCCCCCCCCCACACACAACACACAAGACACACAAAAACACACATATGAAACAACAGACAA
>JAODKE010000146.1:23917727-23930900 GCA_026779605.1 Mormyrus hasselquistii
AAAAAAAAAGAAAAAAGGTTGCCTGAACAGATAAAAAAAAAAAACCCTGGGGAATGGAACCTTCCAGATGAAAAAACTTAAGCACCCCAGCCCCCCCCCCCCCCACACACACACACACAAAAAACAGCTTTCAGTAATATGATCACATTTATTTAACAGATCAAAATCAAAACAGAAACACATTTCAGAAAGCAATTGGGGTTAAGAGGACCCCACAGTGACATCATCACGGTGAACCTGGGCTTTTCCCTTCCAAATTACAGGCACAGTAAAAATAGTGTAAATCACTGAGCCGCACACCGCGACCCATTCGGAGAGGTCAGTAGTAATTCATATAATTCAAAGGTATGCTGTATCTTTACATGAATGCAATTATCATATAACTATAAAATGAAAATACGTGTGGCTAAATGTTACTATCTACCGTCTTGTTTTTCGCTGTGACCAGCCCCACGGAAACTGGAAGTACTGGCCCGACGTGAAGCGTGCGTTCATCACCGGCCAGCAAAAGGTTGGGCCAATAAAAATACAGCTTCATTTTTCATCTCATGGGCATAAACTGCTTTGTTATATATTTATTCCTGCTGCTGTCTGTTGTCAGACACTAAAAAAACACCGAAAAATGAATAATAGCAAAGATGTTTAGCTGGAATTTGCTGCCAAGACCAGAGTGATGCTGGATGCTTTGTTTCTCACGGCTCCTTCTAGGGAAGCTGTGTGTTATGACTGGGGGGAATGTGGATATTGTTATAGACAAACCAGTCATGTCCGTTTTCCCTCATACATCTCACACGCCACGTCTAATCCTCACCCCACAGACAGATGATGAAAACAGCAAGATCTGCTAACCAAAAAAAGAGATTTCGAAATAGATGTGAGGATGCTGGACTCAGTGAATCAATATGCTACATTTGGCTACGACAGAGGCTGTAATTAGTTAAGTTTAATGGAACTGTTAATTGAATAAGTCCCGAACATCTCTTGACAGGAATCTGTGACTAGATGTGAAAAGAGTACAGGAATTGCCTGGTACGTGTTGGTGCTAATGGCATATATTTTGTTATTGTGTTCGCCTTAAACAAATTAGTAATACAAGATTAGTATTTGACTCAATTAGAACTGATTACTCATTCATCTAATGAAATACCTCAGGCTGTAGGACAATTAATAAATGGAATAACTAATGTAGTTGTACTGTTACATTTTGTGCGTTAGAGATGAGGAAAATATCATCTTGTGTAACCTCACAACACCTCAGGCATTTCTTTGGTTCAGCATCGTCAGCTACTGTGGTAACAAAATGAACATGAACTTGATTGAAATTTACAGGCCAGGCTAAAGGAATATGAGTGATGCTGTGGATCCCTATTCGGCAGATTTTATCTGTAAGTGATTTTAATTGCATTTATGATTTACATGACTGCACATTGCTCACTGGGACTCTAGTAAGACACCTCCTGGGATGTGAACCCACAACTTTCTGGTTAGAAGACAGTTACTTATTTAAATGAGCATTCTCAAATGGCTGGGGGTATTTCTAAAATAAATTACCATAACTCAAAACATAATTTGTTTTAGGCATTAGTTGTAATTATTTTGCTAATTAAATTAGATGCAGAATATTGGTAATGTGCATTAAAAATTCTTTCACCTAAGTACTGTAAATGAATTTAAGTAACGGTGTGTCTGTAAAAGAATAATTAGAAATGTCTTACATTAACAGTGTATTTTGTATAAAGCATTCACAGAACATTTATAAGCAACATGTAAGTATACCTTAACTTCGTAGCGTACCTTAACAGATTTAATGTATATAAATAACAAACATCACATGATTACGCAATTATAATGTTCATTAATGTATATTACAGCTGCTATGACTTGTTCATTGAAATTATTATGAGAATGAAGCTTTAAGATATGTTAGGGTATGCGTACATGCTGCTTATGAATACTCTATGAGTGTAATATGTAAGGTGCACGGAATGTTTTATGAATGCAAAATGAATGCATTGTAAAGGTGCAGTTATTATAAAGCACTACCGAATAATCTTGCATATTAACTGTCATTTAAGAAGAAACTACTTAATGGAGAATTTTACCTGGACTAAATCTGGCAGATCAAAAGCCCTTGCTTTGATCCAACTCATGATATACATCACACCGCATTGATTAGCGTTGATTTGCAGCAGAGAAAGCAGTAATGCATTCATTGCGCATGGGAGAAATCTTGATGTTCTGAAATCATTTATAAGGAAACAATGCGTGAGCTACAGACAAAGATGCATTCTGCTGATAATTTGATTGCTGCGGCGATGTTCAAAGGACGTCTTCCATGTCCTTCAGGTTGAGAGGTTCTTAGAAACAGGGCCGCAGCACCAAGGTGAGGGAGTCTGAGTTAATTAAGCATGCAGAAATGCGATTGGTTCTACCTGCTATGTTTAGGCTAAGTATGGATGGACGCTGAGGTGACGTGACAGCACCTACCATCGGGGTCGTGCGCCAAACCTGTAGTGACTCAAGTTCAAGGCCAAGCTTCAACTCAGATGTGAGCAAGATCACACTCTGGGCCAGAAGAGTTATAAACTCAAGACAGCAAAGAAACATACTGTAACGCCGACGGGAAGGAATATATCAAGATTCACTTTTAAGACAAAGACATTGTAATTTGCTCAAAAAGGTCATGCATGTGGTAATTAAAGTCTGCACCCCCTATTCGAAAAATACCACAAAAAAATTAAATTAAATAAAATGCCTAAAACACCCAAACAACTTACTTGCACAACGTGCACAAACATGGTCTGGTTTACATCCTGACAGTTATGAGATGGTAGCCAAACACAAACCGATTTCGACAAGTTTTACTTACAAGGATAAACAAAAAAAAAAAAAACTTCATAAAAATACCAGTGACCTGCACCATAAGCTTTGGTGCCACACAGCTTTAAAACAAGGTGCGGCTTGTGTTGTTCAACCTATCTTTTTACTGGCTATTCGTTTATTCCCATATCGAGGAACTATAGGTTATTGGGTGACCGAGATGTCCGTCAAAAGGAGAAAACCCTTGTCATTCGGAGAAACCAGAATGTATTGGCCCTTTTGAGTACATTTTGTTCAGTGGTCCGAGAGCTATGTACTGAATCCTGTGAATCACGTGGATATGCAGTATATGTGCTGATATCCACAGATAAATACGGATAGTGTAATGGAAACCATGTAAACGGGTTGTTTTTGCTTTGTTTTAGTCATTTTTAGTCATTTTAGCTTGTTTTTAGACTAATGGACTATGACAGATACCGACCATTGGCCCCTAATGGAGATGAGAGCCGAGATCAGCAAACTTTGTGTAGTGAGTGTTTTGTTATTCATGTAAACAATCAGGAAGTGCACAGTTCAACAAACACCCATATTGAAATGTTTATTAAGAATTTTATTTAAGTTACTTTACTGTATGACTGGTTAATGTTTTTAATCATTGGAAAGTTTTGTTTTATTAAAGCAATTTTTGGAGTTTTTGGTCCCTCTCCTCCATTGTCCTCTGGCATTCTTTCTTTCTGTATTCCCTTTTCCCCTGTTTTATGTATCATCCTGTGTAAAAGATGTAGTGACGTGTCAGCAAACATTCACGTAAAACAGACTGGGGCAACTCAGTTGTGAAAGACATTGTAAAAATACTATTGGATTGAGTTGAAATCGAACATCTCGGTTGCGACAAGGCAGGACACGCCGCTATCTCGCATGCTGGATGTCGCCATCACAGGTGAGGGTCCAAATGGAAATGATCGAATCTCCTACGCTTTTCTCTTCTCTCCGCTTCTCCTTTCTGGTTACAGGCGTCACATTGCCAGCACACGTTTGAGTGCTCTGCCAACACTTGAATCATCTTCGCAGACTCTGCGTGGAACAAGACAAAAAAAAAACCACAATAAATCTGTTTCTTTAAATGCACAGTTAAATTAGAAGGATAGAAGTACGATGAGGAATATTACCCAAGAGAGATGCCCATATGGCTCAGCGGAGGAAGAGCTTGTTATTTGATTGCAGGCAGCCCCAGCGGATCGGTGAGACGCTGATGGCAATATGCGATGAATGGGGGTTTAACATTCCACAGGTGTTTCGGGCTTTCTTGTTTTATATTCTGGAGCATTAATTATACCTTAGCAACAGTATGATTTGTATCAAAGAGAACACATTTTCAGTGACACATGAAAAGGTAGCTTTCACTGTAAATGCTGGTGCTTCACGTATTAAGAGATAATGTGTTGAATTAAAGGCATCCTTGCCTCTTTGACTAATGTTAGCGCATGCTGTGTATTTTCAGACAAATTATTTTCTTGCGGCTCAGGCAAAGCATAACCCCAAACGAATGTTGTGACACATAATCACCAAGCAGTGGAACTCATGGAAATTAAAAATTATCATGTAGAAAATTTAGGAGAAAAAATGTATTATCGCCTTCCTTTTTGGACGGGAAGAAAGTTAAATTGCTGCAGACTTTGGAGGACTAGTGATTCTCTATCTAAGCTGTCACCAGGCTCATCACCTTGGAGAATGGGTTGGGATTGAGTGACTGGCATTGACCTCCTGCTTTTTCACAAATCCAGCATCGATTGAGTCTCACGGGTCCAGTTTGAATGATTTTGTAGACTCTATACGGTCCGGAACAGACTCTCCTTCAGCTTTTCCTTACAGATGTCGCCATTTGTTTCACAAATCCACTTATCCCTGTCATCTTGTTAATAAGGCATTTTACCAATATTCTCATCAAACCTGTGTCCTGAAGCCATGCCTGTAAACATAAAGATTGACATTAGACATGAAGCTTTGTAAAAAAGCAAAACACTGTCAATATCAATACAGACACTCCTCTACTTACAAACTGTCAACTTACAAACTTTCAGACATACGAACGAAGAGGACTGTAAGTTAAAATCGTGTTCATTGGGCTCCCGTTTCCTGTCCACAACATCAATTTTTATTTCTGCCCACCAATTCCGGGTAGTACGACTTCTGGCTGCTACTCCCGCCGCACAGCAGCATAGCGCGCGTACTCCCAGAATCCTACTTCTTTGTACTTGCGTATACCCTTAAAATAATGTTGAATAACGACTTACGAACATTTCAAGTTACGAACGGCTCTTCGGAACGTATCTCATTCGTAAGTAGAGGAACGTCTGTATAGCATAAAAACTTAATGAGAAAAACACTGTGCCCACGAGAGTGTGTGTATCCTGTGCCTGTGCAGCACCATCAGCCACCCCGATCAGAAACACTAGTGTGATCCTGCTTCTGTCTGTTTTGTTGATTCAGTGTCATTTCTGATGCTCTTCCTCATGTCTTCTGTCCAGCCCTGACCTGCCCTTCCTTCCATGTTCCCGCCCTGCCTGATCCCTGTCTCCCTCGACCCACCTCCAGTCTCCTATGTTCGTGTTGGACTGACATCCCCAGCAGCCGGCACCTTTGGATCAGTGACCCCGACTTTGAGACCAGTGCGTTGAGTTAATCTTTCTTTGCCTGTTTCCACAGTGCAGCCCCAGTTATCCCAATTTGGGTCTCTGAGATTCTGTCACAGTTTACTCTTCAAGTGTATAGATTTAATATTTTTTTCCATTCAATAACTGTTGGAAAACTTTGCTTAATCTGGCAGATAAAATTACAGAAAGAACACACCAATTTTTCTAGAAAATGGCACAAAATTTTAAGGGTTTGACTGTACTGCTTACTATTTCTATGAATATGTATTAACTGATATGTCTGTCAGTTCAAAATTAAATTCAGAAAGGTCTTTGTCTTGTTGCACATACACTGCAGCGATTTATGGAATTTTATTTTCGTCAAAAGCATAAATCCGTTAAATTTTCTGGAATCGAAATTACTGAGTTAATAAGTGTGTTAAGGGAAGTGGATCTTGACGGCAGGTTATTTATGCTCCATATTCTCCATCGGCAACCTTTGGCACTCCCACGTGGCGGAACAACAGCCCGTGAAATATCATTTGATAAAAGTCCCCCGTTGGTGGCCATCATCTGGCACTGGGCTCCGTGACTTTGGGAAAACATGCAGCTAACCCAAGGCTGTTCATTACTGGAACACAGGGAACCAAACAAAATATTCAAACATCTGGGCTGGGCTTCAAAGGCCAGATAGAGCCGGTCCTCTGAGCAACATACTTTCAGTGACATAAAAAGAGGGACTTCAACTTTCAGTCTAAACATTCACAAGGAACGCATTTCATAACTCATTAATGCAGGATCCCCAGCTCCTTTTTTTTAACTCCCAAATGGTATCAGCGAATTATAAGCAACTTCATAGTTACTACGGGTATCAGAATCCATTACATTCTGTCAGCTTCTGCCAGCCAGTGCTCAGTGATCTGATCGCTATCTGCCGCAGGGACTTTTGGAAGGCCACCGAGATGGACACGGCCGGCTTGGCTTGGCATTCTCGAGGTGTGTTTTTGGCTGAGACAGGGAGGAAGGGAACGCTGTGACCCCGGGCCAGTTTACACCACTGCCTCACTGTTCACAGGGAGTTTCCCCTGAACAGCTCAGCGCACACTACTGCTTCATTACCATCAAGAAACCAAGCCAGGTTTAGTGTGGAAGTGAGGGCAACTCCGAAGCCAGCAAACACAGTGGTCTCTTGGTCAGTCTTTAGTAGGAGGTTGTTGTGAGATAGCAGTCCTGCAGATGGTGGAGTTACCGTTAAATCAATGACCAGCCTACTGAGAATTCATCTTAGCCCTGGGGCCGATTTGGATAGGAATGCTTTCCTCATAGTCTACAATGCCTGTTACTTTACATTATATGGGCTGTTATCCAATCAGGATACACCATGTAGCACATCCCACTTCCTCTAATCCAATAAGAACATTTGTTGTAATTTAATGGCTCTTATACAAGGTAAGCTTCTGTTATAGTATACCTATACTGGATCTGATCTTGACGTTCGCTATTTGGATACTTAACAGTAATACATCCAACTCTAGATACTGCAAAGAAGAAAGGAAGGACAAACAAAATAAAATGTGGAAACAAACATTGCCAAGTTGTCACCACTGGTGCCGATTGTTTATAACCTCAGTCGGACTATTTTTGCTTATAGAAAAATCGATACGGCTTGAGTTATCAAGCGATACACGCATCTGGCCGAGCAGCATGAAAATCAATGCTGAGTTATTGCCTTATTTAAAAGCCGCTGTAAATAGCACCGTTATGATGTTAAACAGCGGTGAAGTTATAAAGCGGAAAGGCGAGGTCCGGGAAGATGAAATGATCTCCACTTCTTCCCGTTGCCCGGTGATTAGCCGCTCCTGCTCCGTCACTGTCCTGTTTCACTTCTTTGATCGTGTGCTCATTAATCAATGGCTTCCATGTCCATTTACAGCCATTTTGGTTTCCCCGCGCTTCTAATTATGGCAGGAAATGTACACGGCAGAGGATCGCCCCGGCAGGATGTAGCGACACTGGACAAGCCCCTCGTCCCACTTTAAGGGCAGCCTGCTAAGATTACCTCGCCGTGCCAACAATCCCACCTGCTTGTCTAACAGCTGGTATCCAGTGTGATTACATTTAATATGCTTCTTCATTGGTAATGACTTGAGAAGGTACCCAGCGTTTTTATGAATTCAGAGATTAGACTAACCATCTACTATACATGTGTCTTGTAAATGTTAACACTTTGGATTTTTGCTTGTAAACATACAGCCTAACTGAGCAAGACCATAAAAAACACGCAAACACTTCTTCGCTTGCACAGTTACGAGTCGGAGGCTAAAAGTGGAAACTCTGCCCTTTTAAATTTGTAGACTAGCGACAAGCATAATTTCCACAACGTCTGCAGAAACAATAGAGCAAATCACCTGCCTTTCGACTACAGTTCAGAATCTCACTGAACGCAATCTGCCTGATTGATCCTCAGGGCCTGAAAGGCGATTCATTAGAAGAAATTGTGTAATGGAACCACGGAGTTAAAACAGTAATCATGAAACAAAAACTCAGACTCTCCAAACCCCTGAATGGTAAAGACTGTGGCTAAATCCTCACAAATTCAGCTTTAAAAAAATCAAAAACTGAACCCTCACAATATTCCCATCAGTACTCAAGCACGGGACTGGATAGGACCAACCTCATCATTCTGACGTTGTGGGGCCCATTTTTTTGGTCCCCACATGTGGAAGGTTTTATAAAAATCTGTGGCTGCAATCAAAAAACCAAAAAATGCCCAAAATGTTTCATTTTGTTTGGTTACTTATGGTTAAAGTCAGGTCTGGGTAGGCGTGTCATTGTGGAGATTAGGGTAACGGCCATAGAAATGAATTGAGTCCCCACAAATAAACAGACACCTAATTTGCATGCGTGCGTCCATGCGTGCGTACGTACGTGTGTGTGTGTGTGTGTGTGTGTGTGTGTGTGTGTGTGTGCGCGCGAAAGACATTGTGTGGGCACCATCCATCTTGCCACACAAGCAATCAATCGAATGCTCCCCATTTAAACCCTAATGACGACTGTGGGTTAATTGCGGTCAGCTGGGTTTCATTACCTTTGGCTGATTGTCAGTCACCATGGAGACAACCAATCACGCTAAACTAGTATCTTACCATTGCTTGGCATCCCGGCCACTGACAAACACGGAAAACCGAAGAAAACTGACGTAATCCTGTTGCTATACTTCAGTGGCAAAGTGTCAAAAATATCACTTGTCAGTTTTTCTACCTGTCATTTAGCTGAACCACTGCTTTACAGAATCAAAAACTTACCTAGTAGCCTTTTTTCATAATGGGTTTCAGTACAAACCTGTGTCATTGTCTTGTTTGTTGTTGCACTTGTATTGTGGTGTTGTTTCTTCTGATAGGTAGTTAAAAAAATAATGTTTACATGGATTGGAGGTTGGTGACCTCACTTCAGTTGTGTATCACTAGCAACAGATTTGATTTTTTTCATAATGATGTGTCACGTGTAGATGTTTGTATTGCGTTTGCCCCTTTATGGGAGGGTGTTAGGATGATTTGCTTGGTCTTTCTATCTACATCCATTCGTTCTATGTTCATTTATCCACCTCCAGAGTGCAGAACTGCATTAAAAGGATGCTTATGCCGCCGTCGGAGGTGACAATATCAAAACATTCATCAACACGTAACTAATCTGAAAAACGGAACATTTCCTGAAACTAATAATACGTCTGAAATGTTAGATGAAAATATCAACTCCAAGGACACGTTCCGTCGCCCAGGCTGCCCCCACCTTGTGCCCTGTGTCTCCTGGGACAAGCTTCAGGCTCCCTGTGACCCTGCACTGGATAAGAAGAATGGAAGATGGATGGAACATCAGAGGGACGAACGTTAAGATTACTATCACGATTGTTTGTATTTCAGCCAAATGAATATGTGCTAGGTGTAATAATAGGTAGCAGGGTTGGGGCCATTCTGGAATGCATTTGTCAATTCCAGTCCAAATCAGGAAATGCAGCTGGTATTTAAATCTTCCTGAAATTCAAATTCAATTCCAATTCTGTTTCTCAAAATATTTTCTTTCCAATCCCAACTCCAGTTCCATTTCCTGATTTGGACCGAAATTGATGAATGCATTCTGGAACGACCCCAACCCTGATAAATATGCATTATGATTTATATATTTTGTGTTGTTGTACCTTGGTATATAAGTTTTATTTTCAGGACCATTCAATTGCAAAGAGAATGAACAGTAGTAATAAACCCAAATGTATGCTACGTGTCACTCCCATCATAAGGCACCGTAAATGATGTATTCATAGACGCCGGGACTATTACCATTTGACTAACAGACATATTCACAGAAGGATCCATCTGAGGATGCATTACTGTGACGGAGGCGCGGCGTCACGTGCAGCTCCACTCGCTCGCCTCCTCGCTTCCTGGGGACACGCTTATTCCCTCACAGGTGCCGGTCCTTCTCGCATTTCTTCCCAGAGAATGTGATATTTTTGAAGCCTGGCAATTAAATTTCACAGCAGATTGTGTTGCAGTCTTAATCGGGCAACTTATACACAAACAGAGAACGCAGGCGACGCGTAAATCAGACGTTTACCCGGCCTCCGCCGTTTCGTCATCGAAGGCACGCCGAGAAGAGTCACTCCAAACATCATCCGTGCAACAGCTGCTATTATCGATTTCTGGCCACGTTTTGATAGCCGTCGTCGGACAGATGGTGCGACTAGCTTTGCGGGTTCACCTGAACGCATGCTGACGAGTCGGCTGTCCGCTGTCTGCGACGGCAGCGTCTCGCAAAACGCGCCGGGGGGACGCTGCTTTACTAGACTAAAAAGTCTGTCACGGCCTTGCGAGGCAGAACAGCAAGAGAAAGGAGAAATTGTAGAAAGAAGCAGAGAAAAGAGTAATGAATAAAAAGAGGCAGACTGACAGCCTGGTTTCTGGCAGCCGTGTGAACGATGTAAAGCTGCGGAAAAAGGAGAATCTCATTCCTAATGCATGGAATGTGGTGAGCCGGCAAAACGGGAACACACCACATGTGTGTCAGGAAAATGTCACTAAAATATCATCTTTTGGTGGGCATTTCGATTATTTTTGGATAGCAACAACAAAATACAACTACAGAATACATGTTTTTCTAAGGGGGTCTGGCCATTACCTTGTGAAAAAGAAAAAGATTTAGATTTTATGATTTTATCATGGAGCTGGCTAGCTAGCTAAACTAATGGTCACCAAGTGAGCTGGTAACTTAAAAGAAACACAGAGTTTGCAAAATATGCAAACTAAACTGTGAAACTACACAAGCTACTAATATTTTATAAAAACCATTAAAGAATGAACAAGAATGAAAGGTATTAATCGTTTTTAACTGGATTGCTGAGGACAGCTAGCTACAAACAGGTTTTGCAGTTCACTTAATCACTTCTGTACAAATCTGTGAAAAAGAGTGTCACTTTGGCAGAAATGTAGAGGAGGAGCTCTGACTGAACACACCCCCTCCTTCAAATGCCCAGCAGGGAAGCAGAGCATTTTTTTATGATCAGTGACAAAATAACTGAAAACTATGAATACATACGATTTTTCATTGGATATGCTGATTATTCCTCTGGGGGTGGGGCGCCTCAGCTCACCCGTAGACATAGGCTAGGGCAAAAAATATCACAGAAGAAGACAGGATCGCGGCCCCCAGACCAACAGAGAGCGGGATGAAGATTCACCTCCAAGGTGACATCTGTGTGCCCGCAAGCCAATCAGAGTGCAGGACTTCAGGCGGTGTTCGTCAGCAGGCCCGGAGTGGCTAATCGGGACATTCGGGAGATTTCCGGTGGGCCACTTGACTTTTGGGCCGGTCCGAAATAAAATAATTCGATTTCACAGTCCTCGCATTAGTGAATCTGAAACAGTAGCACACAAGATCCACATTTACAGCCGACGTCGCAGCCTTTCTATAATAAAAGATCACATGGGTGCCTCCGCCTGAGGGAGTTCTCCCCTTCCCAATCGCTCAAGATGGTTACGCCCAACAGTATTTTAAGGCTTAAACTATATAAATACTTTTTAAACAACGTTTGTTTATATGATCTTTCTATGTCACGGATCAGGAACGTAACTTTCGCGATAGGCGGGGCATCACTGTATTCAGAAGTTGACGAGATTTACATTTTAGATTCAGAGGTAAACTACACAGATGTCTATTAGTGAAATTAAAAGACTAATAAGTCATATGGTTTGTACAGAGAATTACAGGCACACGTATTGTGTTGTATATGAAATTTTCAGTCACTTAAATTGCCTGTGAGAAAAGCTTCTCTAACATTAAATTTGTTAAGAACAGCTTACGAAGCTCAGACTCAGGATCACTTGGAGGCCTTTGTGCTAATGTGCACGGAGAAGGAAATCCTTATGTTGATGGATAATGAGACGGTAATAAACAAAGTTGCAGAGACCAGTACACTACTCAGGTGGCTGTTACCATTATAGATGACTACTGTTATACATATTATGTTATTGTTGTTTAAGCTATTTACATTAATTCGTATAGTAGTGCAACGTGCCTCACATGTGAAGAAGTTGTGTTTCATTCATATTTGAAAAAAGCAAACACAACCAGTGAATAATACGAAGTGAAGTATTGCCTAATTTATCCAGTTTTCACTGCTGAAAATAAAGTGGGCTGGTCATGGGCATGAAGCTCCTGGGCTGAAGATTGGCTTCACTCCGGCCCTGTTTGTCAGGATAAAGGCCTTCACCAAGAAAGGCCTCAGTTTATCCAGAAACACTGACAGGCCTTTGCGATGTTTATGTCGCTAAAAAATGAACGCAACTGGCTTGCGCTCCTTCAGCACCAAAACGAATCCGTGAAAATCCCATGCTTTCGGGCCTCCGCGTGCTTTCGCTTCTGCTTTTCCGTGTGACGGCCAGCCGCATCACCGCTATGCTATGCTTTTCAGCGTGCACGATCCCGGAGTCATCTGCCAAAATGAATCATGAGCTCTGCTGATTCGGAGCATGGTCACGTTGTCTGCCCGTTTGTTTGTGTTAGGAGATGGAAATGATCCAAGCATAGAGGTGGCTCAGCTGAAATGTGTTCAGGGGCGCCCAGAGAGCATGCGATAGGGACAGGCTCGAGCCATTGTTCTGGATTACTCTGTATAAATACCACAGCATATCATTCACAACTTTCTCGGTATCAGTTAGCTTCCACCTTTAGTGTATCCGACCGCTGTACCATGTAAAATGTCCATAAATACTGAGTGGTCTCTTCATGCCAAGTTACATAAGGGGGTGATGTACGGCGCTGGGGGTTAGGACTGCGATTGGAAGGTTGCTGGTTCAAATCCAGTAACTGCTAGGATGATGCCACCATTGTATCTTTTGAGCCCAGTTACTGCGGAAACACTGTCTGACTCTGCTCCCTTCTCTCACTTGCACATCACTTCGGACAAAAGTTATGGCAAAATAAAAGTCCTTCCTGTGAGCCAGGAGATTCAGAGCGCACCATTGCGCCTTAGCAACTGACAAGTCAGAGAGTGGCCACAGGAATTAACTTAGGCACTCGCAAGAGAAGGAAGGCAATCAAAGGCTTTTAAGCTGTGCTATTTAAAGCACGTCCAATTTCAGAACAATCACTGGCTCCCAGTGGGCAAAACCAAGCCTTTCCCCTCCTGGGGGAATCTGCCCTGCAGGCAGGGTACCCTTACACCCAC
>JAODKE010000146.1:23943372-23954412 GCA_026779605.1 Mormyrus hasselquistii
TAATAAAACATGTCTGATGTAAAAGAATGTAAAATGAATTTCAGCACAAATCACTGAAAAAAAAACCATTTTATTATTTTTTTATTTAAAACTTTAAAACCATATTACCCATACAGCAAACTGTACAATTGAATTATTCACAGTGTTAAAAAGAAAATAATTCAATACCTTCTATACTTATTTTTGTTCCCTTTTTGTATGTTTTTTTTTTCTTTAATATAATATCAATTAGTCTAAGGGTGATCAGCTCGTAACACATACAGTTACTAGGAAAACAAAATTGTTACAAAACATTACAAAAAACTATATTCATATAAATCCTGCATCTCCACTCAGAGAACCCTGGTCGTCACCAAATATATATTCATTGATTTATTTTATTTTTGACAAACGATAAAGCAGACAACCCAACAGAAAAGAAACAAATGAAACAAACCTTGTTTCTCCTCAGCCATTTTCCGCTGGGCCTCAGTACGCTGGGCCTCAGTACGCTGAGCCTCATTAATATTATAAGCTGGTCTATCTTTCCTTCATTATTTCACATAATTTATAAAATAGGAGTATACATAGTTCACTATAAAATAGATGTTTATGCTCTGTACGTAAGAGTAATTCAATTTATATAACCAAACTAAATGTCTATTCCTGTGGCTCTTTTGGGTATAAATGTTAATTATTCACATCTCTACAAATCGGGAACGGATTTTACGGCTGAATTTAGTCAGGGAAGTCAAGCCTGCAGATTCTGAGATCCATCAGAGACCATCAAGATGTAAGATCGGCTCCAAAGCAGCCTCTCTCTTCTGACAGCCTGATGGTTCGTGCTCCAGCATTAGCAGTTAGCAGCCAAGTGCTATCCAGTATCAGGACTGGAGGGAAAATTTATTTTCCTTCATTTTTTAACCTTTATGATTTTGGGAGTTCAAATATATACACCTTTTATAAATACATTTAATGTAAAAAATATAAAAATGAAATGAATTGTCCTTTTCCCCACATCCTGCCATGTCTGGAGTAGGGGGTGATTCAGAGGCTGGGGGGGCGGAGGGGGGGTCAAGCTGCCCAATAAAACAATGAAGACGACGTGGGGGGAGTTGGGGAGGCAGTATGCACAATCTGTCGTACAGACTAAACTATGGCGTACACTCAGTGGAGAGACAGTCACAACAAATGAAAAACTAAATATTTTGAGCACAGATATATTTTTTAAGGAATGCAGCAGAAAAAAAGGAATAATTTAAGTACAATTTAGCTGTCTTGCTTTCATCTTTTAAATATCAGAGAGTGTGTTTAAATTACATTGAATTTAACAATATCCATATAATCGCATTTCAACAAATGCATTTTGAAAATGGGTCAATGTACTAACATACACTATTTGCCTAAAAAAAAAAAAACTACTCAAAAAATGGAATTCCAGTACAAAATATTACCTGTTTCAGTAGCCTGACCTTGGAGATATCCAGTCAGACACCTCTATGACACATTTAGCACCTGTACCAATACACCAGAACGCATCGGAATGGGAGCAGAAATATAATGGAAAAGGGCCATGTTTCCTCTCAAATAGCACCCCCACCCCCCCACCAAGGAGACTGCAGGCAAAACAGCCAGCCAGCAATACGGGGCCTCGATGTCTGCGTGAGGTCTGCGTGTATTTACAGAAAGTTAGGCACAAAAAGGCCAGGAGCCTCGCAGTAGACTGTGGACACGCTACTGCACGGCTCTCAATGTACCAGCCCGCGAGACGGTTCCATCGATGAAGTGGCGTGTTTTTGAATCATTATTAAAACTAGATCACTGATCAATCGATTGTTCTCCACTGATAAATAGCAACATCATGTCATTTCACTAATCAACAGCTGTAAAATTTGCCGGCTCCATGACGAATTATATCGTCGCCACCTCCCATTGAGGACAGTTTAGTGGCAGCCCGCTTGAGTTGAAGACCTTCTAGCAAGAGGTACCTGGGTCGTCTGAGTTTGAGAGCTCTTGGCTACAGCCTCGCTGTCAGATGGAGACGGATCATACCTCATGGGCATCACTGCAGAGCTCACCCAGCACGTACAGAGATGGTCATGCTTAACGTCCCCTACTCCCTTACAATAAGGTTCACAGACGGAGGGGCTAGACAGCAATCTGCCTTTACGACCATTGATCCAGATGGCACTGTACGCAGCATCCTATCAAAGCGCTACTGGAATGGCAGTTTTAATGGCAAAGCTGAGCTGTCAAGGGTCATGTGACACAAGGACTGGATGTGTCACTACAGACAGAGATGGGAGCTACTGATTAATCAATCTAGCCAATCGCGTGTATGATCATGGACCTTTGTAACTAGACAGATGTCCCTTATTATGGTGTTGGGGGGGGGGGGGGTCTCTAACGATATTAACCAGGTGTGCAGCCAGCTCAAGTCACAAACACAGACACCTTATGCCAAAACAACAGGCGGGATTTTCTTTGTACAAAACCTGTTTCGTCCAGTGAAATATCGTTTTGTATTCTGTATTGGTTCCTCTTTCAAGGCAATTCTGCCATTGTTGGCAATACAGTCAGAACTTTGGGTCTGGGGGTCATTTGGGGAGGGGGTGTCAAATTAGGCCAAAGTCACTTTACTATACTGTAAATCTGAATTTCTTTGTTTGGCAACTGCTGGAGCTCCAGGGGCTGATAAACTGGCTTTCCCGCCCCCTGCTGGTAGGGGTGTGACACCTCGTGGGGCACAGGACTGGTTAATGTGGCACCGACACCGGGACGGGCTGACAGGAAGACCAGGAACCCGGGGAAACCCAACCAAACGGTGGAGAAAGCAGGATCTGTGGGGCATATGACACCTTAAACGAGTGGAGGAAAAGGAGAACAGGGAACAATGATTGTTTTAGAACAATGGAGAGTAGAGAATAAGAGCAACAGCAAAGACAGAATAAGTCAAGTCTATTACAGAATCAAGAGAAAACACCAGAAAGCTATAAGCATTCCATCTGGTATCTTAGTGAGGAATTTGTGGGATTAACTGTGTCTCAGTTCCCTGTTAGCAAGCTATTCAGTCCTGAAGTGTGATATGGAAATGAATTTGTTTCATAAGAAATGAAGATGGAAAAAAATATCGTTACTAGCATCACATACATTATGCAATTAAAGAAATCTGCTGTCTACCTTCTACAGAACTTAGCCTAAAAAAAAGACCCTAATTAATACATTAATGCATTGGAAATAAATCTGTTTTGAGAACAGCTATTAAATCCCAAAGAACGTAACAGAATCATTTATAGAATGTCATAAATCTTCACAAAAAATATTGTATGTATGTGAAAATGTTTTCTTCACCACAATAGTTAACACATACCAGAGGGTATCTGAGAAACTCTATTTAATTTTAAACGATTATTTATTTACTAATTTTCATGACGTTCTTGTGGAACACAGGTGATTTCTACTCTGCGGACATCTTTGGTAACCATGTTACTTAATTCTTCATTTTTCTCTCATCGAAATATAGAAAAGGTAATCCAGGTGAATTACGTAGCGTCGCACAAATAAATGAAAAAGCCTGAGCTAAATAATATTTTTTAGAAAAGTAAAGATTTCAAATGGCATAATTGACTTGTTTGTTGCTTGACTTCTTGACTCTTCCACTGGAACCTCAGGATGATATTGACCCTGTCATGCAGCTAAAAAAAAAGAAAAACAAAAGAAAAAAGCCAGACTGAAACTCGTAGCTGAAGCAGCTTCCTGGCAGTATGACGGCTCAAAGTTTTTTCAGGCCGTAGAGTTTCTGCAAAAGTTAAAAAACCCGGTGATGATGATATCTATGATTCCAGCTAGCGCCTCTCCAAACGCTGCTGCCTTTTGAATCTGCGACTCCTTCAGGGCAGGAAAATAATCAGTCTGCACAGGATTTGAGGTAAAAGGTTATTTTTTTTCCTGCCAGAGGACCACTGCATCTCCAGAAATGACAAATATATGAAGGGCCAGACCCTTAACGCCGATGGATCATGTGCTATGTGTGACCGCGACCGCTTCCTCATCCGTGGTTCTCTTATTGCCACGCCAAAATGATGCCGTTCCGTCCTTCACGTCAGTCATTCCTCTTGGATTCTCATCCTGGCATTCCACGTTGTTCTCGGAGCGCAGGTTGCCACGGAAACGCCACCCCGGGTGCAACGCCGCTCCGCCAAGGCGCTCCCTTTGGGTTGTCGGCTTGTTCGTTTTCGACGTTAGCGGTGCCGCCGTTTCCGCCGGCTTCCCGCCACTCCGGCTGGCCCAATCCCCCGCCCCCCAGCCCCACCCCACTCCTGTCTGTTTGGCCACGCCCCCTGCTCCACCATGCCACGGTCACGGGAAGACCGGGGTCATGCCGGTGTTGCAGGTCACGCTGTCCTTGCCGGGCAGCCTGCGGTCGTTGAAGGTGTGCATGTTAATGACGGCGTCCGTCTTCATCATCATGGGTGCCTGCGGCTTGTGCTTCACGCGGCGCTCACAGGTGAATGACAGCCTGATCTCATCCGCCATGGCGCTGCAGAAGGATCTCTGGGAGGGAGAGAAACTGAGTTTATTTTTCATGGGGCGTGACTATGGCGGCTTCAGCACGACGGTGATCAGCAGGGACCAGCCGGAGACCCCAAGCCGGCATGGCGGGAGATGCCACTGGCATGGAGGACCCATCTGACGCAGCGAGCGTCTGCATAGAGACCCCTGTGAGTGCATTACCTCAGAGGCTGCACACACTATGGGACACACACAGCAACACACACACACAGCAGGATATAGACACATCCCAGAGTACATACATACACACACACACTAATATACAGCAGAATACAGACACATCCCAGAAGACATACACCAACACACAGTGGAATACAGACAAATCCTGAGACACACACATACACGGATTTGTAATTATATCCTTGTGGGGACTCTATGGGGATTTATATGGGAAAAACTATAATCCCAACATGCCGATCTTAACCTCTACCCAGCCCCAACCTTGATCATAAGTAACCAAGTGTAATATAAACCTAATCCATACACACACACACACATACACACACACACTGTTTTTGTTGATGCTTGTTGCTTTGTCACGGATAGATCGCAATTCGACGAGCATCACACTCAAACAAAAAGCCTGGGGTGCAGAATTGTGTTTAGGACCGAGCCTGAAGCCTGAATTACCACCCCCCCCCCCCCCGAAACCCCCCCATGGGGCCAGCATTTGCTGTTGCCATGGTTTTCTGATCGGTTATGACTAACAGAGGATTCATTTTACATGCTCCAGTTTGTAATTATGACAATTAAAATAAAAATTAGAGTTACTCAGTTTTACAGCAAAATGACGTGTGGGACGAATTGAGGAATGTCGTGTCTCGTCCCGGCGAATCGTGAGGGTGCCAGGTTGTGAGGGGGGCTACTCAGCCTCAGAGTCATAGTCGAAGAA
The DNA here is from genome assembly GCA_026779605.1 of Mormyrus hasselquistii. Lineage (NCBI taxonomy): Eukaryota > Metazoa > Chordata > Actinopteri > Osteoglossiformes > Mormyridae > Mormyrus > Mormyrus hasselquistii. Next base: position 23,948,816 of record JAODKE010000146.1, read on the forward strand.
CCACATAAGCCTGTATGTGTTCCTAAATATCAGAAGATGAAAACTGCCCAGAACCTTCAAACAGGCTGCGTCTGACTTGGATTCACAAGGCTGATATTTTGCACGTGGCACAGACAGACCCAATATCCTGCTCTGTGATTTCACAGCTGGGGGGGGGGGTCCTAATCTACCCCCAGCCTGTGTCTTTGGGGGTCTGTGTCAAGTCTGTTTGCTTTCTACTGCCACAGAGCAGGAAATGCCCTTCAGGTGAATCCATGACTCACTGCCCTGTGCCGTATGCCTGTGCACTTCAGCGTAACAATATGACTAAACTGCAATAGACTGGGCTACCTTCCAGGACAGTCCCCACCATAAACCGCATACTTCTGTGGAGAGGTGCTGAATTTCATACTCTGATTGCCTTCATAAGCTCATTGGCACAAAACCTCAAGCTGTCCACAGTAGCCATTTGGTTGTACCTCTCACTTATGGACTATTATGTTTATTTATTATTTGCATATCTGTATTTCAATTTTATTACCTCTGTCTGACTTCTGTTTTTTGTTCTTTGCACTTTTATTTTGATTATATGTTTAATCGTATGTTTAACACCATGACCTGCACCAAAGAAATCCCCTGTATTTTTGAGCATGGCGAATAAAGATTCTGATTCAGAATGACTGCAGTGCTGACCGAATACATAAACGTGAAAAGCTGGAGGATGCCTACATCAGAACAAATCGTCTGAAAACAGAACCAGCATGTGGGACTCACCTGCTCACGCTCTGCAGTTTTTCTCAGTTTATAGATGAACTCCCCAATCGCCACAAAGACAGACAGGACCAATCCCGCTGCCAGTACCATGAAGATCCCGCCCAGGTTCTGGATCCCCATTGGCCCGGCATCCCGTCGATCATCATCCGAGCAGGCATGCCCGCCCCACCATCTCTCCTTCATCATGTGTAGACGCCCATCTTCCAGGATGCTCAGGATGGCGATGGTGACTTTGTCTCTGTATGGGGAACCTAAAGAAGACCAAGAATGACAGACACTCCTTAGCACTCAACTGGAGAACAGTACACACACAGCTTCTGCAGTCTAACGGAAAGAATTTTGATCTGAGTAAGTCTTTTAATGCGTGTTTATTTGCTTTCACTTTCGCTTTATCAAGCTGTCAAAGCAGATGCTCTGCCATGCAGTCGATTGTGATGACAGCTTCAGCTTAACACAGCAGATCGTATTGCAGCAGTACAGTGATGCAGGAGCAGTAAATCGTGCTCAGTGTTTACCCAGAGGGGTGCCGATGCCATATCCCTTGCTGTCGATGGTGCCCCCGACCTGGGTGAGGTTGCAGTTCCTGCGGGTGACGTACTCAATGGTGGTGGACTCCATCAGCAGGGCGTAGTCAGAACTAAGCACCCTCTGGATTCCCTCCTCGTTCGACTTGACCAGCGCAGTGCTCTGCTTGCTGCTCATGAAGGCCCACATCTTCTCGAAGGTGGAGACCTTGGATTTCTGAAAGAAGACATGGGGGGAGGGCATTGTTAAGGAGGTGCCCCCATTTGAAAGCCCAGCCCATGTGCGAATGACTACCCATCCCAAAGGAGAGGTCAGCCACACACTTAGAAAAAAGCCACATTTGTGGTTATGTGGCGTGTCAGCACATGATCCCCTTAAGGTCAACTTTGCTCTGGCTGTCTCTTTCACGCTGTTTAGAAGCACCTTATGGAACTCCACTGAAGTGCACAAGGCCCACTCCGTAATCAAAATCAGCCCAACATCTTATGATCACCACAGATGGGGAAAAGACAGACAGCTCATGTGTAACCGCCGCACTTTGTCATTCACCGACCCACCTATTGTGTAACGATTTTCAAAAATACTTATAAGACAGCCCTCGCAGAGAGAGTAAACTCTCTCATTTCCGTCTCATCCTGCCGTACTTGGATCATTTTCAACATTATTTTCAGCCCCATGCACTGACATCTTGCCCTCTCGACGAAGACGCAGCACCAGGTAATGAAAATTCATTTGGATTCGGTGGACAGAGTAACAAACAGAGAAATCCACCAATTCCAAGTAAACGCATTGCTATAAAACGTAAGACGGCTAGACACAAATTACAAAATCGCTTCATATGCTTTCCTGCAGTTAGGGCCAATGCAAAGACAAATATTTATAAACCAAAACTGACAGCCAACACAAATTTTATCCAGGATTAAAAGGCACTGGAGTAATGCTGTGTTTATATAGAGACAAAATTTAAACATTTAATTTCTGTGGAAACATAATTACAAAGGCAAACAGGTGAGGCAGGCCTGCTCCTTTGTGCTGCTCTGTCTGGCTGTTTGAGGTGGAAGCAGCTGCACACACTCAGCCTCACCTGATGACACCTACCTGGAAGATTCTACTGCTACTGAGCAACTATTGACAAGCAATACAATGAAATCTCTCCTCAAAAAAAAGCCTTCATTTCTTATTTACAGCATCAGAGACACCTGCATTGTATGACTAATCTACTCAGAAACATAAGGTGAAAATGTAGCAATTTTTTTTACCGGTCGATTCCAGTGAAACAGTTGCTTTATGAGCAGTGCAAAGCTTAGTGGGTTAAGAATCCGGATTCGATTATCTGTATCCATGCATGGAAGGTCATGGGTCCAAATCCTGTGGCTGGTAGAGTAATTACATCACCTTCAGGCACTTGAGCAAGCCTCATGACCCACCTGCTCCCCTCCATCTGACCCTGTTCTTTGACCCTAATACAGTATATGCATCACTTTGAACAAGTGTCCTCTAAAGAAAAAAAAAACATGAAAAATACATGTTTTCATAATGGACTGACATGCTTATTACTGATGTGACATCCACACCTAAGGGGAACATGAATAAGAATGTAGACTGATGATTAAATGGGCTTAACACTACACAGGCGGACTGCATGACTTACAAATGTCAACAGCAGTATACCGTGAATAACAAATTCCTGTTATTCTGCTATATTATACCTATTCATCTTTCATAAACGCTTATCTAGCACTGACGCCGTGAGTCTGGAATCTGTTCGAGGAAACAAAGGCTAGGATACGCACTGAATGGGATAGCGGCCCAGTGCAGGGCACACACACTATACAGCCATTTATAAACAGGATGTTTTTGGACCGTGTGAGGAAAACAGCACAAACACAGGGAGAACAAGCAAACTCTACTCGCACTGGGCTTGGGAGGGCAATTTACCTGCCAGCCCTGGGAGGGTGACGCAGCAGAATTACAGACTCAGCCACCATGCCACCCAACTGTATTAGATATACATTTATGATTATTTGGATTTATCTATTCAGTATATTCCAGTGCTTCTCATCTCAGTCCTCAGGAACCCCTCAGACGGTCCACGTTTTTGCTCCATCACAGTTCCTGCTAGGGAACTGTGATGGAGCAAAACTGTGGACTAACTGGCAGGGAGCTGGAAGGGAGCAAAAATGTGGACTACCTGGCAGGGAGCTAGAAAAGAGCAAAAATGTCGACTACCTGGCAGGGAGCTGGAAGGAAGCAAAAATGTGGACTAACTGGCAGGGAGATGGAAAGGAGCAAAAATGTGGACTAACTGGCAGGGAGCTAGAAGGGAGCAAAAATGTGGACTAACTGGCAGGAAAGGAGCAAAAATGTGGACTAACTGGCAGGGAGCTAGAAGGGAGCAAAAATGTGGACTAACTGGCAGGGAGCTAGAAGGGAGCAAAAATGTGGACCGTCTCGGGGTTCCTGAGGATCGGATTGGGAAACTGGCATATACTTCTGTCTAAAGCAAAGAGCAGGTATATATACGATACGTGTGCTACATATACACATCTGGTATGTGACGTTAACAGCCTTAGCGTCTTCAGCTCTTCCTCGTTTTTTAAGCTGAATGTGGCTGGGTCAATGAACATAATAATACTGTGCAAAGCATGAGAGGACTCATTTATTTTCTGTGGACAGGAATAGCTTCAGGTTAATTGAGTTTTTTTTTTGTTTTAAGTCCGTCTGACTGTGAGATATTTTGTTTTCCATTTTTGTAAGGAGTGATACGAATTTACCTTAACTAATGGTAAATTATCACCGCCTCGAATGTGAAGCGGAGCATGGGGTGAGAGGAGCGACGAGACGGAGGTTTCTGGAGAAGCCGGCGGCGGCTCTCCGAATCTCAAACGAGAGGCTGATAACGAGTTCAGAGGAGTTTCATTGTTCCAGTGTTACAGGGGCCTGACAGGCTGCATCTGAACACCAAAGAGGCGGGATTGAGAGACCGAAGCAGGAAACAGCGGAAGGAATCTAAAGAAATGAAGCGTAAAAATGTGAAAATGTAAAGAAAACCCAGGAAGGCGCTTCCTGATGATAACAACTGATGCATTTTATTGGTCCTGGCAGGAAAACTGTCCTTTCACCATGACCACCTTGATCTCCATGAGCGCAAGCTGGCTATGAAGTTGAGGGTCTTGCTCAACGACCTACAGACATGGTGCGGCTGGGCTGGAACCCCTGACCTTCTGATCACAGGCACAGAGACTTAGCCCACTGAGCCACACGCTGCCCCCCAGCCTGGAGATGCCCCACCTCGTTCTCGCTCGATCTGTCCAGGTACCAGCTTCTGCAGTCTTCACCCCAGTGCCTCAGGGGGAGATTCTGTGAGCCCCCACTTTCCCACCACATGCTATCCTTCACCCTGACTTTCTCATACCCTCCCCCCCCCCATCTCATCAGCAGTCTTCATTAGCCATCCCGGAGATAACGAGATGCACAGATGAGCCATACCCAGGCAGGCTTGATGAGGTAATTACTGACACCTGTCTCTCTCCAAACTAATGATTTTTTTATTTTAAAAGCTGCAATCACATCTAAAAAAACCCCCTTTCCTGTTGCTACTTTCTAGCATCAGCTCATAACCGAAGGGTGGGTTAGGTACAGAGGGAGGGATGTGAAGTACAGGGACCTTTACACATCACCACTGCTCTCCTGGCTTTTAAAAGTCGCCCTCGGATGTGAGCTCACGGGGCGCCCCAGGCGCACTCGGCCAGCAAAGTGGGAGCCGTCAGGCCATCACCACAGTAACCGTGCCAGTTAACCCGCTGATTAGGCCCTCAACTCGCCTCAGGCAGCCGCCGCCAGCTTTGGCCCGTTCAGAAATTAGTTTGGTCTGGCTGACTGCATTGTTGGTGACCTCACGTTAACACACGATAGTTCCCCCCCTGGCAGTCCCGGAGCAGTTACAGTGCGTCATTGGCTTGTAGGCGGGGGGGGGGGGGGTTTGCTGTTTGGGGGCTTTATCGCGAACAGATTCCGGAACCCAGCTGAAAGGCGCATGCAAATATCACAGGTCCATGCTTTAGTATTTGGGGGGGGGGGGAGCGTGGCACCCCGGTTTACAAAGTAGCTGATTAATGAGCTGCCTGTGACCTCAGGGGTCATGGGGTCACAGCCCAGAAGGCCCCGCACCATTATAACCTTGAACTACTATGGTAAACAATTAGCTGCACTAGAAGATAATAAAATGCAATTATTTAGCATGCGTCTCACTTCAAGCAGAATAAGTGGCTAAAAATCTATAACAATAACAATCGTCATTGTGTGCGACCTGCTTTGGT
>JAODKE010000146.1:23954446-23969245 GCA_026779605.1 Mormyrus hasselquistii
ACTACAAGGTACATTTACCCACAGCTAGGGTACAATTGGTATACCCTTGAGGGTACAGCCCCAGTGACGAGCAAAGGTACAGATTGATGCTTTTGTTTTCTGACAGTGGACTACAACCTTGTTCACCCCTCACCCCCTCCCCACCACATTAACCTGGGATTTCCAACAGGTCCCCTTGACATCAACAAAATGAAAGGGAAAGTGTAAAAAGGACAAATGACATGTCCAATAATTAAAAACCGATGAGGATGAAAGAGAGGAAGGATGCGGAGGAGGAGGTGAAAAGGAGGAGGAACTGGGTAAGGCGGCGATGGGGCAGTAATGGCGACGGTATCTCACATGATCACGGACAGATTAATGATGCCTGTATTATGAAACTCGCTAAACCTCCACAATGTGTGAGACAAGCCTGACAAATATCTAATAAATGTTCCATAACTGTAGAGAGAGAGAGAGAGAGAGAGAGAGAGAGCAGAAACACTTTTCATGCTAACAGCCTGTTATCCCTCGCCCTCCTTTTCCTGTTGGGAACTGGCAAAAGCCTCCCGCTGGTCTTCAGACCACAGCTGTGTCTTACATGGTTCTGCTGTTTTTAGCATGCGGATGAAACATCTACGAAGTCTCTTTAAGGGGAAGGAACTGCCTCCAGTTTTACCAGAAAGAAGAGTCATATGGCACTGCAATCCTGCACCTGACTGGTACAGTATCTGGCACCCTGCTGCTGGGGAGAACTTTAGAATTAATTTTTTAAAATATGCCCGGAGGAACATAAAGAAACATCACACAGGGACGAGAATCTTGGAGAATATGGCATAGTTAAATCTTTTTCCCCAAATAGCAAATATGAATGTTAAAATTCTGAAAAAAAAAAATGCTAGTATTGGAGTTTTGCTTGATCACGGTTCAGTCATCTCTGAAGTGTTACTCAGTGTGCTGCAGTCAAGGGAAGCGGAGCGAAGAGGTTTACCTTGAAGAAGGTCATGGTGGCACCATCGCGCACGACGCCGTACTCTATCTTGGTCTGCTTGGCCAGGTCGTCCACCGAGTCCACGGGTGACTCCATGCGCTCCACGGTGAGGAAGGCGGCCAGGTTGGCGGTGTAGGAGGAGATGATGATCAGGGTGAAGAACCACCAGATCCCACCAATGATCCGTGTAGAGAGGGCCTTGGGCATGAGCTCAGATCCTGCAGACGACAGAGATTGCAGCAGGTGAACTTTTTGAAAATATGGGCAGTGCCATCTTCTGTTAAGGATCTGTAATGTTAAGATTGTAAGACGAGAATTTAACAGATCGGTCCTGATAATTACATTTTTTTGTGCAAAAGGTTTTGTGTGAAACTTGTCCGGAAATGTTGGTTATCATGTAACATGTTTTTTAGAATGCTTTCATGATTTCAAGTGTTTCACAGCTCTTACATTTACATTATGTATCTAGTAGATAATACATTAGTATTCAGCTGTCAAGGAGGAAATGAGGCCTAAGTACAGGTAGGCTGAGCTTCTAGTGAATGCCTAACAACTGCCGCAAGTGGAATTGTAGCAAGAGCTACAGTATACAATATGACACAAAAACTGCAAGAATCTATTCAGTAAAAGCTAAGTGGAAAGAAGAGCATTGAGAAAACGTAAGAAACCAGCTGAAAGATCACGGGTGAAGATACAACACGTCAATGGCTGAGAAGCTAGCTGAGGGACTGGTGAGTCCGTTAAGAAGGTTGAGAGTGATTCAAATGACTCTTGCTATTGATTTGTTTTCGGTGAGCCTTCATAGGCCCGAAAGAACACGAATCCAGCGCTTTCATATCCACACAGCAGAGTGATTCTGCTCATCATTAATATTAAAGGACAGCGCACAAGCTGAGACCTTGCCGGACGGTATAATGCAAGATCAGGTCAAGTACAAATGGCCATCAGCTCAGTATGAACGACACCTTCTGCCCTTGAGGTGATTTGTCTGCTCCTAATTACTCGTGTAGCACGGAGGGCGGTCATTCATCACATTCCTCTGGCGTCTGCACTCGCTAATCGATAACGTCGCACGGAGGGGCCAGACGATGAACGTAACGCGCGGAGACTCCTTCGGCTTGTTCGAGAGCAAGCTTGGAGGTCACGGCACAGTGAGAACCAGCCTGCCGCACCCCCAGAAACTGAGGGTTAATAGTCATGCTCAGGGGAATCGGCGACCTTCTACCAAACCATAAACTGCCTTACAAAAACCAGAAAGATCTGTTTTTCAGATTCTTCTCTTAGTAACCATGACCAAGTAACCCCTGGCAAAAACAACAAGCCTCATCCAAATAAGAGTATCTCAAAGACAAAGGGACCGCGTTCACAGTCAGCATTTCTTTGAGTTTGTCGGTGGATTCACCCCATCGCTCAAGCTTTTCTCATTCACGCCGTTTCTTCCTTCTGAGCAAGCCGTGTTATTGCTGTCAGACCATGTTGGTTTCCGCATCAGTCCATTTCAAAAGGGCGTCATTTAATACCTGGGATCATGATGAAGGGATTCACTGCAGATCACCGTCTTTCTGTTCTGTTTTCTGAAAGCGCTTCGATCTTCGCCCCCTTCAGCGGAGACGTTCCGCCTTTCTGCCTGGCCGCTCATCGCTCTTTATTTTCTAGGCAAAATGTTTCTTTTGTACTGGAGCTTTGCCCTCAACGGCCCCCACGAAAGCCTTCATCTCTCTTGGATTTTCTCCCCCCTGTTCTTGAAATGATTTATAACATAAATATTGAAACATGAGGGGCAGGGAGGCGCCCGATTTGCCGAATGTCGACGAATGCATGTCGCCCCCGTAGCGATGGGCTAAAAGTCAAATAAATTAGCTGTGGACTCTAGGCCGCCACCACTACTGCGTCCTTGTTATTATTTTTGATTTATCTGCGTGGAATTTTTCTTCGTTTTTGTATCGGCGTCCATTTTCCAGCATACGCATCTGCTAATGAAATTCCGGTGAAGCAACTTTGAACTCGCAACTTTCAAACTTGCGTGCAGCTAGAATGTGTCGGCCATTACCGACTTCCTGTTAGTGCTATGCGAAAATATAAATGGGCCGTACAATGTGCTCACTGATTAGGTGTTATAAATCAGTCTCTGTCATGCTATCTGCCATGCAAACAAATGGAAATTATTCTCTCTCTCTCTGTTTTTTTTTTTTTTGTTTTGTTTTGGTCAGACAAAGGGTTCATTAAAAAATACCACCCATATTGTTCATTTTCATCACGGACGATAAGGAGACAGACATGGAATATTCCCACCTAGCGCAGACTGGAACAGTGGCGGTGACAGAAATGAAAGGCTTTTGTACACTCTGACAGGCAATTTTACACCCCAAAAAAGCTTTCTTTCCATAAATTATATAAATGAGGCCACAGGGCTTCTGTAAGTAATAACACTTCACCTGAGGTGGGAGTACAGGGTGGTGAAGGAGAACATGTGGATCTGAAGTGAGGCTACGTTAAATGATGCTGCAGCCAAGTTAAATATCTGTACAGTATATGGGCTGACCTATAAAAATAAAATGACTCAAATCAGTCAAAAACTTCTAGAGAACCTCTTTCGCAAGAGGAAGAGGTGCACGCAGCTCTGAAAGTCATCAGGCCTTCTCAAAAAAGGACATTTTAAGCATATCTAAATCCAGACTGAAGCAGCCAGGATTCGTAAATGAGAAAACCAGAGACTCTTCAGAATCTCGTGACCCACACATTCATTTGCGATTGTTGGACCCACGACACTCTTTTCTGGCAGGAGTCTGTGTATTTGTTTGTGTACGTGCACAGGTGTGTGTTTAGTGTGCGCTCGCATGACCGTGGCCACCTGCACACAAACACCGGCGTGTACACAAGACACAGACGTGTCTGCCACAGCAGAACAGCGCCAATGCAGGCACTTTCCAGAAATAGAGGCACATTTTTTGACTGACCGGAGAATGTTCCTGTGGTCTGTGTCCATTCTTGTCTCATACTGTAGCTGTTTGTCTTAATCTGGAATCCGCTCAGAGCCAAACGGTGCTTCTCCTATTTGGCCTCTACAGCATCCAAGGTGCCAGTCCACAGCCATGACAGATTTCATACCTTTGAATGTCACCAGTCCCTGGGATGTGCATCTCTCACACAATGTTTTATGGCAGTAAATTCACATCCCCTGCAGGGAAGGACCAACTAAAAACCACTTTTTAAATAATAAAACGTATGAATGATTTCAAGGCTGAGGTAGCAGATTTAACTGCTGCTGTCAGGCTAGAAGTATTTCACTTTAAAGACATTTTATTTTTCTATGCCAAAGCTATAATTTTTTCATAATTTGAGATGGGGGTGGGGCGTGTTTCCAGGCCCGAGTCACAGACAGGACCCCGTAAGATGTCAACAGTGACCATTTAATAGCTTGAAAAACAACGTTTTGGAATGGACCGTGCACAGAGGAGCCATACACAACGAAAATTGACTCTTTTTCTTCAACGCAGTGCAACAAACATGCATGCCTTTATTTTTATTTCCTAAATCTTCAATCAAATTAACTTCGTTTTATCATCAAGGAGAACCTCTGTGTTTCAAGTGCCTCTCTGAAAGACTTTTACATACAACTGAGTACAGAACAACAGGACGATAAACACCTGTTGCTATAAGATGATTTTATTATAGTTCATCCTTAAATCAGGGGCATAAATAAACCACTCTGAAATGAATCTGGCAGAAACCGGGAGCGTAGCTCTGCATTTTGGCAAGAGTTGACAACTCTGTGTTCTTCCTTAATTAGCTTCAGCTAAACGAAGGCAGCATCCTAAAGCCGTAAACTTCTTGAGAATATCCCGTCCATGTCGGGAGCCTATTGGTTGTAATAAATCTGGGCTGGTTTGCTTATGCCCCCCCCACCCCCGCCGTCAACCAGTTAGGTTATACATCGCTGACTTAGCGAAATGTTGGCGCCACCCACCACCGTCACACAAGGAGCGGGTACAGCGCCGTATGCACCGTCTAAGACAGTTTACAGGGGCGGTGAAGCTCGCCTAAGGCTACACATGGGCTTCGACTGGTACTGATCATAACTATTACTAATCCTGTGAATAAATAAACTCTACCAGTGGATTAAGAAAGCAAACAAAAGCACATGTCAAGTTGGAACCTTCCAGTACATCTGAAACATGTGCAGGGCATTTATGAAAAAGCCCAGTCAGGGCAGCTGATGGACAAGAAGCCTCAGTCACCTGACTCTCTCCCCTGGCGGCTGTGGCCACGCCCTTTCCTACTGCATCCTAGCAACAGTACTCAAGACAGCAGCCTCAGACCGCAGGCGGCGTAAACCAAAGGCGGACGAGGAGCTCAGAGGCGCTGGGAAAAAGACAGGCGGAAAACGGATAATGACTCGGACGCTCAAGGCGGGCCGACGGGCAGCCGAGACTCAGATTCATCCAGAACAAGGAGGCCCTGTGCTAGCTGACGTGGGCCGGGGAACATGAGGGAGGCCCGCCTCACATCAGCCGCCGCCGTCTGCCTCGATCCAGTGACAAATGTCGTCCCCTCTGCTGCCAGAGGCTCCGTTTCCACATTCAGCTGTTGTTATTTCAGGAGGGGGAATGTAACCGTCTCCCCCCCCCCCCACAGATGGTGACAGGCCGCTGACACGTCCCCTCCTCTGCGTTTATACCGCACGCGCTCAATGGTGACAACATCGTCCTTTCAAATGTAAGTCTGTGCTCCACTTGTTCCTGACAGTCAAGACACCTTAAAAAAAGACACACGGCCCGTCAAACCATGGCGGCAGCGGGAGGTGGGGGTTGGGGGGTTGGGGGGCTGGGCTGTACCTTGCTGCATCAGGGAGCCGATGCCGAACCAGAAGCTGTTAAGGAGGGTGAAATTGTTCTCCACCACATCGGAGCCCGGGTTGCAGGGATGGGCGTCGTACCACTCGTACGGGCTGAACCTGAAGAAAAGCACAAAATGAAACTCAACCACTCTGTTTGGCTGCAAACTCAATGTGAATCTGAGAGTCTCCCAGAGGGTGCATCTCTGTCGGTAATCCACAGACCAAGTGAGACATTTACTGCCCCTCAATTTATCAAGGCATGGCATGGGGGGGGGGGGGCGGTTTTTATGAGACAATTTATAAGTGTTTTCACTCCTGGACTCACAGACTCGCCAGCAACAGGAAACTGAAACACCAAGAGACAAGCATTTAGGCTTCACCAGCGGCGGCAAATCAGCGGCGGCTCATTATTACCAGGGCAACCTTCTGTGGTATGGGTGAGCGAGGGACTCGCTGCCCGGGGCGCCGTGCTGCGTTTCCAGACAGCAGAACTTTGGAGAATGGCGGGACTCTAGACCTGAGCTCATGGAGCCAGTAAGACACGGCAAATCTGGCAAATGCAGACCAGCCGCAGCCTGTGCACGGGACCCACATTCCACACCTCGGCTACGCGGCTCGCGAGCGATCCGGTCCGATCACACGTCAGCGGCTTTATGCCTCCTGTCAGTTTTCCCGCCACATTTCCCGCCAGACCAAAGTCACGATAACCGCCTTGTCAGAAATCACACATCCTGACATTTCAGAATCTACAACCCAGAGATCTTTAAGATCTCTTTGACTTTTTTTTTTTTTATTTATTTTTTTATATAGATATGCTTTAACTTCTCGCAAGTTATAAATATAGTTTTTTTTTCAGGGCTGGTGCAGCAGACACTCAAAATGTCACTCGCGAGATGAGAGAAGCTTTAAAAACGCCAGAGAACTGGGTCAGCGCGACTCCTACTCCGCCGATTTGCTCTCCCCGCTGTCACTGAGCGACATGTGCCTATAGAGGTGACAGAACGGTCCCTCCGACCGTGAGGAGAAACACGCACGTCTCTCCAGAAGTCAGATGGATGAAACTCTAGCAGTTTACTTAGTGTCCTTTACTGCAGTCATTGTAAATAATTAAATTAATGACATCACATCATTCCTAATCCTTCATTTTTGGTTTTCCCAGATGAAACATCTTGCATTCATCTTATCAGCAGGACATGTCGATTTCTTCAGCAAAAAAAAGCTTTCATTTCTCTGTGAGGTTCCAAAAGAGGCTAATATATTCTCAGAAAAAGGGTGATTTTGAAAGGAAAAAAAACATGAAAAAGATGTTAGAATTGTCAAGCTCAAATATTCTAGGTGTGTAGACACTAAATTTTCACTGAAGAAATTTGGCACATTTGGCAAATTCTTTCATTTTGTTGCATGAAAGCAATATGACCTAAGATAACTCAGACAGAATCTTATGATGGATTTGATCAAATATAATTATTCACATTTTTCCAAATTTCTCCTCAAACCGGCACTCGAAACCAGAAACATAACCAATAAATCTTGAGCAAATACATAGAAAGTTCTGTTTTCTGAATCCGACATATTATATGTCTCATATTTTCCTTTTTCATTATTGTTTTTTTTTGTATTTTTTGGTTGTTTTTACAGACTTTGGTAAACAGTAGCCTGTGGGCACTCGTGTTATAAAGCCCCCCGAAAGAGGCTGGAGAGATAAGTCGCTGTTTCTGTTTGTTATCTTAATTAAAAACTGCCCCCCCCCACATCTGTTCCACCAGCCAGGTTCCCAGGGAGACTTTCAGAGCAGAAAACTCCCAGAGATTGAATCCTAGCCAGTGCCTCGCTATTGGAAACACCAGCATTGGAAAAAATGGAGATGAAGAAGCAAAGAAAAAAAATCTATTATTACATGGTATCTGCAGCATTTATGCTTTCCCACACCAGCGTGGTATTGGGTTTAAAATTTAATCTCCATTCCGCTGCCCGTTTTTATCTGCTAAATTTCAAATATGTATTTTCCGAGTTCCTGAGCAGACTGCTGAAGCGAGGGATCCAGTGACTCCCTCTTCCCTGTTACATCCTTAAAGTCATCCCGGGATTTAAAGGAGGCGATAAGACTGCGAGCCCCCTGCATGATCCCGGGGGGGGGGGGGGCTTCCCATGGTAGATCCTCATAGACCCTTGTAGAATCCCTTGAATGATTTTGGAAGTGGGCTCGCTGCACAACGGTTTACTCACTTTGCGTGACTCTAGGCTCTCGAACGGAAAATCTGAGGCCTTTGAATCGGAGGTTGCACCTCGATTGTTGTTCGGTCACCATTTTGGATCCGGACTCCATGTCAGTCATGTCAAGTGGCCAAATAAATTGGTGACAATTTAAAATAATGGGCTAAGGTAACAGACATCATGTCAGCCAAGGCGATATTGCCAGAGGAAATGTTTTGTCTTCACTAAAGGGCTAAAACAGGGCTAAAAAAACACACACACACACTATGAACAGGTCAGTGTTTCAGGGGACCAACAATGTTCCAAAATGCTGGTTTTAGTTGTGGCTTTGTGTTGGAGCAGGATTTTTGCTTCCCAAATATGTGAAAAGGTTAGGTTCTTATTTAAGTACATTTTTTTCCCCTGTTCAGAGATATAGAGCGAAGCTGGGAAATGGTCAGTTCTGGCCCTCAGTGCATCAGTGTGGTATCTGAGGTCATCAATGGCATTAGATTAATTAATTAGCATTAGAATTTTGCTGAATTTTTCTCTTTCTTGCTTCCGCACATGACACCTAAAATGTGGAGCAGACTTGCTTCTCAAAGGTCAGGAGGGATTACTGCCAATCGCATCTCTTCGAGAAGATGGGTTGTCTCTAAGACAATGAAAATAATCCCAGTCCTGTCTGAATTTCCTGAAGTGGCACTTCACTTAAGAGTGATACTCGTGAATGGTACTCGTGAATGGGGATTTTCATACAGACTGCCTCTTTAGCGCATCAAATCTTGATTTAGCCTGCAAACTTGCTTCTGTCCTGGTTTTGTTAGAATGCAACATTTAGTTACAAATAGTTGCTGATAAATTTACCCATCAGCAATTCCCAGTCGTCCTAATGTTCGTCTACCTTCATTAAACACCAGCTGCGTGAACTAATCAAAGCTGAGAATGTACTTGAAATTCACTTTCGTCCATTCCATTGTTAGCAGTGTAACCATGCCGACAGTCCAGCTAATCACAGTGCCAACATTCCAGCCACCTACATGGAGATGCCACACTTACCTGGCGATGACAAACAGCACACAGCTGACTCCCAGATAGGCCAGTAGGATGTACACCCAGATGTCAGGGGTCATGGGAGTAAGGAAGGAGAAGAAGCCACTGTTGGTGTTGTTGGGCTTTCGGTAGAGTATGCTGATGCCCATACTCATGAAGGGCTTTGAGAAGTCGATGACCTTTTCCCGGAGGTACGAGATGGTCAAGGGTGCCACAGCCAAGTCGGCTTTCTGAAAAGAAGGAGGGAAACACGGTTACATTATTCTAGATGGGGAGAACGCTAGACTCAAGTATGTCCTTCATCGTGTTGGTGCGGATGGCTAACTCATGCTCGTGGAGTGTGCTGGTTCAGCCTGCTGGGTCTCTCCTGTCAAAAGAAGAAAGACAGACATGCTGCTAGCACCTCCAGCGGCGGTACGATTGAAATCAGCCAAGGCCCTCCTCTTTTGTGTGGCGCCGGGCGGTATCTCTACTGTGCCGAAAATCCTTCACAGACTGCCAGCCAAGTCTGCGAGATGCAAGGGGGTTTTCAGCAGACAGGCAGAGCCGTGAGCAGCTGATGCAAAACAGAGCCTGCCTGGAAAATGCCGGAATCACTGCTATGCCGAAGACCACGCCTCCTCCACAGAGGGATGGCACTAAATCGAAATTTAATGGATCACTTCAATGTGGGAACATAAGAGGAGATTTCAAAAGATATCCCAGAAGGTGCAGGTGTTCTCCCTTTCCATCTTCTTGTTTTGGGGGGGGGGTTAGTCCTCTATTTCTAATATGAGAGCATCTCCAGGCCCCACGTGGTGTCTCCAGCAGGGGTCTGATGGAAAGGAGCCGTCCCCAATTACACAACCTGCTGTATATTTAGAAGGTCACAATTTACATCCCCTCACCTCCACCCCTCTCTCTCTCATGGGCTGAATGGGAGGTTAATGAAACCAGCTGCTTCTCAGCATTGGGGGGGGGAGGGTCATCCAATATGCAGCAACCCCCACCCCATCCCCCATTTCCCAAGAACCCTTTATGGTTTAGGAGACTTTAGTCGTCCGGCGGCTTCTAGTAGCGCTATGACAATGACTGCTCCTTCCTCCCAGTTGCCAGAAACAGGGCATCTGAAAGTGAGGCTAGCAGCAATAGCTAGCATCACCCATGCTGTACTGTACGATGACTCTCTAATACAGCTGAAGGATTACCTTCTCTGTTCGGAAGAACGCTGACCTGTCAGTGACCTTGTGCGTTCTACTATGCCAAGTCTATTTCACACTTTCAAAGCCACAAAAAGGCCTACTTAATCTGCCCCCAACAGCTGGCGTAGGCTGTTTTATCAAAATGGCCGCCACAGCAGCGTAGCGCAAACTCCTGTTGAGTGCCGAGGCTCCATTCCATCCTACCTGTGCTGCCTACTGGCCATTTATTCAGAAAAAAATAACACAACAATGAACAGAGTGGACGAGCCGAACTGAATTCCCATATAAACTGAACCATTAAATAAAGTACATCTCAACATTCACATATTCCAGAAACACCAGTACAGCCCATCTCCCATAAATTTCATGCTTTGAACAGAAAGTGAATGCCAAGCTGTAAAACTAGCCACAAAATTCATTCTCTGGCTTTTGCAGCATTTAGCCTGCTATTGTTAACATCTGCCCATGGTGGCATAGTGCAGACACAACAGTTGTTGAGTGGTAGCCCTCTCTATCCTCCCTTCGTCTTAACCAGAGCGCAAATTAATTTCTGCGGAGTGGAAAACAAATGAATAGCTAAGCTCATTATTAATCTGACCATCATACAGCGATTAATGGGATCATCTGTTGTAGCTAATCAAGTTTACTGTAACAAGGCCTGTTGCATCACTTGGCGCTTTTTCTCACAATGCCCTTTGGCTTATAGTGCATTTTGCAAGAAAATGATAAAGGAAAATAAACCCTGTATCTTTTTCACTTAATTAGTGCCGCGTCACATTGAGCATTTTTGTTTCTGTGTTTACACTCACTGAGATTCCCTCTTCCGCTCATTTGCACACAAACTACACTCTCACACATTCACTCCCCCTCTGTCTCTCTCAGTCACCCACAGGGACAAATGCAAACTCGGTTTGCGGTCTCCAACGAAGAACGCAGGCACGGTGCCCGATAATAGATTTGGGGGGCAAAGGGACGT
Organism: Mormyrus hasselquistii; assembly: GCA_026779605.1. NCBI lineage: Eukaryota > Metazoa > Chordata > Actinopteri > Osteoglossiformes > Mormyridae > Mormyrus > Mormyrus hasselquistii. The sequence goes on from JAODKE010000146.1 coordinate 23,965,654, forward strand.
CCGTAATTCGGTAATGAAGCTGTGATTTATTCAGCGTGGCACCGTGACACACTCAAAGCACAGCCTTGTGGGTAGGTGGCAGTCTGGCAAAAAAAAAAAATGTTGGGTCAGTCTGCTTTTTTTGTGTTTGCAAAGCAATAAAACCCACAAACAGGATGTTCTTTAGCCAAGTTGCCCTGTGAGGTCCTGTATAGTAATATACACTGTTTGTCCAGGTTGATGAACAGATAATGAAATTTTTAGAGGTTAATAAAAAGCTCTGATGGCAAAAAAATTGAATCAATAAATAATGTTGACAGCAACCGTTAATAAACTTTCTTCCTCCCCTTACAGGACCTCTGGGCCGCTGTTTAGACCATAGGGTAGTCTCCTGTTTTCAAACAGACCTTGTAAAGTGCAACCAGAAGGGCAGGGCTGCTCATCAGCATTTAGGGGAGGGGGGGTCGGGCGCGTGAAGGTAGACGTCATTTGGGAGGCGGGGCAGACGGCGATACGGTCAGGGACCAAAGCCATTTCACTAAACAGATAAAGCCCCCAGCTCACTGGCTTGAAAACAGGGTTTCTTACGAAGCTTCAAAGCAGCCTGGGGGTGGGGGTTCAAGTCTCAGGGCACGTTCCCAGGTTTGCTGTTCGGGTCGACGACGTCGATATCAGCTTATCTGCCACCAGCAGGAGAGGGAGGTGATGAAGCTTAGAATGACCCCCCTACTGAAACACACAGGAGACTCTGCCGTGAGACGCCGATAAGGAGCCGGTGTAGGGGAAGCCATCGTACGATAAGACCCAGAAGGGAAATGGATACCCGAGCTTTCGGATACGCGATGAAATGACGCATGCGTAAACGCCCTTGGTTGCGCTGCAGATACAAATGCTGTTGTTTGTTAAAGACTGATATGTAACATTACAGGGTTTTCTCCAAAAATGACCAGATATTTCAGAGCATACCTCACAAATTTATTAAATGTGGCCTCTACCACAATCCCTAATTTAAAAAAACACCTGCCTATCCATCCATCCATCCTTAGCCACAACAGGGTTGCAGGGAGTCGGGGGACTGACAAAACACAAAGGGCAGGGGTCGGCAGTCTTATCCAGAAAGGGCAGAATTTCATTGCAACTCCCTAATTAGGTTACTAATTAGAGGACTAATTTGAAGAGTCCTCACACCTGGCATTGAACAGTTAACCTAAAGGTTAACCCAAAAACCTGCGTACACACTGGCTCTTTGCGGATAAGATTGGCCACCCCTGACGAGGGCCCTGGATGAGATGCCAGTCCACTGCAAGGCAGAAAACATCTACAGAACTATTTAAACATGTCTTAAAATGCCTTATTCTGATAGTCTCAGTCAACCTGTACTTCAATCACACTGACTAACTTACCGACAGCTTTCTAAGGCTGTTATTATTCTGGAAATGCACTAGTTGGGCTTCTCCTAACCCACAAAATGGTGGAAAGGCCATGTGTGATTATGTCAGCTGGAAAAAAAACACCATCCTTTATTCCAGAGAATAGTCAGAGCATTTTCGATTGTAGTTACGGTGAAAATCAAAAGAAAAATACAACTTCGAAGGGGCTTAAAACTCGACAGAGAGGCCATGTGTGATTTGTCTGCCTGGTCGTGTTTACTGACACCTCCATGCAAGCTTCACTGCTGACGGCTCGTGTTGCTAGTGAAGGTTCTGGTAGATATCCACATTTCAGTTATGATAGTTTGTTCAAAATAATCGGTTATAGCAGTTTTGTTCGTTCTACAAAAAAATGAACAAAAAAGTTTATAAAATGATTTATTATACTATAAAAGTAAAATATAAAAAACTAATTTTAAAGTGTAAAAATCATTTTCATGGTAGTAACAGCGATGCGGATTATAAATAGGACTGTTTCGGCGCATTGGCCTTGCTATCAAAATGGCATTTCTGTTACTTCTCGAAGAGCTTGCCAATCGTGCTCTGAGAAGGGAACGCATGTTTGAAGATCATTTAGATTTATTTGGCACACAGCGTTCACAGGGAAGGTGATATCTTTCCATGTGTCAGCTTTCTTGTGGGGTTTATATCCACTGGTTCCGCTACTAAATAACATATGTCTATTTGCATTTACCTCCTGTACAGTACAATCCAGTTATAACGGACTTCAAGGAACCTGGCAAAACAGTCCATTATATCCAGAGTTGCTGTATGCCCGGAACACAGGTACAGGACACCATTTTCTCACAGTGTAACCAGTTATTTCCCAGGTAAATGAAAAGTGTTTTAAGGTCAGAGTATGTCTTACTGGTTTGTCTGTCCTGCTTCATTGCCTCTTCTCCCATTGAGGCTGAACACATGACCTTTAACCTCTAACCCTTAACCCTCCCCACAGATGGTACCGGAACTCACATGCTCCATCAGCTCCCTGACCATGCCGTTCCACTGGCCCTTCTCATCCTGAGAGCCGTACTTTCCATCGGGCACCAGGCGGATCTCGTAGCTGAAGCCCAGTATGTTAGCCAGCTCCTTCAGGAGGTCGATGCAGAAGCCCTCAAACCGGTCGTTGCCAATCAGAGCCTTGTCAGACCTCTTGAACATGACGTACGGCTCCTCCTATGGATGAATACACACACACATATTTCCCGTATGCCCAAAAGACAATAACAGAAGCTCAGCGACTCGATAGATCAGCCACGGCTTTTCGGAAGATGGGATAAAATTTGAAATGGCTCTAGCATCTAATCTTGATCTGTTCACACAGTAACATTTAAGCTTGCCAGTAACATTTACTTCAGTCTCCTTCAATTAGAAAGACTTATTTCAAGATATTTAAAATACTGCATAAGATACACTACTGTAACTTGAAGGGCTTTAACTTTTGAGAAATGGTGGGAATGTTAACCTTGCAAAGGCTTTGAAGACCTTATGATTACAATCTGAGAGTGAAATTCTTAGCTTTTATTGAAGGGGGAAATGATCACATCATGCACAAATTATTAAAACAAAGTGCATATACAGTAATGAATGCTCACAAGCAGAAACATATACACCCCTCGGCAAAGTCCCTGAAGAAAGTCAAACTAATCAGGATCAGACACCTACTTCACCACAACTCCTACATAGTAACAGCACGTTGTTGCGTGTTTTAGCCTCCTCAGTACTAAAGGCTTTCATGCTGTTTGTTACTTCAACACAGACAGATGTTCATTTCATACACCCATAGTCTGGCAATGGATTCGAAACCTGTCATCTGCATCTCAGACCAGATGTTGGCACGAGGAAGGCCAACCTAGGAACAGCAGAATAAATGCCACGGGAATGCTTCTCGGAAGATCGCTGAGGCCCTAGTATTGCTGGTTATTGCAGAGGGGGGGTGGTGTGTGGGGGAAGCTGCAGAATGGGACATTTATCTTACTTCTTCTGTTCTTGGAGCAGTGTTGTGTCTTCAGTAAATACAAAGAGTTAGATCTGATGTGTGGGAGGGGTGTGCAGTATGGAGCACTTATATCTGACAGACTATTGTCTGGGTCAAGCCGCCACCCCCACCCCCCCCCCCCCCCCCCACCCCCCCTCTCCCACCACCTCGCCCCACCCCCTTCGCCCCTACACGGTACTGCCTG
>JAODKE010000146.1:23992461-24004817 GCA_026779605.1 Mormyrus hasselquistii
ACCCCACCCCCGACTCCTCTCTACATCTTTACCTCCGTCTCTCTCTGTTTTCTATCCCCTCTGTTCCCTCCATCGCACACCTTTGTATACTCTTCTCACCCCATCCGCCTGGCCCCCCCTCCTCTCTGCACCAGGATTAGGGTGGTTTTTTCCAATCTCATTATCATCGGCAAACACGCGCTGTGGATAATCTGGCTGCCTGGCGCTCCAGTGGCCAGGACCGGTCCCTTCCTCAGCCGCTCAACCTTAATATCTCGCTGGACACAGCTCTCTTCAATACCTGCATAAACAGACCATTTTCCCAGGTGTGGGACGTGCTCCCCCTGGAGGCGGGGGCTGGTAGTGCACATACTGGCTTGCGGTTGGAGGGGTGGGGTCAATGGCAGAGCGCATTAGTCACAGAAGCAAGTGAGCCGATTTAGAAAGAGCCTGCTCCACCAGCTTGCCATGCCGGGCTCTGGGTGTGGGTCTGCATGCCAATTAGCCCCCCCCCCCCCCACTCTGATTGTGCTCCTTCTTCCTTACAGATGCAGAGATCGTTGCACAACATGAACCGAGCCAAGATGGCTTCCGGCGTTTTCTCATTGACCCACCCTGAATACACAGGCCTGGTTGATGGACGTCACACTACTGCAGTTATTTGCCTCAAAAACTGTGGAGAGTCTTGAGTTTAGTCAGAGGGGGTGGGGGAGGGTCAATATGTAACCACCAGCAGGGATCGGTTGCGTTTTTGGGAGGGGTACTGTCTTCAAACTGTTAATTCATATTAATATAAATGGCATAGCCAGTATTGGTTTTCATTTGTAATTTTTGTCCCAAGAACACCGTTTCATAAATGAAATGGAAAATTTGGATAAAATGAACCTGTCATGCCCCGCTCGTCCGCTCCTCCCGTGTGCCACGCCCCCTCATCAACCTTGTGTGGATTCCCCGTATTCACCAGCTGTTCCTGCTTGTTGTCATTAGTCCAATGTATTTATTGTAATGTGTTTAAGTTTGATTCCCCAGTCCGGTCATTGTTCTGTCAGCCTGCATTTTGCCTGCTCCTCGTATTGATACAATTAAACCCCATGTTTGCCCCGACACTTGGCTTCCTTCGCCTTTGCGCTCCCGGCGCTCGTGGTCCATGACAGAACCTGAATTTGGCTCTTGCTTACACACACACTTTCTAGAACAGGGGTGGAATGACTTCTCAATCATCCAATAATAAAGCAGTATTTCTCAGCTCCAGTCCTGGAGACCCGCTGTTATTGGTTGATTGATAGGCCATCCCAAAAACCTGCACCCATGGTCACTCTCCATGGATCAGGTTCGCCACCCCTGTTCTAGAACATTCTGCAACATCTACACTAGATGCATCATTTATTTCTGTTTATGTACATCATTTTGCTATAATCATTATCCTTGATTGTTTTGCATGACACCCCAAAGTAAATTCCTTGTACTGTATATAAAATAGTTGTTGATAAATACAGCATTCTGATGTATGAATGTGTAAAGGTGGGCGCAGGTATAGGAAAATGCCAGGAGAGATTTCATACTGACAGCAGGTTCATCCATCCTCTGCTGCACCCCAAAGATACGCGGCGGCTGTATGCTTGAGCTTCAGCCCGCGTGCGCTTTTTCCCACGTTTGCTATCTGATCCGCAGGGACTCCAGACGTGGTCTCTGCTGTCTCTTATTCCTGCCTGAAGCTGAATTCGGCCTCCAGCGTCAACCTTCATTTGAAAAGCACGAAGCTCAGTGCAGTTTCTTATGTGATTTCAGAACCGGCTTGAAGGTCACCTTCCAAAAGCTGAAGTGTAAATGAAGGTCTGCTGTCTGGAATATTAATAAATTAAATTGCCAAATGAGGGTTGAGGGACGTCAGCTGGGCCCTAGGGCTGGAATGGCGTCTTTGGGTCTGTTGCACAAACATCATTCAAGCCCCTCCAAAAAAGTGACACCTTTCTATTACACACCCATGACACCTCCCACCCAGAGAGCATAAAAACTAAACCCCACCAGCCCTCCACAATTTGTAAAAAAAAAAAAAAAAACTCTCACTTGCACAGTGAGCCAAACCCTGCCCTACTGTAACACAACAGTAGTGTAAGCAGATCACAGCACACATTGTTGAGAGTAAGAGCACGCCTACAGTGTAAACCTCGCCTACACCTAAGCCACGCCTTTCATATAAGCCACGCCTTTAATATAAGCCACACCCCATTCATTCATCAACTCCTTTAAGCAGAAAATGCACCATGAAGGCTCCGTGAAGATACTGAGAGGTTTTACTCTGACACAGATATTAATAAGGCGACATTAAACCGCAGCCAAATGGGAATATAAGGTAGCATTGTGGTTCTAAGAGAAATTAGACCAACCCCCATCATTCACAATGAGGGCGGAGCAAGTTGGTGACATGTTTTATACACAGGTTCCTCGTCTGTTTTTCAGACCCCCCGCTACTTTTTTTTTGGGGGGGGGGGGTTGTACTCACCTCCACCACAGCCCCCCCTGCTGTGCCCACACTGGCAGCCTCTGCTCACACCTACAGAAGTGTTGTTTGTTTGTCAACTCCCCCTCCCATTCTATGGGCCACAGTTATAACATTGTGCGTGCGGGGTGGGGGGGGGGGGGGGTACAAAACTAATACAGGAGGGTGTCTCAGCCAGGTCCCACCATCTCGCAGGGGAGTCAGCATGCACGGACACGCCAGCCCACCCCTCCTACCTGCGAGTTCTTATCCCTCTTAGGCACATCAGTGGCGAAGGAAGTGAAAAAGCAACATTGAAAGAACAGAGGAAGAAGCAGGAGGATGTAAGTGATCTTCCCCAGGCGGAGCAGGGAGGCCGGAGACGATCGCCATCTCATCCATCTATGTATCAATGAAAGTGTCTCTGAGATGTTCCATACGCAGGGAATCCCCGGGAACACTGTCCAGGGCACACGGTGGGTGGCGGGCTACTCTGGGAAGCTGCCTTCTCTCAGTTCGCCATTGTATCTGTTATTACTATATAAACCATGTTAACTTGCTCAAACGAGGGTCACTGAGTCCCAAGAGGAACAGCAAACATGTTCCTGTCTAGTCTTTTTAGCGCAACACTGGTGATTGGCTAAGAGACTTAATAAGAATCTGATTCGATACAAGCCTGACAGTGAACTTATTGTGATTTGCTGCAAGGCTGACTAAACTTATTTGGATTTGCTATAAGGCTGACAGTGAACTTATTGTGATTTGTTACAAGGTCGACAGTGAACTTATTGTGATTTGCTACAAGGTTGACAGTGAACTTATTGTGATTCGCTACAAGGTTGACTAAACCTATTGTGATTCGCTACAAGGCTGACAGTGAACTTATTGTGAATTGATACGATTTTCACTACAAATCTGTCCTGACAAGTCTATTATCTTCCTCCACCCACTTGACTTTGTTTCTTGTGCCTCTAAGGCAGCAGAAATTAAATTGTGTGTGTGTCTATTTGTGTGTCTATTTGTGTGTCAGTGTGTGCGCGTGTCTATTGGAGTGTCAGTATGTGTGTGATTGTTTTTTATTTGTGTGTGTGTCTGTGTGCTCATGCGTCTATTTGTGTGTGTCTGTGTGTTTCCGTGCGTGTGTATGTTTGCCTGTGCCTGCGTGTGGCATCTTTCCACCACCACCATTACCTTCTCCCTGCAGCTGGCAGACGTTACGCTTGTCAGTGAAAAAAAAACATGTCCATTTCCGTATTTCCCAAGAACATTTGCAAGGGAAGATGGCTTCATATAAAAAAGAAATAATAATAGTAAAATAAAACGGCCGTGTAAAACTGCCGTGGGACATTCATGACTTTCACATCAGTTCCCTGGCACTTGCGGTCGCCCGGTCCGATCACAGCGGGCCGGGTGAAGGGTTCCTACAGCTGTGTAACAAATGTGACGCCTCAGGGCACACGGCAGCCCTGTGTGACAGGCCCAGGGTTCAAGGAGAGGAAAGCGCCCCCTTGAGGCTGCTGCAAATGGGGGTCATATATATCTTATGCATTATATTTTAAATATATAAAAATTCAAGCCCGGTTGCCATGGAGAGGGAAGCACATGCTTAAAAAGCATTAAGATCACTTGGGACACGCTGCAGAGCAGGGCCTTGGACGAGGACGCCTCGACTTTGGGTCGGTGCGCTTTCCCTCACTCTGGTTTTGAAGGTTTGATCGTTAGGCGGATGGGTCCCCAAGGACGCCCCCAGATATGAAATTTATTACAGCCTTTTGCGGGGCCAGAGTAACGCCGAAAGCCGCACTGCCTTCCGACAGGGTGAAATATTCCAGGCACGTCAGAAAGCTCTTTAAGAGAACGTCTGTGTCCATTTGCGGTTAATCTAGATAGGGCGTGTGCAGGGAAGGCAGTGAGGTACTGCAGAACTCTCACTAAAGGACATTCTGGTAAAAGGCCATCAAATATTAAACTTTTCCATAAATATACTGTTAAGAATAACACTAGTGACAGTCTTTTTAAACATGACTTTAAAAGATGTTTTTTTTTCTTTTAGGTTTCCTTTGGCTCTTATGCTTGCATTATCTATAAAAAGTTACCAGTGAACGGCACTGAAATGAAATACTTAAGAATGTAGTTTGTGTAATTTTTTGCCCTGAAGACAAAGGTGATGGGAGGGATCAAAAGCCAGTGGGTGGGGTTATTGCCTCTCATGTGCCAATCAGTGATTGACAGCAAACTTTAGCCCCACCTGTCATTAAGCCATAGCCTGTCGGGGTAACCCTGTATGTTGCTGTTGTTTTGTAGCTGCTGTACAGTCCTTCAGCTTACAGAGACTCCACAGGCATTCTAACCGGAGCACAGCCTGGTCCTTTTGTACTTCACCTTCTGGTTTGACGGCCTTGAGCACTTTGTGCTGAGTTCACATCCCCAATTTGGCAAAAAGGCAGCTGAGCATGTTGCATGTAGCATGTAGCTCCCAAACGGCCCACATTTAAACTCCGTGCCTTGCTGATGGCATTTTAGTAAGGCGCCACCCGACTAAGCACCAGCCATGCAGATGCATCACTCCCCCCCCCCCCCCCCCCAAACCCCTGAGGACTCCAGAATCTATGGCGGTTATCACTATGTGAGCTCGACCACTCGTGTGTTCTTGAGTACCTGTTTGGTGTCAACTTCCCCTGCCAAAGTACAGGCAAATAAATTCAAGAACAGGAGTACGGAGGACACTAAAAATTCCGGAATGTCACTCTGGCCCTGCCTCAAGCATGCTGGCTCAGTTGCATCTTCGCCGACAAGAACAATCCCGTGATTCATCATATCCCAAGTCGTTCTTGGGAAACAAGTTAGCGACTACACTCTTGCCAAGAACACAAGTATGTCCTTTGCATTCTTGGTGTTGATAAACACCCTCTGTCACCTTTGAACTCACCTGAACGCAGGGGTGAATGTAAGAGAGGTGACAAGTGACAAGTGGGGAAAAGGGAGACCGTGATTAAGTGCCAAAAGTCACAAGTGTTGACAGAATATAAGAATAATATTAATGAGCTTTCCACCCTTGGGGATAGAAAACCACACCCACTAGCCAAAATTATACATCTCCACTCTTTTTATATATTTCCTCTATATATTTTTGGTAAATCCACCAAAAATGCCATTAACTGACTTTGGAAAAGCAAATTCATTAACTATTTATTTTAATATAATTTTAATACAACTAAAAAATTACTTACTTTCTAATAATCAGTTATTCCAAACATTGAGAAAAAAAATTGTGTCTGTATGTGCGTGAATTTGTTTTTCTGTAAAATTGATTTCATTCTAAGGCATTCCCTATGGAAGCCCGCAGAAATATTCTTATTTTAGATATTCAGAAGCCTTCCAGAAAGGTTATAAAGGTGGCAGTTTTGTAAATGGCATCTTAGTTCTCATTTAATATTTTTTTAGCTCATAACTGCCAAAATGTACTTATGTGGTCTGCAGCTTCTCTCCATCCATCCACCCATTTTCCATGACTGCTCATCCAGTACAGAACTGCACCGGGACATGAATCTGTGCCAAGAAAGATAGGGCACAGGGCAGAGGACACCCTGGATGGGATGCCAGTCTATCAGAGGGCAAACACTCACAAGCTAATGGGCACTTTGGAGGTGGCTGTTAGTTTAACTCTGCAGATTCTGCCTCACACGAGTAACTCAACTAACATCGCACTTCCAAATGCAACCGGCCTCGACCCTGTTCCACCCCTGTCGATCGCTGACGTCTCGCGTTTTCCCAGTACAGTCAGCACCATCCCACTGGGTGTCCGCTCTCAGATGCCGTTATCGAGAGGGCCAGCCTTTCCGGCCTCACGATTAATCAGGGATAAACCAGCCCGTGTTACGAAACACTTGCTGACCATCGTGAATTTCTGACCGTCCTCTTAGCTTGTGGATTACTACGTGCTCAGCTCCGATTCCCAGAATGCACCTGCTCCCCAGCTAGGACAGCAAGCTTCTGTTTCAAAGCTGGCTTTTTACAGTGAGACACTTCCTTTTCAATTTGCTTTTTTCATTATTGTATTTCTGTTTTGGACTCTCCTCGTAAAAGTAACAGGACGAGACGAGAGGTAGGGCAGGATATTACACTTCCTTTAGGGGAGTTAAACAAGAAGGCTGACGGAGAAGATTAATGACTGCAGGGAATGCTGGGATATCGGCGTCGGACGACGCTGCGCGTATCAGGCCACTGCTCAGGCCCACGGATTGTTACACGGAGGCATCTGCAGCCGCGCAGCACAAATTGCGCTCTCTGCCAGTGATCTGAGAACGAGAGCCAGCTGCCCTGACAGTTTCGCTGCGATGCCCGATGTCAGCCAATTTGGGGTGTCTCAGTGATGAAATAAAAATGTTCTTGGCCTTCCCGTAGATGTGAGACAGATGAAAGTTTAACGTTTCTTCCTCCGACTCTTCCGCTACCATAGTGAAAATTTTAAAGCGTCCATCTATCCATCATTCACGTGCCCATCCATCTTCCATGCTGCTTATCCAGTGCAGGGTCACAGGGAGCCTGAAGTCTGTCCCAGGAGACACAGGGCACAAGGTGGGGGCAGCCTGGGCTTGCAAATCCTTGCGGAAAATATGGCAGCCATTAATTCTTCTTTCCGTTGATTTATTTGTCTGTGAGATGCTCTTATGCGAGAGCTTCACCTGGACTGACTGAATTCCACTCATTTTTTTAATTTTCATCATAGAAGTAGATATATTGCAAAATCACAAAAACAAAACAGCACAGACGTACGCGGTGGATTCTCCAACAGTCCTGTGGAAATGCTCTGTGTCAATAAATCTGAGTGGCATTTGGGTGGGGGCGCAGTCACTGACTTGCTCAGCGTTGGTCGGTACAGTGGTTGCATTGAGGCATGTGACTCCACAAGGGGGCGGGGTTGGCAGTGACACAATGACTCCGCTCCTGGGGGAGCACGAAAAGGACTGAGCTCCTGCAAAACACGCCGCCTGGAACAGCAGTCCAGTAACCCACTGAGGGACTGAGTCCACAAAAAAAGAAAACACCACAGCAACAATCATCACCAAGTTAAATAACAAGAGGAGCGACAGAGGCCAGGGCGACACTACCAGAGTCGGTGGTGTAGCAGTGCATTTGCTTGCAGACGTAGTTTCACGGCCACCTAAATGTCTCACTCCCCCCCCGAGGGTACGCCATTCGGAAACCGAACAGTGGAGCACGCTTATGTCACTGGCGTGGGTGAACCTTCTGGATAATTACTGGTATCAACATTTCCCAGGCCCACAGGCACGGGACACTGGCACACAACAGGAATGAGTATCTTAGCATGTTGTAAACATTCATTTTAGCTCTGTTTCCTGCTTCTGTTTTCAAGGTCACATACACAGAGCCGATACGCGGCCCCTGTAATATGGCTCGATTCGGGTGACGGGTGCAGTGAATCAGTGGTGGCTGTCAACGATGTGTGTCTCGCGATGAAACGGGAAGAGCTTCTATTGTGTAACGAACAAAACATTATTGATAAACTAACGTTGTCGCAGGCAATGATCCAGTGCATCATAAATGAAAAACCCCAACGCTTGTATCGTTCTTTTTTGATCCAGTGTGACTTCATTGTGCCGATATCGCATTTGGTAAAATAAACTGAAATGGTGCGTGAGGAAAAGCTAGCCAGTGTCACGCGCCATTAAGATGCTGTCGTGAAGCTTTGTCTGTGGGATATTCATGTCCTTTCTGAGTCAGTGTTGCTTTTCATGGGCCATCAAATCATTACAAATCACTGCTATATAATCTTACATTAATTTGAAAAACACCAGGTAGCTACTGAATCTAGTCATAAAAGCAGCCACGACCACGACTGGGAAGGTATGAAAACATTTCAGATGTCATTCAGGGTATAAATCCTCCAGAATTATAATGTTTCAAATTTTGAAACACGTTATATTACATGAGGCAGCATAATGCAATATAAATAGCTGCATTTACTGCCGTTCCATATGAGTATATGAATGTCTATTCAGTATTGTGGTAAATTAAAAAGAGTTTCTGAACATCTCAGTGGAACTTAATAGGGTTGTGTGAATCCGTCTGTTACAATTTCCCGGTAATTAGTTTGATATTTAAATGTGTCCATTGAAATTCCATGCTGGTGAATTTTCTCAATATGCAGAAAAACAATAAGACAAAATGAGTAATACATTATTGAAGTGCTTATAATCTCACGAGTAACACTCTGATGCGAGTATTGGATTAGTGTCAGGCTCGGCCGTGGTTAGGGCAGACGATTCTAGGGTTCATTCTGTGATGGCCAGCCTCTGTGAACACGCTCGCAATAATGGGAACCTCACTGTGGTACTGGAGGCGGAGTCAGAGAAGGAGAAGGGACGAATCACATTCTTGATTGGCAAACCGACAGCAGCAATACATCATGAGCTACCAAATGCAGCTGCTGCACCACAGTCGCCAGTTAGCTACCCAGCACATGCAACTTTCTTCAACCTTGCGCGACATTGCATAAATTGTATAAATTTGATAAATATTAGCCGCTGGGCTAAACAAATCCAATTAGAGCCTCAAGCTGTCTTTTTTCATCACCGTCACCAGGTACATTTAAATATCACTTAATTTCTTTTCATATGCTGCTGTTCTCCAGCCAAAAATAACGCAGAAAAATTTTGCATATACTCGTAGGTAAAATAAATTATTAAGTAATAAAACAAGAATAATAAATAGACTATGAATATTTTATCATAAGACCATTTTATCCAGGTGAAGCAATGTCACAACAAAATCTTGCTGGAAATAAAATATTCAGTTGGAATTAAACTTTGCAGTCAATAATGATACTAATTACTATTTGACATAGACTTTCAATTTTAATGTGTTTCTGTAAGAGAATGGAATTCCTGTAATTAGAACTGAACGCATTAAATATTTTAAAAGGACCTGTTCCAAACATGGCAGTTTTACGGAACATTACAAATCCACTGAAAATAATGTACTAGGATGTCCTGTACTCCGTGAATACCGCCCTGCCTGAGACAAAACACAAAATGTACTTGGGAGGGGATCCGTTAGCTCTTTGGAGTTATACACATCCAATCAACCTGGGCTAGTCTGTGACACCAGGCTGGAGGATAAATATGTCAAGCTTGGTCTCAAGCACAATCTGTGGCTTAGCAGAGACACTTAAGTTAAGCAATACAATTAGTCAAATCGCACAAGTGGATATGAAAAAAAGAAAACAACATTCAAATACCTTGCTCAAGGTTACGGCAGCAAAGGCCCCCAGAGGACTTGAACCTGCAACCGACATATTTACTAACCCACTTTCTAACCTCTGGGTCGCCTGGTGTTATGGCCACATATGCCTGTCTATACAGGTAGCTACGAAGATTGACCCAGAAAGCTGGCAGGGTGATTTATGTGGCCAAGCCGCCTCCCCAAACAGAGGAACTTTAATCTCAGCGAAAGCGTCTGTTTAAACGAGGCTTGAAGGTGTAGCGGAGAAATCCCCCCTGGCCTAAGGAATGCGTGAGCGAGAGGGAGCTGGAGGGCTCTCGCACGACCAGGGGACGACCGGGAGCGTGGCCGTGAAAAAAGGGAAGGACCCCAGTGGATCTCCATGGAGACACGCTGATGCTTGGATGTGAATGGGGCTCCGCTGTGACGCTCACGATTGCGTATCACCCCACTGTCCTCAAAGGCTACAAGTTCATGTCCCAGAAAGGGAAAAGCTGTTGGACCATGAATGAAGGTGCGTCTCCTCCCCTTTATATATAATCATCCATAATCCTCTCGAACCCAGCTGAAGTACAGCAGCCTCTTACACAGCCTATCAGTCACTAACATTGTCGTCAGCCGGACAGAAATCAGACAGTGAATGATTGTGTCGAATCCACATGGCTGTCGACGCCCCCCCCCCCCATCGATGACAACAGACAAAAGTAAGAGAAAGGACTGCAGCAGGGCACAACAGCACACCTGGAAGAGAGAGACAAGCTGTCTGAGGCCGAGAAACCACACATCAAAAGAGTGAAATAAGATTGCGGTAGACGGCTTACTAAGTGACCAAGGAGCCCTGACTCAACACGACACGCAGAGCGTTGGTTCCGCAGGTAATTACCTCCCTGCACCATCACGGAGGATCGAGATTTAAATGTAAAATAAATCACTCTCAAATGAAATTATTAATATGAACATAAACATATGTCCACAAAAACTACTTTCTGTCTCAGCCATGACTTTCTCGCTAATTTAACTGACTTCAACCGCATTACCGTCGCATTTACTTAGGAGCCGGTGCGCGCTGTTCGTTTTCCGCGCCCTCAGCAGCGCCGCCAGCGCCGCACACCCACAGACCTTCCCGGCAAAGCTCCTCTGCGGCATTGATGGTAATGTGCATCCTAATCTGCTGATTCCAGCGAGCTCAACGAAAGGAAAAGAGAGCCGAAGGACGCGGATGCTAAAGTCAGCAGCTTGTCAGACCCTAATAAACACGTCCTTAACGAGATATCTGCTGACTGCATGGAGGGAAAAAATAGACAGGAAGTGAAGTTAATTAAGGGAAAACCGGAACAAGGATCAATCGAAACCACAACCGCGTTTTTTCCCATTTGTTTTTTTTTTTTTTTTATGTGATTATGCAAAAATATGCTATGGCACACCTTCAGCTACTATTAAAAAGCACCAAAGTGAAAGGTAAACAAATTCAGGGGAAGGTCTCAACTAATAATTATTGAAAGAAAGATATTTAAGGTGTAGGTGGTCAACGGTGTTATGGATTCCAAGTAATTAGCCAGGAACCCAGACTAACGGAAGAATTCGTTACCGGCTGGAGAAATGACTTCCGTTTTTAAACGATGACACATATCAGGGGGCGACAGTCTGTGTTTATCGCCTATGCTGCTCCGTCTGACCCTCGTTGTCACACACCGTGCTTCCCTTTGCGTGTTTTCCAACTGGATGCCTCTCCAGCTCAGGGGTAGCCAGACGTCATCCGGCACGGCGGCAGCGACGAGAGAACGAGAGGAGGATAAAACCAAGGAACTGGGGCGATTTTTTTTTCTGGTTTGTTTTTGGCAAACGCCGGTCGCATGCAGCAAATGAGATATCTGTCAGATGTCGCCCCTCCATCTGAAGAGGGGATTTATTTAGAGCCGCGAAGTAGAAAATGAGGCGTCTTTGCGGGAAGCGAGGGCCCTCAAACTGATCCAGCGAGGTTAATGGAGGGCAACCTTGGCAAAAGCACAGTGTGCGCCCACAACTTTCCCTGTGAGTCGCCCCAGATGTTGAATTCATTTAGCCATAAGCTATAATTTTAACATTTCTTTCAACTGCTGCCTAATGTAACTTCATAAGAATGTGAGTAAGTTTGCTGAGTTTTTAGATGCATATGTGCTTTTCGTACCCCATGGCGGGTGTGCGGGGGCAGGTGTGTCCGGGGGGGAGCAGGACCTGAAAAATGTCTGAATAGTGACAGGATTCCGTAAGGTCAACCTTCTGCCTTGGGCTCTGCCTATGTGACTGATTAGCTTGTCAGTCTCGCCCCCGTCCCTGCTAAGGAAGGGATGAGTTGGCCATCTCAGCGTGGACCCAGGAGGGCAGGACTGGGCGTGGAGATCAACAACAGCAGAGTCATCCAGGTCTGGCAGAAAAGGAGGACACACAGGTTCCTATCCTTCATTTCCTGTCTGATTTTGGTCCCTTTACCTGCCATGATGGCAGGGCAGACAAAGCCCTAACCGTTGCTCCGTGCCTCCAGCGGACACAGCTGAGGTGTGGGATCGGGGATGAGACAGCTGGGGTATAGGATCGGGGATGAGACAGCTGGGGTATAGGATCGGGGATGAGACAGCTGGGGTATAGCATCGGGGATGAGACAGCTGGGGTATAG
>JAODKE010000146.1:24019275-24082119 GCA_026779605.1 Mormyrus hasselquistii
GATGGATGGATGGATGGATGGATGGATGGATGGATGGATGGATGGATGGATGGATGGGTGACAACCCTAACCTGCAATCCCAGAAGGACGTTTTATTTCCTATCCTGCGCAGTAGGGGGGCGTGATGCAGGTTCTGAGGAGTGATACAGTCAGCTCCAGGTGAATAAATCTATCCCCACTGCAAAGTCATCTATAGCTGGCCAGGACTCCGCTGTCAATCTCCAGAGCGCAGAGGAGCAGGCGGATTATGGAGCTCTTTTTATTTTAGTCAGGGGTGTCAGGCAGAGGATGACGCAGAGGCACAGGGGAGTCTGACCCCTGGATGACCTTGTACCCCAGCATAAAGGACAGTGAGGCAGATGCTCTGTGTCTATCAGTTCCGAACGTGCCCACCTCTCCCTCTGCATCACACACCCACAAACGGTGTTCCTGTCCCGCGTATAACGCCCATGCCTCAATCAAAGGGCTCCGTTACACACACACACACACGTGAGCACCCCCTGCTGTGTGTCAGCGGGGTATCAGCGTGCACTGTGTGATTTCCAGCGTGGGAAACACCACCCATATTACCTCTTAGATCTCCTTCAGGTCACCCAGAGGTTTTCAGTCACATTACAGTCACGCAACATCACCAACACAACATATCACTGTTGTGCCACGATTCCGTCACTCCATATTCCCATCATACCACATTGCCATCACGCCATATCACTTTTGTGCCACATCACTGTCATGCCACATCATCATCACGCTACATTATAGTCACAGCACATTTCGGTCACGCCACATCCTCTTCGTGCCATATCATGGGCACACAACATCAGGGTCCCGCCACAACCCCACCACAACATATTGCCATCACAACACATCACCGTCACACCACATTTCCATTACGTCACATTACTGTTACCCCACATTGTGCTTTCCATATTACCATCACACCACATCTCTGCGCCACACAACTGTCACACCACATCTCTGGCCCAGGCTGTCTCCCAGCACATCGCCATCACGCCACATCGCCTTCACACTGCATTACTGTGGTGCCATACCGCTGTCACTCCACATTCCAGTCACGGCACACTGCCATCACCCTATATCACGGCCACACCACATCACTGTCACACCACATCACCTCCATGCCATATCGCCATCACAGCGCATCACCGTCATGCCACACTGCCGTCCAAAATATAAAGTGCAGAGTTTACAGGGCAGTTATGTCGCATTGTTATGCTTCACTACCAAGATCTCTCCCTTCCCTGATGTCATGGTTATCGCAGCATGCCCCCCGTGTGGGTCTGAAGTCCCCACTGAGGCTGGGGAGGGCATCTCCTGACCCGGGCGACAGAGACAGGCTGAGCGAGCTCCCTGTCGGGGAAAAAGGTGCCATTGTTCCAGCTGCCATGTGGGGGGAGTGAGTACAGAGCGTAATTGCACAGAGCACAGACAGTGATTGGAGGGGGGGGGCTTGGAAATTATGGGCAGGCAGACATAGGCAAGCTTTTTACTCAGGATCAAAAGGTGCATCGCTGATCAACGCGATTCTCAGGGTCTCCGCATAATTTCCACCCAACCTCAGCCTGACCTCAGCAGGACATGGTGAACCCCCCCGAGGCCATGGCTGGGGTGGTGGGACACAGAGTGTGCGAAATCGCCATCGTTGATGCCGGGATCGTGGGACCCCAAAAGAACTACAGTGCAGAAAATGCAAATGTTTGGGGAGGCTGGATTTTATGTCGCAGGAGATACCACAATACCGAATGTGGGATGGGGTGGGGGGGGGGAGGGGGTGACAGCAGTGACACACCTCTATAAATGTTCCCCACAATGCAACAAAAACCTGTTATTTTGACATGGGGCCATTTCTCAGGTCCCCACAAAGATGAATGCGATCAAAAAACTAAAAATGCCAAAAATCTCAAATTTTGTTTGGCTACTTATGTTTAAGGTTAGGGCCGGGTTGCAGTTAATGTCGTCATGTTGGGATTAGCGTTTCCCCCATAAAAATGAATGGATAGTCCCCATAAAGTAATACTTACAAACCTATGTGTGTGTGTGTGTGTGTGTGTGTGTGTGTGTCTGAGTGCGTCTCTATATATGTGTGTCTGTATGTATGTCGCATATATATTACATTGTGGAGGGCAAATATCCTCGTAATGTGATAAAAACCTGTTATTTTGATGTTGCAGGAACAATTTTCTCAGTCCCCACAAGGGGAAGCTCAATTTATTAAAAATACATGAATTCAATAAAAAAATTTAAAATGCCATAAGTATTTTGTTTGGTTACTTTTGGTTAAGGTTAAGGCTGGGTAGGTTTGTCCTAGTTGGGAAAAGGATTTTTCCCATGGACGGTACCCAACAAGATAAAATAAATAAAACATGTATATGTTCTCATGTGTGCATGCATGTGTGCATGCGTGTTTGAGTGTGTGTGCTTGAGTGCGTTTGTGTTTTTGTAATTACTATGTTGTGGGGACCTGCAACTTTTTACCTTGTGGGGACAAGACAGCAAATAGTCTCACTGCTGTGCTGGAAGTTCTGACCCCAGTGCTTCCAGTTTTCCAGCACCAGAGGAATGGACAGCAACTGGTATTTTTCCATAAAACTCAAAAATAGAAAGCTGAGCCGCTCTGCTCAGCATGTAAGAGCTGCACATTAACCACTACACGGTGCCGAGTGTCCGCATTTCAGAGAAAAGGACACGTTCCCTCTTCTACCGAATAATGAGTCAGCGGCACATGAATCTGCAGCTACGTGGGATTCTCTGTTTGTGCCCTTGAGAGTCCTCCTGGTTCTCACTGAATTTGAAGAAAAAATACAAAATGATCTTAAAAAAATCTATTTATCTACATGGTAAGTTTCATTTTAAACTCCAATAATGTACGGCAGAGTGAATGTGGTTTGCTGTTTATTATCTTTGGGGTAATCTTCCCTTTTTATTTCATATTCCGTTTCCGCTGAGGGGGCAAGGAGGAACAAAATGATCTGAACAAGCTGCAAAACAGACATAAAATGAAGCCATTAATTACCTGTAAGGATTTTCACGCAGGCTGAAAATGGGAGCAATCCTATAAATAATGTGAGGATTTTACTGTGATTACCAAGCCGTGCTTTTCATTAGATACAGGGATAAGTCCCTTTAACATTAACTTAACCTTATTAATTTAAATCATTAGCGGGAGCATATGTTACAGTGTTTTACTGTGGAGTACACACTTTAGCATGATATGAAAACACCATCTGGTAGAGAAACACGGCCTGGCAGATAACGGAGGGGAAAAAAAAGAAAAAACACGTTTCACTGTGTCATCGCATCTACTGCGAGGCTGTGGTTAACTGGCTCACGATCGCATGGTGCATTGCATGCAGCCGCCGCATGCCGTCCCGACCTGCGCCTCTCCGCGGCGAATGCGGTCTGCATCACTGGTGCCATTTGCATCCGCCCGTCGATGAGAAGCCTGCATGGGTTTGGGGGGGGGTGTCACTGAAATCGTAAACCCATGCTGCTGATCTGACTGAGGGCCGGCAGAATGGACAGTGATTGGGGTGATGGAGTAACCGGGATGCCCTGTATGGGTACAGAGCTGAGCTGACTGTAGCACACAGCCTGAAAAATTGCCATGTCTGCAGGGGAGACGCCTCACCCCCACTCCTCCTGCCCCACGTCTCCTCCTGCCCTGCTGTCCTGCCCCCTTCTGCCCCATCACATGTCGATGTGTCTGTTCCATTCACATTAATTCCCGTGGCCCCGCCCCTGCAGAATGGGTCAGTTCCTTACAGGGGGAGGCAGGATTGACAGCTGACATTTCTCACAGGAATTTCGAGCACTAAGTCCCGGGGGTCAAAGGTAAAGGGTTGGATAGGGTTGGGGGTGGGGGGGGCAGTTTATGCATGCAGTCCATGTACAGAAATACAGAAATTGAAGAAGAGTGTCTTTGTTTGACCCTGTTCCCTCATCTCAGCTCCTAAACAGAGGGGCTCCTTAATTAAACATCAAAAACCCATCCAGTGGGAACCATTCCTCAGAAATCAGCCCTCAGTATAGTCACACACCCCCCCCCAGACAGGGCCGGGATATGTACGCATGAGGACGTCGCCGGAATTTTCATTCCCTATGAGAAAGTGACGGACATCCTAATTCACCAATACTGCTTCCCCTGCATGAGCCACACCCAGCATCAGCCGGCTTCCCTCCCCCAGACGACATTTTCATGACCGATCATCCCCATGGCCAAGCGCGTACGTGATGACGTAAATAAAATAAGGCTCTAGGCCCTTCCGTTCCGATTTGTATATTTTGCTGCTTTTTGGAAACAGAAGCACTTCACTCAGGAATGACTGAGTCAGGCTTCACACCCAGTGCAGTGTGAGTAAATAACGCCTTTCCATTCGCAATGAAAACAATGCATCCTTCAAAACCTCCTCAGCTTTCAATTTCCTAGAGCAGAAATTATGCAAAAGGAGCTTATGTTCTTAAACGGCATGTTTTACTTTGAATTGGGAAAAAAAAAAAAAAACATATTTTAACCCCAACCCAGATCTCACACCTTCATTCCAACTGAAAAAGTTTGCAACGTTGTCATGATGTTTTTTGGGACGAAAACAAAGTGATCTGTGAACAAAAAGGTAGAACCGCAACTGTTGCTCACCTTGAGCAAAAAGAGACGTTAAATAACAGGATCAATTAATTACCCAATTAATTAAGTGTTTTGCGTATAAATTAGCAGAAGTGATTGATCATTCTCTAAATTCTTTGTTGTGGATGGATTCAGATCCAGTGTGTAGAAGCAAGACAGAAACAGCAGACAATATGCTGGCAGCAAATGTACTTGTTCTTCCTGGAGCTCAAGTAAAAAAAAATACCTCTAAAGTTCTTTTCTGTGATGGCAAAGAAAGGTGATTACATTCAGGTCAGGTCAGGTTGGGGGCATCCACTGGTACAGCCGCACCCACCACACGACAAAACACCTAGGGATCCCAGTTGGCAACACCCCAGGCTAACAGGCAGTCCTGTCCCACCCTTCGGAAATGGCCGTCTATCTGCCGCAGCCAGGTGTTACGTGGGCGTCCCTTCGGCCTGGTCCAGCCGCTCGGGTCCTCAGCAATAAGGATCCTGTGAGCCGGATCGCCCTCAGGGAATCGTGCCACATGGCCATAGTGATGCTCCCTCACAATGCGGGCAATGTGCTTCTTTGTGTCAAATGATTGGTTGCTCACATTACATTAAAGGATTAAAATATAAAATCTATGCTTTAGTGAGGTAAAGAACTAGCATATTTAATTACAGATTTATGCATGGGTTTCTATTGGATTTCATGGGACTTTTAAGCGGCTCGGTTCAATTCATCGGACTACCGTTTGGCTTTCACGGTGCTGCGCACCTACCGCAGAACATGCTCCGCCAGAGGTGTGTGATCTCCTGCAGGTCTGAAATGATGGTTATCAAACACAGGGGTCTTTAACCGCCAGAGCGTTATCTGTAACCAGGCAGAACTCAAGGAGTATCGCAAAAGCTGACAGACAGATGAACGTCTGTTGGGCATCCATGTTCCATTATAGTTCAATAAATTCAGAGAAACTGGAATATTGGATGACAATGGTTTCTATGCAAGTGCATGCGTCTGCTGTATATCGTAGCAGAAGAGCAGTAACGCTGTAAAAGGTAAAAAGCATAATAGGAAGGAGAAGGGTTGTATTAACTAAACCTTTCGACTCTTCCAGAAAAAAATCAAATAATACTCAACATGCTGGAATGGTTAGGTAAAGTGAATTATGAAGCTGAGAGTACATTAGAAAATTTGTACCGTATCTCAGCATCATTCCTATGCAAAGGGCTTGACACTGCAGTCATGAAGGGTATATATATAATGCAAAAATGCACAGGCACGAAAGCCAGGTTCGAACTTGGTTCAAGCTACAGGTTCAGACCTTTACATTAAGACTGCACCCTCTAGTGGAGATCTACGTGCAATGGTACCAAACTTAAAAATGTGATTTATATGCGCACGTATATCTTAAAGTCGGACTCCAACATCATAAACATCAGTGCAATCTTTAACAAATGAACAACACAACAGTGAATTTCTGTTTCTCACTTGCTTGGGATGAATATATATTTAAGCCTTAAAAAACAAACAAACAAAAATAAAAGACAGTATAGCCAAGGCAGAATAAATAAAAATCAGTTTTCAGTAGCACCATCAAATATGACATACTAATGGCAAAACCAAATGCAACTCCATCACATTCGCAATGTAATACACCTTTATTAAAATAGTATAAGGTAATTTTCTCCTCTCTACATTAAATCATGCAACATATTCTCAAACATGACAGCAGTATAATTCTATAATTTCCAATAAATAACAAAAATCAAAAGCAACTGAGAACAATTAACTATTACAAGCAAACAACGCAATTATTTGCCAACTGTATTGGGTAGCACATGTAACTCCAGACGTGTGGAAGAATTTTTTATTCATAGCTACAGTATAGATGTTAATGATCTAATTTCAAAGAGATTGATTATTATTATTATTATTATTATTATTATTATTATTATTATTATTATTACGTAGGCATGTTTCCTTTCCGCTTTACTGACTGGGACTCAGATGAAAAGAGATAATTAAAGCAAATATCTTACGGCTTGCGTACGTTGTGCCAAAGCAAATATTGGTTTAATATTTAACAACTTAAATCGCGTTAATGATTTTTTATTATTATTATTTATTTCATAAACACGTCGTGAGATGCGCTCTCCGCGGAGGTCCTTCGACCGTGTTTCACGAGCCTTACGGCTCAATGTTAATTTTTGCTAATACCATCCCGACTAGTTGTCAAAAGCAGGAAGACGAAACGCATTGATTTTGATTATTTCTCCGCTTTGCTCCAGACAAACAGCAATTCGTAGCGTCGCCGGTCCCTGAAAGAGTTTATTCTATGCACCTCCTGATTTCGCTGGACTGCACTTTCCGCGTCACTCCGACGAGCTCCTATTTATTTTATAAAGGTAACAGCTATGTAACGGTGATTTTTCTTTTCTTCTAAACTTCCTTGCTTTGTCTCGGAAACTACGCACCTGCAAGAAGCAGCACACCTGCAAAGTCTCGTATATTAAATGCATTTATTTGCGATATACTTTGTTTGCAATCAAATTGCAAAGGAAGGTTCAGTGTGTCTAAAACGTAACACCGTTAGCTTTTCATTGTGGTTTTCCGGCCATTGATTTATTTTCCCCGAACGCAAAGGTAGCCTATTATTTGCATGCGTGCGTAGGGTAATTCAACTTTATTGCCGTCTGCTGACATATTTTTAATGACAGTTTGCATTACTGAATCCCAAGTGTGTTTTATCACACCTGTTTTTGTAAATATGCCTGAAACACTTGCAAACAAGCGGAGCGCATCGCGCTTGTTACCCCAAGCGCCTGCCCTTGAAACTTGAACATTTCGGTTCTGGTACAAACAAACAAAAAAAAAAACCTAAAAAAAATCTAAACGCGACCAAACACTGTACTTTAAAGGCACTCTATCAATCAGCGTCATCTCTGAGGCAGGGAAAAAAATACATATAAAGAGTTACAGGGGAAAAAACGATATTCTACGTAAATATATTTTTACAAATAATTTTTAAATGATTAAGCAAATATATAAATCAAGACTCTTAAAGGCACCAGACATAATTGTATTTGCGCTTGCATAAATATCACATGGTTATCCCTTTGCAAGTTATTGACATCTGAATAATTGCACATAGTCTTTTACCTATACAAATAAAGTGTGCCCATGTATGGTTTTGAGCACGCTTACCTATGCGAATGACATGGGGCATCCCGCACGAATACTGAATCCACAAGAGGCACAAAGAGAGCGCTGTCCAGTATTCCCAAATCACTGTCCGGGGCGACCACCAAGTGTTTCTCATGACTGCGGAGTGAGGAGATCCACTTTTTTTCTGAGCTTCCAAAAAGATGCTACAAAAAGCTGCTCATCAAACCTGTGGCCGTGCAAAACTGCGTGGACGCCGCAGACCGGCTCTCATTTTACCTGGCACACCCGTTTCCCCCCCAGCCCTAATCTCGAGTCTCAGACCGAGCCCCCCGGTCCTTCCCACAGACGGATCAGTGTTACACCTGCAAACGCTGCCCGCTGCAATTAGCCTGCAGGAGTCCCTGTATCCCCTCCTACCGCTGATGCTATCTGTCGGCAGGCTCGGGAAGCGCAACAACCGGGCTGGATCGCCGTCCAAATGCGGATGGGGAGTGTCGCCTGCGCTACTTTTCGCAGGGAGGCAGTTTTGGTCCAGCGCGGCTGCTTGATGGCGGAGCGCTGTGTTTGCTTCGAGGGGGGATCTTAGGGAAGCCACGCAACATGGCCCATAACACTGAGTGAAGGACTCGTTTTAATTATTCATCACATAAGTGCCGATGCGGGAATTACGTTGCGCGATCTACGAAAATGTTTTGCGTTTCCATTTTGGAACTGATAAATGGCGTTTAGCGCTTTATGAATGGAATGGGATGACATGTATGTTACGTCCCCGCAGGCTCCTTTACAGCGGTAACACATATTGATGGCAATGGTATTGAACCTAAGTTCAACAAGTGAGTTTATAAGTGCATGTGAGGTAGATGAAGGTGATGCTAATCATATTTAAAATTATGTTTTGGTCACATTGAAATACTAACCAGTAAAACCTAACGTAACTCGTATATTTAATAATGGCAATATATACGAACATTAATAAATGACTTTAAGCGGTTCCGTTTACAATCCATATTATTTTAACATAATCCATCACAACGCAAATTGTATTATGTTTTATAGGAAGGCTGATGAGTGAATAGCAGTTTCTTTCACCATGGCTTCATGATAACTAATGGAGTATATAAAATAAACTTCGTTTCGTCACTTCGCAGGAAGCGTGTCAAAGCGGATTTTGTGCATGGCCTCATATCTTGATACCAGGCTTGATAAACTTAAAAGGGAAAGACCACAGTATTTCTCAGCCTTTATATTTTGCATCATAACCTTGTGAGTCACACAGGAAAGTTCAGATAGACTTAAGTAGGCCTGTTTTTCAAAGCCATTCGTGAGCTGGCGCATTCGGGCCTTAATGATATCAATAACGAAATCTTACTAAATCGAGTATGTAACGCATGGGGACAGATAATGGTATGAACTCTATTTTGCTGTAAGAACATTTATCTTACTGCTTCTTATTTACTTTAACCTTTCAGTCAAACCTAATCTTATTCTGAGATCCGCATTAATCCTTGTAAAATACAATATCGCTTCTAATATTAATTAGAAATAGTTTAACCTTTGCCGTGAAAGGATTCTTGTCTCTTTGGTACAACATAGAATAAACTGTTCACAAATGAAATTGCTTTTAATTCTGTGGGGAGAGCTTTAACTAGAAACGCTCCCTTTCCCCTGATTGTTTGTTAGGCAGGGAGAGGAAGAATGTCCAGGGGTCTTAATTGGACTTAAATGACAGCTGGCACCTGTGAGCAGAGAACACACTGCGAAACCTGAATTAAAAAGTAAAAAAAGGGTGGGGGGCATTTACTGCACATTTTGGAAATGTGTTTCATAAAAACAACACCCACCCCTCACAAGCATACACACACTGACACCAGTTGCCGACGTACCTCATAAAATCTGAAAGACTCACGCCGGAAATGAAAATTAAAAATTGGCAGAACCGAATAGAAGGTAGCTAGTATGACGGTACACTGTTAGGCGCAGCTATATGATGTAATACCGTAGCTCTGTGTACCCAGAATCAGGATGAAAGGCATCTAAGAAACATGGAGGACACCAGATGCAAGTCCAGAGTAGACCGAACCATCGGGCCGGTACATGCGGGATTTCCGGCTGAGGAAGCCGGCTGTACGTCAGCGGAGCAGCCAGGCCGCGGAGTTCGCCGAGCGTAAGTGACGGGATGCGGCTGCGTTTCCTCTCGAACTCACTGTTACGTGCCGCAGCAGCGCCGGCCAATGAGCGAATCCGTGTCGCCACCATTACCGGCTAATGACACGTCTTCTATGTGACAATCACTCTGAAAGCTTTTTTGTTAAATTTGGAGTAATTTTATCTGCAAATCAACCTAACAAAATGAGCAAATCTTTGTACCTTACTAACACTAATGGTGATATATAATTTTAACAGCGTGGGACTTTAATTGATAGGTGCCATTAAGATGTATTGTATTTGAATTCACATACACAACATCGACACGGTGTGTTAATATGGCTTCGTGTCGCTTGGAGGAAAGTTTCCATATTTTCCAGTTCGACCTTTAACTTTTTTCATGAAGTTCATAAAGGGGAGGGGAGTATTCGATTTGCGAGGGGGGAGGTGTTAGGTCGCCTCAGCTGATGACTTCCACGTGACGGATGCGTGGCTAGTCCAACAATGGGCACCATTGTACTTATTGTCCTCACCGATGTGGAAGCCGTGGGGTGAAGACAGCAGAAACGCGGCAATCCTCACCAAGAAACCCGCGTCTCTCTTTTGCCTCATTTAAATAAACTGGATCATTTAATCACATCTGTCGTGGGGGGAACAGAGACAGCACCCTAAACATCTTTACAGGCCTCCATCCCCCCCCCCCCCCCCCTCCCCGACATCATGTCTTACACGATCATTTTACTGTTGGGCAGGTGTTCCATCGATCATCTGCGGATTCACTTTTCTGACAAACAAGTGGCATTACCGATTGCCAAATCCATGTAATAAAGCCTTTGCGAGGTTGCTGACCAACTGGCTTTGCTCACAGGGACAGTGGCGCACATGTTAGCGTAGCGAGAATCAGCCCCTCTGCTCGTGGAAGCCTTCCAGCTAATTCCCGCACTGTGCCTCTGCAAAAAAAAACAAAAAAATTACGGGAGCGAGTGAGTAGCATTACCCAGAATGCTTTTCTTCATGACTGCTGCTCTGACATGTGTTGCAAACAACCCGCTACAGTGATTTAATGAGTCATGCCATTGCCTCTTGTCCTCCTGTTGTCAGCTGAGTAAGTAAAACTCTCTCTGTGGGTGCCTTGCTCTTCAAATGAAACTCCTACCATTGTGCCTAAAACATACCAGCGGTTCCCGGCCTGCTTTGTGCTCAAACAGTTGCGATGGGCCCGGTAAATGCAGGGCGTAGGGCGGGACACACGTGGGATTAGGTGGGTGTCCGTAGTTGGGGAGACACCCGCAGTCACAATAAACTTTGTTTTTTTTTTTTGACACTTTCAGGAAACAGCCAATCCACAATGTGAGATTTTCTGGGGCTGTGAGGCATGTGAATATGTAAACACTTGCCTCACATTCTTCTGGATAGAGATTAATGTGGAAGCAGGGCTCCAAGCAATAAAATACCCGGAATATTAATGCTTTGCCGAGAATGGACAGAGAACCAAAGTAAAGAGGTTCCTATTATGAAACTTATCAAATGACTCCAGGTTTTATCCATTATCTGACACAATTCCAGCTCTACTCATACATCAAAGAGATCAGTTAGAGTTTGCCAGCAAAGCAGCAACTCTGGTTGCAAGCAAAGCTGCTGAAAACTGCCGCCTGCTTCCAAACGCACAAACGTTAAGCAGCACGAATGCCAGCTAGCAGAACAATCTAGGAAGGAAGCGACACGCTCGTTCAGGGTGCCTAACGACCTTCCCTCGTGCTGTCTTTGAGTACTGGGGGGTTACAAACACAGAAACATTCTGGGGATCAATGTAGCCCGAAAAGTGACTCTGACAGACAAAGGAACATGGGCGGAATCTGAGGTCTGAGAGAAGAGCCATGCAAAATACTTTATAAGTTATGGCACAAACGCCTAAGGCTTGGTTTATTCCCTGTCCCTGTCTTCATCTGCTGCTTGGGCTGCCTCAGTATAACATTGACTGCTCACAGACACAGGTGGCTGATTTGTATTTTGTTTAGTTACCTATGGTTAAGGTTAGGGCTGGGTAGGGGTTAAGGTGATTATAGTAGCTCCCTCAGTACTCTGCAGTGGTGATCACTTCCACTGCTCGTTCAAGATGGTCTGGGAAATGCATTTCATAGGGTACAGTGACAAAATGTATGTATATATGCGTGTGTGAAGGAACATAGATAAATGAATTGTCACTCTAATCGTCAAACGTTTGGGCCTTAAAAACATCACGCTTCCATTGCAAGCGAATGTCACTCACTCCATTACTGCAGTCGGCTACTTAATGACAGGAGTAGGACGATTGCCTGCAGAGAGGGCTGCAGATGAGAGGTGCGGTGCTGACGGCGGGGCTGTTAGAGAGATGTACTGCATATTCATGTAGGAGGTCCGAATTTACGGCGTCCTGGCATGATGCAAGAACTATCAGCATGAGTTATATGCCTGACACTCACATTATCCAGATTCATCGACTCCTGCGTCGCTCCATGCGAAACATTTGCCGCCCTACCAAATAAGGATTTCTTGATCTTGAGTGCCCTCTATTGAGAGGACTTTGAAAACCCCCCAGCCAGCACACGTGACCAGCACGACGGTCGCTGGGGAAAAAAGGCGTTCCCCATGGGGGGGGGGGGGTCGGCAATGGCCATTCGCCATCAAAAAAATCAGATAATGACAATAATGATAATTAACACAACAGCAACAATTATGAATGATGTCTTTATTATTTCAATAATAAATGCATTTAATTAAAGACAAATAATCACAACGCACATTACAAGCAGATTTTCCTGAGGAATTCACAAAAAGTTGACAACCCAAGTTTCTGATATTGAAGAAATCGGAAAAGGACTCTTTGAACAATAAATCCAAGTGATTTAGTGATATTTTATGGTAACGATATCTACATAATGGACAGATTACAGAGACACCAACATCATGCGTCAAATAAACAACGAATTGATCATGCAGGAATGCAGCTTTGGTGACTGAGTGTCAGTGATCTCGATCTTACCAACACATTGGATGCATTCTTTCGACACTGTATGGAAATCAGACGTCTGGGTCCAGTTGGTGACCTATTGGCTCAGGGGCCACCTGGGAGGGAAAGTGACAGAGATTTGGTAACTATGGTGGTTAAATAAAGAACAAGGAGGCAGATACCATACAGGCTACACAAGAGACCTGTGACTGTTAACCCAGCACATGCCATGATTGATCAGCTGTGGTCCAGATCCACCCTCTAGCCTTAGGTCAGTCCGGGATTTACTTCAGACATTGGACCGTTCGGAGTTGGGTGCCTGAAACCCAGACATGAGTGGGAAGATTATTCCAGAAAGCGGGACCTCTGTGCGAGGAGACTCTGATGCCTTTGTGTTCTTAATCTCGGGACACGGAGAGAGTCAGAATGGGTGCAGGAGGAGATCTGAACCACCGAAGGGCCGTTTGAAGACTTAAACAAGAGAAGAAGGATTCTGCTTTCTGCTTAAAAGGAAGGCGAGCTCAGAACTAATATGTTCTCTCATTTTAGTTTAAGTAAGAACTGCTGCAGCTGTATTTTATCCCAGCTGAAGGTACTTTAAGAAACTGTCTGAGTGTCCAGATAGTGCAGCGTTAGAGTAATCTAGTCTAAAAACTGTCCTACATATTAGCAGTGCCCTTTTAAAATAAATGTAATGAATGCACTCTTCATTAAACCTTCCTACACTGTCTCCCCAACCTGAATGACTAAGAGCATAATTCACCGGCAAATCTACGTGAACTTAATTCTGATTACTCCCACAGCTGGGCTTACGTGGTCATCAAACGGTATATTTGATTAGGCTGCTTGTGTGGATTTGCTGATTTGGTTTCCAGTGAGATATTTTGGTATTGAAATTCTGCATGGGTCCCGTCTGGTGCCTTCACTTTTTAATGACCGCCACTGATTGGGTTTCACGTGTTCAGAAAACTCGATATGAACCTATCGAGCACCTTAATACAAATTTGGATACGGTTCGGTTCACCCCATAATCATCATGCTCTGTAAATAATAAGCTGACTCTATTATTTAGACATTTAGATTTTTGAGAGGTATTTGCTTTTCGTTTTCCACCCTCCTGCCCTACCCCGCCCCGTCCACCCTCCCAGGCCGAAACGCGATCGATGACAAGTTTGAAAAGTGGGCCATCGATGACAGCCGAGAAAACACAAATGCCCATTGTGTGAGCCGCAGACAGTCGAAGGCGCCGTGTTTAGTTGGTGGGACTGAACGATGCGTCGGGTTTTTCGCTGGGTGAGCGGGACGGACAGTCGATGGCGGCCTTGCCAGCCCTCATGTGATTGGACAGCAGAGCCACACCATGCAAGGTGCTTGATCGTTCATAATTGTCAGCAAAATTGCACTGTTGGTATTGAGTTGAAAAAAAAAAAGCCACGAAAAGTCCTTATTGATTTTCACACCCTTCTTTTGAGAAATATAAAAGGCTTCTCTGGTGAACCAAAGATAATTTGGGGATTAAATGTCTTTCCGATACAAAGAAGGACAGAAACGGGGCTGTATTTTAATCTGAGTGTGTATTGAGTGCTGTGCTTTTTTTCCCAAGCTTTTTTTGGAAAGTAATAACTATTGTGATGACAGAACTTACCAGACCTTACAAGAATTGCTTTCTGATATTCAATACTTCAGAAAACTTGAAAGTGATGAAACTTTCATGGGTCTATTCAAAGAGAATCATAATATATATAAACCAAAAAAAAAAAAACTGAACAAATCAAGAAACTGCTTTTAAACTTTATTTGAGTATATTGGCCAGTATTCATGTTTAAGTTTATTCAGAAATGCCAGCAGACAGACACGTGATGTAATCATTGTTTATTGATGGAGATGTTGGTGGTAGCAAAGCCTTTGTGTGAGCAAAGAAGGAGTTCTCTGTGTACGACGTTCAGCTTGTGAGATGACAGCGTGATATGTGTCTTTGATTACAGCCATGAGTGATGACTATCAACCGTCTTGCTCAATCCCACTCAACAACTAATACAACCAATCCCATAGAAGACTCTCACAGCCCAAAACCACCCTATCAATAACAACAAAACTCCTTTAAATGCATTGGAAAATGCGACATCAACGAGTTGCATGACATATAGCTGAGATTTTGCACGTATGCATGCAATCGATGAACATCAGCTCTCCAGAGATATGCTCCCGGTGATTTTGAAGATAATTTCTCACAACATAAACTTGAGAAATGTGAGACTAAGCAGTGATTCACCAATAAAAGGAACATATAAAGATGGAGATTTCACGTTACATTACTCCAGAGATCTCACAATGCACCGTCTATTTCTCAGGAATAACCAGCTTATAACAATGTCAATGTGTCTTAGTTCACTGCCACCAAATCGCAGTAATGGGAGGGGAGTGTTTCGCTAGCGGTCAGCCAGGTGGGCGGAGCTAACACACTGTCTATCACCAGCGAGCCGGGCCGGCCACCCTGCAGACGCTGACGGAGACCCGAGGCCTCGGCATTCCAGATGGGGAGAGACTCCTGCCTGTGACTCAGACCCAATACAGAGGGCACGTGTGCCCATGCTGCCGTGAGCAGTGGGAAGGAGCCGTATCCATCCATCTTTTGGACACGACCAGTGGGAGGAGAAGAAGGCGTGGGGTCGGGCTGAGGTGGGGGATTGAGGTTTCTCGGGTACCTGGGGCCACCAGCACGCAGACAAACATCAACATCCGTCATATCGTTATAACCCCAGCCCCAGATTGTCACTGCTTTCCGGAATCTGACATCTTCTCACGGAGTAGCCTTTCCCGAAATCCATGCATGTATTGTTATCCGGTGCGACATGGATCAGGCGTGCTATTATTTCACTAGAAATAGGAGAATTCCGCCGCGGCTGTATGGCATGACGAAACACGGGTGACCTGCGGGTGTGTCGAGTGATTTCTCTCCATGTCTTTCTGGCTTCTCTGAAGGAGCTGCAGGCACTGGACCAAAAGGGAGAGAAAGCTAGTGAGGAAGAGTTCAGAACATTATGGACCCAAACGGCCCAGTTAGTCTGTAGCAGACTATTCAGACGATAATCAGAAGCGTTGACCAGGTCGATGTAGCTTGTCAAACTGCATACATGCTCTTACGGCAGGACCGATGCCTCCCAAAGCAGACTAGAGGATAGAGTGGCTAGTTTTTTTTTGCGGAAGACTTGATCTCAGATTACTTACATAGTTAATTGCCACATGTGTCAGTGACACATAAGCCTGTGTGTGTTATTTTGGAACCCAGATCTCCTTCCCCCAGCTAATGTATGCTGCACTATGAAGAGGCAGGCAGAGCCAGATCATAGCCTGACTACCCCTCCTCAACCAGAACCGCCGTTAGCAAGGCTGACTCACCGGCACAATATGAAATGTGGTTCCACTCTGCAAGTGAACAATGTCACCTGTTATTGCGCAGGCAGCTGTCAGGGCCTGCTCCATCCTGGCACGATGTCACAACTTCTCGATCACCCTGTGAGAGGGCAGCATCTCCACGAGGCTCGTGTCCACCATCAAGTGAGCTACTTGAGAGTCTTCCCTCATTGGACGGAATCCCTCCTTAGCGACAAAACAGAGGTGATGTCATTGCCTGACGTCGAATCATTGCTGAAATGGATTAACATCATATCTTTTTCTGCCCAATGTAATTTTCCCTTCATTAGCCTGATACAGCTAACGGCAGAGGTTTGTGTTCATGACACGGTAAAAACAGTGTCTGTGGCCCCCAGCCAGGAATTTGTAGTTAGGATTTAATTAACCTGCGCGCCACTGCCAAACCCTCACAATACAAAATTAATTCCGTGCAACATCCATCGTTAGGTGAGCAGCACCGGCTAAAGAAAATGTCCGATTAAAGAATTCGCTGCGCCGCTTCTGGATGGCCGGGCTTCCAGGCTTTTCCGGGGAAGCTGCCATTGTTCACTGGGATCGTCTCAAGCACACCTGGTGGCACACGCGCGAATTGCACGTCAGCTGTGAATGAGGCAGAAGGTGAACTTGTGAGCTGTTAAGGGCCCAGTTTCTCTAAACCTTCTTAACGCTACATCATTCGTAAGTTCTCCGTTATGTTGTATCTTGATGCTCCAATGGGTTTCACGTCGTGTTCTTAGCTAAGTATATCTTTCGTAAGATATTCTTTCATAAGGTTGGTCTGTGCCTCTTATTGCTGTTGTCAGCTCATACTGTTCATTTAAATGAAGACTGACAGTACAGTTTCTTGGTTTTCGCTCTTGTGCTGTGAATGCACAGAGAATTGGCCTCAGTAACGCGCAGACTTATAATGAGAGTTAAGGGATGCGCTATTGATTACGTATTTATTTATTAATTGGGCGGAGAGGGGGGTTTCTGTTAATATTGGGGTGGACCCGTTTCCCTAATATCTGACGCCCCTGGAATGCACACGCCTCTGAACATGGGCCAAAGATGCAGTATATCAAAAATTTGCCTCACGAGGTTGATAAGAGTCGACACTGCAGGTTCATTTACATGTAAGTCTAATATATTTTCCCCCAAAAAGAACCCTGGAATAGTCCTTAGTAGTCAATACTGAAGCACATGGGACATTCTCTTATCTTTAGAGAGTAATGAAACTTTTCTTTCGGCTATTCTGTCGTTGCTCCTCCCAGTATCAATGATATATAGACACATTGGGGCGCGCAGGTCTTGCTGAAAGTCTGCTTTTAAGGTGAATATGTAGGTGTGGGGAGAGAGAGATAAGGAGTGTGCACTGATCCAGCGCAAGTAGGGACGCTAGCAGTACATTACATAATAATAATAATCATATAAATAATAAAGTAACTACATATATTATACATTAAGACAACGAACCGCTGAACCCACACAATATTTCCACATGCGTTACAAAGAACCATGTGCATTCATTATTACGAACCATTGTATCTAACTCCATTTTTAAAAAATATAATAGACCATCCATTTGTAAGTACAATTATTCTGTAAGTCAGATGATCATAACCCCCAGCATTGTCTGTACTGAGCTGACTGTAGAATAGGAAGATGGTCCAAGTTCATCAACAACTTTTCTTGAGCAAAGATAAGACTTTGGTTCTGTGTGAGAATAAAAAGATCTAGGTGCTCTGGGCCCTTCAGATAAGTGGCAGGTACAAACGTTAAGGACTGACAGAGGGTCAGCTGACTAAGGAGCCCTCTGCGGATTCGTCCTTTCTGAAGCAGAGCCAGCCATGGTAAACTGGAGGGCTGCTTTAATGCAACTAGGCTGTCAGCACCTACAGCCACTCACACGCGAGCGCTAAGCACCCTCCATGGACAATTGGGCACTCCAGCAAGCGGGATGGCTTTCGACCAATGGGGAGTGGGATGCCCCCCCCCCCCCCCCCCCCCTCCTCTTCAGTCTCTTTCAGTGGGTGCTGGGGGTACCTTGCTCAGTTCCCCCGCTCCTGTGGTTTGTTCAGGAAGGGGGGGGGGGGGGAGGGGGTTGGGGCACAGCTGGCAGTCACTTTGGACCATAAATCAGAGAGATCAAAGCGGAAGAAAGACACAAGACACCATTCTCCAGAAAAGAGGATGGCAAGGTCGGCATTCGGAAAGAGGGGGACAATGCGGCTCAGCGGGGCCCTCAGTAAAATGACATTGGGGAACTCGTGTTTTTCAAACCTATTAAAAGAAACTGGTTAAAAAATATGTTTTGTTTATAGTTGGGTTGGACAGTAAGGAGCCTAAAATCAATGGAAATCAATTATTGGCACCATTTTAAATTAAACTGACTGAAATCTGCTCGTTCTGAAATGAGTGATAAAACATTAACGACCTGGTGGGAAGGAACAGAATGACATCAGAATTCCCAGGAGAACCGGACTGTATTTTCAATATCCAACGGATGGATGGATGGAGGGAAGACCAGACCTCAATGCACTGTAACTCTCTGATCACAGCTCTGATCTGGGTAGAACATGGCGGTACTTACAAAAACCTGTGGACAAACCATTTTGCGGTTTTGGCCACTAAGCCTCCCTCACGGCACACTACTTCCCCCCCCCCCGCTCCCACCCCCCATCCCCTCCTGAGCCTTTCCTATTAGCATCATCGTGGCTTCTCTGTCAAAGATTTCAAAAGTCAAACACACAGCGAAAGGCAAACACGCTGCATAATTCGTTAAAGCCTCTAAACCCATCATCTTGAAAGACATCATCCGAGGGTCATCACTCTGCGTGATGTCATTGGAAGCCACTGAGCATGCTCGGTGCAGGCAAATGAATGAGCCTGTGATGTCATGAGCTGGAAGAGAGTGGGCGGTATGTCATACAACAGACCAGGCGGATGCCGTGTCAGCATGGAGTAACACATGTACCTTCCATGTTAACATATGGAACGTCTGGCGACCACGAGGCAAAGAGCCCTCCCAACCAGAGGAATGGTACGGCCCACCCCTGCAGGAAAACCAGTGCCAAAAGTTACATATGTGATGGCACTTAGGTACTCAAGGAAGGGAGAAGGTGGCCACACATGAAAAACAGCCAGGTATATCTCATATCTCATACAAATAATGGCAGGTTCATGACTCAATATTAACCATGTGACATGGAGGGGGGGAGTCAGTATGAGGTGGTGTGGTGGCCTCTGATCTACGTACAACGTTCTGGGGTCCATCTCAACTAGCAGCTCAGGAATGTGGCTCAAAGACACAAGATGAAGTCCGTGTGACATTATTAGTGATTGTGAACTGGCTTGTCACCTGATTTAGCTTTACGTGAGGACAGCGACAATTCCGCCCCACATGGATGGCAATTTCAAAAATGTGTGTTGATGTCTGAATGCTCCTTCTCCTCCGTATCTCAGCCGCGGGAAACGTTTCAGCACCTGAAAGACATCTTTGATCTAATTGCTCTAATCAGAGAATAATCATGGATGAGGATATCGAACAGAGGCTGGGAGATCGCCGCCTCTATCCATGTGACGGAAGCTTAGCCTCCGATCTGGCATCTGGTCACGGGAACAATCTCACACCCACATGTGATGTTCAAATTCATCAGCGGTATCCCTGCTTTTGTGGTTATCTGTAGTCATCAGATGAGAGAGCAGGGAGATAGGAGCTTCACAGTGAGTCAGGCATCGACTTGGAGACGCGACAAACTGGTCCTGGCAGTTATTAAACACGCTATGATAAAACAGGCCCATTTCAGTAAGTTCTACTGCTGGAAAGAGAAGGGTTATGAGAATTGTCCGAGTGTATCGGCTGATGATGCTCTGGAGCTGATTAAACACTCTGCTATTGATATTTATTTGCTCTTGCGAAAAGTATCGATCAAAAGTCATGCTTTTCATGGCTGACGGCCAGCTACAACGATGGGGAAGGAACGGACCTCTCAAAAATTCAGATGTGGTTCCGAACTAATTGGACTTCTCCAGATTCTCGTTTACCAACATGAAAGGGCATGATCTTTGCATACGGCAAAGCACAGTCGATTTCATCTGGTTTCCCCTCCTGATGGATGGTATTCCTCATCTCCTTTTGCGAAGGGGACCGCAGTTGTGTTGCTTGGGTTAGGCTGTCGCTTAAATTCAGCACCTGTACACTAACACAGCTATAAAAAACGAAGATGGCTCGCCCCATCGTGCCCCATCTTCCGGGAGAATTTTGAGATCACGGTAAGCGTGTAGCAAACGAAGATGCAGTTGAATGTTTTGTCGTGAAGAAGTCAGGGAACAAATCGAAAAAGGGGAATTTTTCCTGTCAGAGAGTGCAGTTTTATCATCGACGGAGGCTGAAAGGGAGAATATGAAATTTATCACCTTTTCAAGGTTTATCTGCAGGATACATTTTAAGCGTATCTCGCAGAACTGAAACGTTCCTTTAAAGGCCATTTTTCTGTCTAAAGACGGCCGACAGCCCTGATATCAACTGAAAAGCCGTGAACATCGGCGTCGGGTTTTACTGAGATCAACGTGGATGCACCACAAAGACCAGGAAAAGAATAAGTGTATCAGTGCATCGACGATTGTAACAGTGTTTTTGAATATATTACCCTAAACTGGAAGTAGCACATGGAGGAGGGTAAGAGCTCATTCTGCTCTTCGTATCTCAGAAAAACTGACCATTTAATATGAAGTATAGAGGTTGTGATAGAGTGCACCCCCAAACCCAACCCCCGCCCCCCCCCATCCCCATGCTCAATAAATGTGAGCAGTGTTGCAGCAGTCTAAAAAGAAGGAAACTCCACAGAAACTTCCAAACTATCTTTGCCAACTTTCATAAAATCTTCAGCTGCAGTCTTGTGTTTTTCCTCATATGGGAAACAAAAAGCTGATCTTACTCAATCTAGCAGAGGTATCTGGACAAAAGCCAACGGAGATCTATCTATTGGCTGAGCTACTGGTCTAGCATAACTCTTTATTGGTCAGCAGCTATCTATGCTCCTTTACCAGCAGTAAATTGTGCAAATTGTTCATATCTGATCGACAACGCTTGGTGTGACACGGCCGACTGTTTGACATACTGCACCACGACACTAAACCTGCTGAGGGAAAATATTGCATTGTTAGAAGCTGCACAGAATTCCATGGAACACTGTGCTTTTTTTATTTTAATGTTGACATTTCAATGGACATGATAAGCTTTTCAATCTGAAATGCAATTATATTCATTCGAAAGAAAGCCATAGTATTCAAAGACAGAAGAAGTGGAAAAGCCTAAAATAGTCTTTAAATAAATACAGGTGCTCCTTAATTTACAGTTGTAATTAGAAAATATCATAAGTCAAATATGAATATAAATAAATAAATACATTCTGTCACTGAATAAGTAAATAATAAGTACTGTAACTAACTAAATACCAGCAACTGAAAAGTAAATAAATGAATACAGGTTTTCTTGGATAAAAAACACCTTACAATACATTGCTAATGTATCAGTATCAGATACATTAACTGTATCAGATGTTTCTGATCACTACAGTGACTGGACGCCTGGCTGGATGGATGCTCTCACCTGCTGGCTTCAGTAAAAAGTATTGTACAGCATATTGCTAATATAAGAACAGATCAAAATTCAAAGTTGACTACTAAATGTGTGTCGCTGTCATGGTATCCGAAAATTGAAATATTATGTCTGAGGTAAAGTTTTTTGCTTGGCACTTAAGCCAAGCTCAGTAATGTTTTTCGGAGTTGGTATGATAAGTATTTTTGCAGGAGACTGGTAAAAAATAATCTAAATTAAGATGCATGATGGGAAATAACAGAATCACTGAGAAACAATTACAAAATTAAACACTGATAGCATCGTTGTTAATTGCCTTCGCTTGAGTCGCCTGATGTCTTTTCAAAGACAATTTGCCTACAGCCAACCTTATTGCCATGACAACAGTCGCCATAAGATTTCAGTCCCATGCCCATTTTCTGCCACACCTGGTCTACCATCACTCTTTGTTATTCATAATTGGTCCAGAAAGTCTCAGAGTGAGTTACAACCGGTCAATGATCTCAGTGTTAGTCATTACTGGCCCAGATGTTCTCTGTGTGTCAGTCATAAGTGGTCCAGAATCTCTCTGTGTTAATCATAATTGGCCCAAATTCTCTCTATGCGTCAGTCATTAGTGGTCTACATTATCTGTCTCTTTTACCACTGATCTAGATCCCCTCTCTGCTGCTCCAAGCCCATCCAGTTCATGTTTCACTTGCCCTCTCTGTGGGTCTCTGAAAGACTCCTTAGTGATCCCAGTGGGATTTGCGGCTTTGGTCAATTATGTGCAGGATGTATATAGAAGCTGAGATGAAATGGCATCAGGGTGACAATGTAACGGTACACAGACACACGGGCTTACTCAGTCCTGCCTTTCTCACTGCACCCTGCTGAGATTGCTGGGGTCACATGGCACACTAAAATGGGAAAGGGGGGGCCGTTTTTCCGAAGCGAAACAAGCAATTAAGCATTTTACAGCCAGTCGGGGAGGGAGGTTTTATCTGATCTGCTCAAAGCTTAAGGGTGCCGTCGGATCTCAGCGGCGTAGCTGAAAAATGCCACAATTAGCCATAGACAGCCAGTTCAAATTAGAGTGGAGTCTGAAATGGTGCCTCAAGAAGGAAGACGAGGATGACGAGAGTGCGGATGCTAAACTGCCGTCCTTAGGGAGAGAGATCAGGGCACCACGGCAGCGCTAAGTACTGTTAGCAATGGAGCCCTGCAGCCTGCACTTGTTTCTATAAATGAGACCGGTACCACTGATCAAGGATCTGTATGTCTGCGGAAAACACACAATTATAACAGTGTGCGTCTGATGCCCTTGGGACAAGACATCTTAGCAGAAACAAAAGATGCATCAGGACTTTCTTAACTTAATCAGCTGCTATTTTTCAGTCATCATCTGATGCTATGTCATGCCTGTTATTCAAAGCAACTCATGATTGCATTTGTTTACACAACTAGATAGTTTACTAGAGCACTTAAAGACAAAGGACCTACTCTAGAGTCCGACATCTGGAGCACTATTTGATGTCCTTCACACCCATTCCTCCATTACAATGATGTGAAACTTGTCATTGCGCTTAAAAACCGAAGCAGAATTATGTTTGATGGTTCACATCACATGTGTAAATCACACGTTACTTATGACACAAACGTGCAGTGGGACAGACCTTTTGACAACATCCCTCTGGTACAGATCTATCCTTAAGGGCTGTTCTTGTCTTGACATGAATGTTCGCAACAGGTCTGTGCCTCTACCTGCAGCGCCTTAGAAAGCATAAAGATGAACAGAATCAAAACAAAATGACCATAGTTATTTTTAAGTCCATATATGGTTCTGAATTATCCTGTATCAAAACAGGTCTTTCTTTGACAGATTGTAGCACCAGGTTTCCATTAGACTTTCAAAGAGAACCACAGTCAAGTTCAATTTTAATATGCAATGTCTCTTCTGAAATTACTGTTTTTCTCCAGGGTGTCGACTGCGCCAGTTCCTTGACGGTATCTCTACATATGCTTCTTTACTATTTTATTTTTGGTCACATGGCAGAGAAGAACTCCGGCGTTTTCCTGAACGACAACGTATATTTTATCGGTTTTATTGATTTCTGGCGCATTCAGTTATTCGAAGAGAGAAAATCACTGTAATTACTTGAGGGAAAATAAGTTCAGTGATTTGACAAGAAAATTATAGGGGCTTATGAAAGCAGTGATACATATTGAACTATACGTTCGCAATTCGACTGCTCGCCGGACGGTCAAAATCTTGTTTTTCATGCTCAAAGGAAAAAAAAAACATTCACTGACCGAAAATTACACATTAATACCTCTACGGAGACTTCAATTTATTCCTTTGTAAGCATTAATTAATTCATGCATCTCAATAAGATTTAACATTACCAATAAATGATCAAATAAATGCATTAAATGCTTATTTTTTATTGGAATGTATTTGCATATTTTTATAAAGTATAGAAAATATTTAATGGCTTTCTTTAGTCTTTTATAGAAAAGAGGGGCAAAATATTTCAGTTAGGGGAGCAAAAGCTAAGACTTGGCTAATGTCTGAATATAAACGTTAAATTTCACGCATAGTGAGTGCAGCTCGCGAGGCTATTTATCTTTCCGGCTCTCGTGAGCTTTCAGATAAGCTCGCACGCTGAGGTCGGCACGCGCGTGTGTGTGCTTGCATTCCACGTCTCGCGCGATGTATCACGCGCGTCTCGCGCGTGGGGCCGCCACCCAGCCCGCGGGGAGGGGCCACGCTCGAGCGCCTC
The DNA here is from genome assembly GCA_026779605.1 of Mormyrus hasselquistii. Classification (NCBI taxonomy): domain Eukaryota; kingdom Metazoa; phylum Chordata; class Actinopteri; order Osteoglossiformes; family Mormyridae; genus Mormyrus; species Mormyrus hasselquistii. Next base: position 24,043,944 of record JAODKE010000146.1, read on the forward strand.
GCGAAATTGGATTGCGCTGTAACGAACAGCAATGCAGATGAACCTCACGGAGACAAAAGGCAGAAATTCAGTCTTGGTCGGAGACTGTGCGAGTGTCACGCACGATACGACTGTTAAGATCTGCAAAACACGAATGAATTGACAAATAAAACCATAACAGTATAGATTAAGTAAGAGTATATGTGAAATGTTTTATGTTTTTTAAAATAACTGCAAATCACTGAGTTCTTTCGAGGACTTCGGATTGGAAAGTTGTGGTTTCTATGGCAACCTTTCCTGAAGCGTGTAAAACAACACAAGCTGCGAGCGATCCAGGCTGCCCCCACCGTCGTTTCAAACGACCCAACACGCTCTGCAGCCATCCTTCTCCAAAAAAGTACTGGATTTCTAAACCTTGATGGAGATTTGAAATATCGTCACCAGTTTTGATAAACTTCATGCATGACTCACAAAATCATGCTTTCTATACCAACATGGACATCTCCAGAATGGAGATGATGGACAAAGAGATAAAATGACCAGTCTTTTGTCCATAATATGTCCAGCTATTCTGTATGACATAGTAGTCCAAGTATGACCAGCTATTCTCCTGTGGTTTATGTTTGTACAGGACATCACAAGGACGTTGACTACTTCAGTCTTCTTCAGTCTGCTTAGTTGCCAAAAAATTCCCATTTCTGTTTTTTTGATTTCATACTAAAGCACTCAAAACTTTGAAAAGACAAGCACAGCTTTTATTGTAAAACAAAATGACTGAAAAAGGAAAAAGGAAGTGTTAGTTGATATTCAACCGTTTGCCAAGGATCACACCTTGTTTCGGTAAATACGGCCGCCAGTCTGCTGGGGCCTTGCGTCAATGTATGGAGCCGTTTTGGTGGTGAGGCTTGGTCACAATGTTCAGTGCGGGATTTGCCTCTTTATCCGTCCCCAGTCTGCCGCCTCCACGGTCTGCGGCAGTGATGCCGTTACCCTGTGGTGCCTTCACTGTCATTTGCAGAATGCGCTGTGCTTTTCTGCTCCGCGTACATTTTTATTCAGCTACAGTAACTGTGCAAAAGTACAAAAGAAAATGAGGTTTAAATGATCTTCATGTTGGTGTAAAACTGTGATATTATGTTGTGTGAGCTTAACCGTTTCGAAACCTCTCCTAAAGTCACCCCCGGTATTTGCAGCAGCTGTCCGATGCACCCATATATTTATGATATGATCACTAGCCTACGTGTTTGGCTGATTAATACCCCATTGAATTAACTAATTACGTTAACTAATTAATCAAGCTGGTTGTAATATTTAATGTGTACATGGAATGGCTGAGGTGCCCCTGAGGAGAGGTTTAGGAACCCAAGCGGTGTTCATTTAGTTATCTAACAACATATCAATAACTTTCTGGAGCAAAACGGTATTTATTGTGTTCCTGTTAATTTCAATATATTCTAATGTCAAATCACGTTTTCTTTCAGGGCACATATACACTTACTACCCAGATAAATACCTTTAAATATTTTCTTTGACTTTTGCACAAGACTGTATTTCATTGCCTTCCTGCAAATTCCATTTAGTTTTTTTTTTCCACATATGCGTCTCTGTGTCCCACGGTTGCTTTTGGCTTCTACTTTGAGCTTCTGTGGCCAAAAACAAGGAGACTCTGTGTGTCGCTGTTTGTTCTCCTGCTCTCAGTATCACTGTTTATATTCAATGCTTGCTGTCAGACATACTGTAGGCTTGATAATCTTCACCGTGGTCTTTGACTTTAATTTTCCACCCAGCTGTGGGGAACATCAGTCTTCTCCAGCCTGGGTCAGCAGGTGGCTGGACTTTCAGCACCAGGGACAGCACTCTGCTAAAATTCATATTACAACAGGAAGAAACAGAGTATAGCAGTCAGCTCGACGACAAGACGTAAGTCTTCCAAGCTACAACTGTATGTTTTTGCTTCTCTTTCATAAATACAGTCATATTTTTGCGATGTGTGATTTAGCAGGTCATGATTCTATGTCTGTGATCAGAAGGTTGTTTCAAATCCCAGAGCGATTCCACCACTGGCCCCCAGAGCAAGGCCGCTGACCTTCAATAGCTCTATGGACTGTCCGACTCTGCTCACTCAAAATATGTATGTCGCTTTGGATAAAAACTGTGAATGTTAAGTACCTTACCTATTAATGCCATCACCCCTACTGGGATTGGAACCCGCTGCCTTCTGGATACATAGCCATGCTCTTCTTCACCACAGGCATCCATCCATTTTCCATATCCTATGCAGAGATACGGGAGTCCACAGCATATCACAGAAGCTACGAGCCCAAGGTAACCCAGGACGGAGTGCCTGCCCATCACACGGTACTTGTTCCATTTTCCTGGTTCAGTAAATTAGTAAATTGGGTTTGAGCGTATCCCTCCCCTGACTCGCCTTCTCTGGGGACCCCGTATGACAGACTCTTCAGAGCAGTGCCAGTTGTGCTGGGTGATGCGGCACTGCAAGGTTGTTGCAGTGCATGCCTGAGCCATGCACTGGTGGGTTCTTCCTCAGCTCCTGCGCCGTGCAGTGCAGCTGCCGCGCCTCACCTCAGATCGTGCGAGTCACCGGACTTCGGTGCCTCCGTTCCCCGTTTGCACGGCCCGCATCGGAGAGGGGGCGGAGGATGTTTCCAGGCACCGTGGCAGATTCGCTGGGATTGAAACAGTTCTGCAGCGGACTCGTCAAGCAAGGGATATGCCGCTCGCCCCCAGCTACGCCCGACGAAACAACATTTTGCAGAGGTAGGCTCACAGAATTGTGAAAGGATGTACAGTACCAGTGAAAAGTCTGGACATACTTACTCCTAGAAAGCTTTATTTATACTGTTCTCTACATTTTGTAATAGCAGCTCTGTGGATAGGGTGCCAGTTCAAATCCCATGGTCGGCAGAGTGATCCCACCTTTGGGCCCTTGAGTGAGGCCCCTAACCCCAGTCGCTCCAGGGACTGACTGACCCTGTTGTCTCCCCTACACCAGTTCCATGGCGTGGCCTCCTGGGATGTTTTCCCAGCTGTCCTGTTGGAGGTCCCACGTATTCTGAGCACTCACTGTTTTCTTTTCCTTCACCCTTTGCTCAGTCTCCTCCCATACCATTTCTACTGTGTTTAGGTCAGGTGGTCAGGTCATATGATCAGTCTCCTCTGTAAGCGGCTTGGTGTGTCCAAACTTTTGACGGGTACCGGATAAGTAAAGTAATGGTCAATGAGGATGAATCCCTCTGCGAAAAATAATCGTGGAAGGTTTTAGGGATCACTACAGCTCCCCTTTACTGGAGAGATGCCTGCCCCTTGCCCGATGCCCGATGGGGAAATACACACCCCGAAACCCACTGCCCCGACGAGAGCCTTCTGCGATCATCCAGATCCACGCTAGCTGCGCTTCCTGGTCTCCTCACACTTTCATTTTTTATAATTTGTGCCTCACCCAGACCAAAACCAGACCTGAACTTTGAAGCTCATTTTAATGCCCGTTTTATGATTGTTTCCTGCGACCCGATTTAAATAAATCCAGCTTACAGCTGCACCCTGCATTTATGCAAAATATGAAAATTGGGATTTTACCATAACATTACAATTTACAAATAATAATTTTAACAGCCTATATTTCATTCTTAGCCTGTGCAATTTTCATGTTACATTTGAAAGCGAGGTATTTATTCACTGGCATTTTCCCAGCTTATTACGTGTGTTCCCATTAAAGCTCACAGCTGGTCAGTGGTCATATCTCTGCCGAACAGCTGTCCTTCATCTGACTGCTGGATGGAGGCTCTTCCCAAAGCCAGAGCAGCAGCCCTGCCTACGGCTGGAGAAAACTTTCCTTTTCGCGAAGTGTCGCTATCTACCTCTCTTTCTTCCCAGAAGCTACTAGTGTTTTTTATATTTTATTTCAGAAGATGCTTCTTTTGTCCAAAGCAACTGTCTGTGTTCTGGGGCCAAACTGTGAAACAATAGTGCAGAAGCAGGGATTCGAACCAGCAACCTTCCAATCATAGGCACAGCATGCTAACCCACTGAGTAGCACACCACCCCCAGAATCTCTGATGAAAGTCGGGATGTGGGCTGCTAATCTCCAGGTGCCCCGAATTCACCTGTCACTCCCCCAACACCTCCTTTTCCTTGTTCGGTCAACACCCACTATCCTCTCCTTAACTTTCTCCAGCCAGATTTGCTGTCCTGGTCTGAGGCGCTTGCGAGTCGGTCGGACCCGGCGCTCACACGATACAACCACAACACGATGTCATGACGGATGGGGAGGGAGTCGACACGCGGAGAGAAGAAGACGAAGCACAGATCCCACCCGGTTTGGTTATTTTTGCCATGACTGGGCCTGCCGACGCTCACCTGAGCACGGTGCCTCCACAGCCAGACTGATGAGGGATCCGCCGACGGGCAGTTTGCCAGGGATTTGCAGAGCATTCCGGCTCCTGCTAGAGTCCCGTCGGGATGCAATTCTCTGAGGAGCCGCTAATGCTACAAATGGAAGCAAACATTCAACGGAGGGGGGGGGGTTGGGGGAGTGTGATGGACAGCAAGCCTCAGGAAGACTACTTACAGCGAAGTACTGTCCAAACCCGTCTGGTATCATTAGCCATGAGATTATCTACTTCATGCTCAATCTGACATGTGCTGAGACCGAATTTTGAGCACAGAGACCACCCCAAAGATCACCCCCCCCCCCCAACACCCAACGTTTATAGTGCTGAGAGTGTCAAAGGGTTAATTTCTTTTCAAAAGTCGAGCCAGGAAACGATGAGCCAAAGGAATGTGACGTTTTTTACTGTATGAAGCTATTGATGATCTAGGGTTACTACGGAGAGTCGGAGAACAGCCAATAGGATGCTGACACAGCTAAGGCAGACATGATGTCACAGCCATTCTGATGAAAAAAATGTGTTGTGAAATATACACACCACTTATAGCAAAATAAATCAACTCAATAATCAAAAACTGAAAATAAGCAGGAAAGCTTGAGGATTTAGAGTTAGTTTTAAGGCAGGTGGGCATATTGCTGTGCTGCTACGGGCCTTTGCTCGTTTTTGGCGTGTGGTGTGCCTAGATACAGTACTGCTTTCTGCCTACAGGGGGCAGGCATCCTCCTGCTGTTTCCCATAAATGAGACATCCGCCCAGCATCAGAAACTAGGCAGGATTTCTCTCTGACCAAGGTTTCTGCCCAGTAAAGTCAATGAGGTTTCAGAAAACCTGGGTGTCTGTAGAAAAACGACCAACTGTCAGTCAGCAGGGCAGTCAAGAGAAGCAGCGTCCTGGAATGTCCCCGCATTTGACCGTCCAGGAGCCCCTCGGGTGAGGTGACACATCGCCCATCCTAAAGTTCCAGTGGTCCAGTGGGTTCAGGAGGTGAGGGTGCGCCCTTCTTATCTGCGAAAATCTGACAGCCGTTCAGCACATATGTGCAGCTCCGTTTATGTGAAATGACGGAGCACGCTGAAGCGATCTGTGACGCCGCGTGAAGAAATACAGCGATCCAGGCCTGTTACAAAAAGACAGAGTGCAAAATTCTGACTGCGGAACGGCCCCCAAGGCAGCGGCAGCGCCTGTGGAAGCCACCATTTGTCTGTCGTGACATATTTCCCTAGGCTACGCAGCACACTAAGTGACAGCATGGCTCGGATGTCCATGGCCGCACAACGGCTACGTTTCTCATGGACGTGTGATTCATGGGAAATGGTAATCTAGAGCCCCAGCTACAAGAGGGTGCTTTGGAGAGACAGATAGCACTGAGAGGATTTATAATATTGGCTACAGGATATTGGATAAACGGATGAGGTCAGGGGCCCCGACTTTTCAGATTTACCTTAAGAAAAATCCGGAAGCGAGGTCAGTTAATCTTACCACTAACTGGCACATAATTGCCCGCACGTCCTTTGCACCCACGACAGCTTAAATGTGTCGGCTGCGAGTCCTGATTTAAAGTGACACCCTGAGTCCCCCCCCCCCCGACTCTGTACTTGCAGGCGATTAAAGGTGAAATTGAATTAAGATTAAAGCACACGTGGGGGAGTGGTCATTAACCGTCACGTCCCAGAATGAAATACGGGAGGCTGAATTTGCTCCACTCGTTAACCGGGAAGAAAAACCTCAGATAGATGTGATGTTCTGATTCTGCACTGGCAGGGAAACCTGAGGCTGAGTCTTAAAGTTCATGTGGAAGTACGAAAATGTACCGAGCAGCTGATTTTAGTTCAGATGAGATGAGCAGAGCATGATGGAAAGGGGCAGGGGGTGGTCAGGGGATGAGGGGGTAGTGAAAAGCAGGAGGTAATTTTTTGTCACGGTTTCAGCCCACAGCTCAGCACCCTACAATGCCGCCCCTCCACCCCCAACCAAAGCATGCCCCAGACTTCAGCAGTGTGAGAGTCAATCTCTCTGCTATTTGCTTGACAGATTTATGTCCATTATTTAATCCAATCCACCATGCGAGGGGGTGGGTGGTTCAAATCGGGGTGGGGGGGGCTGTTGTTCGTCAGTTGATTTAGCTACGCCTTCGGAGCCAAGGTCACGGAATGGGATGCCGTTCTGGAAGGTCAGGCAGGACCAAACAATTATAGAAATAACCTTTGTGGACGACGTCACGGAACATTCCAGACTGGAAGACTGGGCAGAGATAGAAACTCCTGAAACTTATTAAAATAAGTCCCAAAAAAATATATGCTGAGGCAAATGGATCCAAAGTTCCAAAGAAAATCTAAATACAGCAAGAACTCGTCCTGCTACCACAAGCCAAAAAACCCCACTGTGATTGTGGCGGCTGCTTCCTCCTGTTTCCTCTCGCTTACCCCACTCTCTCCTCCTCGCTCAGTCCGCACAGCTGACCCTATATGAGGCATAACAAGGGCCAATCAGGGCCAGCTGGACTTTATTGACAGAAGAGGCTGGCAATCAATCGTCACGGGAACGCCAGAAGAGAATCTGAGCTCAGCCCGGCACGATTACCGTGCACCATTCACTTGTTCACGCGACCCCTCCAGCAACGTGCAAGCACTGACTCCGACACCCAAAAATTTCTGTTCCGAACGTCCCTGCCAAGCAAAAGACAAAACAAAAAAAACTTACGCTAATGTCCGCACTCATTTAGGAGATGGAAAGGAAATTATCCAGCATGCCTGGCGGTAATCTGTATTTCCATTTTGTGTCGTTCTGCTGTTCCACTGTACAGCTGGCTTTTTTTGTTTTTTTTGGGGTTTTTTGAAAAGCTTCCTCCATTAAGTCAGACAGGAACCCAAGCCAGTGGGTGAATAGGGAATGTCACACAGAGCACAAAGACTGGGAAATAGGAGGAGAGAAAACAGGAACATCTCTCCTGGCTCTATAATCCTTAGATTACTGTTCGCTCACAGGGCAGCCACACTCCTGCGCAGGTCAGCTCCAGCTTCACTTCTAATCTCTTTGGTCCCAGCTGCCCGGGAATTGATTTTAAGATCCACTAAATCAATTACGTCGCTATCAAGGACCTTGGCACTAGGAGAATTACTCCTCCACATCGGCGGCCCTCACGTCCATCCCCAACACACACAGATGCAAACGCTTTCTTGGCTACGTGGCGGGTTTCCCAGTGCGAAGGCCATCCCATGTGCCGATTCCCTATAGATGGCTCTTCCTCCTGCGCCCAGACTTAGACACGCCTCCCTGTTCCTGCCGGCCTGCAGATTGGTGACGGTGATCGGCGAGACAGCCAAACCCACCAATCAGGACTGCCTTTACACTTGCTCTCCGGTGGAGTTAGTGTGTAATGTCACCTGTGCACCAGTAGTGCCCCCCACTGTGGATTTTTCTGAAGTTTGTGAATTCAATCACACTTCTTCTTGACCAGCAATAAAGCACCATATTTTAATGCCTGAAGTTGACAACTGAGGAGAAAATTTCCAAAATTCACTCAGTCCATTTCTTGCTGTTGAGACTCAGTGCCCTGCAGTCAGGCTTCCTCATCATATGTTACAGTACTAGCAAGCAAAGTTCACTCACTCATCATGTATTCCAATGAGGAACTTTCATTGCATTTCCAAAAGTCACCGAGTCCACAGAAATGTTCTGGAAAACGTTTCCCATGGATTGAGTGAGTTCTGTAAATTTGCTCTTCAATTGTCGAAACTGGGCCGGACATGATTAGTCTGGCTTCACGGCCCCTTTCTCCTCCCGGAGTTAAAGTTTCCCCTGGGCGCTGTGGGGTTTTAGCCTCCCCTTCCAGTAACCCCCCCCTTCGCCCCCCCCCCCCCCTTCCACTTAGGTGGGCAGACAGGTGACAAGAGAGAAGGAGCCACAGGGCTTAACAGAGAGAGGCTAATGTTTTGAAGTTGATACATAAAACAAGAATCGGGTTGCAGCTGGAGGTTAACGGCCTTATTGCTGAAGCGTCCGTGTTGAACCCATGGCAGATTCTGATAAAAACAACAGAAGCGACAGAGTTCAGACCCACTCTTCATTAGTTTGATTGTATTGTGCATTGCCCATGCATGCGACGGTCGATCATCTGAGGAGGAATAGCGTAATCTTTTTCCTGAAAATTGATACACAGTAAATAGTAATGTGGGTAGCCTGTTGTTGCCTCGTAAATTTTTGAAAATGAACCGGCACGGTGTAATTGTGTAATCGTGCGGCACCGCGGTTGTGCTTGCCAGGAAGCAGCAACGCCCCCCTCAGAGCAAAGGGGGTGGGGGGGACTTGCTACGCCGTCACACTTTATGGTCTGTCACGCAATCCCACTCTGCCTCTCCTGCCGGCAGGCCGTTACAGCGGCAGAAATAATTGCCGCTTACTGCCAATTAAACTAACGAGTTCAAAGATACCCCAGAGGACTGTACCCAGCATGTCAACCTGGGGCAAAAAGCGGGGAAAAAGCTGTCTTGAAACCTTTGCAGGGGCTGGCAACTAAAATCTTTCCAAGGTAGCCCCCACAGGACTGAGAGGGACCCAGGACTGAGTGCATTTACCGGAAGCTTCTGCATGCTAAAGCACAAACTCTACTTCTTTGTTGAACAAAACAGTAGAATGAGGTTATGGTGCATGTTAATCGAGGTTAGACCTCACCTAGAGCAGCCTGGCCTGGATAGCGCATGCCAAAGTTACAACCGGCTGTCTGGTAGAGCCCCACAGACGCAGACTTCGCATCATCTTGTAGGATTCCCCAGTTAAGGGCTGAGTAAGAGTCAAAAAAGGGGCCATTTCCTTTGATAGAAGTTAACTGGGGACCTAGTTTCCACCTGCATTGGTACCCCTGTGTGCAGCTCAGACAGTCCCCTCATGTTCAGGCCTGACAACTGCCTGATAGTCCCCCTACATTCAGGTCTAACAGCCTCCCCCCGTGTTCAGGCTGAACAGTTACCCTGCGTTCAGCCCTGACGGTCCCCTCATGTTCAGGCCTGACAACTGCCTGATAGTCCCCCTACATTCAGGTCTAACAGCCTCCCCCCGTGTTCAGGCTGAACAGTTACTCTGCGTTCAGCCCTGACAGTTCCCTCATGTTCAGGCCTGACAGACACCCTGTGTTCAGCGCTGACAGTTCCCTCATGTTCAGGCCTGACAGACCCCCTGTGTTTAGGCCTGACAGACTCCCCTTTACAGGCCTGACAGACACCCTGTGTTCAGCGCTGACAGTTCCTTCATATGCAGGTCTGACAGTTTCCTCATGTTCAGGCCTGACAGACCCCTTGTGTTCAGGCCTGACAGACTCCCCTGTACAGGCCTGACAGACACCCTGTGTTCAGCGCTGACAGTTCCTCCATATGCAGGTCTGACAGTTTCCTCATGTTCAGGCCTGATGGAGCCCCTGTGTTCAGGCGCAAGTCACCCCATGTTCAGGTCTGACAGTCACCCTGTGTTCAGCCCTGATAGTTCCCCCATGTGCAGGCGTGACAGTCTCCCGCCGTTCAGGGTAGACAGCCACCCCATGAAGCTGGTGTCAGAGCTGCTTTCTGTAGCACATCTCCATGTCTGAGACAGGTACAATGCAAAGAGGGATGATACCCCCCCGACCTCCCCCATGACTGTCAAAAAAAAGATTTTTCCAAGATTAGGGGGGTGTTTAACCCCCCCCCCCCCACACACACACACACACACACACACAAACACACACACACTCTACTCTCTCGTAGCCCCTTACCAAGACTAATCATGTAGCTACTTAGCAAGCTGCTTTTTATACACCCTGTTAACTGGCTGCTCGCAGACCTACCCAGATAATGCAGTTTGGGTGGAGTGCGCTGATGTCACAGGTAACAGAATACTTTAAGGAATAAAAGCCTGTTTTTCCCCTCTCTTGGTAATAAATCCACTTAAGCAGCACTTTTAAAATGTCAGCCACTTTGGCAAAGTTATTTCTGAGGATAACAGGTCTTCGAATGCGTCCTTTTTCCGAATGCAGCCCCATAATACTGAAGCTGTTTGTGCAGCCGGTGAGACTGTCAGGGGCATGATTGCCCTAAGACTTGCTTTTTTAGGAACATGACAATCAGGTCCCTTTGCGGCGTCTAGTCTTGACCAAGGTGAGAAATCCTTACTCTTATGCTAAGTCTTCACAAGGTGAAAAACCAGGTGCTTCATCCGTTATCTGCTAGGCATCTGGGGTGTTCCTGTTAAAGACTTAGAGCTTTGTTCTGAGCCGTTTTTTTCAGCCACACAACACTCTAGCCCGCCGCGTGCACATCGTTTCCGTTATTTGCTATTGCGTTAGCGAGCCATAACTGGAGAATGTCACCATTTAACGTAATTCTCTGTGCCTTTGCCCTGCCATTTACTAGCTGAGGGGATAGAGACGCCCCATCTCACACGAGGACATGTTTACTGACACCTCCCGAGCGTTCAAATAGCCACAACGACCTTATTTTTGTCACCTGTGCTGCGGCTGATTATGATGTGTAAATGTGTGGGTGGTTGTCGGCTTCTGAAGAGGACACCGTTTGGCCAAAGCTGCCAGCATGGTTTGCAGACGTGTCATTTTATTCATTCTGGAATCTCAAGTCTTGCCCGGGATTGTTCGGTGAGTCACCATACAATACAGCTGAGACGGGTTGCACCAATGTGGTGTGTTGCTTCACTGAAGAACAGCCTGATCTTCACCCCTGTACAGAAAGAGTAGGTGCGAAGGGGTTTCCCCTTCCTCTTTTCAAGGACCTGAGTTAGCAAGAACCATGCGTGTCCGTATAATTCGTCTCAAGCTTACTGACGGGATTTTTTAAAAATTAATGGTGCCCAGCCAACAAAACATGGCACATTGCACTGTAACATAAAACATAGAGCTGACAAAGATTGGGTTAAGTCCCCTCTGTCACCAGCCACCTCCTGTCAGCCATGAAGTGGTCAGACACCCACTGAAACTGACTCCAGTTCTATCTTTGGAGGAATGACGGTAGCAAGAACGGCTCCTCTCAACCGTAATCCTTTTAAGACTCCTAGATCCCAGGGGAAATAGACCACAGCACCCCCCATGGATGAAAAGGTTCTCTAAAGTACTCCTGGATTTCTGCTAAGCCTTGCTGCTTTCAGGCTGGAAGAGAACCATCTAACCTCATTCTGATTAATATAATCATACGAGGGTATGAACCTTACGAGCGAACGGCACGTGGCCTTGCTCTCTGGCTCCTTTGTCTGTCTGCTTTGTTTGCGTCCCCCCCTTCCCGTTCCTTGTTCCCATTCTGCGTTCCCCCTTTTCCAGCAGAGGACATGTCTTGTTAAAAATAGCCCAGGCGACACTAAAAATAATAAGCAGGCAGCAGTTTTTGTAAAGGCAGCGCCAGGGTGGCGAAAGAAGCACACGGGAATTTCTCGCACAGGAAGGAGTGGGAGATCTGCATATGCAAATGCTGCAGGGTTTCTGTTTGGGGGGGGGGGGTGGTTGAGAGCGGAGCCTGTGATTCTGCAGAACCCCCAGGCCGCTCTGACCTGGGGCAGATGGTCCGCTGTGGTGGATTCTCCTCCCCGACATTCCCACAGTTGCAGCTGACGTTCTCCCAGGCTTTTTCGGATAAGGTGTGAGGAGGTTCTCTCGTTCCCCCCACACACACACTCTCTCTCTTTCTCTCTCTCCCTCTCTCTCCCATTACCCTCCCTCAACTAAGATAAGCTTCCTCAGCCAAGCCCTCACTGTGGTCAGGTTGGTACACGGACACCTACAGAGTCTCTCAGTGCTCCATCTTCCCTTCGAGAGCCATCTTAATACTACTGCGGCGTTTCAAAATTCAATACATGCTACTTGCAAAATTCATCCATAGATTAATAACTGAACAAAATCCAAATAATCCAGTAGTAAACAGAATATTAATACATCTTATTTCCTCGAGATGAAACTCTCTCTCAGATTTTGCTTCCAAGCCCGACTGTAAGTAAATCACGAGCAACATCGCAGTCATGCCAACGTATCCTTCCACCTCAAGTGCATGTCCCCCATCGTACGAGGACCATGGAGGAAGGAGAGTCATCTGTGTTTGCAGTGTACCAGGTTCAGAAGCTCACAAAGGCAGCTTTGTGTCAGCGTGCACCTGGCTGAAAAGCCACTTCCAGCTTTGTGCTCTGGACAAAAGCGCAGTGCTTGCACCAGGGTTCCAGCCCGTCGATAATGGACAGACACCAACCCAGATTCAAAGCTCCGGGAATGCTGTCAATTCTGAGCTTCTATGGAACAACGTTCACATGGCTGTCAATAGATTTCTAAGTGTCTGATTTCTAAGAATATCATGACTGTCCTTTTCTTTTGCTAGCCCTAAACAGAGTTTTCTCATTTGTAATGTTAATTAGGCTCTTGAATCTTAAATCTCTCTGTTAATGTACGTTCATCCTACATCAGATATACAGGAAGTGACTTAAACCACTGCAGCGGATATACAGGAAGTGACTTAAATCACTGCAGCAGATATACAGGAAGTGATCTAAACCACTGCAGCAGACATACAAGAAGTGTCAGAGTAGCATGTTCCTTGATGCAGATCTTTCACCATTACAGAAAGTCTTGTTTCATTCTACTTTTATTTTTGTAAGGACTGCAATAAATGAAACTACAATAGTTTATGTAATATCCAAGGCTCTCCGAGGAACCAGTTATCATATCCAGGTCACGACCTCACTGTCATACTGCAAGGCAAAGAAATCCCCCCACAGTTCATCCAAGCACCACTACATTAACCTCATCTGTGCCTCCTTTACTGAATAATGTAGAGGGATTATTCAAATCTATCATGATTAATTAATCCATTTGTGCAAGGATATTGCTTTTTTTAAGAATTACCTCCTTACTGAGATACAGTCATTAACTATGGACTTTTTAAGCCAATGCTGGCTCTGTGCTTATGGACTTACATCTTCCATATTCCTTTGGGATTCCTCCTCCACTCCAAAGTGATGCAGTCCGGTGAAATCAGTTAAGTTTGTTCTTTATATGTCGGGATGAATTCAGACTCACCACAATCACTGCCCTGGATAAGAAGTTATGGACGGTGATTGGCTGGAAATATTTACACTGGATAGATGCGGATTATAGACCTTAGAATGAAGCTTAATTAAAACTTATGTATTAAGCCACCAAATGTATTTATAAAAATACATTTTGTCATTGGTCATTTTAAGCATGCAAGCAAAAATATAATCAAACCACAAAGTATAGGTCAAAATAATTATACAGAAGCTTAGGAAGCTGGCTGGTTTTTTCGCAGCGTAGATGTCCCAGTGGTGTAGAGTAAGTGTACTTAATGAAGCACTGCTTACAGTGGCTGGATTCTGATGAACATGCATCAGCATTTCCTGAAATACTGATGTTAGGGTTAGAGGAGATATGACACATGATACGCTGTATGCTACACTTACTTTTTTGGTAGATTCATCTGGAGAAAGCCAGTTCCTGGAAGAACTGGGGGACATGAACTTTGCCCAAGAGGTAAAATAACTGATATGGGTTTGAAACCAACAACCTTCTGATAATAGACACAGCACCTAAACCGACTGAGTCACACATCAGGCTTAAATGCATGTTATAAGATCTCTAGTGTATTACCACACCATTTAACACTTAGATAAAGGGAATTTTTTGCCCTTCTCCCTGACTCAACCCCCGCCCCCCCAGGCATTGGCACAGTGACAGTGGGGTTGCGACCCTGCCAGCCTCGCTCGCTCTCAGCCCACCCCCCCTCATCCACATAGTCCCGCTGCAACACAAAGCAGGAAACAGAATGGAACAACAATGGACTATAAAGGCCAGGTATACAGCTAACCCCTCACAAAGGCTGGTTATGGGGGCTTTAATCGGGGGAATCTCAGCTTTGGCTGGCTGTGTTAACAGATGGAGGTGCAATCGTGCAGGTCCCACGAGCGCCTGGAAACAGTTTCAAAAAAATGTCACTTTCCGTGTCACAACAGCGGTGTGCGAATCATCTCAGACGATCCAGCTTTTCACAACCATCAGACTCATTTATTTTCAGCTACGAAACTCAAACATATAAGCCTGGTGGCTTCTGTGGGGTGGGGCCTGGTGAGTCAGTTACCGGTGTAAAATCAGCTTTTATTGCGCGTTCATTTGAAATGCAAAGTCGGGTGGCAGATGCAGCCCAGCTGCTCCTGGTGAGCATTAGCATCGAAAGGTTTGCAGGGAAATATCGAACCCTCCAGCACACCGAGTCCAATCTCAAAAACTGCCTGGTGCTCAACATCTGTGCTTTAGCTCCAAACCCAGTGCAGAGAAATTGGCTCATTGAGACCTGTAGGCTAAAGGCTTTTAGCTACGCGTGCCATTTCTAAAAAAATCACATGCCGCAGAATCGAGGAAAAAAATACCCTGGTAGGTTTATATGATCAAACAAAAAAACAAAGATTAAAAAAGGCTTTATCCGATCCTCTAAGTGAAACGTTTTTTTTTTTTTTAAATCTGCCCTGGTGTGGGGGGTCTTTCCAAGCAACCGCAGGGTCGTTTCCAGAATACCGATGCGTGGCGGGATGTGCCACTGATTGGGATGCCCCAGACGCCGTTCCCGTTATGATGAATCATACCCCCCCCCCCCCCCCCACGGAGTGACCCGAGGGATTTCGACAAGTCGGCACCGCAGAGACCCATGGTTTCACGCGGAGCCAGAAACGGACACAGCGGGTGGAAGAGGAGCAGGAAAGGGGTATAATATTAAATGCCAGCAGATGGGGAATCGCTCACTAATAATCAAAGGCATGACTTCAAATGGAAGGTTCTGGAAGGATCTAGGTGAACCCAGTGTGAAGTATCCAAGATACTGATAAGTGATACTGCGGTGTTTTACCCACAGTCCTCTTGTATGTGTCTGATGTAAAGCCTGCCTTTCTCTCTCTCTCTTTCGCTCTCCCTCACTCTCACTCTGTCTCTCTCCTGGTGGATTCGTTGAGCTACCCTTCAAAATGCTTATCGTGAGTCCTGGATGTCTGGAGTTGGGGTGGGATGGGGGGGCTGGGAGGGCTGGGGGGGGGTGCAGAGTGTTCCTGACACCATCAGGCTTGATCTTTTTTGCACTGGTGTCTGGCACCCATCAGACAAAAAAAACTGGCATTTACAGGCTGACGGTAAAATGCAGAAGGTACTCCTGTGCCAGTAAACAGACAAACACACATCCAGAATTTCCCGCTGAGAAATGTCAGTTGTAAAAAGGCACGCAAGGGAAGGGAATTTAAGCGGACTGGAAAGCTTATGCCGAATGCAGATCAGAAGATTACACGTTAAAATTTTGAATCCAGCCCCCCACACCCCCCCCCCCACCTTAGTAACAATCATAAACATCATTTCATACTTCAGCTGTGGGATTCAGAACCAGACTGCATGATGAGGTTTGCATTCATTAGCTGAGAAATTTAATTCCCAGATTTAATACATTCTAAGCTGTTTGGAATCCGGTTAATCTGCCAACTAAGTTCTGCGTGAGAGTTTAACCGTTTATAAGTTGGTTACTGAGGCTTAAGTGACTCCTACTTTATCATACTCATAGTCTGACTCAGACCCTTGAAAAAAACCAGTGTGACTGAGTTAGGCAGTGTGCACACCAGCAGTTTGCCCCTGAACTTCCTTCTGACGTCCCAGTAGGGGTCAGAACTGACCGTGGTTTGTGTTAAGATCTACTCAGTCCAGTCGAGAGCCAGAGATTGGCTTCCGCCCCTGAGCCAATCGCTTGTACTTTCCTGCCGTGCTGACCAATCATTCACTCCCTTCCAGCAAACCCCCCCCCCCCCCCCAACTCCAAACTATGAACTTGATGCTGAGGTTGGGGGTGAGGGGGTTAATGTGCTGACTGGCACTTTCCCGACTGTCAGGACTAATCAGCGTCAGGGAAGTTAATGGAGAACACAGAACCTATTTAAAAGCTACATTTACCACTCGAATGCTTCTATTACATTTTGTAATTTCCAGGTGTCACTTTCCCCCCATACACGTCCGTCTTAATGCTCCCCCAAGCAACCTCTGATTAGTCAGACTTCAGTACCTTCCGAAATCCAGATCCCCGCATCCCAGCCTCCTTCCTCGCTGGGATGGGGGGGATTCACAGGATGGGGAGGGCTTTCCCAGTATCTACGAGACTCCCCCTCACCTCCTTCCATGTGAATCTTCTGGGACAGATTGTTGTAGCAATGAGAGAATAACGTTATTAGAGCGATGAAGATGAACGTGATAGATGATGTTATCAAGCGGGAAACATCACACAGTAATTCTGAGCGATTATATTCACTTCCTAGTATGATAAACAGGCAGTTTATCATACATTATTACCCTAATAAAATGACTAATGTCAAATAGGACATCAGGTAAATAGAGACTGAGTAACATGTCACCTGCTCACTAACAGACAGTCACAGCGTGAGCCGGGTGGTCCTATGATGGCACAGCTCTGGGCTGCAGGGGGCGGAGTCGCCACGTGACATGAGGGTTTCCACTGGCTACTCTGATGGTCCACCCACAGTCCAGAAAAATGCAGTTAAGCAGTAGGCTGCCAAATTGTGTGCGTGCCCTAAAATGGACTGTTTTCCCGTCCGGGGTGTTCCGCAGGGATTACATTGTTACATTTAGTTAGGAGATGCTTTTCTCCACAGCGACAAAGCAGGATTACCCCGTCCCTGGAGCGACTGAGGGGTCAGAGCCTTATGGTAACATAATTCGGTCAACTCTGGGATTTGAGCAGGTGACCTTCCGATCATAAGCAGTGTTCTAACCCACTGAGTCACACATCACCGGAGAGGTGCTGCAGGTTTCCCGTGACCTTGTGAGGGGTAAGCGGTTTAATGATCGGTGGCTTCAGGCTGTCTGACTAGCTGTTTGGTATCCCAGTTAACAGTGCTGTTAACTCGCTCACCTGACCTCTCTACCCTCAAAAAAAGCTGCTATGAATCCTGGGACAGCATCGTCTCCGGTCGCTCTACGCCTCTGTAGGGATAGTATGACAATGAGTCCCACTTGACTTGATTTGACGTGAAGTGGGCAAAGTAATCCCCATTCCTAATTCGCTAAGACGAAAGGTTTGCCTGCGTTTGACGAGATGCGTGTCTTATTTCTGTCACATGACCGTTTTATTGTGTTACCATATTTATAGCACTGACAGAGCAATAAAATGCGGGGGGCGAGGGGGGGGGCAGAGCGTGCAGCTCACAGGAAGAGCAGTGTCACCCAGGGGATAAAACACAAGGCTTATTGCAGTTTGTGTCCTCTTTAAGCATTACTTTGGGGGGCGGGGGGTAAAGAATGTCATTACAATGCAGCACACGCAGCAGCAGATGATGAGGTCTGATGTAACCCAGCTCAGGATAGAAGTTACTGGGAAAAAAAAACAACCTACAAACAGGAGACTGGAACATAAGCGACGCAAATGAAGAAGAACGGGGACAGTCAACTGCCAAGAAGGACAGAGACATCTTACAATTAATAAGGAAAGCATTTGTGGTAGCAGTCAGGGGGTGTGTTCTGCGATGGGGTTACCCATCCTGGGTTGTTCCCTGGTTGCCCCCATAGTCTCCAGGATAGGCTCCAGACCCACACAACCCAGAACAGGATAAGTGGTAACAGAAAATGGATGAATGGATGGATTGATGGATGGATAGATAGCATTCAGCTCACATGGCTATGGGACGGCATTCAAGGTATCTTCAGGATAACAGTGAACAGTGAGCTCCAGTCACTGTGGGGCCTCAGTTCGGATCCCCATAGAGAATGCTTCACGTTAAATTTCTTTCAAACCACAATAAATGTTATGAGCACAGCGAACTCGCCCCGTGTGACACCGGCGAGGGAACGTTACTGACTTAATTTCAGATGAATTTCTCAAAATAAAAGGACTCCATGAGAAAATAATTGAAGCAGCTTTGAGTTGTAATGTTGCCTCAAAGCAATAAATATCTTTTTCATGAAACCAGCAGGGGTTAGCAAATCAGGGTAAAGCCTTTAGGATATGTAAAATAAAAAACAGACCTGTTATATGGGAGCAGATCTATATTTCATCACGATTAATGAAATCTGAAACCTTGTGCCTACATAAACAATTCCTGCCCATTCAACTTCCAAGCTGTTTCGTGTTTTTATACACTTTCCCACACTTTCTGGAGCTGCGATCTTCTTAAGTCAGTCCATGGTTACGGAGTGAGCTAGTTGTGACTGGGATGAAACTGGTCCTCACTCTCCATCCCGTGTCCAGGCCTGGCATCCGATGTCCGCCATGAGCCACTGACGGGATTACCGCCAGCGCTCGCTGAGGAGCGGGAGCTGCGCGGTGTGCAGCGGGCGGCGTGCGGGGGCTGAGGGAGACCAAGCACGCGCCGGCCATAATCCCGTCCTGCGTGTCTGCCGTTAATCCTTTTATCCTCTCACCAGCAAGGTGGACTTTGGCACGCTCGCTCCTGCCTTCACGTGCCCGTGTTTCCAACCGGCCCCCCCCTCACAACCCTCCCCAGTCTCCCGGTCAGAGCCCGCTGCGATATTAAGCGCGTTGAATGTCAGAGATTTTATTAGGGTCTGTCTCTCCGGTCAGCGGCTTGGAAACACAGCCACTGGGGGGCTTAAATGCGCGACCGCGGTCGGCGGGCCGTGAGCGTCGCCAAGTGACTAACAGCGATTCATGCCCAGTTTGGGATGGCATGCTAGACTCCAGGGATGACTCTACCATCTTTTTAAGGTGTGTGCGGAGGGGCATCACAGGGACCATAATCCATACGGAAGGGTCAACCTTATCATTAGCCAGTGATATGCCTTGAATCGGTGAGTGACGAGAGCGACCACTCCGGGGGCCAATCAGCTTTCAGCCGGGGCTTGTGCCCCTGTGGCCACGCCCACGTATACATCCATGTTAGAGATGGATTGATGACTGAATTGTGGTTTCTCGGTGCTGGCAGGATGGCGAACTGAACGGACGTGAGGAAGGTGACTTCTGGGTATAGGAGTGGAGACAAGAGAGGAACAAAAGCAAAAGTGAGACGCAAGCTTCAGTAGCACTGCAGGTGAAAGAAAAACAGACTTCAGTCTCGTGGGACTGGATTTAAGAGGCGGGTGCAGTGAATGATTGAGCTTGTCACCCCATCAGGGCTAAAAGAAAATGTCGACAACATGTGTTGAATTACTACATCAACATAAGGTTATGAGTTATTGTATTACAGAATTTCTCTCTGTCCGTCGAAATCCTGTCCAGCTTTTTTAAAGTGACTGTTTTGTAGCTGGAAATCAATTTCAGATCAGATTTTGTTGCGTTTAATTAATTTCGCAAAATACCTTTAGTACACAATGGAATCCTTAAATAAAGTGATATTTGAGATTGAATTTCTTGAAATAATGCTGTCTATATGGTTCCCAGGAGCCAATATCAATCTAACTGTACCTAACAGTAACAGTAATGACATTAAGGTTTAACCATGCAAACCACGGCCCCTGGACAAGACGTTCTGTCCTAATGGCAGCAGAGTTTGATTACCGTTGACTCATAGCCAGTTAGTCAGAGAGACTTTGGGTAGGAGATCGGCCCCAGATATGTGTATTGTGTTCCTCCTTCACATTCTCATCACCATGCTCCTTTAAGCAGAAAGACCAGCAAATGTCTTACTGTCGGAGATGCGCATTACACATCCCTGAATGGCTTAGAATCTTCCCTGTCAGTGCTGAGCCAATGATGATTCCAGTGTCAGAGATCAATCCTCGCATCCACTAACTGGAAAGAAGTGCCTTTAACATGGCCAAAAGCGGGAGATGTCGCCCGTTAGAGTTATCGACAGCTATGCACACCCTGAATGTCATACATGGCCCTTACCATTAACAGAACACTGGTGAATCCATCAGATTAGAGCACTCATGATTCATACTTCATCTTGTTCAGTTGAGCTCTGAAAAAAAAAAACAAAAAAAATCCCCCAGTAAAAATCACAAGCATTACACTGACTCACAGATATGTGCTTACAGGGAGACTTAACACTAACACAGAGCATATAATGTTTTTTTTACACTTAAACAACTTATAGTATGAATCAGCTAAGAGACAGCTAATGGAAAAAAATGTACCCACTAATCCCCGCAAGGTTTACAGTGAAGAAAAGACATCCTGGGGTTTCCTGAGGTAACAGCAAGCAAGCAGTCATATTTCAGCACGAGCTTCACCTCTATGAGGAATTCTAGTATTCACTGCTGACAGTGTATGCTGGAGGAGACAGTAATGATCACTCCTTAGCAGATGTGTACAGTTACGAAGTAAAACAACGTCACGGTTACAGCGCTTAAGTATTTTTTGGGAGCATCGGTTGTTTACTTGAGATCTTGTATTTTTGTAAACTTTCACTTTTGCTTCACTGCATATCTTTAAAAAAATCTCGTTAATTTGACACATTTTCATTACTCACCACAAAATGTGGGTGGCATGGTGATGTAGTGGTTAGCACTGTTGCCTCACACCTCTGGGACCAGGGTTTGAGTCACTGCCTGGGTCGCATGTGTGTGGAGTTTGCATGTTCTCCCCATGTCATCATGGGGTTTCCTCCGGGTACTCTGGTTTCCCCCCACAGTGCAAAGATATGCTGAGGCTAATTGTATTTACTCCATTGTAAATGGTGTGTAAGTATGCCCTGTGATGGGCTGGCCCCCTGTCCTGGGTTGTTCCTCACGCCTACGCGGCCCAGAAGGATAAGCGGTTCGGGAAAAGGATGGATGAACAAAATGTGATACTCAAAATGGAAGCTTTCAGTCGGCTTCTTGTTTGGCAAAGATGCACATTCTGGCCATCAAAGAGAAGGTGAAGACCCGTGTTTCCCAATCCAGTACTCAAGGACCCCCAGACAGTCCACAACTCCCTCCCAGCCAATCAAGCCAAACTTGGTATGGGTGTGATATGAGGTGCAAAGGAGCAGAAATGTGGACTGCCTGGAGATTCATGAGGACTGGGATGAGAAACGCTGGTCTTCACTTGATTTCAATAAACAGTATGGCATCATCGGCTACATTCAAAGAAGACGTGGGTGTCAGAGTAGAGATTGACTGGGGTGAGATTTACTGTATGTCTAGATGTTTCCATTAGGCTCCTGAGAATGTATATATTTTCCTCATATGCTTTTCCCCTCACAAAGTAGTCCAGTAGACGGTACCACAGTGAAAAAGAAATCAGCTACACCAACGGTGGTGGCAAGGTCAACCAGGAAGGCAGAAACACCAGCGCCTGCAGACATGGTCGTGCCGCTGTCATGCCTGCACCGGCTGCTGCAAATGCTGACGGTCACCCACAGTCATATATGCGACAAATGTTCTGTCAGGGAAGCGTGAAAGATTCTTCGTATGGAACGAAGTGCCTCTTGTGCTTTCCGAAAGATATGAAAATACTGGCATTTAAAAACTATCTGACATGACTGCCAGGCGGTTGAGTCTGTCTTGGCACATGGTGTCTCTCAGCAGACGGGAAGCACTACAGGAACGGCAGCCGCTGCCTGGGATGGTCAGCGTCGCCTGAAACACGGCCTTCGGTGCTGGGAACGTCACGGCGGCGTGGGCCTGGTCTACACCGATAACCTCAGGGATAGCTTATTCCTCTTTTCTAATAGGAGTTTCTCTGTCTGCAGATGAACACAGCGATGTGTCTAAGGGTGTGTGGCAGCTTGAATTCCCTGCATGAGATCTGCTCCAATGCCCGTAAACTGATTCTCGTGCTCTTGTGTCATTCTGACAGTACGAGGATAATACAATCTGGGCCTGAGATGGTCTGTAGTTGTCAGTTCTGAGTTTGTGCCACATACAAATTCCCATCATTAATCATCCATTCATTTGGACCAATAGAAGGTTCTGGAATATTTTTTGTATCACATAAGGCCTTTGCTATCCCACATAACTCTACAGCACTAGGGTCTGTGCAGTGTTCTTTAAGGCAATCATAGACTGCTGTTCAGTACTGCTTTGCTTGGCCCAAATCTATAATTTCTCAAAAAGGTCAATCAATGAAAGTACACCAAAAATGACTGAATCGTAGTCAAGGTGGGCAACAATTAACATGATTATAGGAGCCGGTCTACTGTCTAAAGTGTGGAGTCATACCTCTCAAACTTTTGCTAAAAACATCGGAGGATCAAACCTTGTGACACCACCCCTGGGGTGAATCTTCCAGAGAGAATCACAAGAAACAGTGACGGTTGGGAGATAGGATTGTTGTGTGATATGGTCATTCTGAATGATGAGAGATGGTTCTTTTTTGAACTCGGATGACAGACACACCCAGCTGCAGTTTATGCTTCTCTCAGTTGTCTGCTGTTCCCAGGCCACTCAATGCAGCCCTTCTTGCGGGCTCAGAAATGCTAAAATGTTTGCAGCGTAGAAAAATGTTTATTGAGGAGGGAACCGTACAGAACTGAATTTAACTTGATGAAAAGAGACAGATGCAACACTGAAAGATTACGTGCACAATGATGTTTGAATAGTAAGTATTTGTTTTATCATAATGCTATTAGTGCTATATGTTAGCATTTAAACAATTTCACACATTCTGCACAGAGCTGCTCTGGGTACACGGGGCCTCCCTCGCATCACAGAGGGGGGCAGCCATTGAAGTCACATGTCCGATGCTGCACTCTTTCAGAGTAGGCTCTCTCAAACCTCCTCCGTCTGGGATTTCGAGCTGCCCAGAAATAATAATTCATGCTAGCCAAGGCGATTGTGCAAATGACAGAAAATGAACGCTTGGCTGCGTGGCGCTCGGCCTGCCCTCCGGTTCCTGCGCCTCTGCAGTTCACGGACCTTCACTCCATGTAATCTCCAGGCAGTTATAGAGAGGGGAAAGCTGTTAGCTATCTGGTTTGGGCTTTAAATCCTGCCCCTGTCCTGAGTGTGCATTCCATGATCTCTCAATGTAGTGCAGGTTTCTGCAAATTACACCTGTTCCTTCCTGCCAGCCCAAAAACATACAGCTACACGGACTGGCGTCTCTTTAGTCGCCTTGGTGCATGATTGCGTGAGTCCATGCCCTGCAACAACATCTTCTTCAGAATGTCCACTGGATGTACTGGATTAATGGCTAGAAGAAAAACTGGCTCTATCCCCGATTTTATTTAGAGTGTAGCATTTAAAAATACTGCTCAAGCCACTTAGCCTATTAAGACCCATGATATTTATTGGATAAGCTTCTTAGACCAAGTTGTCTAAGCAGTAACTTCATCCGTCTTCCATAACTGCTAATCCAGTATGGAGATGTGGCAGACCTGGAGCTCATCCCTGAAAGCACAGGGTAGGGGACACCCTGGATGGGACAGTAGTCCTTCATAGGGTCCACACACACACTAGGGGAAATTCTGAGACACTAGTCCACCTAAATGCATAGTCTTGGACTTGGGAAGACCATACAGCCTGTACACAGACATGGCCCTCTTTGGTCAGCAAGCCAGTGTACTGTATCTTGGTAATCTCTCTACCATGCAAATCACCTCGCTCAAGACTGTTTTCTTGTGGGGTTCCCAAGCAGTGGAATGAGCTGCCAAACCAAATCCAGCTGTCAGATTCCCTCTGCATCTTTAAGAAATGCCTCAAGATCTGTTCCAGGAATAACTCTGCTAGCCAAATGCTACTCTATGGTTCCTGAATGTATTTTACGTTACGCTTCCTGCTGACTGAAGAGAAGTCTGATAGGTTTCTTGCTTTGTTGGAAGGTGTTGTGTAACTCTTGCTCCAAAAGCACTTAGACTTGTAACTGGGCATTCATTGGGAGGTCAGTCTAGCCGCGCTGCCGAGTCGACTGCCTGACAGCCGTATGCTTCTAATGTGCTATTTGTTTCACTTGTACTTTGCTTTCTATAAAAGCATCTGCTAAATAAAATAAATGCAAATGTACTCAGAAGGAGGTGGGGGGCAGGAATCTAGCCTCCATCCCTGGAAGTGTAAGATGACCTGCTAAGCCAAGGTGCCACCCAAGTAGGTCATCTTAAAATAATATTAGCGGTAACACCAATGACGGACTTCCTCTACTTGATTATACTTAATGCTTTTCATAGCACAATGTGCCAAAAGGCAGGAAGTCATGAAGTCGAGGGACAGTCCCCCAGTCTGATAACAGGTGTGCTTCCTTATCACAGGACATTATAAGTTCTGTAGTCCTTTGCGAAATAAAGTTGCCCAGTGTGCCGACAACAAGGAAATAAAATTTAAAAAAAAAGCCAGAGTTTCTGCAGATGTTTGGGCCACTGTAGCTCCCTCCGACGAACACAGCGCTTTCTCCACGATGAGCGAACGGGGCAGCAGCCCCGGGAGATCGAGTCCTTGGGGCTTTAAAAACACAGCTGTACTCTGCTTCAGAGCTTGTAGCAATGTCACAGATAACACGTGCTCCTGCTAAACAGTGTCGCTGCACAACAAGAAGCTCAACAGAGCAACATAAGGGCACTGCTTCTTAAATGCAGGGGTGGCATAAATGCACGGGTGAACTCAGTTTGGAGCTACCCACTCTATGATGTCACCAAAAAACTGTTACATGGTCCTTCAAATGCCTTACATATCCCTTAAAAAGCCTTACATATCACTTTAATCGCCTTACGTATACTTAATAGCTTCTACAGTTTTTCTTTCAGCGTCAAACACTTGGGTCTCAAGTGAACTTCTGGAAGATTGTTGGGCATGAATTTGTTGTGGTGGGGTGAAGTCAGGTAACAAGCTCCTCTCACCTATCAGGTACCGTGTTATAAAATAATTGTCTTCACTCTCTCTAGGCCTCCAACCACACATTCAACCCAAGCGCCCTGACAGCGTGGATGTTCTTGCCCTTCACAGAGTCCAATGACAGTACCGCTGTCCCAGTCTTTTCAGCCTTCAGTTTGATCCCGCCGTGTCATAAAACCTGTTGCCCTAAACCAGTTCCGGTAGGGAGCTGGCATGGAGTACAAATGTGGACTGTCCGGTAGAACATCCATCCATCCATTATCTATACTGCTTTATCTATTTGGGTCGCGGGGAAGCTGGAGCCAATCCCAGCATCTTCGGGTGAGAGGCAGGGTAGAGGGTACACCCTGGGCAGGTCGTCAGTCCACCACAGGGCCAACACAGACAAACATAGACAAACACACTCGCATGCACACCTATGGAAACTTTAGAGTGGACAGTTAGCCAGTCTTCGGAATTTGGACTGTTTCTCAAACCAGTCACTGGGGACCCCCAGACACTCCACATTTTTGCTCCCAGGAAATTGGGAGGGAGCAAAAATGTGGACTATTTAAGGGTTCCTGAGGGCCGAGTCACTAAACACTCCTCCGTTCAGTCGAGTCCATGCTGCATCGATCTGAACCAAAACAATTCCAATGGCCTCAGAAAAGCATAACCTCCTCCATCAATTAACAGCCCTTTAAATCAGTTTCCAACAATGACTCACCACCTTCAGTAAATGCCACTCCCAAGCCAGCCGACCTGAATGCTGAAATCAAGGTGTTGTTAAATAAAAATAACATATAAAAAATAAGTCATTCAATTTTGTGAGTGAGTTGATGTTTCTCCAGCATAAATAAATACTCCACTCCAGACTGGATAACAGTTTTCATCACTGTTGGCTGAGGTAGTACGAGGCACTGGTTGTGATTGCTGTTGTTTATTCTGAGCTCATAATTGATTAATTGAAGCAATTAAGTGGGTAGCAAATGATGGCGTCAGTCAAGTGCTTATTATATTTCAGTGGATGTTCTTAAAGCTACCGGTCCCTGGATAAGCAGACTCAAGCAGCTCTTGGAGGAAAAGTTTATTTCTGCACATAAGACAAAAGGTCTTTATAGGAAGAAAATGAAGACTGGACGGAGTAATTGGAATCAGCTAGCAATACATCCTTTCTATGAAGCTTGTCTTCATGCTTTTGGGCCAGAAGATGGCACAGCAGTTAAGGAACACTGCTGAAGTAAAATACCCAGCTCAATAATCCAGTAAAGTTCAACTTCAGCTTTTAGCATTACCCTGGTCAATTAAATATAAAAAGGTTACACAAAGAATGCACACTCAGGCAATACTGACTTGCAAAAAAAAAGGCATTAAACATTCTCTTTATGATGTTTCTGCAGGTAACACGAACCAAGCTCTCTGCCCCCCTTAACCACGTTTTTCAGAAAGGCAGACTCTTCAGACACAATCCCCCGAGTCACCTCCTCCACAAGACCAAAACACACAAACCTATTCAATTTTGTTTCCATTATCACATAAATCCACTACACCTTGATTATTACGTTTTCTACTCTCAGTGCCGCATATCTACACAGAGCGCAGGAGAGTGAAAGAGCACAGGAGCGAGCCGGTGATAAAGTCCCATCAATCGCAAGGATCAAGGAATTACTAGGGATTTATGAATGGTCGACAGCTACGGCGGGGGCCTTGTGCCCCGAGGGCTGTGGGCCTAATGCCAGCCGCATATAGCAGTGCGCAGAGCTTGTCTGTTTTCCCAAAGTTCCACTTCTATATTCTTCGGTGCTCCAAAAACACTCTAGGTGCTAGACGACCCGATGGAATAAAGGACCATGGAAAAATAAATGGGTTGGTTTCTTAAAGAGAAAAATGATTTCATGGAAGCGTGAGTGTGGCAGGAACTTTTTAGCAGTATTTTAGCAATGTACTGACAGGAAACAATAGGACTTTTATGGAGTAGTAATGCCGTGGGCCTTTTGTCAGCGTGAGCTTGTGATAGGTTGAGAAGTTTATCTGGTCACAAGCATGCAGAGGTCACATGAGGGCGGGGTCAGAATTTCAGCTTTTCTGTCATTTCCCTTTTGTGCTTTTTGTGAAATGGCACAAAATCCATATAGTGTCCTCTGTTTCCTTTCACAACCTTGAAAGAAAAGTAACTGTGTTGAGAATTTTCAACATTAACATGTCAGACTGAGATATTGCGTTATTCCCAGTCTTTTAAATAAAAGTCAGTTAAAAGAAATCTAGATGTTATCCTTTGACGCTGCTTCGAGGACACCGATAAAGGAACTACATATTGACCTGTTCCAACGAGCATCTGTTTCTCTGGGGACTAAAAAGGAGGTCACACACATTCAACAGCCACGGGCACCCACTGGCATGACATATGGGGGTAGAGAAAAAATTTACTGCCACTGGAACAGTTGTTAGTCTTCCATGGCTATGCCATAATCCCCCCCCCAACTCCCACCCACACCTGCAATGAAGCAGATAGTTCAAAAAAATCCAAGAAAGGAAATCCAAGGGGGGGGTCAGGATATCTCAGAAACAGGCTGGCATTTAGCATCGCCTTTCCAGACCCCCCTCACTTGATTGAGCCATTATTGCTCTTTGCAGGGAAAAATTTAAAAGCATTTTCCGCGCCAGAATAAGAATGCATTCTACCTATTATGAATGAAAGACCCAGCAATTAAATGCAGTCCAAAATTATCCTGATGCTGGTGATTAATGTCCGCGAGCGACATGGCTGAAACGTCAAAGTTTTCCCCAGTTTCACTCCAGGCTGTTCTGCTTTAAAGATTCTGCCACAAACGAGTTTGGTTAAGGAATCTCCTACCACTTTCTGCAATTAACTTTAATTATACGAGTGCCTTTTGTTCGGAGGCCATAGTGAAATTGATTGTGAGCTGTCAGTTGCAAAGATGATGGTTATACACGTATCTGACCTGCAGCTACAGATTCAGATACTATGTATTAGTTATTCTGTCCATTCATCTTCCATAAGCATTTATGCAGTACAGGGTCACAAGGCACCTGAAGCATGTCCTAGTCAGGACAACCCATAATAATAGTGGGACTCCCAGCAGGGGGTGCTGGTCCATTTTAGCTCTTTTATAAGAGATAATACAAAAAAAATATTATGAACTCATACTGCCGGGTCAAATAAACATACCGTTTAATAAACGTATTATGCAAAAAATAATGGAAATAAAATAAAAGACAAAATGTGGAACTGAAGGTTAAAATCTTGCTCATTGGGACACCATTTGCAGGAAGTTTTGTTAATATTTAACAATCTGTGTTAACAGCTGCTCCAGGTGAGTAATTTTCACAGGCGGTTCACTGCCTAGAATCTTGGGCCTCTCTGTGTTGACACAGTAACTCACACTCCTGTCCAAATATAATAAGTGACATACCTGTGCTGCTATAGTAAACACCCACCTCTGTGCGGACATGGTAAACACACCCTTGTGTTGACACGGTGACTGATGCCCCTGTGTTGACACAGTAATTCACACCCCTGTGTTGACACAGTGACTGAAACCCCTGTGTTGACGCATTGATGGAAAAATAACAATCTACCTTCTATTTTTTCCCAAGGCTGGGTGGGAACTGTTGCAAATTAGGGTCCTGTTTCCCTTCTGTCTGCTATTCAGCTCAGGTCCCGGCAGCGACGCGGTCTGTCACGTTTGCCGAAACACTGCCCGGGATGTCCGTGAGGCCCTGTCACCTGGGTGGTTAGCCAGGTGATTTTTATTTCCAAGTGGTGCCTGTTTGCCTTGTACCGAATACCCCTCACGGGTCGGACATCTCCTCAACACCTCAGAGAGCCCTGCCATCTCTTTCAGGACCTTGGCAGACACCATGGCTCATTACGAGTGCGACAATAATGGCAGCAGCGATGCCTACGTGTTTTAAATTTATCATATGATGCCAAGTGAGTTATTTTTAGGACAGCAAATCGAGTGTTTTTTCCTTGTTTCCATATCTGTCTGCATGGCTTCTCTCTGTGACATTTCTCTTGGGATTGGGGGAGTGGCATTTGCTATAACTATATTAACCTGTTCCCCAAAACAGTCATGGCTCCATAAAAAAACCACTGAATATTCTGCAAAAAATAGGAGCCCCCCTGTGGGAAGCAGGCAGATCCTGATTGCCTGGGGTGGGGGGGGGCTAGTGGTTAAGGACAATGACCCTGAAGATTGCTGCTTCAGCTCCCAGGCTGGGCTCTGCTCTTGTACTCTAGTGCAGCGCGATAACCCAGATCCGCTCCAATGAATTACCTTTCTGTCGAAATGGCCAGTGAGCAATAGTCCTATTGGGCACAAGTACCAGCTAAATATAAATGCGATTACATTGGCAAAAAAAAAAGCCTTAAACGTCAGCGGAGATTATCTGTAATTATGTTATTATATCAAGCTGCAAAATGTAGCTGAATTGTGGTCAGACACTCGACAGAACGAAATTATCCCGGAGTGTTCGTGTTGGCGAAGTAATCCAACAGCCCACACCGAATCTTTACTGAGAGAAGAGCAACTTCACTGGCGACCTTGAAGTCCTTCATACAGAATCAGTTTCCAAGCAGCTGTACGTTAAAAAGATCATAGACCAAACCAAATGAAAGACGAAAATAAAACGCCCCGGCAAATGCATCTAGCTAGTAAGACTGCGTCCTTCTCGGGCAAACTTGTGAAGTTGTGACAGCGCGATCGTGAAAATTCAATATATCGTTATACGTTTGAAGGAATGTCACAAATGACTGCCAGACAGTCGCGTTGCCGCGAGGATCCTTTAAAGTGAAATATGTCTACAGCAGTTTATTGCTCACGGTTTGATTTACCGTGACGGTTGTAGATCAGTTTTTAGTGACTCTGCTGAATGAGTAGTAAATGGATACAGAAGGACTCAGTTTGTATCCGCATACTAAACATCTCGAGCGATTTCACGAGTATTCTGGTGGGTCGTGCTTATTATCCAACTAAGGTACCTCAATCATTTTTATTTTATATACTAATTTCAACGTTTATTGTACAATATTTTATCATACTCCAGAGGTCGTGGCCTAAATCACATTGTTTTACTTGAGAAAAATGATAGAGGTAATTAGAACAGATTTAGGCAGGTAATTTGATGTCTATAATCATACCTGCTGAGCACACAATTTCTTACCGAAACATGAGTACAGAATCACCTGTCATATGCACACCTGCTTAAAAAAACACCTGTTATAACCAGGTTTGTGAAGAAAACACCTGCTCACTCCACTGATTTCTCAAAAAACTAAGCTAGCTGTAAAAGGACTGGCATTTATGACTTTCCCTCAAAGTAACAGGGAGAACAACCTTGAAATTTATGAATGCAAAAAAATGATATTTTAGTTAAAATTAGACTTTGGCAGCCATAGCCAAATTATTAAAATAGAATAAAATAAAATAAAACAAATTATGTTCAGAAGTAAAAAGCCTCAAAAATCAGTCTTGCTGGGATCTGAGGACCAATCCTGTTTTATCAGAAAATGCATTTTTGCATTGCATTGACACTTGTTATGAATGGACGGTGGTCATCTGACTTGAAACCACTTTTCCTGGTACTCGTCAGTTAGCCAGGAACCCAGTATAGCCCTTGTGACTCTTATCTGTGTTGCGTGGGAGATGGTGTGTTGTTATGGAAACCAACCCTGCTTGATCAAGCATCCATTCTGGAAGCGACACTTCAATGACCATTTTATATATGACTGCAATATGGGCTCCTGGGGGAATATAACATTATTATTAATAATAATAATAATAACATCATTAACAATAATAATAATAATAAAGTATTATTATTATTGTTGTTGTTGGTGGTGGTGGTGGGATTTTCACATTCATGGCCTGAAACTCTTAAAAACCTCTTCTTCTCTTCTTTGAAACAAATTCAATCAAATTGAGATTTGACTACTGATTAAAACCGTAAAGTCTCTTCAAAGGAGATGAGACTGGCGGGAAAATATATGGGTTTCAAGAGAAGCGGTGACCTGTTCTAGAATTTATGTTTTAGTTTTGTTCTGAATTTTCTCCTGCAATGTAAACAATGAAACTCTCTGCAAAGACCTTTCTAAGTCTGGGGAGATGGAAAAATACAGAAAATTACACAAAACAACCAACAAGAAGCAATTAATTTGCCCGCTCAGACACAGTTTCCCTCTAATGTGAGGAGGCCTGGCGGTTTGAGTGTTGCTCAAATTAATCGCTAGGTGCTGAACCCATTAGAGACGAAAGTGGGCAGAGCAGTGTTTAGGAGCCTTGCTTCCGGAAAGCTCTTCACATGAGCCTGGTTCACTCTGGCTCCTTCCACACCTCGTGCCTTCAAAGCTGCCTACATCTGCAATTTGAAAACTGCAGAGACACACGCAGTGTCAGTCCTTTCACCATGCTCACGTTTACAGTGAAATGAAATGGCTTTTACATGGAGTCACCATGCTACACTTACCAAAGGCACGATGCAATAACATATACCCTACAGTGTCTTGTTTCCATTTGGCCAGCAGGTGTCGCTGGCCGTCCTGTCCGCCCCGTCTTGTAGCCCCTTAGTCCCTAGTGTGCTTCCCTACTCCCTAGGCCACCGTGTTGCTTAACAGGTTGTTGATTTGTTGTTGGGGTTGTTCTTTACATTTGTTTATATTCTCTTGCTTCAGTATGTGTATGTATTCCCACAGTCCCTTCTGTTTGCCCCCTTCTCTCTGATTGTATTATGTTCGGTTTTTCTTGTTTTAGTTTCCCTTGGTGTCTGAACCTACTGTATCGGTTGATTGACCTCAGCTGCTCCTCGCTGTCCCTGGTTCCATATAGCCCACATCTGGCCCTTGTTAATCCTTGCTACCTGTTTATTTAAGTGTCTGCCTTTGTTCATTTCCTCAGTCTGCCATTGCAGTTGTTACTGCGTGTTTGTAGCGGTGGCTGTTTCCCGGTCTTGCTCCTAGTTTTCGCTCTTTCCCCTAGTGCTTCTTTGTGATTCTTTTAGTTAGCTCTTATTTTTCCTCCTTTGTTCATGACGCCTCATGGTCCCTTTATTTTGTGGTTTTTTTGGTTAACAAACCCTGTTTTGTTATGAGTCCCTCCATGGATCGTCCACCCTTTCCCTTCTTTACCATGATCATCCGTAACAAACCGGATGAATGGATAATATAGACTTATATAATACAGTAATTTAACAGGATTTTTAAACAAGACAGCGCAAAAGGACGAAGCAATAAGACAAAACAGTCAATGAATGGCTTGAGGTGGTTGGTAGGAACTAAAGTACAGAGTAAGGTACATAGATGTATATTAGACGTTTTGAAAGGGAACGGTGACATACTTACCACAGCAGTGTGGTGCCCCAGACAGCAGATCTTGTAGGACCTCTGCTCCACGATATTACCTTCACTGGAGCTGTGAAGCTACTCCTCCAGCTCAGTGCAGCACCAGAGGCCTCAGGGATGTTTCACAGAACATCGAAAAGTTTTCTGAAAAGTGTAAGATTGG
Source organism: Mormyrus hasselquistii (assembly GCA_026779605.1). Taxonomy (NCBI): domain Eukaryota; kingdom Metazoa; phylum Chordata; class Actinopteri; order Osteoglossiformes; family Mormyridae; genus Mormyrus; species Mormyrus hasselquistii. The sequence continues at coordinate 24,076,550 of JAODKE010000146.1, forward strand.
CTCTGCAGAGTAATTTTCTATCAGGTGTTGATCGGAGAACCATTTACAGAACTCTCCATGTGTGTCCAAACACTTTTTGACTTCTGCTGATATTCACAATAATCACACACTCCATAAAACACTCTAAACGCAGTATATTAATAATCGACTGCAGAAGAGCAATGAGCGTTCTGCCGTGTGCAACCACAGTCCACACCTGAACAGGGCTCTGGGCTGACTTTCAGAGAGGTACCCTGGGATGCCTGAATCACAGAAAGCCTAAGACTGATCTTCAGAAAGGTCTCCGGGGAACCATGGACAAGCCTGTGGCTGACTGTCAGTGGATCACCAGAACATTCTTGCTAAAGTGAGATACCTGGGGCCTCCATTACAAAGGCTTTGTATGAGCAAAGTGGCCATAAAACATTTGCACGCACACTTATACAAAAATTTAAGGATTTGTAAAAGCAGAAACATTTTCAATTTTCATAATATCTGATATATTTTTCAACAAATGAATTGTAGATACTAATATATTCATTGCATTAAATCTAAGTTAGATATGTACGTACTGAAAATTCAAAGTGAATATACAGACATCAACACGTGTGCGACAACATGTACGGTGACCTTTTCATTCACGAGGGTTAGGGGTGGGAAATCCCAGAGAATGTGAAGAAATTATCTTCAACTACATAGTGAAGAGGAATATTGGTTTGACAGATTTTAAATCTGCCCATTTTTAAATTATTATTATTTTCATTGGCTCATTGAACTGACGGCATTAACAGCTGCAGTCACGTGCTGCTATGACAACACTCAGGATCATTCCAAGATCTTTTATTGGGGAAAGGCAAATCGTGATCCAAGTTACATGCAGGTTAAGAGCCAGAAGTCAGTCCGAACCAGGTTACTAAAGCCAAGCGAGAAACTGCGGGGATCGTCGTAATGCCAGAAGCCGAGAGATCGTGAAGCCAGGAGATCAGTCCGAAGACAAAGACAGAACGCAGAGGGAGAGACCGCGGGGGGAGATCAGGGCTGGGTTGGATGGGAGCAGGTAGGTTCAGGAGGCGCGGGTAGAGGGAGCCGAGTGGAGCAGAGCGGAGCTGAAACAGACGCATAACCAGCAATACCGAGCGATCTCAGTGCGAGGTTTAAGTAGTCTAGTGGGCGTGGCTCTGATTGCTTGCAGTCGCCCCTCCCCCCCGTCAAGACACAAGCTGCCGTTCGGCTTTTTTTCGGTCTCTCTTATTTAAGGCTCAATTGTCTCTGAAATGGTATTGAAAATGTAGGATGTCCACATTTATATACATGTGACTTTCATTGCCAAAGTTGGGTAATTAGTCTCTTAAGCGTGCACATGTGCAAATGTTTCTATGATATGGGGGTTTATATCCTGTATGATGTGTGTTGCAGTTTATGCAAGGATTTATAAATCTGACTTTTACTTTTCGGACATTTTCTCTCCCACAGGAATTTACAAACATTCCTTATTAATGAGGCCCCTGGTCCCTGCTGGAGATGACTGATTACTTTCTGGAATATCATAAACAAGCCACAGCATCATCAGCTCAGCACATTCATACCAACATGAATGATAATGGTTTGGCCGCCTTCCCTTTCAGCAGGCTATTATTACTCCAGTGTCAGTTGCATACTATGAAAAGGTAACCAGCAGCTCAGTCAGTCAGTCTGATATCGCCACACATTACTCACAGGTCATGCTGTAGCTGAGTGAGAAATGATTCTGCACGAGGCAAATTTCAGATCCAGTAGCGTGCGAAAGGTGTCCTGCATGAGTTTGGTGTGAGACCAAGTACGGCTCTTTTTGTTTAATCCAATCAATTTTCCACTTGTGGTCTAATGATAGAGAAGCACCACAGCTGAGAGAGGAGAAAAATGGGAGCAGGTAGAGGCGCATTGTTATATAAAAGGAAAAACTTTGTCACGAAAACACAACGAGCAGGAATTACAAAAGCGGGCAGTGAACGATGTGTGAGGAGCAGCGGTACTGCAGCAACCCGCGCGTGGTAATTAAACAAACCCGCTTCCATGCGGCACGGGGAAATGCCATGGACTGCCTCACCACGCGGACAGCAATTACCGTAAGTGCATCAAGGGCCCTGATGAGAGGCAGCTTTTAAGATGACACTTTGGTCCAGCCCCGGTAAATGGACGGTGACTGCTCTGCTCTCGGCATCACAGGAAGAAGAATCAAGCAGCACTGACATACCGGTACAGCGGTTACATCACGGGCGGTCTGCCTCAGGTTTTGAGTGCAATAGCAAATAGCTACAGGTCAATTAAATTTTTTTTTTAAAATGACCCCGTGGGTCTATTAGTATAACAGAATGCTGCTATAGAAAGGGAGATGGGCCAGGGTATGTTAAATGAGCCCCCCACCCACAGAAAAGATTGACCACCAATTAAGTTGATGGGACCCACATGATCTGGAGCGAGCGATCACCTCAACCACATGTATCTCCATCCAGCCAATAATAGCTCTACATTTTCTATAAAGGAGGAAATGGTGCATTGTGGGATGCTGTCGGACACTTGCCGCTGTCTTCAAAGCGCTTTGTGAAGCCTTCTGTCAGCAGGTTGAATCAACGAAATGAGTGTTCTGGCCCTACCCCACCCCCATCCCATCTCCGTTGCTAGAATGAACTTGTTCCTGTGGGACCTGTTGATTATTCAGGGTGTGTTTCAGTCCACCAACCATCAGTAGACCATTAGCTCTGCATCTGCAACACTGGATCTACAGAACAAATGGGCTTTGTTAATTGTCATTATCATGACGCATAGCCAGCAGATCCAAAGAGAGTGTCCAGATTAATATCCCTCCACCTTTACCTTTCTGAGAAAATGCAGTTCATAAATACTGGAATTAAAAACATATTAATATGCTTCCTCAAGTCTCTGGAGTGAGATAATCAACCTAAAAAACAGTATATCATATGCGACATTGTTTGAACCAAGCAAGCTGTTAATGTTGGCCTAGGAGCTATAACTGAAGTATTTCTGTGATTAAATTGAACATTTTCTCATTGTGCTCTCTGCCCTAATCTGTTCCCCGTTTATCCATTTACGTTGCATTTTCATTTGTTTTGCAGACACTTTTGTCCATAGCGACACAGAGGAGAGGCAAATGGCACATCGGAAACGTACAGCGGTCAAGGATTCGACTCGGCAGAGCAGCTAGGCTGAGCTCTGCTTCCAGAGAAAATGCGAACCTAATAGCATTACTTTCTCTGGCCAGAAAGTGTAGCATTAAGAGCATTCAGGGAGCGCAGAGCGGCGTCAGGTTCTTAGAGGGACTAGAACAGATGAGTCTTCAGGCGCTTCTTGAAGGTGGAGAAGGACTCTGTCGACCGGATGCGGCGTTCATCCTCCATTTGGGCCCACCGCCCCTCCTCCATGTGCCAGATCTCTGGATTCCCTCCCAGTCACTTGTAATAACACCAGACTCCGCATGGGTGGATGGGGGGGGGGTGGTTTCTTAGGAAGTTGCTTTGAATCGTGTCACTATTGTCCAATCAGCTTCCCGTGTTGGTTTTGGAGGTCGCTGGGAGGGGAGATTCACTGTGAACAAACAGCGGGGATACAGTCACAGTGGGCCTAGTCAATGCATCCTTCCCTCTCACTTTTAACAGGGTTTTCTCTGTCAATAAGGAATGCCCACGTGTCTCCCCGATACACAGCGATTCCAAAAAAGGGCTTAAAACGCGAATGACTAACAATCGCGACACCGGGGGGAACCGATCCCCTTCCCAGCACATCAGAATCCCGGGCACATGTGAAGTTGGGAACACGTTACGAAATCAACACTCTTGCTTTTTTATCCCCCCATCGTACCCCTCCTTTATTTCAAAGAGAATAAGGCATTAAGTCTATCTTTGATTAATGCCGTCTCTGCCCTTCCCGCAGCAGAATGCTATCGTAGACGCTCTGTGCGCCGAGAGCGAAAGCATGACAGAAATCAATCCCTTTTGTTTTTCAATTCGAGGCGAAATGAAATAGGAAAGGCGAGCTACTTATCGGGATGTAACAAAGCGAGACCGTAACGGTAATCTGCCACCATGATGGGATTACAATAGGGCAGCCAGTAGGACTCGACTTTGGATTTTCTTGAGCCTATGCAACTGTAACAGCCAGAGAGAGTCACAGTTACAGTAGGGATTTAATATAGGCCTCAGATGGTCATGAATATGAATGGCAGACTGGTGAACGGGGATCTAACCCTCCTCAAGCTAGCCCCTCCCCCGAGGTAGCTTTTGGCTTCCTTAAACTCCTCAGAGCCATATAGACTAGCACTGGGGGTACATGCTAGTTCATGCGGAGGGACTGTCACTTTAATAGTTACTCGGCTAATTAATATGCATGAGCGTGCTGAGCAGGAAATCGTGTCACCAGGCCCGAAATCAAAACGAACGTCCCCAAACCTACAAACCCAGTATTGTGAGAGATTTACTCAGCTATCTGTCCCAATAATCCCTCAAATATTGAATAATACATCAAAACATATCTATATTATTAATAACCACCCCAACCCTGTAAACAGTTGGAAGATGGGTGGATGGGTGACCACTCCTTTTCTGTACTTTTCCATTTGTTTCTACTCATAGCTGCTGTGTATATATCGATTATCAAAGGAAATAATTAAAATAAATGCTTAGGAGGGATTATCTTTATTTGCAAATTTGATATACTGTATATTAATGTGTGTGCATGTGTGTGCTTGTATATATGGGCTTGTCTTTATATAGGGGGTTTGTCTAGGTCTGTGAAATAACCAGTTTAATTCACATCCCATATCCCCTCTTTTTCCACATCACCCTACAGGTTCATCTCCTGCTGCCTTTCAGAAGACAGCAAATCTTCAATTACCCTCTGAAAACCTTTGGCTGGCAAGGCTTCCTGGGATCCTCTGGTGAGAGATGACCGCTCACAGACCCAGCAGGAGGCAGCCACCAATCAATGTTTGGATAAAGGTCACATGACCCGAGCTCCACCTTCTTACATGTACAGATATTTAACTACAGAGAAGCCTCTCACACTAGTTTCTTAATCCGATCTGCCAACAGAGCCACCTGAGTCAAGGTTATTCATAGAAACCATCAAACGTCCCTCAACTTCTAGGAGACAGAATTGAAAGAAAACTGTTTTTGGGACCCTTCATCTGGTCTCAATGTCAGTTCTCCGCATATATGGTGTGGAGAGGAAGTACTGTAGAGTGCGATACTCAATACAATGTTTCCAGACTGGGCTTGTCAGATGCAAACAGGCTACAGTCCTTGCTTGGAGAATTCATTCATAAATATTGATCATGCCCTGTTTAGGAACAGAGCTTTTTTTGAAAGTAATGGGACGGCTATAGCTTTTGACTTGAAGACATCGTTTTATAAAGTCATACTCCCTGTCACATCAAATAGTTTGGCAAGGTGCACTCGCACTGTGTTAAATTATTCAAGAGTGTTGACTTAATTTGCGAGAGGATGTGTGACTGCAGTCGGTCACGTATGAGACAGGGTTTCTCATGCATTATGGAGCAGTATCGTTTTCACATATCAAAGGCATTTTTTATTTCCATG
>JAODKE010000146.1:24091571-24103790 GCA_026779605.1 Mormyrus hasselquistii
ATACCCAAAGACCAATGCCCTGATATACCCAAAGAGCAATGCCCTGACATACCCAAAGAGCAATACCCTGATATACCCAAAGAGCAAAGTCCTAATACAATCAAAGAGCAAAGCCATGATATACCCAAAGACCAATGCCCTGATATACCCAAAGAGCAATGCCCTGATATACCCAAAGAGCAATGCCATGATATACCTAAAGAGCAAAGCCCTTATATACCCAAATAACAATGCCCCAATATACACAAAGAGCAAAGCCCAAATATAATAAAAGAGCAAAGTCCACTGTGCTCCCCCCCCCCCACTCAGTTTAAAATAAAATACGAATCACTCTTCTACTATGTGGACAACAAACTCAGATGTCCGCCAGCATTGTATTTATTTTTTTATTATTCTTTATTGCTTGGCTGTACGATGTCATTCACAGCTGTCATTCACAGCTGTCATTCACAGCTGTGATTAACTTTGCAAAAACACTGAATTCTATTAATCTTTTGAAAATGTGCTTCATTTCACAGTGAGGTATGAGTTTAGTACCTGTATCTACTTACTTGGTTGCTGGTCACTGTAACCAGGAAGCCAGTACTACTTTTTGGCATTGCGGTCAAGCTGACTGAGATCTTACCAGGCATAATAACACAAGATTTCACTGAAAGATTTGGCCTCACCAACAACAATGATGTCATAGGGAAGAGCATGTACTGTATTGTAGGACTATTTGAAGGTTTTACAGTATAACAACAGCCACATAAAATCACATTTCTCACTCACCAGGTTATCTGTATATGCATTTCATAGGTCATCTGGTCTATGGTCCACTCTATGGTCTTTTTAAGTTCGCATTTCTGGCGTTTCCGTAGGTCTGAATATTGTTCAAACACCGTTGACGGGTTTGACTCCAACATTCCCCTTTGCAATCCGTCATTTGCACAGGTGTATGATAACAAACTAAAACCCAAAGGAACCTCCCAAATGCCACATGTGTCCACGAATATTGCAACCACAAAATACCACCAAATGCCAACAACTAATTTGCGAGCTAGCAATCGATCTTCAAAGAGCGGGCCAGACTCATGAGCATTTCGGGTAGGTGACAGCCATGGTAGACGCCTCTGAGTCATCTTTTAACTCCTTTTCAGCTGCTAGTGTGGAAAATTCTAGTACATTAACCAGTAATGAATATTGCCACCAGGAGGTGGTGAAATATAAAGAAATAACCACTATTATTAATTTTCAACACATAGGTTGTGACCTTTAAGATCTGACTCTGAGATGTTTGACAAGGTAAAACAGGGTGATGTTTGACAAAGCAAAACAGGTTTAATTAAACAAAGTTTAATTAAAAATGAGTGTGAAACACTATACAGCTAATGACCTACAGCTTTTTAATGAATATCCCCTCAGATGTGACTCTTCATTGTACTTCCTTCTAGTGACCAGGAGGGTTATAGCTGAGAAAGGGAAAAAAAAAACAGACTCCGAGGTTGTCACACCACAGAATTATATCCTTACACTATGGACTCTGATATCTTTTCACTTCTGACTACTGGGTCCTTACACTACTAACTCTGAAGTCCTTACACTATAGACTATGATATCTTCATACAGTACTATGGTCTCTGACATCCTTACACTACTGACTACCAGGTCCTTACACTGCATACTCTGAGGTCCTTACACTATAGACTACGAAATCAACATACTACAGACTCTGAAATCCTTACTTTACTGACTACTAAATCCACCACTAATTCTAGTGTCCTTACAGTACTAACTGCATTTTTACACTTAAAAGTATTTATTTTTATATTTATTTCTATTATATTGTACCCAGGCATTTTTCTATGGACAGCAAAGTAAGAATTTCATTGCACAGAGAAATGCAATTTTTTACTGTACATATGCCAATAAACGCTTTGAATCTCGAATAGTCTTTACATTACTGACATGTTGGTCCATTCACCATTGGCTCTGGTGTACTCACAGTAAAAACTCCAATGGTGTGACACTACTGATAGACGTCCTCACAACATAGACCTAGATGCTGATTCTAGTGTCCTCACAGTACTGACTGCAATTCCTTTGCACTACTGACACAGAGGTCCGTACGCCATAGACGCTGGTGTCCTCGCCCTGCTGACTCTGTAGTACCAGGCACACCACAGCCAATAGCAGGTGACATGCTGGGATACACATCTTACAAAAACAACAAATCTGATGGAGCCAAGCAGCAGTAGGATGTGACCGACAATCCCCCTCACGTCCATGCAATGGTGCAGAAAGTTTGACAGCTGGACTTACACAGTTATCTTTCCACTCTGTTCAGCAGTCACTTCTGTTATGTGATTCCAGGTTTATCAAATAGGAATAGCCTGCATTTACAAAGAGACATGACTGGTGGTACCATTAATGATTTGCTTAATTTGTACAACCTCTACAAATAGTCTTTGTGTGTTTCTATGTGTGTGTATACAACTTCCACAAATAACAGTCTTTGTGTGTTTCTATGTGTGTGCATGCAACTTCTACAAATAACACTCTTTGTGTGTTTCTATGTGTGTGTATACAACTTCTACAAATAACAGTCTTTGTGTGTTTCTATGTGTGTGTATACAACTTCTACAAATAACACTCTTTGTGTGTTCCCATGTGTGTGTGTGTGTGTGTGTGTGTATGCTTGTGCATCTGGTCCAGGTATACATTACATTTTGGGGACCATTTTTCAGTCCCCACAAAATAACCTCAATTTTATACAAAATTGTGACTGTAATCAAAAAACTAAAAATGTCAGAAGTGTTGTATTTTGTTTGGTTACTTATGGTTAAGGTTATGGCTGAGTAGGGGTTAAGGTTGTCATAGTTAGCATTAGCATTTTTCACATAGAAATGAATTTGCGGTCCCCAAAAAACATATGATCACACGTGTGTGTGTGTATATGTGTGTGTGTGTGTGTGTGTGTGTGTGTGTGGTGTGTTTGTGTGTGAGCACGTGCACACGTGTGGGACTAGAGTCTCCATCGGAAAGTGAACCTATTTTCCATCGGAAAGTGATCATTCTTTCTTGTTAAGAAGACCCCTTTCCCAGCTTCGGCAAGAGCCAGCGACGGGACTCAGAGGAGATCAGGGTTAATGATTAAGCCGATAACATGGGCACGTGCAGGGACCATGTTCCTCGTTGCACTAGCGTCTGTTCATTGACTAACAGAGCCCCCTTCTGGCAGCTGGCCCTGCTCCGGAGCGCGTTCTCGATTTAACATTCCCTCTGCATTTCGATTATGCTGCGGCGCGTGACCACGCTCTGATGATGTTACGCAATGCGCGACTCAGAAGAAGAGGAGCGAATATATCGCCCCATCTGTCTTTACTCCTGCCAACTATTGTCTTGTTCTCCTCGTGCAAGACACTGGATGAGAAAATTGTTGCATTAAAATGTCATCTTCAGTCCATTTCATCTAGCAAATATCAAAATGTATTATTAAATCGTATACATGCGGCACTTATGAATTTAAAACTGACCCATGCGAGTTGCTTAAACCACTGATAACTTAATCTCTACTATCACAACCACACAAACAACTGACAACACAAAAGCAGTATTTGGTCCAAGGGGGATTTAAAATGCTGCTGAAGTCGACTTTAAGAGACTTTAACCACAACATTATATTTTTCACCATTCCAGTGGTATAGAGATTTCTCATATAAAACGAACCATCTGGGTCCGATGAGTCTATTTTCTTGAAGAAGACTCGAAAAAAGGTTTCAGACCAGTGTCAGACCACAACCTCCAGACAAGATATTCACTTTCAAGTGGCTCTTAGCTGGGGGACAGCATGATCCCAGAATGCTTTGCTTCCCAGGTATTCAAATTGCTGCTTCTATTCGTCCATTCTTCAGCTCTGGGAGGACGTCTAACTTCACAGGGGGGCTCCTGAAAGATACCTGCATCAAGTATGATAGAACCACTGTGGGACTGCCAGCTTAATCTGAGGAGGATCTGCATTGTTCTAGAGCAATCTAGAACCTATACAATGTTACCCAGGAGGTTCTGCGGCACGTTATTCATGCACAAACTGGGATGCTTGCAAGCTGATAAGGCTGCATAAGAATGTGCTGTATTAGCCTCCTGGCTACCGTTACCGGACCCGTTGAGCCAGCCGTGCCGGTCCCACCGGACCTCAACAGTGACCTGGTATACAATGAAGAGGTGCTAACTTCAAGCCACGGTGATGCAAAGGTTTGAAATAGGAAGCGGGAAATTAATAAGTTCAGGTTCCCAGGATGTCAGACACAGATAATCCACCGGAACCGTGGCATATTCACCGCTCCCCAGGACATTCAATGCTGCAGACAGCTGGAGGTGGAGTCGTCATCTATAAGAGAGGAGCAAGTTCTCTGTCAGGCTGCTGCAGGGGGTCCCCTGCCTAGGGGAGGGGGGCTGATGCATAGACAGGGGTCTCCAGAGGACAGCAGTGCTGCCACTGCGAGTCTCAGAAATCCAAAGGATTGATTTTTTTCCTTAATTCCTCCCTCCAGTCGCCTACCTCTCCTGCCTCTCAAGGTAATCCGGCCTCGTCAAAGTTCAGCAAAGATTCTGTTTACACTTCCAGTCGGATTTGTTTTCTTTTTTTGGCAAATGATATCATACTTAGCCAATATCTGATGCCCATCTATCTCAGGGTTTACAGTTGTCAGAAAAGTGTCACTAAATTTCATCCATCCATCTTCCAGTTGCTTATCGTGCTCTGGACCAAAGGCACACCAGGGTAACCGTTATACCTGCGATTTATATACACCAAGTAGCCTAGCTGCAGGTCTTTAGACTGAGGGGGAAAACCCGAGGACCCAGAGGTAATCCATGCGGCACAGGAAGAACATAAAGACACACAAACACTGAAAAGAGGGGGGATTCGAACCACAACACTACAGGTGTGCAGCTACAGCACTATTCACTAAACAATCTCACTCTGTAAAACATAACAGAGAGCACAGCTCAGGAGGAAGACAGACCTCCTGGAAACATGCGGACGAGGCAGTACTGCCTGCGAAAAGCTAATTTTCATAACTATTTGGCTCACGTGGGAAACGCCATTTAAGTTTCATTGCCCTGTTGCCCGGAGCTTCCTTTTGATACTGAACCAGCCAACCAGCGTGGGCGGTTCAGCCCCGGTGTGGGCAGCAACCAGGCCGGCGGTCGATAGCCGGGTGAAAGTGAGAACCAATAAGAATCCTTAGAGCGGGGTGCAGATGATATCTCACGGGCTTCGATGATCCCATGCATGAGGTCAGGGCTCGCGCACATGCTGCTAGTGCCTGAGCCTCGTCAAGTCATGTGGAAAGAAAAGCATGATGGATCAAACTGTGTTGTTCCCATCAGTTACAGACGCCCCATAATTCTGGCTAGAATTACAGGTCATCATGTTGTTAGTACGGCGATCAAGCTCCCACTGCCTTCGGCTGGGGAAAATAATCAGCACAGAAAAATAACAAAGCGGGCCATTTTGACTGGCACATAGGGGGCGTTTGGAGAAAACTGGTGTTTTCAGCGAAGGGCCTGGGCATCGGCCTGCCCACCCCCCTCCCTTAAAGGGACAGTGACCCATTTAGGAGGCCCGCCCCCATCATCTGACCTGACAGATTGCTCTCACTTATCAGACCCCGCTGTTAATGCTAGCTGGCCGGGCCAATGCTGAGCCGGCAGCTGACGGTGTCACTGAGACCTGTCTCCAGGAGCATCCGTGTGACGAGTGGGAGGGGCGGCCCATGCAGCTTAATTAGCATGCGGCGGAACTGATCGCAATTCAGCAAGGAGGGAGGAGATGCAGCGATGGCCAGGGTGAAGGACCAGCAGTGGGTCTGGAGGTCCAAATGTACCGTCAGATGGAAACACACTGCCCTCCCACTGCTGCTCCCACTGCTGCCAGATGCTCCTGGAGAACTCCACAATTACAACCGTGTATCTCCTGTGCGAACTCCTCTCGCCCCGCCCCCACCAAGCATAATCCATGACCCCTCCCACCTTTAACCTTTACATCAGTGTTTCCCCCAAACAAGGGCACATCGTCTGGAAACCTGCCAGCATTTCGCACCTGCCGCCAGAAAACATATCAGCCTCACATCCACCGCCTGCCCCCACCCCATTGCAGGTAAGAGGGACAGCGGGTGCCCGAAGAGGACCACACTGACTCCGGAGAGCCGTCAGCATGCGGATTCCCTGATGCCTCAATTGCTCTGATGTTTTTTAAAAAAATTTTTTAAAGGTTTCATGGAGAGATTAAAATAACTTTGCGGTGACTCGAATTTCCAAAACATTTTTTAAAAAAAGAGCTTAGGTTAACCTTAAATTGCAGTGTGAAAGAAATAAATTGTAGCCTTAGAGAAGCTCCGGTTGGAACGGATAACAGAACCAAAAGACACAGGGACAGGAAGAAGTGATCCGGGCTTTATTTTGGGAGGGGCTTAGTGAAATGCTGGGGAAGACTTTAAATGACTTGTGTAAGGGGACACAGGAGAACTTGTCATGTGACTTCCTCCTCTGGTATGGCCACACCCGCTCCTGTTTTACACTGAGTGACGCAATAAAATATATATTTTTTAAATTCTGAAGACACACGCATTGCATTGAAAATGAGTGCATGGATATAAAATATATAATTTTAACAAGTCGGGAACAATGTGAGTTGCGGTTTAATTGCAATAATGTTACAGATTGAGCACTGACAAGGTGACAGCATCAGACAACACCCCGCCTCTGTGCCAAACGGGACGTTTCACTGCCTTCAACCATCATCTTACGATTCACCAGGCAACTGTTTAAATGTGTAAGCCTCCCTGCAGTGACATTTAGAAAGTTGGTGTATAGTCCACTTTGATATTTCTATCAGGGCTGACTTTAAAGGTGCAGCCTTGGAAGATTCCCCCAGTTTAAAGAAGCAGGGAGTCTCTGAAACCACTGAACATCCCTCCTTTTTTCAGTTTCATCCCCTTCACAGAAAACTGTGATGTCCTAAAGCCTGGAGGATTGATTTAAATGAGCACTCACAGGCAGCATCTCTTAAATACTGTAAAATACAACAGGCATTGTTAAATTTACCAGATACAGAGGTAACGTAGACCACTGTGCAAGGGGGACTTTTGTGCAGTCATCGTCACTGTAGTAGCCAGGCTCCTCTTTTGGCACAGCTCACTGTCTCAGAATGAGCTGGCATGTTCCCCGCTGTGGTGCATTATGGGTATGAGTAGCACCCCTGATGAAATTTCCCCTTCTGCACAGAACAAATGGGATTTATAGGTTCAAGTCTGGTCTGGAAAGTATGGTGTGATATTCTCGATACAATTTTATATAATATTACATAATTTAATTAATACACACCATCCTTTCATAGTGAGTTTCACTTATAAGAGACGTCACAGGATATAAACCCTGAGTATAAATATAAACTTGTAGTTTGACCTAAGTATGAGCCAGTGCATGTCTTTGCTCCCTCAATCATTCCACTGCACTTTTATATTTCACTGGAGAGAAGAATATTATTATTACTACTAATATATGCAGAGGGGGCCACAGCCACATATGGTTGCCTGCAGCTTTTGGAAAACTCCCAAAAAAATTCCTATTTAATTTCTTATGGCAACCCCACAATATATGGGAACCGTGATGGGGAAAATCATGACGCAGAAAGGTCAGGTATAAAATGGCCTTTACCCACAATTAGGGTTGCCACCCGTTTGGGTTTTCCCTGGGGTTGTTCTCTTTTTTTGAGCAACTATCTATTCTTTCCTGGGAGACAAATGTCCTGGATTTTTGTGAACATGTGCATCTAATTTAGAATTTTGTCGTTTCTGTTAAGGATCTGGACAGGTTTGGCGTGAGGTCGAGGCATCGTTCAGGCAGAAATGTCAACATCCCACTTGCAGCTCAAAGGACAAACGGGGTTTATTAACTGAACTAAGAAACACAAAAAAAACACTAACAAAAACAAAGGACCACGAGGGATCAAAAGTAAATGGGGATAAGCAAGACAGGTAAGCAGAACATACATCTAACACCAAACATTAACAATCAACGAACCACTCAGGAACTGAACAGAAGCAGGGACTTAAATACTGAAACTAAAACTGGGTAACAAGACTAACACAGGACAGGTGAGACTAATGAACAAAGACTGGGAAAACAGGTCACAGGTGAAACTAATTAACTCAAAAGGAGCAAAACAGGGAAGAATCTAACACTGGGAGTAAGAAAATCCAATAAAACATAATTAAGGCTCAAAACAAGAAACCAAAACAGAATACAAAAATCGCCAGACATGGGAACTAAAAAAACTCATAAAGACACACTAGGGAACAAAATAACAAAATAGAGGAGGCAGGATTCGGGACAATGAACGGGACAAAGGAATTTGCAAGTAGCATCATATTCAACACGTTGAGCCATGCAGCTGACAAGAAACAGGGGAAACACAGAGACTGACAGGAGGGACAGGATGGTCAGCGACACCTGCTGGCCAAATGGGGAAGGGACACAAAAGACTGAGACAACAGGAGCTGACCCTGATAGTTTCAAGCCCTCACTTGGTTTCCTTCTACTGCTATTTTTCTTTCTTCCTGGTCATGTTTACATATCCAATCCTGTGTCCATAAATGGTTTAACATGGGTAAAATACAGCAACGATTAGCCATGTCTATACCTATATTTGATTGGTTGCAGAAATACCAAGCTTACCTTGTTACCTAGCAACCGTGCGGGCTGTCAATCTGCCACACGCACCCACATCCATGACCCATCGTGTATTAAATTGATAGAGGTAACGTTACTTTAAAAAAAAACTTTGTATTTCTTCTTTCAGTCTTTCAGTTTTGTGAACCTGGGGGAGTGATGGGCGGGCGACCAGCGACAAAGAAGAAACGATTTACCACGTACAACTGAGAATGGGTGAAAAAACTTTTCTGGATGGATAAAACACAAACAAAGAAACTTGGGAGAAATTGCACAAAGCAGAATTTCCCACTTAGCTACATAACTTAAGCCAAGCATGAAAACTGTCCAATAGGAGGAGAAGTAAGCAGCCTTCCTATTGGATAATCCTTTCATTTGGAGTAAGTTATCAGGCTAATGAAAAAATACTGCTTTGTGAAATCCCCCCTCCCCTCCCCTTCGCCGCCACTTATATTTTGTGTCCAGCAAAAAATTTTAGTTAAAGAACAAAGTAGGGAGTGCACCTTTGGGCATATAAGGATTAGGTTTTATAATAAATTATAGTTAAATAATACATATTTACTTGTTAAATAGTGACAGCAGCACAATTAGGAGGGGGAAACAGTGACGAGTAACAAATATTAACATAGTATATCTGCAAAACTGAGTTAATCCCACCACCCACAAAAAAACGTCACAATTCAAAGGTGGCAACCCTGCCCACAATTCCTGCAAGGTCCCTCCTGCAAGGTCCCTGGCCATTCACTTCCAACATTCTGATGCGACTTTCCCAGTTCAGGAATCCAGGCTTACCCATAATACCTCCAATAGATATGACCCAGGTTACGGGGGGGTTAACTAGATTTGCCGTGACCGAAACGCTCCTTCGGTCGGCTCATACCAATAACCACAGCGGCTAATCGCTTTACTAACATTCCGCCATTTATTCAGCAATTTGAATGTAAATGGCTCCGATCGCTGCGGCGGCCTTTTCCGTGTCAATGGACGGTGAGACAGACAGCTGCTGAAGCAAAAGCTGCATTTCCTCCTTCACATGATATAACCTGCAGCGACCCGAGTGCATTTATGAGTCACATCCGAAACCCGAAGGAGCAGAAAAAGACCCAAAATAATGGAATGGGGGGGGGTGGCATGACAGGCACTTACAGAGGAAGTCACCCCTGCGATGCCATCATTTCATCTTCCCGAAGAAAGAGCGATGGAGAGGCGGGTGTCCCCACCTGGGATGGCAGGTCGATCCTGCCTGGGCGGTCATGGTCTGGATGGCAGGAGTTTGTGTCTCGTGGAGAAGAAAGTTCCGGAGAGAAGGTACTGAAAACAGAAAAGTCAGAAAGAAGTTTATTTCTGTTGAACCCAAACATTTCCCCAAATCCAAAGTGCTTCATTCCACACTAGCTCCTAATTAATTAAGAACAATCAAGCTCATTACTGATTGATGTCTTGAAATTTTTTAATTTGAATAATTAAATTTGAATTGAAATGGATTAGCGCAAAACTTGCCTTATTTTCCCAACCTAAACCCAATTACTGCTAGGTATCCTTTTAATGTTAAAACACAACTATATATAATGATAAGAAAAATATTTTTTGAATGTATGATGCAGTGATTATTAATTAATTTTCATCAATAAATAATTATGTTTCTAGCTCTTCGGCAATTAAAGCACCATTGAACTGCATAACATATAAATTAGTAAATATGACTGAAGCTAAATTTTGGTTGATACATGTTTACTTGCAGAGTGTCGATTAACAGTTCCTTAACAATAACAGGAAGTAGCAGTATCAGAAAATAATGAGAATTGTAGCCATAACACAGACAATAAATAACACAAAATGGCACAGGAATTTCATCACAAAACAAAAGGCTAATGAGAGCCACAGTATTAGAGTGTGTACACGGACAGCGGTCTAACCTGCATTGGCCACGTATCTTATCGCTGACAGCTGCTGAGAAACTTTATGACTTACAGGTATAAACTGACTGAATTCTGTGGTTTGAGTGGCGATTGTTCAGTGCCAGCGGTCGGAGAGGGGGCTGTGCTGGATGATGGCATCTGCACATGGTAGAAATTTCAAGGGGGGGGGGTCCTCTTGTTTCATTTTTGGCAATCAAGAGGTGTTCCAGTTGCGTTTCTTCAGTAAAATTCACCGATCGGTGGGTCAAAGCAAATTTCGAGCGGGGCTGAAATATGTCCGTTTTAATTTTACAAATTTGAACCCATAATTTTTGTGGCTGTGTGTCTGTCCTGGTGATGATGTGTTCGACAGCCGGTGCCCCCCAGCTGGGAAGGTCCCATTCGCAAAGCGATGCATCCATGGAATGGTCTCCACCTGTCGCAGGTAGGGAGGTCCGACGGCTACGTCAGGATTTTCCTCAGGTGACTGGGGGAACAAAAGAACCACTGGGGGATTTCATAGTCTGCAGGTGATGAAGTCCAAAACCAAGTCACACATAGTCTCCAGAGTCCCGTAAATTGGTAACAAGCCTGGAAGGGATTACAGTTTCATACAGACTGTCGTCTATAAACCGAAGTCTGACGTGGGAGTTTATGCTACCCACTGCGTCCAATTGCAATAGAGCAGCAGAGAAATGGGGTCCTCTGTGGACTTCATAGAAGCACATACTGTATCACATTATTTAGATCATGCAACACATTGAATTCATATTCTAATCAAAATGAATTGATAGTATTTAGTAATTAAAATTATGTTGATTCATTGTGTCCAGAGAACCAAATCATGTGATGAAAAGCATTACTTTAATTAGCTAATTGATTAAACGCTCAGCTGAACTCAGCACATGGAGGGTGTGACTGGAACCAGGATCAGGGACCAGGATTTACCACACAGGGGAGTCCATGTGTTCTCACTGTCCCATCTGTAGCTGTACTCCAGGGTACAAGTATGCGCTAAATGCTAGCAGTGCAATAATTCTGTAACGTGCATGTGCTAATAGCTAAACATGCACCTTGTGCTGTGGGGCAGAAGCACAGATGTTTTCTACAGCAATGAACGAGAATGTGAGCTGTGACAGGATCCTCCACTTGGAATCTGCCATGCACCAGCAGGGGGTGATCAGCAGTACACAGCCACAAGGTAACCATGGGCTCCTCACGCTCAGCCCCAAGGAGTGCCAACAGGACACAGTTGGTGGCCAATACTGGGCCAAACTGGGGGCAGGATAGTCTACCCCCAGCAAGGCTCAAAGCCAATGATGGGAAGGTCAAGGAGAACGGTAATGGCAGGTCAGCAGTCTCTACTCACTCTGCGCTGTGAACAGACAGCCTGGAGGATGACTGAAGAACCTCTCTCACATTGGGGGGAGAGGTGCTTCCCCCAAAATGACCACCACAGCCCCCTGTCACTATCTGTCATTTTGCATATTTCCCCCCACTGCCCAAACAAACCTTTACCCACCAGGCCTACTCCCCCCCCCCCCCCCCCCACACCCCCCCCCCCCCCCCCCCCACCCCCCCCCCCCCCCCCCCCCCCCCCCCCCCC
>JAODKE010000146.1:24116252-24127756 GCA_026779605.1 Mormyrus hasselquistii
CCCACCCAGCCAAGCCCAGCACCGCCCTGCCCAGCCCAGCCAAGCACCTGCCTAGCCCTGCCCAGCCCCGCCTAGCCCAGCCCACCTGGTTTAATGAGTTAAAGAAAGTAAGCTAACATTTGTTTTAGTGACTGTTTAGTCCTAGTTTAACAAAACTAAGGAATCTTTATATTTTTTGTCTATTATGGAGACGCTTTTGTAAGAAAGCAGGGCCCGCCAGTCCCTGGAGGAGTTAGGTGCTAAGGACCTTACTCAGGGGCCTAATGGTGACATCACTCTGCAAACGCTGGCATTGATCACAGGCACAGCATCCTAACCTGCTGAACCACACTACTTTATTATTAAGCTTAATAAATGATGCTCTTTTTTCCTGAACCTTGAGTGTTCCTAAAACAACAAGTCGGGTCTGACGTCACACTATTTGATATATTTATAACTCTTTGTGCAAAAAAATGCTAGCATCAGCATCTGATTTGCCCTTGGGCTCTAGTAACACCTCTCCGTTGCAGGTTGATGTCTGAGTGACGTCAGGCCTGAAACTCACATGTCACCTTGAGCTCCGACTACGCCTGCAGCCATCTCTGCATACCACGTTGCTCGCTAGCGCCACCATCGGGACATAGGTGGCATTGCACTTTTGCCGGTCGGCTGCACACATGGGGAATCAGCAAGCATGAGGAATCGACCCCGGGGGTAGCTTGCACCCCACTAACCTACAACCTGCGCATGTGACAAGGGGGCAGGGCACGAGTCTCTGGAACAAAACCGTCAGGAACTTCAGATAACACGCCTCTGATATGCTGCTCGTAGACGCTGCCCTCTAAATCCCAGCACTTTCTGAAAGCATCTAATCTTTCACCTCTAATGCATCCCAAAAATGCATTTTCTTAATTAATTTAATACCACCTGATTCATAGCGAAGGCTCCCTTTGTTCTTTAAAACATGACACGCAAACAAGAAAGGGAATGAATGGCCGGATCAGTGAAGCAGGCAGAAATGAAGATTTTTCTATTACAGGGAATATGGAAAACATGCCCGAATCCTGAGCAAATCAAGGATCTTTTGTTCTTCGTCTCATTCCGGAACCGGATCTTGGAAAAGCCAGTCATGCCATTCGGCTCGAGATCACCTGCAAGCAGGGTTCCGAGGAAGCACGTAATTTGAAGTCGGCACGTAATTTGAATCGCAGATCATGTGAAGCTGGGCTCCAGTGTGATGGAAGATTCCACTTCAGCGTTTATTAACTTAGCGGATTGAGTAATTGAGGTGGGGGGGAGAGTTTGTCGCATAATTGAGTTGACCTTATCTGATATAACAGGCAGCGCAGCTTTAATGAAGTGTGTTTGACACTGCCTCCACCCCCCACCCCCCCCCCCCAGGCCCCCACAGGCCCCCACACTCTAAGATGGTTGACATATCATTCATGTTTACTTATCTTCTTCATCTTTGGCCTGTTCTGTTTGCTCTGCTTCTCGCGCAAAGTCTGCTGTGTGTGCGTGCAAGTGAGTAAAGCCACACACAAATATACAGCAAGCAAATACATACAGTATATGTATATATGTATGACAAACAGCTGGGCAACAGTTAAAGCCAAATTCGAATAAATACACAGGAATTGACACGATTATTTGGTGCTCTGAAAACCACCGGGATGACTGCCACGACAGATTGGTGGGGGAATCACGCCACACAAATGGATCCCATGACCTGCGCAGATATAAATACTACAAAGGGAGCCGTCCATGATGGACAGAGAAGCTTTGGCTTGGAATGATCCTTTTTATCATCCTTTACAGGCATTAGAGCCAAACGAGGGTGATATATCCAAACACGGGTTTATTTAAAACGCTCTGCAACTGACCCTCATTCTGTTTTATTTTATTTTTTTTTCTAGTCGAGCCTCGGAGAGTGGGTGAAAAAAAGCTTAGAAAATGTCACATTTCTCATAAATTCGGACAGAATGAAAGATTTTTTTTCCCCCTCTGGAAGGCAGCATTATTATGGTAAAATATATGTCATCTGCCTTTTTATTATTTTGGAGCCATGTCCCTGGTGACTTTATTTTTGCATGGTGTAAGTGGGGTAATGGGACCCGAGCCCGGGGTGGCACATGCAATTCTGCTTGTTCCCGGGCCAGGGCCCGCCCCCCACACGAGCTTTTCGGAGGGAAAAGCTGGCCCGGGCAACCGGACGCCACGGCGCCTTGTACCCAGATCCCCAGCTGCCCCGGCTCATGGTGTGCCGCTGTCCGCTCGCCATCTGCACAGGCGGCGTTGGCAGCCGACGCAGGAAACTGGCGTTGTCACGGTGACCCACCGTCACAGGGACGGTTGCCGTAAACAAGCCACTTTAAAGGCATGGTGAAGGCGGCTCTTTTTCGCTTCCAAAACAGCAGCTATAAAACATGGCCCTCGTTACTTATGCCCCCGTTATATCCAGCAGCACTTGCATGCCAATTAATCTTGATCATTAGCAGAAACGTGATGCTGGAACTGAGCAAGGCGCTTGGCTTTGAAGCCACGGCATGCAACGGCTTCAAACCGCTCCACTGCTTTTCATCAATTCAGACGTTTTCTCTTTAAACGTTTCTGCACCTTTGCGCCCCCCAGCCCCCACCCACGCTGGTTTCCCATATGTCGTATGTCTTTGTTCAGGCTTAATTGTTTTGCAAACCAAATGACTGCTCTACCACCGTTTGTTTTCTCCTTTTCGTGTAATGCCTTCCTTTTCGATCTGCTTCAAAGCCGCTAGCAACAGCTCGGCTAGTTTTCCTGAAAATTCACCCCTAATGTTTGTTTTTTTTTTTTTTTTAATGAGTGAGAGGGGACTCGTTAATGACACGACCCCACGCCGGTGTCTCCGCCTTCTCCAGACGGAGCCGCCGTTTGTTTACTCGCTCTGATATTTCCTCTTTTATAGACCGTCGCTCCTGGCACAGAAGTGTGAAGCGATACATCCTGTCGTCTCTGTACCGGGCAGAGACCACGAGGGCTTCTTGCAGATGCCGTGTGCGGTGGAGGCACCGCCGCCCCCGTCTTGGGACTGTTGCTCCGAGAAGTGTGATTGGACGAGCCGGGAGCCTTTTCCGCCGCTCGAGTCTGGTACGCAGCCATGAATTTCCCATAAGGCACTTCTCTGCTAATTTAGATATTTCAAGAAAAGGACTCCACAGCAACAAATGGATATTGTTTGTACAGTTGGTGGCAGCCCGTAGAAGGCACTTCCTGGGCCGCCAACGGGTTGTCAACTCAATGCCCTGTGCGTGGGTTTCCTCTGAGCGCTCCCGAATCCGTGTGTATGCCCTTCTGACGGACTGCCATCCTATCCAGGGTGTCCCCTGCTTCCTATCCTGGGTTTCCAGGGACAAGCTGAGAGTTTATATTCACCCTGTGGTGATTCACCTTGCTTCTAAAAAGCTGAGGGGCTGAATCTTTAGATCTGTTGGCGGAGACGCCCGCGGCACTCAGAAATCGTGTCCGTGCCGAAGCGTCTTGCTTTATGCTTCAGGGGCCGCTGCGGTTTGGTGATCAGGAGCAACCTTTGGAGAAGCGAAAAAAGCCGGCTGTTCTTTTCACGGTTGTCTAGATTTCAGAAAAACTACTGAGTACTTTCCAAATTCCTCGTTTCAAGCAGGTGACTAAGGTAATTAAATACTTTCAGGGCTTAGGCCAGACTGAAATTTGCCTCACCGCTGTTCTGAAGTGTGAGCGCTCTGAAGGTCAAAACAAGACCAGTTTGCTGCTGCAGAAGAGTTTTCTTACATCCTGCAGAAGTTCTCCTGGCTGTATAGCTAAAGAAACATTACTCTTCTCATATAGAATACTCTCTTTTTTGCAAATGTATTCATCCATCGATCCATCTATTCATCTATCTTCCAACTGTTAATTCTGGTCAGAGCATGAGGTAGTCCATCACATCAGTTTTAAATCTTTTTGGAATATTTATTTTTCATATCTCCAAGCTTTTGAAGTATTAGTCAAATTACTCAAATAAACTTTTGTACTTCTTTCAATCACACAAAATTATTGTATTCAAAAATGAAAATATTGTGATTGTTGACACATCACAACGGAATGTATCCTCTGCATTTAACCCATATGCGACATTATGACATAGCAGGGGGCAGCTAATTCAGCGCCAGGAGAGCAGTGCTTGGGGGCAGGACCTTGCTTAGGGTACCTCAGTGGTCGGGGATTCAAACCTGCGATCTTTCAATTCCAAGCGCGCTTCCCTAAGTGTTAAGCTACCCATGCTGAAGCTTACACTCACATGTCCCCTTGCTGGTGATCTGCAGGATGTCATGCTCACAGCATGATGCTTTATGCTATTCACTCAGTGGGTTTGCAAATTAGCATAGATGAGAAAATAACAAATCGGTCAGGGTGATATACAGACCTCAGACATCCATCAAAGTCAAAGAGCCCCAGATCGGAATCAAAACAGGATCCGTGTGACCCAGCTTTGCTTGGTGATGTTTCTTGCAACCACAGTAGAAATGGCCCATGAGGGAAGTCTGGATAAAACTCAGTGCCCCTGCCCCCCATCCCACATCTTAAGTACACAAAAAATAACCCAAATAGTGCCCCCACATTATACCCTGAGCAGTAGCAGAAGAGTGCTCCAAGAAAAACCCCTATCAGAAAAACCCCAAACATTACCCCAAGCATTACACTGAGCAGTATTCCAAAGAGTACCCTGAGCAAAGAAGTACCCCAAGAAGTATCCTGAGTAATATGCTGAGCAATACTCTGAGCAGTATTCCAAAGAGTACCCTGAGCAAAGAAGTACCCCAAGAAGTATCCTGAGTAATATGCTGAGCAATACTCTGAGCAGTATTCCAAAGAGTACCCTGAGCAAAGAAGTACCCCAAGAAGTATCCCGAGTAATATGCTGAGCAATACTCTGAGCACTATCCCACAGTTCACCACAGCTCATCACAGAGATCAGAGCAAAAGATCAAAACGTTTCTACATCTGGACACAACCAGCACGAGGGATCTGGCATGAATGATCAGGGCAAGTCCAGGGCACCATGGACGTGAAGGTTTAGGAAGGACCCATAGAAGGGAGAGGATGGTGCAGAAACAAGCCATGCAGGTGCCATAAACGCTGTGCTTCTCCATTTTCCATGACGGCACTTGTGACATGCAGACAATGGGAGAGTTTCACCTGTCTGATAAAAGGTTGCAATATATCATATTTCTAAAACCTGACAGCTAAAAGTGACTGACAACTCATCCCGACAGTGGGATCCAGGGAAGCACCGCCTGGCTGGAAATGCCAGCCAAGGAAATAGCCACATCATTTTGTCCTTGTTTGTTTAGATGTTTCATTTTCATGAGTCACCATGGTCAAGCTCATTACATTCATTTTTAAACCCATTTGAAAATTCTAACTTAATAGCATATTTCTGCATTGATTAGCATGATGGAATTTACACAAATTTGTTTTCCATAAGAAAGTGTGTAAGGAATGGTTTATGAATGGATTTTCTTCGAGAGCAAGTGAAAATATATTTCATTGCAATCATTTCTAAATATTGTAAAGTGCTGCTATAATGGGCTTTAAGCTTGATTGTTACAGCCATAACATTTTCTGGAGAAAAGGCATTTTAAAGCAGTTTTCACACTCAGATTTCATCAATTCAGTTTAAATTATTTTTATATGACACCCCCCACCAAAATGTGTGTGTGTGTCAGAGCTTTGAGCTTTCCAAAAGCACTACAGGTAAAATTAGCAATGTCATCCTGGCCAGATGTCCCCTGCCTATCTTGGCTTGGACCCCAGTCTCAAGCGATTATGGGAGATGGAAAGATTCACATTAGCAACGTCACAAACTGACGTCATAGCAATTAATGCTGAGGCATCTTCTACAAGTCAACGTGGGGAAAATCTCGCATACAACAGAGAGAAGGGAAGACAAAGTGGGAGCAGGAGGGAAATCACTTCCAGGAGTCTAATCCACTTCCAGGACCACCTAATCCATGTCGGGGGGGGGGGGAGGGGGGGGAGCACAATGAGCTACTTCCCATTTTACAAACTACTTTAAACCTAAAGGCTCCTGTGTTTGGCTAATTAGTTCAGGTCTTCTTGTGCTTGACTGGTTTGCTTCCTTGACTGAAAGACTGTGAAATCCAGCTGTTTCACATTAGCATTAGTGACACGTGCATGATTATAGGAGACTGACCAATCAGCACACAGCAAGAGCTCAATGCTCAAGTGAAATCCAGGTCCTTTTACTTTAAATGGCAGTATACAAACCCTGTCTGAGCTCATAGTGCCCCCCCCCCATGGATTAGGTGGTCACCCTAAATTTCCCACTCCTCTCCGTGAACAGATGTGGCTATATGCTGTGTGAATAACACCCAAAATTTAATTTAGTAAAGTCTGCTTTTGGAAAACCACAAGCATTCCAGCTGCTGTGAGCATTCTTCGGTCAGGGTCCGTATCCTTCCTGACTATAAGTGTGATTTATATTCACATTCAGTATGCCAGCCACATTTGTGTTTTTTATTACTCCATTATTTGTTTTAATACAGACCCAGAGGACAAACCAGTTGTCGGGCCCCCTGGTAATTAGAAGCGATTCCCAGCAGTCCGGAGGAAGCGTGCCCTCTGAGCTGCCCGGTGAGATGTCCTCCACCATCAAACCATCTCATCATAAATAATCAATGAGACAAAGGTAATATAATGCAGGTCACAGCATATCACTCAGTGCAGAAAAAAGGCTCTGACGACTGTGAAGTATAAAGCCGAACTGCAGAATCGTGAAGGACACCTGAAACGTTAGAGAAGAAAAGCTCCATTTTGAGGTTCAGATGGCTTCTTAGGATCTGAGCCAGTCATACAGTGTCAGGTCAGGACGGTAGCCAATCATAGAGCATCAGGATCGAGGCCAATCATACAGCATAAAAAGCGAGAAGCCAATCACACTGTGTCAGGTGGGGAGCCAATCATACTGTACTAGGAGAGCAGCCAATCATACTGCGTTAGGAGAGGGGCCAATCGTACTGCGTTAGGAGAGGAGCCAATCACAAACCATCAGGACAGAAGCCAAAAATACAGCCTCAGGATATAAGCCACGGTCAGTGGTTGGTTTCTAACAAAATGAATTGGCTAATTCCAGACGCATACACAGACAAATTGAGCTCACTATGGGACATGGTTATCCTGATGGAGTCAAGGAATTTTGCGACGTAGAAGCCCATGAGCTGTGGTCACATGCACACGACAGGAGCTTGGCTGAGCTGCTCACAATCCCGCACCCCAAGCCTGCAGGTTCTCCATCCGTTTGGCTCTCAAGCACATGAATTACTTGAACGCCAGCAAACATGGCTCCCACGCAGCACCTATCAGGCACATCCGAAAGCAAACAGATGCTTATCTGATTATTCAGCCCCGCTTGAAAGTATGTGAACCTGCCATATATTCTACTTTCTCGAGTGTCATAAAATCAATATTTGATGAGAATAATCCAAATACCACATTATCTATAATCTTTTCTTGAAGACTGGACAGGATACTGAAGTTCTGCCTGATGGGGAAGATTATTCCAGCACTGAGGGCCAATTATTTACAAATCGGATTATGCTTACCTCGTTTACTGAGCTAATGAACCTTGCAGTTCTCTCATTTCTGCACATGCACTGGTTGTCATTAGCATATTTTTGCTCTATTACGTCCATAAATCCTTCTAAATGTGGAATTTGTAGATAAAGCCCTTTTAGGAACTGACGGACCGACCTTCCCACTGGCAAACGGCTCAAAGCGATGGACTGCAGAGGACATCTGAGCTACGACGCAGAGAGAAGGCCAACCTTCTGCAGAGTAGGAGATGCGACCAAGTCCCTCTATTTACCCCACAGCGATATCAACTGGGCATCTAGGGGCGGCGTGGGGCATGAAACAGCACGGCGCTCTTAGCCGGGTGCATCGCTCTGTGAAACCTGCAGAACGTCAGGAAGCACGAAGCAGACAGGACACGCCGCAGAGCAGGGCCGTGCCACAACCAGCTGGCATGGCCGTCGTAACTGCAGGACACAATCTACGGTGGGCTAATTAGCCAATCCCGATATTAGCTTTTGATTAGCTAAGGCTTTCTGTAACTGCGGATCTAGCTGTACATTTTATTTGATCCAGTTTAATTGTTTAGCTCAAGGGTATGACAGCAGGTGATTTCTTGAACTTACAAGTCAATGCTCTTAACCTTACCGTTATACCCTACGATACTGTCATCAAATCCAGCATGCACAATTACTGGGAAACTGCAGCTATCCTTTAGTCTGACAAATCGGTATTTATGTTTTATCTCCTCTGTATAGTTTAGGCATTAGTGATAGATTACCATTTCAGCCAAGATGTTTCTAGTCTGCTGTCCTGTGCTTCCTGTGATACGCTCCAGGCTCCACCCTGCACTGAGTGAGCGATTATGGAAAATGAATGGAGGGACGGACAGTTTAAAAACGCCTAACACAGACTGTTAACATTTTTTAATGAAATCCATGCTTGCCAAATGATGTAGATGTACAACGTTGGCCCATTTCGCCTTTGCACTTTGCAGAAACGCGCTGATTTCAGCAGAGGGTCGGCATGGAGATTTCATCCACACGGGCTGTCAGTCTCCAGGTGGAGGCCAAATCTGCCACGCTAGACGCAGCGTGTTCTGTTGATTATCGGGCTCGAGGCTCTCAGGCTGGTCCTGATGGCTGCAGAGCAGTCCGTCTGCCAGGCACCAGGGCCCAGCGTGGAGGGGACCACGGTTCCAGTCCCTGTGTGTTATTCACACGCGCCACTTGGATGGCCATGAGTCAGGAGGGGGGCTGAAGGTCAAAGGACAGCGTGGAAGCCAGCGTGAAGCCACCAGAGAATGTCTCGTGGCAGCCATGCACAAAATTGCCCGCTCGGATCCCAGACTCACCACCATCTGTCACAGACCAGAGTGTAAACGTGCAATGATCTATTTAATAGATTTCTACACAAAGATGCCAGCGGATTCCTTGTGCGAGTATTAAAGAGATTTACCCTCTGGATCTTTTCCATGATTCTTGTAGAAAATAATAGTTCTAACCTCAGCCGCAAAGGGCCATTCTAATGGATTCAAATGCCTGTCATGGAAATTTCTACAATGTGTGCTGCTGCTAATCATTGTAAAAAGGCTCGTGTGACAGAAATGTGTGTTATATTTTTGCAGAGAGGGTAGGAGTATCTGAAATAATAAATGCAAGCTGTAGATAAAATCTTTTTGACAGGGAGAAATAGTCAGCTGCTCTGAAATCAAGACAAATATTACTTGTGGCTCCTGCCAATTCAGAATTAATAAGAAATGAACAGCTGAAAGTATGGCATCCACAGGAAATTCCACTAATTTCCATAACAATGCAGAGGATCACTGTCGGCCTAAAGCAGTTTCAGTCTCCTAATTGATGATCATGGGTCATAAAATGATAACCAAATGCAAGGAGCACGCTTACATCACACATACACTGCTTGGTATGATATATTATGAACAGACCATCTACACGCTGAGAGTTCGGCACCTCCTCAAACCGTCCGTAACTCCCCCTACCGATATCTACATTTATGCCACAAGGATTTGAGCGGAGCACCATCGTTGATGACATAATCGTTTGTCACGGCTCACAAATTACTCAAGCGCACGCCTTCGGAGAACTGTGTGAGGAACGACGTCCCTGCGAAGAGTGTGTATTATCACGGAGATCTTTAATGTTGGTCTGGACCGTTGATTTGGGGAGGGGCGGTTCCTTCGGAAGCATGTTCTATTCCAGTTCCCGTTTGCTGGTAATGAGCACCGCATGCTCTGCCCCCCCCCCGGGGGCGTTGTTTATGTGTGAATCACATTTATTTTCCCACTGACACGGTCTCGCCGCATCAGTCATGTTATGCATCTATTGAAATTGAATGCGGGTGATGCGGGTCAGCCCTGCACTGTGCTCACTCCGACTCATTGGAACTGACACCATCTTCGCCTCCATCAGCCACTGCTCAACCTCTCTCTTGTTCCCGCTGGACAGGCACTGAAAGAAGGAAGAACTTTCTAAATCTGCCTGGTCTGGGAAGGAGGAAAGGAACCACCTGCTGTTTCCGAAAGGCCTGTGTGACTTTGGAGGAACAGGTCGTGTCTCGCAGTGGCTCCTCACTGGTCTAGCCTCAGGACCCACATCTCACCATGGTCATTAGGTCACGACCCAAATTTTGAACTAGATTTAGGTCACAAAAAATAGTGCAGTAATAGTAAATAGAGCAGTAACACCAGCAGAGTCCCTTCATGCACTGTCAAAAAACGTGTAACATTACAATGTCCCAAAATCTTTTTTTAACCACATACAAATTTTTGGGTCATGACCCACCAATTGAGAAACAGTGGCCTATTGGGCTGACAAGGAGAGCAATGGATGCTAAGCGTGTTCCTGCAGGCTTGAAACATATCTAATATCTGGAAGCAGCACTTTTTAAACAGTTGCATTTTGGTCCAGAGTTACATATAGGGCTGTTTGTCACTTGATGCATCTAGTCACTCTAAAACTACATCTACTACATAAATTATCACACATCAACAAACAGACAGTCACACGCATTAAAGTTATGAGAGAAAATGTACAAGAGATTAATATGCAATCAAGCTGTAGGAATGACGTTCTGCTCAGATGTTTGTGAATACAGAAAAGTTGTGTTTTGATGGTGAACTTCTGGCCAAACTTTAATTCTGGTAAAGATAGTCAAGATCAGCAGTACATTGGCATTAGGGGAGACTCAAAGGTGTGGTAAGGATTTTGGATGCTTCTGACATCAGTATCGGCTGAGTTATTGAGGCTCACATACAACAAGAATAAGTGGAATTGCCAGGAATTTAACCTTAGAGGAGTAGGATGGCTTCAGCCAGATCTTATGTGTTCCTCAGTTCGTTCTAATGCCCAACATTGATTCCGTTCACATGGTTTAATAAAAAACCTCTGAACTAATCAGACAACCACACAAATCAATAATGAGGCAAAAACTGATAAGGACTCATTTGCTTCTGGGAAAAACGAAAGGTCATTAGTTAAAAGCAGCTATTTTGTCCCGGGTTGTTTACGGCTACAACCAGCCACATTGATTAGGAAATAATTAAAGGCAAAAAGAAAACAAAAAGAATGTGCAAACAACTTTTTAGAGACTGAAGCAGGACATGTAGAATGAAGGCTTGGTGAAGCAGGACATGCAGAATAAAGGCTCCCTGGTGAAGCAGGACATGCAGAATAAAGGCTCCCTGGTGAAGCAGGACATGCAGAATAAAGGCTCCCTGGTGAAGCGGGACATGCAGAATAAAGGCTCCCTGGTGAAGCAGGACATGCAGAATAAAGGCTTGGTGAAGCAGGACATGCAGAATAAAGGCTCCCTGGTGAAGCAGGACATGCAGAATAAAGGCTCCCTGGTGAAGCAGGACATGCAGAATAAAGGCTCCCTGGTGAAGCGGGACATGCAGAATAAAGGCTCCCTGGTGAAGC
>JAODKE010000146.1:24152268-24164146 GCA_026779605.1 Mormyrus hasselquistii
ACAGATAAAAAAGAAAAGGTGGAAAGAGGTCGGGGCGGGGGTGTTGGGGGGGGGTTTCACAAAAGGAAAAGAAGGCTTTGGGGGGGGGGGGGGGGGGGGGGGGGGGGTCACAAGCGTTCCGATCCTTAGAGTCTCGCCGTATCGTTCTGAAGGGTGTTTGCTGTCACGCAGCAAAGGGCTCACGTTGGACCCCTCTGAGGTACCGGTCCGAACTCAGCCCCCGACCCCGAGCCTTATCTGAATTCCAGTGTGGTGAATGTTTAAGTCCTGGCCGTGAGCTGCTCCGCGGGATGAAAGCTGTAATAGAACAAATAAAGAAGGGCTGCGTGATGATAAATCAATCATAGCGAAGTCGTGATTGCCACCACGCTACCCCCTGCTGGCCGTCATCTGTTATGCTCTTATATCCTGCCTTGTTTTACCTCAGATACTCTGCCAAGGCAAATGACATCACCATGGAAAAGCAAACACTGCAGGGCTCTCTCCAGTGTTATCGTCTGGGCTTCCCCCTGAAACCCAGAGTTCAAGAAGCGGGACCCAGCAGCAGGAGAACGGATCCCTGCTCTGACCCACAGAGAACCTTCTGGGTCAGACAGAATAGCTGCGGTCTACATTTAAACAGTGACGGGTAAAGATTGCATTAACATCACATTTTTGTTGCTTAGCTGACAATGTCATGCAGAAACTTTTCTATCCAGTTTCAATCCAGTATTCAGGGGCCCCCCCTGGCCACCCCCAGACCGTCAACCTCCAAAGCTCCTTCATATTACCTCATCTAGGTCTGTAACTGCCTTGGTAGATGCTGCCCACAGCAGCATAAGAACAGAGACACTGAAAGGTTAGAGGAAGCATCTACAGTGAAGGAGAATGAAGGCAAGGAGGAGGAGACAGGGTGCGGTACAACTGAAAGCTGATTGGTTCCAGGACTGCCTTCTCCCCTGTCAGTCACCAATTCAAAACATATAATTGGCTAATAACAAGGTTTGCCACCCCACCTTAAAAAAATCCTAATCACCCCAGGACAATGCAGATATTTGGATATTTGGGGGGGGGGCAGCTGGTTCCTGTCATCTGCCAACGGGAAAATCCGTGGTGGAGCTGAGTGCAGAGTGAACATCCCCTCCAAGTGTGTTACAGGGCCCCAATCAGGACGATTACAGGTTACAGACAGTGACTGATGGAGTCCCTCTCAGCACCATTCCTGGGCTGGCTTGGCCAATGAGGGGGGGCATCCTGTATTTTGGGATGGGAGCAGAGACAGGTGTAGCAAAACCAGCAGAAGGAATTGAAAAAAAAGTATAGCCATTTCAGGGTTAGTGGGAGGTAAAACACACACGGGGAGACAGACAGGCATTGGGGCAGAGGAAGGCTATGTCCGGAGCCGTTTTCTGGTGGGGGGGTCTTTGTGGCTATTAGGAACTACAGCACAGATGGACTGAAACAACGGCTTCCTGGCTTTGCCGCATCTCCTCCACCTGGCTGACGCTGACCATCCCGGCCCAGAGAGAGAATAAGGAAGAGTGAGAGCAAAAAGGATTATATGGGAGCTGCATTTTGGCAGGCCAGGCTAAAGACATGGGCTTATATGTTTGTGCCATGACTGTTCTATGAAGATAGCACTAAACCCCTCTAATTCCCAAAGACAGCAGCTTAGGGTAGCGGATGCACAGCGAACTCCCTCAGAAAGGCCATTTACTTACTTCAAACTCAATGTTCCAATTTAGCTCTGGATCTGGGACCCGGGCTTCAGGACAGGGTAATTTTTCCCCTCCTTTCCTTTATTTTCTGAACAAATTAGTTATGTATGAAGAACTTTGTCTGAAATTACCTTTTTGGGGCGAACATGGTTGTGCTTCACCTAAGAGAAGAAAGACTCATGCGGGGCAGGGGGAGCTTTTCATATGGAAATTCGGTGATGGTCTCCTCACCCGCCGTGATTCTCTATATTTGCGTGTATCTTTTTCTGCTCCCTTATTTGCGCGTGTCTATTTCTGCTCCCTTATTTGCGCGTGTCTTTTTCTGCTCCCTTATTTGCGCGTGTCTATTTATGCTCCCTTATTTGCGCGTGTCTTTTTCTGCTCCCTTATTTGCGCGTGTCTTTTTCTGCTCCCTTATCACGGAGAGCTAAGCGGAGCAGCCCGTGCATTTTGGCTTGTTGGTATTTTCTTCAGACACGGCCCAGAACATGGTTTTCCCTTCCTTCATCCCAGCTTCTCCTAATTTTACCCCTCACGTGATCCAAGTTCCCTCAATGTCACGTGGGAGTCACCGTGGAAGCCTGAACAGGGATCCAGAATCGTGGGTCAAAGGAGACTAATACGCCTTATCTGGAAACATGACACTAATGACGTTCTTTACATGGGAGGGGCTTCGATTTAATGTGTAAATTGACTGGCACGTTGCTCTTAAAGTCAGAATCAGCACTGACAGCACTATCCATGCAGCAGCGGTAGATAAGGAGGAGACAGGACAGTGATGGACCCAGTGGCAGAATTTATCTTTCCCATAATGCCCTGGGGGAGGATGGGGGGCAGGTGGGCATGTTGCAGTATGTTTTTGCCTTTCTGCCTTACAGCTAGATTCCTGACCTGAATTACTAAATTAAATACTCCTCTGTGCTCACAACATAAACATGATACTTCCAATTTATCAGATACGAACTAAACTAACTGTACTACAGAAAGCAGCCAGCGATATGAATGCATAATGAATTCCTGGCTGGCAGCGTGATGTAACTTACAGCACCAAATGCATAAAAGCGCATATCGGTAAACGTGCCGGATCCTCCCCACTTATTAAAAACGCAAAACAGCTCATACGCACAAGTTTCCACTCTGCTGCGAAGAGAAGTCACCTGCTCCATGAGCCACGAGCTGGAGGTTTCTCCAGATAAGAGAGCAATTCGGGGCCTTGGCTGCAGCCTCCGCCCTCCCAGAGCTCGCCGACCGCCACTATCTGCCGCGCCGGAAGCCGGTACAGATCCGAGCCGCGGCTGTGTCCGTGATGAATGGCTGGGACCGGATAAGTACACAACAATAACCTCCCAGCAGCAGCCGCGCGGGCCGCTGACGACGTCCAATTTATCACTCAGCTGTCGCTGGATTTTATCAAGTCTGCTCCCCGCGTCCTTTGATTTATTTTACAATTTATTACCTGCCCTGAGTCAGCGTTTACTCTCCGTCACGCCCGTGCTGTTCAGGAGAAGAGGGACGAAGAAAAAAAAACAGAGGCAAAAAGACTCCCGTTTGCGACACGCGCGACTGCGGCGGACATCGTTTCCTGGTTCCTCGACAAGTGTGGCAACTCGACGGTCCGTTCCCAGAATGCTTACCCCTTAATCGATGGCCCTCTCGATTTAGCGGTGAACGTTATAACGTTAGTTATGCGGGTGGGGCTCATTTCAATTAAAATACAACAGGAACTTTGCCTGAATACAGTTTTCTTTGCCTGAACAGATGTGGCTATAGGGCACCATGGTGGATTTGTACCGTTACCTCTCTTGGCCTGGGGGTTTAGATCACACCTTCTCCCGGTGTCTGTGGAGAGTAGTGATCCCTCCTGCACTGGACGAGCTTCCTCAGTCTAATGACACGAAGAATAAATGGTGTATCTAAATTACCTATAGTGTACGCTATGCGATGGGCTCGCATCCCATTCAGGGTGTCCCCCTGCCTTATGCCCTGTGCTGCCTGGAATAGGTTCCAGATCCTCTTGTGACCCTGGATAACTGGTTGGATGATAAACAGATGGAATTTTATCAATACAAATCAGATCAATAAGACTGGCTGACAGCAGGTGAGGACAGTGCTGGGCCTGGGAGTCAGGGGGGAGCGTCAGATCTGTGCAGCGAAAGCGGAGTAGCCACGGGTGGTAAATCAGTCCGTGACCAAGCCGGGCACTCAATTTATAACAATTTTACACAGGATTTTCTCTTCATTATTTACAAGTTATCATATCACATTCTCAAAAGGGAGGAAAACCGTCTGACAGGGTCGGGAAAAAATATAAAACGCAGCCTTTAGTTCCGGGGAATTAAGCGGCTGGAATTGAAAATCGACTCCTCATAACGTGCCCCTGCATTCCAGGGTCTACGCTTGTGATGCCATTGCGGTCATGTGACAGAGAAGGGCGGCAGCGAGGAAGCGGGCATCCCGTTAGCGGGGAGGACATCAGAGATGTGATGCGTGTGGGCGGAGTCTAACAAGGGTACTCCACCATTCCAACCCGGGCTCTTGCTATGGACAGCATATGGATCCCTTTTTTTTCGGGGTGGGTTAGGAAAAATGATCATTTTCTTTGCACTACATAACATGCCTGGGGAGGGGGGGGGTTGAGCCATATTCCTATTTTTTTACCTTCATATTACAGCGCTTTGGGTTCCCATCCTCCATTGTCCATCTATCCATCTACCCAAGAGGCAGGGAACAACCCAGAACTGGCCTAATGTACTAATAATGTATTGCCACACACTCTTGTTCAGTGCCTTAGGCCGACTGCGTGAAAGGCACTATACATAATAAATAAAATGTATCAAATTGAAATTATTTCCAACCAGGAAGCAGCCCACCAAAAAAAAACTGTTACATTTAGTGTTTCCTGCAATGATAAATGAAGGAGAGCAACTGTTTTAAGTTACATTTTGACACTTCAGTGACTTTATGGATACATAATTCAAAGGCTCATTGCTGCTTCTCCCCTTGATTTGATCCCACTTTTCATATAAATACTGTCACCACATAAACACGAAAGACAAACTCAAATATGCGGCACATTTTGTCTGCGGATCTAGAAATGGTAAATGTACCGTGGCGGCAGTTTAAATATTAAAAATAAAAACAGGGCATATAAAATACATCTGACGGCTGCACATTCATTTAAGATGAGCGCTCAGCTTTTAATAGTTGTGTTATTAACAGCGATGCCTTCGGATACTCTTGATGAAGTCTTTCAGTAGACGAGCCCTCGCTGTCTCCCCAGGGTGGGGGGGGGGATGTCGTTTCGGTGGGGGCTGTAATATGTGTACTGCGGATAGGGGGGTTGCCTGTTCTCTGCAGAGTTCATTGTCTTTCTCTCTGGTGTAGCTGAGCAGGGACAGGCAGGGTAAATAAGTCTAAATAAGACATTTGTGCGTTTGTGGGTTTTCCTCCTCTGATTCTCCTATTTAAAAACAACATCTCTTGCAACTTGATGACACTCACCTTCCATCTGGCTTTGTTACACAACATCTTCTACCCAAAAGCTCTACTTTTTAATTAATGAAGATAAATTTTGTCTCCATAATCACCAAAGAACATCTTGGAGTGAGATCTTCTCACCACCATGAATTATGAAAATCCCATTCACTTGAAAATCCCAAACCAGTCACTTCTTATAAGTGTCCTGATGTTTCATTACCTTTCCGCTTTTCTCTACTGGCAACTTATCCATCCAACCATTCATCCATCCATCCATTCATCCATCCATCCATTCGTCCACCCATCCGAACCCTGAGCCCTCTTGTAGGTCCCCCCTGAGTCCGGGCCTGGGACAAATCCCTCAATTCTCCCCCTGAGAAGGCAGGCCTGATCCGAAAGTGCCCTTCTTCCAACAGTCCTTTTGAAGAGGGCCTGCCCACACCTCAAGTCTGACAAGAGCAGCGTTTCCAAGCTCTTCAATCAGCAAACATCCATCACGACAATGTAAAGGAACCGTGCGAAGGGCTTCTTGTATTTATACGTCCCCATCTATTTGTGAACGAGATGTCAAATCCTCAGTGCTGAAACAAGAAGAATCAGATCACAAAGACCTTCAGAAGCGGCTCAAAGATCCATCACTGACAATGAAAGGACTTAAAAACGTCAGTGATGTAAAATACCAAATTCACATCCACAAAGAAACACTCTCTGCGATTTGATTCCCTTCGGTACACTTCATTATCCTGTGTGAAGCCTTGACAAGCATAAACATTCATATAACACCAAATATTCCCTTCCGCCCGCATTCTAAAATCTGTCAGGACAGTGTAGAGTAGAAGCTGTTTTTGAGGGAACTAGAGGACGTTTAAAGGGAACACAGTTAAATGGTTCCTGCTCATTTACAGTAGACAGATCACCTTGCAAGAGAGTATGTGTGGGGGATGAGGGCAGTCTTAACCCAGAGGGAAAAGGCTTTGATTTGTTGAATTGTTGTCCCCAACATAATCTGTACAGTTTTACCCATATTTATACACAAGCAGATATTTTACAATCATTATTCCGGCTCACTTTTGGCTTAATTTTTTCACTTCAAGTTACTAATCTACAGCCTTAACCACTACGCCCCCTGCTGTCTTATTTATTTCACGATATTACTCCACATACACCACACCCTGCCCTTCCTTCTCCACAGTCTCCGCTCCAGCGCTCCAGCAGGAACCGTTTTCCTGAAGTCATTTATTAATCGCAAATTGAAATCGCTTGACTTAGCCTGACTTACCTAAATCCACGCTGGCTGCCTTGGGACAGGTGGCACGGAGCATTGCTGCAGTTGAGGGGGAAACTCTGTCGCAGTAAAAGGAAAATCGCATTGGAAACGGAGGCGAGTGACTTCACCCGGCGTGCCGGGCTGCTTTGCATGTTAACGCTGACAGGGAAGGAAACGAGAGGAAGTGATATTTAATTGGATTTTGATGGGTGCCTGTTGTCATGACACCAAGATCTCCCCTTTGTATGAAGTCATTTTCGGAGCAGGAAGACCGCCTGCCACAGGAAATTAGGTTCTTACATTAGCCAGCGGTGACAGAGAAGGAAAGGAAATTTACCTGGCCCAATATTCTCAGCTTCAGGCCTCCAGTGCAGCAACACTCATTTTGTGACGCTAAGCTGGATTATTCACTTTCTCCAAATCAGGAAAACTCCAACATTTTTTATTTGCCTCTGTATGATTTCATTCCATGGCAAAGGAAATTATGTCAGATGTGTGTTTATTTTCTAGTAGGTTCTCGCTCCCTTGTGGGACAGCATTGTTTTTTCAGTATAATATGAGTGTCTATCCCAATATAAATACCAGGATTCTGTTCTGGGTGCTATTTACATGTCGTGAATTTGGCAGAGTTCTGTAATATGTCTTTCTCTAATAGAAATATCCACACTTGCCCCCTGCTGGTCACCAATGTGCAGAGACACTACATTGTCACCATCTTCTCGTTAAATGAGCAGAGTCTGACGAAGAAGGCAGAGGCCTATGACAATATGCATTCTGTCATCGGATAAAACTGACATTAGGCAAGAAACTGCTTAATTAGATACATGTGTGCGATCCACCCTGTTTGTATAACATGTAAATCAGCTCATGGGCAGAATACTGAGTTGGGAAGTAGTCACAAATATTTTTAACTGCTGACTGATTTGGCACAAAAAACCTTACAGATTGTTTCTGTGTGTTGGACATGCACCCAGTATTGTCTTAAAGCTCACAACAGCATTGGTGTGCTCTGTTTTTTGTACCAGAAGGAACAGCAAGAGATGTCAAGAACATTATCAACTGGGTACGGCGTTAGTCACCCATCGATGGGATTTGTTTACACGGCCGGAGCTATTAACAATTAATTACACTGCTTAAGCCGTCTAACCGAGCGGTTTGTCAATTAATCTGGTGCTTCGCCAAGAATATTAAGCAGAGTCCTATGTGAGATTAACCCTCAATCCTGCACAGTAATAAATTGGACAATCCACAAGTCCTCACACGTACGGTAAACACGCTTGCACGGTAAACAGCTGGCCTTAATCGAACGAGGGCATTTTTGGGCAACCTTGGGGCGCCCCGGCCGGACTCACCACGCATATGCGAGTCGCAGGCTTCTTCCTTGAGCTGGAGCAGTGTGCATAGTACACAGGATTTGGTGATACAGATGGGATGTCTATTGTGACACTGTGGAGGTACCAAGCGCCATGTTTTGGGTCTAAGGCTTTGGCTTCAACCTGCTGCACTGGCAACAGGGCCCATATTAATAATAAATAACTTTTAGACAAGGGCTTTGTTCATAGAAGAACAGTTGCACAAATCCCTGTATGCACAGCTGATTGGATGTGCAAATTATGCTCACTTTTTTTGGTTAAGTTTGGCTGCCAGCAGTGACTTTATGTAAAAAGCAAGAGGCAGGCGAACCTGAAATCACTTGAACCATGTTCCAGTCAAGATGAGTTTGCATTTAAAAAGGTAAATGTTACAGCTTTAAAAATGATGCATTTCCGCTGTTTGGAGAGTGAGAGGCTCTCTGTAGGCATCCTCACCACAGCAAACCATGACTCTTCACAAATGATTTCACGTGCTATTGCAGCCGTTAAATTAAATCTATTCCATTTGTGCTGCCAAGATGATTCAAAAATGTCGCCAGTGGTTACTTAATGTAAAGTGTACCTGTGACATCATCAAAAACGGCCACAGTGGAGGTGGGGGGGGAGGTAGTGTCTATCTGTCTTTTCTAGCAGCAATACGGACGGACGGACGGACGGACGGGGGGGGGGGGGGTAGTTAGCCTGCAGTTAAAGCATGCTGTGAGAAATTGTTGGGACACAGACGGATCGGCTCTGGTCGCTGGGTTTTCAAAATGGCCTGGAAACTGAGAACACACAGATCGCCTTGCGTGACGGAACCCAAAAAAATTTGCGTTCATAATAATCACTGTGATCATGGTGGGGGGGTTCAATGGCATGGAAGGCTGACGTGGACAGAAAGGCGAGGAGCGCTTATCTGCGGGCCGGCTGTATCCAAACACCGGTCGCTTTAAAAATGTGGAGCG
This sequence comes from Mormyrus hasselquistii, assembly GCA_026779605.1. NCBI lineage: Eukaryota > Metazoa > Chordata > Actinopteri > Osteoglossiformes > Mormyridae > Mormyrus > Mormyrus hasselquistii. Next base: position 24,161,027 of record JAODKE010000146.1, read on the forward strand.
GCCTGATTTAGACATGTGACTCCTGGGGTTAATCTTCCTGTCTGTAGATGTCAGATTAAAACAGGACCTCTGTTCTTCCGCTCCACGCTGATTTGCTCTTCAAATGGAGGATCAAGCAACCAAATCACATGAAATATTTTGCCTCACAGCTAAAAATATTTTTGACTTTAAATAAACATGAAATACATAGACATTGAACGATCTTATCCAAAAAATATAATTACTTGCGAATTTTATATTAATAAATTAATTTCCATTCCCCTTTACACCCATTAGGTCATACGTGTCACGCCATTGCTGCGTTATACAAGTGTAGCGTTTCTAAGGTTAAGTGCATTTGTCGTCTTTGTGGCTGGCAAAGACAGTTTCACTGACTGTCACTCAGAGAAAAGGGATAGGAGAAACAGACCAAACAAATGAGGTGGGAACACTCCTGAGGGCCTTAACATTTTGGGTAAAAACACTGCGGTACAATTTATGCTTGTCACAGTCAAGTGTGTAGCTGATCATCCTGAACTAGCAGGAGCATTGGAGCATTTATGTGTGTGTATATATATATATATAAAGTGACCAAAAAAGCACTTTAAACCATAGACAGGCTGCATATATTCATGCTTTCTTTATCAGGTTAAAGATTAGAAAGTCCTTAGTGTAAAATGAGAGCTACTACCAAGGCATAAGCACATCTCTCACTGTTGGGGTTTAAGGTTAGTAAAATCCGTACCCTACACCATATACTGACCTTTCAACACCCTGATGTCTGTGCTACAGCAGCAGGAAAGCTCAGGATTGTAGAGGTTCATTATGCCATGGGTGTGGGTCTGGGGTGGGACGTACGCCAGTGCAGTTATCGGTGTGTTTTTTTAATAGAAACATACACACACATTCTCAAGGGATTCGGTTCTTTCCTGAAACATCTGCCAGTTTTGCTAATAAATTTGCATTTTATGAAAGGGCAATAATGACTCATTTGCTTGGATGTTTTATTAAAACACTCCCTGCGGGAACTAAATCTTTACCTCCGATTCCTGAAGGACGTCCGGGTGTAACGCTGTTCCATCGGCCTGCGTTATTAAAAGCTCCACGTACCGCGCGTGAGGTACGGACCTACTGATTGATATTTATGTGCATGTTCTTGCTCGCTAACCGAAAAAGTCATGTGAGCAAATCTCTAAAATAGCTTTCTTAAAATAAACCGCAAGGTTGCATGAATCGCGCATGCCAGCGGAAAACACTGCACGGGAAAGCGATCCACACCTCGGAGCTTTGTGCTGAACTGGATTCATTAGCCGCTGCGACGAGCGCTCCCAGTTTGCGCGCGGGTCCCTTCAGCGCTCCCAGTTTGCGCGCGGGTCCCTTCAGCGCTCGCGGCGTTACCATTCGCTCCCCTGTTCAGTTTTCAAAGACAGATTAACTGGAAACAGAACTGCAAGAGCGCGTGCAACACTGCCGATCTAAGACTTAATCTGGTCCTGTAGGATTTATGTTCAAATCACATAGAGCACTGGGACTCCACCTTGTGCTAAGGATTGTTGGTTCCAATCTCATTATAAAGCCCCACTGATACTGGGAGTCGAAGTGGTCCTGCAAGTTGTAGGTTTGAATCCTACAGTGAAGCAGGTGTCTCTTTGTGGCTAAAACAATTCAAATGTAAGATTTAAAATATTTATCCCATAACTGACACAAACTGAATAGATAAACGAAACAAAATTAAATTAAATGGGTGCGGCCATGAAAGGGGAGCGCAAGATTTTTTGCGTAGCAGAAACAACGCATCTTAATAAAGGCTTTTCGGTGCTGAAATCGGATGGGGGGCGGGGGAGGGGGTAGGGGATTGAGAAGAACAAAGACTCCCCTTCTCAGAGAAGCAGCTTCGCGGTGTAGAACTACCGAGTTCCATTCATCTTTAATGCATCAAAACCTTGCCTTCTTCAGTTTGCGAACTCACAGCAGCAATGGAGGAAGTGACAGGGTGGAAGGGATTGAAGGGCGAGGCGAGGGGGCACCGGTGAAAGGAGGGGTTACCTCGGGAACGTACGGGAATGCTGAAAGATTGATGAGGAGACAGACATTCAGCTCGTCTGCCAGCCCAGATAATTGGGCAGACCCCTTCTACTCTCCCTCCACCACGGAGCAGCCATTCGCGGTGGCCGGTTGTGTTGCGCACGTTTTTGTTGCTTTTCCCTTGTAAAATGAGATGATACCATTGAAATCCCTGCCTGTTTCTTCCTGTGTGTGTGTGTGTGTATGTGTATATATATATAATATGGATATTTTTTTGCTCGATCACATGAGTATTTCAAGGCTTGGAGTGACCCCTGCTGGTCAAATGTATGCACGCACGAATAATGACAGAAGTTCGTGCATTAGACAACGCAGGAAATCCCAGCTTGCATCACTTCCAAGGCCAATTCTGCAGTGTTGGCACAACCCTGGTGTTCCCTCTCCCATGGGAACTAAAGCCTCAGCCCAGGTCATGCTATATTCAAATGTTTCATTAATCTTAATGGGGGACTTTCATCTAGGAAGACTTACACAAAAAAGACAACATAACTCATCTCTGCCTAAGGCAAAACACTTCATTTGGAATTGCAAACTCCCTTTTAGGGAAGAGCTGGTCCACGTGGGACTTCATCTCACCAGCTTTGGAGACATCAAGTCTTTTAAACCATAAATAACTAATTTGGGTATACTGCAACTCATATTCAACATCTACAGTGACTCCGTATAAAATACCGTAACTACTTAGCACCCGTTTAAGCTGCTGGATTTCTCAATTAAGGAGAAAAATTTTCTTGATTATAAATCGAATACTTGACCCAATACAGTAGATATGGCGCATGAGAGTTCTCAGCAGGGATATGAGGTCAGGGCCCACTTTTGGGTTATAAATCCAGAAAAGATGCACATCTAGTTTAACCCTTTCAGAAGTGATGAGAATCTCTCATTTCAGCACTAAGCGCACAGAATGGCGAGACTATGGGGAAGCTTGAAGTCGCTGTGGGTCTTGGGGTTCGATTCCAGTGAACGACCAACGTGCTCACACCCCCCCCCCCCCCCCCCCCCCCCCCCGCCCCCCACCCCCCCCCCACGACCGGGGCGGCGAGCTCGCCCGCGACG
>JAODKE010000146.1:24177652-24189296 GCA_026779605.1 Mormyrus hasselquistii
CACTATAGATACCTTTATAATGCACTAGAAAGAATCTTTAATGCTTATGACCATTATAATGCATTATAATGCATTATGAAGGTATCTATAGTGTAATATCGATGAGAGTTTCATAAAGCATCTATAATGCATAACACACATGGCTATAATGTGCCTTTTGATAAATATTTATAGCCGAGATGATAATGCTTTATGAATACATTATTTGTTATGAATGTGTTTTATATATTACTAAAATCATGGCCTTAAGTGTTACCAAAGTGTTGTTTTTTTTCCCTGGCAACAGCATCCCACTCTGTGACTGACAGTTATTGGAATGTTCACGTAATCAGCATGCATGCCGGTGTCCAAACAATAACAGAGCAACAGGTACCGGCCATCCAGGCGATACCTGCAGAGGCTTGTGAGTCGCGATGCTTTGGGAAGCACGGGATGCCTCCCAGAAACCCCCAGGGCCGTTTACGAGGGCGTCACACACCCGCATTAATTGCATTTGGCTGCCTCACTCGTTCGGCTTGGATGCAAATGACTGGGCGAGTCCCGGCACGTCCCCTTTCCCCACCCGCATCTCAGGCATGCTTTGTTTTGCTCATTACTTATTCGAAACTCGAGATTCTCAACACAAGTTCATTACACTAATTATAGGAATGCTACCAAAAAAATAAATAAAATCCAGGAAAACAGCTTAGGTAAGAATACGATGAAGATGCAGGTGGTGTGGGACCTTAATCCAACCACGGGGAACGTGACGCAGGCAGGCGTCTGGATGAAATCCCCGGCAAGGAGCCAGGCGTGGGGCAGAACGCGTTTTGGAGAGCTGCACTGCTGAGCCGGCTTTGACACCATTCAGCCATGAAGAAGACAGACTGTCCCTTTGACTGCCTGGGAAACATTTACGTATGTTTACGTCAGATGGGCCCAGATGAAACGTGCACAACAAATTTCACAAAAAAAGTGTTGTTTTAATGATCTGATTGAGCTCAGTGTTTTACAATGATTGTGATTGCAGAGAAGTGGGACTTGGAATGGAATGGCATCCATTCTGCCTCATGCCCCAGGTTTGCTGCTCCAGACTGACAGTGAACCTGTACTGAATAAGCGGATGGATGGATGGATGGATGGGTGGATGGATGGATGGATGGATGGATGGATGGATGGATGGATGGATGGATGGGCGAGACACTCAATGGCCACTCTATTAGGTTCAACTACCCAGTGTTAGGTTGGACCCACTTTTCCTTCCAGAAATGCCCCAAGTGTAGATGAGTTATGTGTTCAGAGGCGATATTTTTTTCATTTTGTTGTTCTCTGTAAAGTGCAAAAATCCAACAATGGCACCATCTTAGCCATAAGCGGACCTCTTGACCCTGCATACATGCCGTGTGTGTAGAGCTGCAGCCATATGATTCAATGTTTGGCTGTTTGCACTAAGGAGCAGGTGTATCTAATAAAGTGACCACTGAGTGTGTATTAAAAGCACACCGCAGATGTGCCAGATGGCACCGTTAACTGCCAGTCAACCTGGAATAAGGCAAATGAAAGCAGGGTGCCAACCAGACGGTAACCAGAATGACTGAGGCAGGTGCCAGGTCAAATGGCCTTGCCGAGACACAACAGGGGTGACAAACTTAACAGGTAATCTTAGTGGAAAATGCAGTTTTCAGAGCGGCCATCCATTTGATCTCATTCTTAGGATGATTAGACTGACATTGTAACATTTTTTAAGGTGGGCAGACATAAGAGGGGGCATAATTCATAGAGAGGGGCCAACCTTATTAGCCAGTGATATATGTCGAATTGGTGAGTGACAGAGGAAGAGCATTATGTGGACCAATCAGCTTCCAGCTGGAGGCAGTACCCCTGGGACTTTGCCCCTATATACACAGTGTGGTTCAGCAAAAGTTTATGATGCAGCCAGCCAAAGATTTTTCATTTCACGTCTCTGGATGGGTTCCAGCAACAGATGCCAGCACAATAAAGTAGCTGGCAATTTTATTCTTGAAAATGACCACAGTGAGAGGGAAGTCCAGTTGACATAAGGAAAGATCCTGCCAGCTTTTATAACCGCAATAAATTCAAATTGCAGCTGCAGGTTGGGTTTGGCAGCTATAACAGGAAGCACAAATGCAAAACATGGCATGATAACATTACCCAAGAACCTCTACTTCTCTGAAAAACCGCCATTGAAATCCCCTTGGTTTCAGAGACGTCACAGCCAATGAAGGGAGGCGATGGTTTAAGTCAACCTGTGTTGTATAACCGTGAGAGGTAGTGTTGACAGAAGTAGAGGGTACAATCGCTAAGGGTGCATCTGAAACTAGAGAGGGGACAGGACCCCCATGACCCTGCCGCAGTCATGGGTAATACTTGTGGGTGCATATTATTAATTTTAGGGTGCTATGCACCCTCAGGCACCCCTGTTAAACCGGATCTGGGCACCCTGGACTGGATGCCATACTATCACGTCACAGACATGTTATTGCCAGTTAGAGATGCCGGCATACTTAGCCACATGTGTTTGGAACGCACAGTCCGTACATGGCCAAAGGAGGGAATGAAACCAATATCCCTAGAGTGGCAAGGCTGCAGGAATAGAGATACCTACCCACCCCTGACTACACCCAACCAGACCAGTTTATTTCTCATGTCTCCTTCCTGGACCGCGTGGTTGCTCACAAGATAAGCTACACGCCAGTTCAGAAGCTACACCATTCATAAAGGGAGACGGGTAGATTAATTAACTGGCGGTACATTATTTTGCCATTCGTACAAATACACATACGAGCTCTTTATTTTTCACACATCCTATGTCACTCTCCACTGAGACACACAGACACAGACGAGAGCCAAGCTTGGGGTCAAAGCACGGGGTCACCCATTTTCAGCCGTTTTCAGGATTAAGGCCCTTGCTCAAGGGCCCAACAGAGATATGATCACTCTGCCAGCCACTGGATATGAACTGGGTATGAATTTTTTGATGAGAGTCCTAATTCACAAAGACACACATCACCCCTGTACCCGTCTACCCAAGCAGGAAGTGGCTCATATCTCACAACCCTTTGTGTCATCACTTTCCTGGTGTAAACAAATCCACACATGACCCTGTTTTTGTTTGTACAAGATAATTATCCTTGTATTTTACAGTCATCTGATTAAGAGGAAGGCTGAAAATACCTTTACTCAAACATATCTCTGTTATCAGGTTACTTAGGTCAAACTCAATGCATATTTTTTTTTTATGTGGGAGTAAACGGTCATAAATTTTTTTCTTGAGTAGCAGCCAATGTCAGGCAACAAAAAATGAGTGGTCCTAAGCGATCTGTGGAGAAATGGGAGGCTGCAGCCAATCCTTCAGCGCGCCGTGTAAACTACTCATCTGATTTACTTCAGATTCAAGCCATGAGTAAATTGGAAATCGTTAATCATTTTGTCACCAGTAGCTGAAGATGGATCACCCATGTTAGGGGGTCGTTATCCATTACTTTTCAGTGTTTTTTTTTTTGGGGGGGGGGGGGGGGGATCGGATCGTAAGAAAATTAATTTTCACGACAGGCAAATGACTCCAGCTGCCCCCAGAATTGGATGAGAGATTACAGGGACCAGCTCACCGCAACAAAAGGTGCTACTGCTGTCGTCCGTGAAACTGTCTGATATCCTTTTCCCCTCGAGCAGCTGAAGGGTAACTCACCATCAGCTAGGCCTAAATTCAAATTTACGCACGCACCATAAGCATAGGGAGCGTGACACACAAAGATGGTAAAGCAGTTATGTGATACTGGCTTTGGCAGCAAGCCTGGCCGGTTGGGTATCTCCCTTTTCAGGTGCAGGCGGTATAATATAAATCAAAATGATTAATGTAGAAGCAGGCAAGGAAATCAAATCAAACCTGTTGTGGGCAGAGCTTTGGCAGTCTGAGCCTGGACTCTAGACCAGGATGTACTCACAAGAAGAAGCTGGGGTCTCTTAATTCCAGTAAACACAACCTCCACCTCACATAAAAACTAACATTATCTCACGCACTTTCACTCTCACCCGTTTAAACTGATTTTCCAAACTTTACTTTTTTAAACCGTGATTTTGCGTTTGCACTTTTTTAAATGATTAGTTTTTAAAATATGTTGTTTATAGGCTTTTTCTTTAACGTACGCCACCTCCGTCAGGGGAAATTCACCCGACCTAACTGATTTGCCGAAACAGGAAGGTAAAAGGCTACAGACCCAGTTCTGGGTCTTGCAGTATGAGTGTAGCCACCTGTGGGACTCTGATATTTAACGCCGCGAACTCAGCGACCTGTTAATAGTATGATGAACGTGAGAAAAATACTGAATGCAGAACAATTTAGCCTGGGCATTTTTAGAAGTGAATCCGCAGTCATCAGTCGAGTACCATTTAGTTTGCCTATGGCCAGCAGAGGTCACTGTTTATCCATAAATGCAATTTGGCGTAGAACAAAAAAAAATTGTTGGCCCCAATATAAGTAGGTACACGTAAGTACACAGTTCTTCTGTTTCAGTATTTGCATGAAATGCGTAACAGAATGAAGCGCTGGCTAAGTGAGTAGCACTGCAGTACCAAGCCATTTGATTCCCACCCCCAATTTCCTCCTATAATCCAAAGACATGCAGTTCAAGTGAAATGATGCCTGCAAATCGCCCTTAGTGTGATTGTGTGTGTGAGCACGTGCCCTGTGATGCAGTGTTTTCCAACCCAGTCCTAGACAGTCCATGTTTTTGCTCCCTGGCCTGGCAGGAAGCTGGGAGCGACTGGCATCCCATCCAGGGCCTCAGGTTCACAGTGACCCTATACTGAATAAGCAGGATGGATATTAGATAATCCTTCTGAGACAGGGGATCAACCAAAAGGGTCATTTATTTGAGAAATATAACTGGTTTAGATGCTTGTTAGAGCTCTGAAGTCCTCTGTGATCATAACCGTTGGGGGAATGGCTTCCATTTTCCTGGGGCAACCCAACCTAGGTGGGAGGGCGGGATGACTCTTCTATACCTGAGACGACAGTGGGAATCGGCTCCTGCCCCTCACTCCTGCTGTGCCCTGTGAGTCACTGGCTGTCTGGATGGCGGGAGCGGAAATCAAAGCAGGGCCTGGCATTCACTGCACGCGGGCCGCCATCTCCATCGGAGAGTGTTTACCTCGTTTGTTTGCCTGGCAGACTCTCCTGACGTGACTTTTCTTCACGATACGTCCCGTTATTTTTGTGCAGTGTGTGAAATGGCCTGGAATGCAGCCACACCCGCGACCCTACCCTGCCTCTTCGCCCTCCTCTTCCTCCTCCTCGCCTGCTCCGCACCCCCCCCCCGTCGCATTCTTGTTCCTAGAGCAAGATGGGGTAAAGTTAGGAGGAAATCCACTAAGCAGCAGGGTCGCCCTGTCCTGCACCTAAAAAAATGGATTTCCTCAGTGTCAGCATCTGCTTCCACATCCCGAAGCATGACATCATAGAACATGTGATTAATTTCTTTATTCTAAACAACAACAAGACAGGAATGACACTTGTGTGGTTAAAGTATGCAAATCACTTTCTTGGCCACCTGAGGATTACTGGCTCCGCTTCTCGACAACCTCAGGGCTGCCCTGCTTCTTGTTGCCACATGTTCATTTGGGGAGGATATTTGCGTTGAGGGTTCTCAGCCTAGAAAATATCAGCACAGGAAAGGAAACATTGAAAAAAGTCCCCCGGGAAACAGCGACACGGGTGTCACAACACACGCCTCGACAGCACACTGTGAAGAAAAACAACAGGAGAAGCATGTGAACATGGAAAGACTGTAATTATGGGCTATTACCACAGTGACATGTTTTTGTTAACGGCACATTTTAAGGGTTGCTAAGGACAACAGCAGAACCATGAATTTATCTGATATAACATTCAAATCTCACAGCATGTGAACTGGCCCAGCTGACCCCAGGATAATTCCGGAGAACTGGACTGTACTTAAACACAGTGTGCTGAAGAGCAAAAAGGGCAACCCTCAGGTGAACCGAGTCAAGCTAACACTCAAGAACAGCCTGGTAGCAAGACCCGCATCCGGATGCTGGCCCGATCAACATGAAGAGCAGAAAAAGGAAAACAAAGTCTAACCTATACCGGGTGTGGCGAGTCAGGGGTCTCAGACTCAGCTTCACATCTCCGGCAGCCGCATGGTGACAGCGGGTATATGTTCACCCTGAGCCTGGGGCCCATTCCAGGAAGCACGGGGCATGAGGGAGGGGGCACCCTGGCTGGGACACCAGTAGCACTTGACGTTCAACTTATTTTTAACCTCTTCTTTGGTGCTTTGGCTGATTTGTTGATTTAATAAGCATCTATAGAGCTGTCTGACTAGTATAGCCAGTACTACGCTATAGGAAAGCATCAGAGCGCTGCAGCCAGAATCACTTTCTATTACAACCGAAAAGATAAATGACAAAGAGCAAAACAAACCTTTTTTGATTATACAACACAAATTCTGTATTTACCATTGCATACTTCGTCTTCATTGTAAATAAGGATCGCTCCTTTTGATCATCATTAAAACAGACTGTTTTGAGGGTTTCCTTCTGCTTGATCGCCTTTCAGTTACAGTGTTTCCTTTACATGGGCCTCCACCACCATCTCCAGTATCTGGAGCAACCTGACTCAGTTAGCCTAACACCCTCGTCTCACATTATCTCGAATAAAGTGCTACTGTCATGTCAGCCATGCACAATATGCAGTGAAAACAAAATGGCGTTTTTCCTGAACGCACATTGCGACGGTCGTCACCGGACAGGCATTTCAGAGCAAAAGAAGATTCCCGTACAATTAACATTGATTTACAAAGAGCGGAGACAGGGGGAAGACTCATCCACATATTTTCTCCCTAACATAACCGTGTCACAAAGAAACTGAGACTGAGTGACAACTCTAGGAAAGAGTGATTAATGCATATGACATTCAACAAAAATAAACCAAAACACTAACCACAAATAAACTTCAAGTACTCTGAAATATAGACCTACTGACAGGTTAGTTTTCAAGCAACAAAACTTTATTACATACATGTCTTGCAAATTTTTAGGGGAGATTCTTTGCTCCAGGATGTGTGTGATCCTACAGGAAGGCTGACTGCCCCCCTTCTTGGTTTCTGACATTACACAATATGCTGCATGGGGCAGGTAGCTACTGTATGATGCCACAACCAGCTTTTTGAAACGGAAAAAAAACACAACGGAATTCAATTAAATGGGTGATATCTTAAAAACACTTGATTGATCCTGCCAAGTGACTTTGTCTGTTTATGACCATGTACAGAAGTTTCTTTGGGACCATTGATATGAAAAAGATTTCTGGAAAGGTCTCCTAAAGAGACATGACAAGGCATGACAGAAATATGGGAGGAATTTGTCTGACAACTTTACAGTTAGAATATAGAACCGAATTCATGCATTGGCTGGGGTGTGTATGCCATCTCCCACTGTACTCTCCAGAATTAACCTTATGAACCTATATGGATTTTTCAATGTGTGAGTTTGAAACTTTTCATTTCATCGTGGGAGTAGCTTTGCAGATACATCACTATAGCTATTATTAAAAAATAATAATAATAATAAAAAACGGAGTGTGGCTGACATTTGAAGATTGGGTTCTGCTTCACAAAACTTGATTAAGCTATTAGACATTACCGGTTTTACAATGCAACTAACACCATAAGCATCATATCATGATGAATACACCAATATTATAAATGCACACAGTGTTGCCAACTTTGGTCGGTTGGCTGGCGTGAGATTTTGAAGACAAGTCTCCATACTCATTTACATCTGTGTAATAGTTTTATTACCTTGTAAATAGTCTATATGGACAGCAAACTGCCCCAACGCTTTTGGTGCAGCTCATTTTAGGTTCATAATGGAATTATATAGATTAGCCATAAGATGTCTTGCGTGAGCGTGAGAATCACGTTTGTGCTACGCCAGATGCGTGACACTTGGCAGCCCTGTGTGCATTGTGTGTGGCTAACAAAGTTTTTATTTAATTCTTGTATATTTACATTATAAACTAATCCATTCGATTCCGAATTGACCTTTCAACACACCCAATAGGAACAACGCAAACACTTCTGCAAAATTGGGTATTTTTTAAAAAAACTGCTTAGGGATGCCTTAATACATTATAAATTTACGACACTGAATATGTTATACATGGTTTGAATGTTAATCTGGGGGTTATTCCATGAAGGAGGCTTTCTTGCTTAGCCAGATAACTTCTTGGATTTAAGGTAGTCTGGACTAAATGGACTTTATTTTCGTTCCCTCACATTTAGCTCAGACTCCCTTAAATCCGACAAGTTATCTGGCTAAGCAAAGTAACCATGCTTTGTGGAACAGCCCTCCGTAATCCATGACCATGTTTTATTATTATTATTATTATTGTTATTTCCGTATTCTTCGGAACCGTACACGGAGATAGTCATGGTGGATTTCTTGAATAGGATATGGCCAGTTACGGCACTGGGGTACAGAGTGGTGTTGTGGTGACATCTAGTGGTACATTTTAGAAATAATCTGCATCCTAGGAATTGACACGTCTAAACGTGAAACATGTTTCATTGTAACGACATAACAGTAATAATACTCTAATAATACTCATTTCTAGTATCTTTTTCCCATTGGTCGAAATTATTCCATTAATGCAAGACAGCACGAAGGTAGTCACGGTGGGTTATAACGATGTTTGTGTTCACAAATGATCGCCTTTTCTCTTTGGGCCTCATTTCCTCATTTCCTTGTCGTTTTCGTGACACGAGTTATCAGAAAAGTGTAGGTGCAAAATGACGGGATGTAACGTGCGGTGGTACTACACTTCGGTCCTTTGGTAAATTCTTTGTAATTAGTGGGTGGCTCCGACCGTCACTTCAGCAAACTTATCAGTTAATCAGTCAGTAAATGGTTTATTCTACCTATTCCAGGCCTATTCTACACACATATGTATGCATACATATAAATGCAAACGGAGAATTTGGCAGCCCCTTTTCTTGAAATCTGTAGGGGAGAGTTTTACTGTACACGGACTATTCTACGACTGAAAACAGGCACAGCGCAAGCCAGAGAAACGCAAAAACTGCGTCTAGAATCTCTAATAAGAAGCGCTGCAGGATAGAAAGAGACTGCTTGACGTGCTGCGTTTCTCCGCTCTACCCGAACAGCTCCAGCGCTCCGGGGAAGGGAAAGGCGTGCGGAGGTGACCAGTGACGTCAGGGCTCACAGGTATAAAGGCGGAGGTGCGGCCAGATGTCCCTGCGGAAGTCGTAAGGGGACATAACGCGTTTAGTCGTCTAAGGTAAGCTTGCAAACGATCTGTTACTGATAATGATGTTGGATATATTTATGTTTGTACAGGAGAGTACAGTGCGTGTACCTGTTTATTTCTTACGTCTTTTGTGGGTAAGGATATTCGAAATATTTTGATCGTGATTTTTTTTTTATGTACAGTTTTGGTAACAGTTTGCGTTATTTTGCAATCTACAAACGTGGGTATTGATATTTAAAAAAGTCAGTCTCTCGGATTACTGCAGTACAAGAACAGCGCATGTATTTAGCTTAAGTCCTCGATCGGGACGGACCGTCGTTATTTTTATTACAAGTGCAGATAGATTGTACGGTATGTAAAGTAGTATTTATAGGAAAAGTATAAAGTTACGAGAATGGAGTCCTCCTGAGCTGTTTTTCATGTGAACGACGAAAATGCTTGCGCTTCTTTTATCATTCATTTGTAATACAATTCGTAATACTAAAATGTGTTTCTTAAAATCATACAGATGAATCTTAAGATACTTAAAGAAATTACGGTGTAGCAGGTATTACTTTTGTAACATTTTACCTTCTCACTTCGAAACAGAAATGAATCCATTTCTTACGTCATACCTTGAATTCTTTTAGAGCAAGATTTCACTTTGAAGCTGTCCGTTGTATTAAGCCAACCATGAACAAAGAAAAATTATTGTTTTACTTTCGGCCGGTGTTTCTACTCATTGTTTGAAATTTAGCACTTGTCGGAATCGTTTTGTGTCGCTACAGTTTAATTAGTAGTAACCGGGTAACAAGAATTTATTTTTGTTTGAAATAATCTTTCTGGGGACTTTAGAGAACGGCTTGTTTTTCCAGCTTGTGAAACAGCCAACTAAGTTTAAGTGAATATTTTGAGTAAATATTTTAAGCTCATGCTTAAGATGTGTAGCAATAGACTTACACTGCTTGCATTCTTGCCAAAAACCAAAACCACAGATGATAACATTCAGTGCATACCTTTTGCGTGACAAAACCTGGAGCATGTCGGTCTGTGTTTACAGTTTGTAGATCAACTACTTGTACATTGGCTGGTCCTTCTGATAATAGTGACACCACCTTATGATTTTATGACCCAGATACAATCCGGCAAAGCGCAATGAGGAAGACCCCATGAACCTTGACACCGGCCTGCAAAAAAGCACAAGCCTGGGTGTAGATTAAGTAGCCTGGCCAGGAAAGGACTCCTCTGTTAGGCCCAACTCTCACAGTGTCTCCCCAGCCCTATGGACCTTGGGCTTTCTAGAGTCGCCCGTCAGCAAGAAGCACATGTTGGCTATCGTTACCCTGCCCCCGGCAGCATCGGCACACCCCAAAGCCCCGCGTCTGCCTGGCGATGTTATGGACCCCAGCTACTGCAGTCCAGACCAAGAGGTCGAGGGAGTCCCAATAGGAGGCCCAGATTCGCTCCAGATTCGCGTCGATGCCTTCCGCAAGCTAGGCTACTCTGCCAAGGAGGCTCGCAGCGTGCTGCTGAAGCTGGGCCTGGGCGCGGACAACAACGCTGTGCTGGGGGAGCTCATCCGAGCTAGCGCCGGGTCCTCGGTCGATAGGGAGGCTTGCCCCTTGCCTGTCATCCCGGGGCCCGTGCTGGTTTCGCGGGGATGCGGCCCTGCACTGGCCCAGGAGGGCGAGAAGGAGCCAGAAAGCATGTTGAAGCCCATCGTGATCGATGGCAGCAATGTGGCCATGAGGTAAGTGTAGGGATGAGATTCATCTGCAGGTGTTCATCCGTCTAAATGCATCAGTGACTAAGCGAAGCCCCTGTCACTCCATTTCTGCGTAAGAGTCACGGTTGGCTGGTGAATGAGCTTTTTCTATGTTTTGCTACTAATGTTTATTAACTGTGGCAATGCTAGAGGTCAGAAGAAGCATGTATAGGGACCACATAGACGTTGACAGCCAGCCCCTGTTTGCCATTGTTCTTATCGGCATCCAAACTTTTTAACTACATCAGGTAATTGATAAAAAACACAAATGTATTGGTGATATTTTGAATAACCTGTGAGTCAATGAACAGCTACTTTAAATATTTTGTTTTAAAATGATGTGGCAGCATGTTGGTACAGTGGTTAGCACTCTTGCGTTACACCTCTGGGTTTTTTTTTTTTTTTCCTGTGTACTGTGGCCCCCCCCCCACCCCACAGTGCAAAAACATGCTGAGTATAATTGGTGTTGCCAAATTGCCCATAGGTGTGAGTGTGCCCTACAATGGGTTGGTGCCCCATCCTGAGTTGTTCCCTGCCTTAGATTCATAGCCTTTGTGATCCAGAAGGCTCGCCCGCACCCACCCCCCCCTCACACCTCGGCCCCCCACACC
>JAODKE010000146.1:24189396-24201287 GCA_026779605.1 Mormyrus hasselquistii
TGGGTGCCCCCTCTTCGTTTCTCCCCCCCCTTTCTTTTTTTTTTTTTTTCCTTCCGATCCCCCCCCCCCCCCCCCCCGTTCATGACCTTGAATATGACAAACAGTTACAGAAGATGGAGGGAGGGGTCTAAAATGTTTTGTAAACATGTCTCATGGAGTACTTGGATACTTCCGTTGATTGTAAAATGTATTTTCACTCTAGACCACACAGGTCATCTGAAATGTACAGCACAGGTCAGAATAGTGCGATATTGGCAGCAGGAGTCCGGAGTTAATTTGCCAATCAAATTCTAATCAGTGTCGATGCAATTACCTTTGTAAATTGATACTGACAGCAGGATTTTAATGAAGAACAATCAGATATATTTTGAGTTCTTTTTAATTAAAAATAAATGTAGATGATGTGTCCAGGCTGAGTAAGTCACGATAAATAAATGAAGTTGGAAAAACTGAGTCTTTATATGGCATAACACTGAATGTGAGCAGCTTGGTACGTAGGCAGATGGTCTTATTATAAAATACTTCTTCAGCAGAAAGCTGTAGCTTACTTGGCCCCCTCTTCCACTGGATTTAAAGAATCATTTAATTAAGCTCATTTTAATGAAGCTGATGGCTTCGTTAAAACCACATCAATGGACAAAATAACTGACATACTTTGGCATTTTGTGTGTGTGGATTTTACATGAATCATGGATTAATGTTCTCACTCCCTGTCATGTACACGGGCAGCTTGGCAGGGACGAAACCTACACGATGTACAGGTTCGGAAACAAAACGGGGCCTGGATCTGCCCCCATCCCCCACCCCTTCTGTAGCGTGTCATCGTTCCAGACAAGTCTGTATGCCCAGAAGATATATTTGTTGCCCGTCCCACTCCTTCTCCTAGGTGCTATTCTTGCTTGTCCCCATTCCCACGTCAGTACTTGCCGGAGTTCATTTGTTCAACATGCAAATTGCCACCGCTGACGCTCTCTCGTGTTCGTTCTTCTTGGATTAGGGCATGTAGAACTAAACTGGCCCAACAAACACCCACTCAGGACACCTTTGTGGCAGGCTGCTCGCATCACACGCGAAATGTGAAAATTCAGCTGACTTCTCATTCATTGGGCTCATTTTTTGTGTTTTTTTTAAGAAATATCCATTAAAAATGTTATATTCATGCCAAGCAGAAAAATCGCACCTTCTGAATACTGGAGTTTTCCTGTAGATTTTTTTTTTTTATTTTTTTTTTAAAAAGGACATGCACGCACCTGTTTAGTATCAACACTCGTGGGGCAAAGAATCAACAGTGTCTCCAAAAGTATGCACTGTTTCTACATCAACAGATGCATAAAACTGAAAAACAAACCTGACTTATGACGGTGAAACCGGCACCTGTGCCTCGCACGGGTCCTATGTTGGGGCTCTGCCTTACGGGAACATGAGCTCGGAAAATCATCGTCACGCAAATCCGCATGTCCACCATGATCTTTCTGAGACCCTGTATTTAACAGATCCGGTTCATAAACCAGAATCTGTCACCGGCTCTTTTGGGACACCTATAGGAACATTCTCGCACATCCAGTTGGCTGATAGACCAGCCTGCAAAAGGGTAAAGTGCTCACTGCTGTTGCCAAAGTCATGTTTGAATGGCAAACACCAATAGTCTGATGCCCAGGCACAAAGTCAAAGGCAGGCCTACTGATAGGAGAGCGTTCCTCTCCAGGAACATTTTCAAGGTTTTGCCGGGAGGGAACTGAGGTAGTGTTGACCTCGTTTGATCAGATCATGGTTATTTAATAAAAGCAAACACCCAAGGGCTACACAATTAAGTTAAAGTCCATTAATGGAGAAATGGACTCTGGAGGGTTACCTGACTCCTAATCCGCTCTCAGTAACGACAGAAAAGAAGAAATGAAATGAAAAGAAGACTGACGGAAAATTGAAAGAGTGAGAGAGAAAACACACATGCTTGAGATTACACTAGTGTGACAAAGAATGTGATTAGCACCTCCTCTTTCTTACCATCCTAATCACCAGTTATTCCCCATCTCCAGTTGACCGATCAGGAGAAAGGAACCGTCCCGTGGGTGTTCTCCTGATCATTTTCAGCAGGTGGTTGGCCCGACTGCACAGGTGAAGCTCAGCTCTACTCGGAAGGTCAAGGGCTGCCTCACCTAAAACCCGACACTCGCCTCTGGCTGCTCGCTCAAGCAGGATGAGGCACGTCAGGTCAAGCGATCCTTCCTCATACTGCACTGACAGACCTGGGTCAGCTGAACCCGTGCCGCGGTATAGAGGAATCCGCAGCATTTTTGCTAAGATGACGCATGGACGTTATTCCACTTGCCTGCATTTTTTTTGCGATTTCGTTGCCAGGTGTCACTGACAATAAAGATTCTTATCTTATCTCTTATTCCAGGAAGAACCAAAACGTTGCAAGAAACAGTAGCATAGATATTTGAATATTCCAAAATGTAGATGCTAAAGGATATTAAAATGTATGCAGTTCTAGATTTCTACTATAAGAAGGCAGGTTTTACACAGCTATGCATCCAATTTCACACACTTTATACGACATCTTATAATGATGAGCTGTTACCACATACATGTGATTGCTCTTCTATACCAGAACAATCAGCTGTTCCAAACCCCACGGTGACACAATATGTCCAGCAAAAACAGCAGATGACTTGGGAATGTCTTTTCTTTCATCTTTTTTTTTTGTGATTGGCCCCTTGTCAGACGACCCTCCGTTTATTTCTGGTCTGCAGAGGCCAGAGAGCATCCTGTAAGCCATATATTAAAACATTTTTGTGGTTACTGGGCAGATTATTTTCCTATATATTCTACAATAAAAGATTAGGATTCACCTCAGTGTGCATGTTCTGTCAAGTGTTTGCCTGCAGTGTTTTGCAGCCCCATCAATTTATCAGGTTTTTGAACCGCCATGTCAGGATTTTAAAGCTAGTCAGTTAACCAAGAATGGGGGGGGGAAACCCCCTTCTGGGTTTTGAGCTTTTGCGAATGGGCTGATTTGCATGCTAGCAAGAGAAGATAATGTACTCAAACATTCAAAATATGGGGACAAAATGTCAGGGACAAAATATGCTGCCTGATGCAACATCTGCTTCCTTGGCCCTGTTAACATATCTGTGTGAGTCTTCTCCAGATAGTAGTTTGTACTATGAACTCCTGACAGCTGGATTGTTCAAAATGCTTTCCCATCATCCTTTGTGAGCTTCAGCTTGGGGTGCAGGTTCTTCCAGCCTTCTTTGAATGACAAGTGGTCAAATTCCACTGACACCCGCCCCCCCCCCTCCCCAAAGGACAGAATACAGACACCCTGCCCTGATGGGGAAAATAAGACAAACTGCATGAAATGGCATTCCTGCAAAAAATATCCCGACAACGTTTGATTCCGTCTTTTCCCCCTCCTGTCCATAGCCACGGGAACAAAGAAGTCTTCTCCTGCCAGGGCATCCAGCTGGCAGTTAACTATTTCCTGGAAAGAGGCCACACCGAAATAACCGTTTTTGTGCCTTCGTGGCGAAAAGAGCCGTCCAGGCCGGACGTGCCGATTACAGGTGAGATGAAACTTGTGTGCTGGTTGGACAAAAGGCTTGCTGCCAGGATACATTTTAACATCTGTTTTGTTTTGTTTTGTTTTACACCTTGGAGTTGCTGCATTATACTTGCTAAAACATTCCCTAGTTTGCATGTGCTGTTTTTCTTTTTTATTCATTTCTTTATTTACTCACTATGTTCTCCATACTTTCATCCTTCTGTTTCCTTCTGGGGGAAAAATAAGTCTGTGCCTGTATTTGTTAAGCAGGCTTACGGAGAATTTCTGCTGCTGCTGTTATTGTTGTTGTTTCTCACAGTGATTCTTGCCCAACCACATGATTTCCCGGTTGGCCCCAAGAAAGTAGTTTTGCTGACAGGCCCCTGGTTTCGTGAGCTTTTAGGTCAGGTGGACTAGTTTTCACAAGGGACAATCCCAAGGCCAGAGTCAGTCTGCAGGAGGAAACCACTGTGGCCTGTACAGGGGGAATTCCCCACCAGGAAATAGGCCTTTTATTTCAGAAACAGTCAGCTGCTGCCAGTTTTTGTAGTCTTCCGCCTACCTGATCAAACAGTTAATGCACTCAGGTGACAGGCCGTGTCTGCTCATGCCCAGTTGAAAAAGAACATGTTGTCTGGGTGACGTTGAGTCATCGCGGAAGCTTTGCTTTCCTTGTGTGAATTCTCTGTGAGATCTGTCAACTATTTAGATATAGAATCATTAATTGTGACGCATAAACGGCAATTTTTTTTTTCTTTTGGGGGCGGATTTACAGACCAGCACATCCTAAGGGACCTGGAGAAGAAGAAGATCGTGGTCTTCACGCCATCACGACGCGTGGGGGGCAAGCGGGTGGTCTGCTATGATGACCGCTTCATCGTGAAGTTGGCCCACGAGACAGACGGGGTTATTGTGTCTAATGACACGTACCGCGACCTGCAGGGCGAGAGGCCAGAATGGAAACGTTTCATTGAGGAAAGACTACTCATGTACTCATTCGTGAATGATAAGTAAGTGCTTTGTAGAGCAGTAACGTTTCCCTTTGGCCTTTAGCAGAAACCGGGCTCATTACCAGGCCTGCCTCATTACCATGAAAGGTACTTAAAAATATCAAAAGAATTCTACAAATCTGTGACAGGTTACTTTTTTGCTATAAAATGCAGTTTTTTATTCCCAGTCATATTAAACATGAATTTGTGTGTGTGTGTGTGTGTGTGTGGTCATATAAATGAATGCCTCTGGACTTGGTGGGAACATTCTAGAATCATTGCTCACTCTTTCAGCCCCCCCCACCCCTCCCTAGTGTCAATTTTTGTTAGCCTTTCAATATTCTTATCTCAGTTCTTTCGTGTTGAGTGTAAATAGTTGATTCATTCATACCTTGACGGCTTACAGCCACAGTTACATGGCTTTTGTACCAGTCATTCTTCAAGAACACTTCATAATTTCACCCTCACTAAACAGAGGTTGGTGGTTTCCTCCTGACCCACCCCCTCCCCTCAGGTTCATGCCTCCGGATGACCCTCTGGGCCGGCATGGTCCCAGCCTTGATAATTTTCTCAGGAAGAAACCGCAGGCGTCTGAGCAGAAGCGGCAGGCTTGTCCTTACGGTAAGGCGTCCTGCACTCACAGAATATCATCTGTACATTTGCTTAATTGACTTTGATGCAGGCAATACCTTGATTTGTTATTAAAATGACAGGCAAAGGTCCAGAATTCCACATTTATATACAGCAGTAAGGAGCGTGACCTTCACTGAAATGGTGGTTAAAAATCTCCACTAGTGTGACTTAACTGCAGTTTACCCTGCTAGGTTGTGAACCTTTGAACTTGCTAGTTTTTGATTACAAACCTATGTAAGTTGATGATAAACAACTGTGTCCTCCAGCTACTATGGGGTCAAAGAGTTTAATTCTTTTTTTTTTCCACAAATGTAGCCATAATTTAGAAGATCTTTATAACAACCATTGTGGTTTTGAGGAAGGATGAACAAAGACTCGCTTCTTGCAAAAACCTGTTTTAATTAACTTCAGATTAGATCCGGCTCCTGGTGTGTGAAATGAAAATGAGCCAAATATTAGAGGCAGCAGTGTGTGTGTGTGTGTGTATGTGTGTAATATATATAAAATGAGATCTGGTTTTCTGTCTTAACATGTAGGAAAGAAGTGCACTTATGGGATCAAGTGTAAATTTTACCACCCAGAGCGGGTGAACCAGTCTCAGCGCTCTCTAGCTGACGAGCTCAGGGAAAACGCCAAGCTCTCAGCCCTGAAGGATGACAAGAAAGCCAGAAAGGGTCCCCAGCAAGATCCCAGCCACTCGCGGTCCCCCGTCACCCTGGCACAGGACCTGGAGCAGAAGCTAAACGTGGATGGGCACTGGTCGCCGAGGAAGGTACAACAGCTCACCGAGAATGTGCCGCTGTACTGGGGCCAGTCTCCCTGGTCTGACTGGGTAGGCCAAGGCTGTGCAACCAGCATTGACTCCTCCTCCCTTGACCACCTGGACTCCGGCCTGGGCTCCTACGAAAGCCAGTACTCGGGTGCGTCTCTGGGACGCTCCAGCCCTTACAACGCGGATCCCAGGTTGCTCCATTGCTCCTCCAGGGACAGATCCAGGCGACATTTCGCACAGTCTGCGGAGTCCAAGCGACCAGACGGGTACCAACCCAGCCAGTGCTGCCCGCACATGCCTGTGGCTGCTGGTACGCACCGGTTCAGCCACGACCCCCACCTCAAGTTTGCCGCCCCCTGCCAGTCCAGTTTCTCCACCTACAGGGGCCAGTTGTACCCCCAGGACAGCCAGGCCTGCAGTCTGCCTAACAACTTCCAGCCTGGTGGAGTAGTCGCTCACCAGGACAAGTACTGGTTCTTTGAGTCCTGCTCCTCCAGTAGCCTCCCTGACCCCCATCAGATGCTCAACCAACATGCGCAGGGATCTGTGGTCCCCTATCCTGAACAGCGGGCCTCCTTTGGGGTGGAGCGCGAGGAGGTCCGAAAGAAGCTGCAGGCTATTTTCAACCCCTACCATGTCGACAAAGTCATGGGCATGTTCCCGCACCTGCTGGACCCACAGAAGCTTGCCGCCGAGATCCTGTCTCTGAAATCCTACGGCGGCATTCCCTGACCTCCATCCTTATTCCCCGACGGCCGACCAGTCTAGCTTCTCTATGGTGGTGATCCATGAGCTAGGACACTTAGATCCCACTGACTTGTTTTGTTGTTTCAAGGACCCTGCAAACCATAGAAGTTGGATATTTTGTTTCATATGGTTTGAATATAAACTTGTTTTTTTTTTTTCTGCCACGTATAGCCTTATGCGCATGATGCATACTTGTCACTTCCAGACCACATGCAATTTCTTATAACGGTCTGGAGATGTTGATTGTTGATGCATATTGCATCTTATCGGGGTGTACTAATCCACAGTCCTTTTAAATATGTGCATCTTGGCTGAACAGCTGCATAGAGCACAAGGAAAAGTAATATTTTTTTATGCTAAAGAAATGTATAGTTTTATTAGCGCTTTGCTAATTGCAGCTGGTGTTTTTAATTGCAATTACTGTAAGTGCAAATGAATTTCTTGGTAGTGGGTAGCTGTAACCTCTTCCTCTCTGTAATATGCAAGGAGTACAGAGGCTATTCTCAGTCTGTGTGGCCTTGATGCATTAGAGAACCTCTAATGTTGTCAAACCGCCACCATTAAGAGATTCAACACCTGTAGCTCCAAATTCTCTATAGAAACACTGGAGGAACTTGGAAGCATTAACACTTTTCCAGGTTTAAAATCTAGATGTTTCTTTTGTGGTTCTGAGGGACGTGTTCCATGATGAATCTCCCTGAATCTGTGTGGGCACCGTGTGCCAAAGCGTTTAGAAGCCGAGCCTAGTGAGGCGTCCAGAGCCCAAAGCGTCACACGTGTGAATGCACTGGCCCAAAGATGGGGCCTGGCCTGAGTCCAGAGTCCTCTGCGACCAAAGAGCCCCCGCCACTGCGTACCACCCTAGGTAGCCTATTTTGCCAGAAAAAGATGTGACCTCTTCCATGAAGCAGAAGCTTTAATCAACGGTGTACGACCCACCCTCTTCTCCCACAGAGGAGTCACATGCTCAACAGAGTAAACAATTCAAGTATAAGATGCCATATTCACACCTGTGGTTCATTTATTAACTTTTCAAGTGTTAATCACAGAAGTGGGTGTGTGTGTCGGTGTGAGTGATCGGGCATGTGTGCTGTTATTTTTTGCATAAAGGTATTTTGTTCTCTGTTTTGGGAACCAATTGTTAAACGTTTAGAATTATTTTAATCAATGCTGGACAGCTATGTTGCAACATTTTACAAATAAAAGTATTCCCTCTCTCTAAAAGTGTTGTTTTTTTCAGTCCTAGTCTTCCTGCAGTCCTAGATCATGAAGGAGCAGACTGACACGCAGGCAATGCAACACCAAGTGTTTAATCCTCGTCTTGCATGACAAATTGTCATCTGTGTTGGAGCTAACCCAACCCCCCCCCCCCCAGCCTTGGAAGGACATTAAAAAACACCTGCAGTATATTTCAGTCTCAGTGGAATAACTAAGCATTTGAAACCACAGTTGGGAGCTGGCCTGTTACACATAATTCTTGGGGGCAGGACAAAATTACTTCAACCGGACCCCCCCGGCCATGCAATCCCTCCCAAGTGAACCATTTCCTGCTTAGAGATCACAGCCCTGGTTAGGTGCTCACAATGGTGTGACACCACCTGACTAGATTACACGTGAGCTTGTAATGTAGCTGATGGGAAATGGGTTAAACCATTAGACATCATCACATAGGAGGCCAGTTTGTGCCGGAGAGAGAGAATCCTGAATGGCCTGCTATAGCCGTGAAGTATGGCATTCTAGTGACGAGGTTCCGTCAATCAAAAACTGTCAAGCGTTTTCACAAGCAGCCCTGATTGTCCTGTCTAAATGTAAAGCCAGCGGCTACTTAGCCTTGAGCACACATTTAATTTTTATTTTTTTATTGGATGTGTCACTGTCTTTGCAGCCACTGGAACGGTATTGTTGTTTAGGATCTTTAAGATTTCTTGGTAGGGTAGTTTTGTTGTTGGGGGAGGTGTAGATAGTCAGGAAAGCTGTCCTGTGAGAGGGGAGGAGTCCCAGATTGTTTGAGTAACCTGTTGCCAAAGCAAGTCAAATGAGTTCTTTTCTCAACAGTGCTGATGTCGCCCCAGGATAAGTAAGTGTTGAAACATCACCTTGACAAGGAAACACAAGAGACCGGGAGGCAGTCGCCTGTCGTTCCAGCATGAAGCGTACACCGGCACTGAACCAAGGGGGGTGGGCTGGGTTTCACTTAAGCCAGGTTTTCACTGAGCTCTTCCAGCTGAACGTCTCGGGTTGCTATCGACTCCACACTTCCTGCTTTGACTCGCTGCAAATGTCAAGTCTGACATGTACAATGCCTTTGCTATCTCCTTCTCGTCAACCAGTTTCTATTAGGTCACTCAAGGTCAGTTTTTTCCCCCACATGTAAATTCAACCAATCCATGATTCTCATGTCAACAAGAAGACAGACTGATATTTGCCACTTGCATGAGTACATTGGGATGTACTGATTCCATATTGCTTTCCATAGCTTGAGGGTCACAGTACAGGATCAGCCAACATACAACACCCTTGGAGCTGGAGGTTAAGGGCCTTGCTTAAAGACCCACAGACACATGACTGGTCTGTCAAGGCATGAACTAGACAGCTTCTAATCACAAAGAGTGGTAACCCACTGAATCACACACCACCTGCCTCTTACAGCTCAATCAGTAAATATTCCTGGTGGACGGTTAGATCACGGTTTGTTCTTCCCTGGCAATGGGAGGAGGAAGAATTTCCCTTCAGTTTTAGTAAACAGTGACTCTTTTCTCTGGAAAGAAACGCTAATCATTCCTGGCCATTGTGCTACTTAGCTGTAGCCAGAAAGGAAGTGTTTATAATTTCCGCATTTGGGAAAGAGTTATGCAAATCAGAATAAAAGCTCCATTCATAACCATTATAACCTTAATTATCACCTTAGGCAACTGTAGGTCATCTACTGTTCAAGGAAATGTTTTTGCAGGTTGTAAAAAGAAAAATGCCTAATATGTGCCATGGCAGAAATGTGTGTGGGAAGCGTGAGCGATGCCAGTACGACGTGAACGCGTGGGACAAAAGAACAGGTCATTGACAGGAAGAGCCATTTTCAAAATGACTCAAAGATTCATTTAGTGCAGATCCCTCACCCACTTAATCAACCGGGTTCTTCAGAGCACCGGCATATGGATCATTAAATTAATTGTTAATATTAATTTACGTTAGAATTCTAAAAAATTTGTATAAACATAGTTTGGGTCCCAGAGCTCTCTATAACTAAAGCCATATCTCTCATACTTTTACTGCACAAATCAGCAGTTTGGGTGGGAATTCTTTAGCGGCAGAATGTAACAAGATTTGTGTTACATTTTTTTTTTCCCCCGGAGGTAAGCTGCAGAACATGTCAGGTCGCGCTGCGCATGCAAAGAGCTGCCAGCTGGCGGTGGCATCAGCTGGCGGAACGTGAAGCCCCCAGTCATCCGTTTCCTGGAATATTCCGGATGACGTTGCGTTGCGGCTGAAATATTAGCACACGCTTGTTACCGGGGATACCGAGCGACCTCAGTCAACCTGACTTCAGCAGATGCAGCCCTATACCTCCCTGTTAGAGAAAAACAAAGCCTTAACTCAACGCTTATAAGTTAATAAAGTGAGAATTAAACGGGGAAAAGAGATGTTTAATGTTAATAAATCAAAGTACAACGTCTTCGCGCAAATAACTTTTAACAAATTCATGATTACAGGCAGAACAATTGTGTCCCTATCTGAGAAAGATTTTCTGATACAGCCCGACAGACGTGCTCAGGTGAAACCTCATATTATGCAAAGTCGTGCAATAAAAAGGTAATATGCAAAGCTTAGCGTTAGGGCCAAACTAACCAAACCTTTATGTTAAAAAAGTTTTATAAAAGCTTTATAAAATCAAGTGTTGGCTATAACTGTCACGCCCACGGGAACAGGGGCGGACAGGTGCAACATATCAGCGTCTAATTAACCAACCCTTATAGGAAGGACACAAACCAACACTGAAGTATTGCGCTGATGAAAAGAAGCCTTACCAAGCACTTCGCCGTCCTCAGGCTCCTTTCCCCCCCCCTTTACCTTGCCAGTTTGCCTCGTGTTCGATTCTTACCTTTTTTGCCTTGAATTGTTGTAGGAGGTGAGAAGGTATTTCTGCATACCTAATATTTCCAGTCAACGTTTCGGGATAATTATGAAAAAACTCTTGGTAAAATGCGGGTTAATAAACGTTTTATTATTCAGTATATAATATACAGCTAACATTTAGCATTTGCGTTGAATGAATCAACATATTGTGTTAAATCGATTTACTTCATATATACCAATATATTTGCAAAGGCAAATTCATACTTAGGCCTAAGTTAATTACGTTTAAGTGGTGAATTCAGGTAAAGTGGGACATTTGCCATTTTGATTTTAGTGCCCATTGAAACATAAACCTAATTTACTTAACCCACATATGATACCTTTCTGCATCTTTGAGATGTCTACTTAACACATCGAAAGAAAAAATGAAATTTCTTGCTTATAGGGGCCATGATACAGGTCTATACACTCCCTGCACTCATAAGATAAAGTGGGACGCATTTCAGGTAAATTAGGACAGGTGGTTATTTTATGCATTAATATTGAATATAGGTGCAATACATTAATATATAATCATTTGCAAAGGGTTTTGTGAGTTTAATAGACGAAACAGCTCAAGGAACAGTTGAACATTAATTGTTGATTTTTTTTTTTTTAATTAAGTCATTGAAAGAAAAAAAAAATTCAATCCATTAGACTTAATTTCATTTTGAATTTTTTTTTGTAGAAAATGCCTAAACCAATACATGTGAAGCTGATTCTAACAGTAAAAACAATACAGTTGCTTGTAATCATTTAGTTCTCATCCTGCCCTCCTTTCCTCACTATGTATTGAACAGGCTCCGCTCCCTCACCTTTATAACTTTTCTGTCTCTCTCTGCCTTGTTGCTATCAAGTAGCATCCATGCTCCAGTATAATGACAATAAAGGCTTTCTATTCTATTCTATGTGATTCGATTCTATTCTAGGTGATTCTATACACTAAAACAATTGAACAAGTTCAAGTTGACATTTTTTTGCCCCCATTTCATAAATAAATAATTATTTGTATATTATATATATACTTACTGAATGTATTTAGGAGTTGAGACTCCATCCTGTCAAATATGTACTTACTCTCTTCTTGGGGGAGCCT
>JAODKE010000146.1:24207451-24218686 GCA_026779605.1 Mormyrus hasselquistii
CCTTGTGGGACAGCCTAGTGACCATCGGTTGCTCACTTTGGAATTTCATAAGATGTAGTTTCTAAACTGGGGACCATAATCCAAACTGAAGATAACGTACAGGTACAATGAAATGTAGTTTAGCATCTACCCAGAAAGTGCAAATAGATGAGGAAGGTGCAATAAGGCAGCGTACAAATGAGTATATAGTGTAGTGCCGATGGAGTGCGCATGTTCCAGCATGCCCCGCAAGTAATTGTAAATACCAACTTTTATGTATTCGTTGTTGATAAGTTGTACTTCCCTATTGTCACGCATGTGTTTGCCTGTGTTTTGTGTGAACCCTGTACAATCCTTGCATGTGCATAGTGTTCTGTAAATTACCCACCGTGTGTGTACCTGATGGTCCAGCAACTGACCTTCCTGTGTTTCCATATTATGTTTGGGTTTGGTGCCTTTTAAATGTCTGTTATAATCCTTATAATGATTTGTAATGAAAGAGCATGTTCTTCCAGGCAAGCAAGTCTCTTTGTCCTTTTTACGATGCCTCAGTCTTCCTGGTATTATATATATACACACACACCTATATATAGGTAGTGTACAAGCCAGAGTATGTACGTATTTGAGATATGAATAAATATAGATATATTAACTATATAAATATATGTCTATCCATCCATTTTCTGCCGCTAGTCCAGGGTCAAATTGCGGGGGCAGCAGTCTAAGCAGAAATGCTCAGACCTCCTTCTCCCCTGCCACCTCCTCTAGCTCTCCGGGGTAATACTAAGGCGTTCCTAGACCAGCTGAGATATATCATCTCTCCAGTGTGTCCTGGGTCTGCCCTTGGGCCTCCTCCTGGTTAGACATGCCTGAGACATGGTGAGACATCTCCCGGCTTTGCAGCCCCGTGCTAGAAAAGGCCAACAGCTGAGCTCAGCTCTGTACATCCACCATCAGCTCAGTTTTGATCCATCCAAGAATGCTGATTCCGCCCTCTGCTGGCCAGATGTGTGGTTGCAAGTCTCAGGTTTCCTTAATTCTCCAGTAAAATGCAAATATGTGACATACGTGTGGTAACATGTTGGAATGTTAGCTCCACGAGCGCGTCCGATGCTTTACAATTTGGCAAGCTGCAAGGGAAAGGAAAAACCCCAGAAAATCTGAACATGCAGGGATGTCAGAACGGCATGGATACCCTGCCCTCCCCCTCCCTAAAAAAAATCGACCCATTTTTGTCAAAGGGGGCCCAGAATTTATAGCTACGCGCCTGGTAACATATGTTATATAACATAAATATCTCCATCTGCGATTTCTGTAATTCCGCTAAAGTTTGACCTAATGCAAAGTCTCACACCAACAGCTCTAAGGGCGTATGGTACAAAATGTGGAAGTCATATACAAGGTGACGGTTCACTAGGTCATTCTAGAGATGCATATCAGGTATAATAGGCATGCTGTGGGGAAACAAAACTGTCAACATGTGCAAATATTGTAAATATAAACTGGACTAAATAATTACCTGAAAGATGTTCTGTTTGAGGTCTGAGAGTCTGAGAGTGAATACAATTCAAATGCCATATCAAAGCATTTGCATGTACGTTTCACCTTCCAACTCCCCAACAGAAAACGTTCAGTCAAGTTCATTTCAGGACGTTGTACAATATTACATACTAATATCCTAACAAAGAAACAGACACAGTCATTTACAGAGACAAAAGAGTAAGGTGATATCTAAATTCTCAACGCATATACGATGACGCAGGGCATACTACATTATGAGCCGTCTTAATGCAATGCAACTTGAACAACGTATAGCACATCTGTCCTGAGGAAGAAGAATGACCAAATACAAATATGCAGGTAAGTCTGCTAAATAAGTGTCATTCTAGAAGCTAAATTACGTAACTGCTCTGATTACATCGTATTTACCCAGAAAAACGTCCCACATCGACACCACTGCAAGCCACAAATTTAATCTTGTCATATCTGTGCATTCTGGTTTTTTACATTTTCACCTCCTTCTTTCGTCAGATATTAAAATATGCACATATGCAAAGACATTCATTACTAACCATCCAAGCATTTACCAGGCTCAACTCCACTTAGCGTCTGAGATCAGACAAGAGCAGGCCCATCCGCACCAGGACGGCCATAAGCTATGCAGTGACATACTGTACTTCACATTTAATTTGCATTCACATTAATTTCACACAGATATATCACAACACTTCAGAAAAGCCACAGTAAGCCCTGCTGAGAGTGATACTTTTTCCGCCAAAGAAACAATCTTTAAGAATGCAATCATATTTATTTATTATTTATCAATCGAGTTTCACTTTTTATATTTCCATAACAGAGTAGATTTGGGTACAGATGGTAGGGACATCTACTTACCAATATTGTAGGAGTAGCGTGTGTGTTTAGGGGGCTGGGGGATCAGGAATGATTTGACCCCTACCAGCATTGAAACCAAAGCTACACCTACCTTGTACCAACATAGCTCTAGCTTGGTATAATGACAAAGAATGACAGCTTCACAGACACATTCCATATTTTATAAGATAATTTGAGTGTACTGGCTGCAAATTGAGCACACTGGCATGTCATAAAATTCATCCATAATTGACTACTACAGAGTCTTCCCAAAGACCTCAAGAAGTATTCTTCAATTTGATATTCCAGGATTTCTGACAGGTTTGTCTATGCATTGCCTTGCATCATTACATAAAATCATTTACCCAATTGTACAGCACATGTGCACTTTGCATATTGGAATATCTTTACAGTATAATCATCTTGTATGCCATACACATACAGTACATGACAATTTGCAGATACCAACCCTACCAATTCATAAGTTTTAGATTGTGGGATAAACCCAGAACACGCAGAAGAAGCCACCATCAAAGGAGTATAAATATATTACCTACACTACAGCTCTAACTACATGAAATTAATAGTGTACAATTTGCTAAATACACTATTTTATTCAGTATTGCACCTTCCGGGTGATGTTTTGTACATCGTAAGATACCATCTATGTAGGTCAAGTTAACTTAAATTTACAAATAGACACTAGTGTGCAAAAATGCATTAACCATTGCCATCCTGTTCCTTACCTCTGCATGAAGTGGGTCAGCTGCTTTTCCAGAGGATCACCTTAACTTTAAGTTGCATCAAGAAGTATTCATGGGGTTCATATGAAACCATGGGGTTGCCATGTGAAACCAAAAATTTGCTCTAATCCTTAACAAGACAGCGCCATTTGGCCACACACAGATTTTGGGTAACTTTTAAACTACACTATCATATTTATTGTATCTATTATTTATCATGTATTGTATTTGACATTTCTTCCGCTGGGTATACATACACAATCGATTCAGTTTAAGAATATAACATCAAAGATCTGTGGGAACCGCAGTTGAAGATCTGCTGTCTGTGTAATACTTTCTGTAATACAAAGTAAAAATATGCCACTATATGACTTAATTAAATAATTCAATAAGAATAAAAGCAATCCTAAAAGGGAACTATAATCTCAGAATCAGAATACTTTTATTATCCCGAAGGAAATTGTTTGTTTTTACAAACTGCATCATACACAGATACCCAAAACACAAAAACGGAAATACACAATGCCACATACAATATGGTGGTAAGCCTGTTCAATAAATTAAAATCCATTAAAAGGGAGATGCATTGTAGGCCTATAATACATACTATAAGGTGATGCATTGTATAATATATACTAATGTGTTATATTAACGATACATATCCAACAATTTAGTATCACAATCAGTACAAAACAGATAACCATGTATTAAAACATGAACGCTGAATACATTTCAATGTATTGTAAAAACTATCACAGCGGAACGCTTTGATGTATTTGTTCCCCTTACGGATTTAAATGTGAGGGACACATTTTCTGTTTCCGGCTTCCTGTTGAAATATTGAGCGCGTCGTATTAGCGTCCATGGTTTACATGCTGACGTGCTTGTTACATAGAGTTTTTCATTTTCAGTCCATTATACTGGATTAAATACAAATGGAGACTATTTTGGAGCAACAACGGCGTTACCACGAAGAGAAGGAAAGGTTGATGGATGCAAAAGCTAAAGAAATGCTGCATAAGAAGACAACGGTGAGGCTATCTGCGCGTAATGCTACCCGGCTAACGTTATTTTAATCGGTCAGGAAGAAACACCGGCCCATTAATTTCTGTGGAATAGCAGCATTGTGATTCCTATATAGATGTACATTTGTGTGCTATTTAAAACAATTACGGAATGTACTACGGAAGTTGCTTCTTTGATACTCGTGTACGTGTCATCCGATTCATCGTTTTGGATGCCTTTCTGTTAAGAGTGATAAACTGTTATTGTTTTAGTGTTTGCATTATTGTTATGAATTTAGCTGTGTTTCATGGGGACTTTGAAACTTAAAATTTGTTTTTTTTTTCGAGTAGTTAAGAGATCAGATCAATTCAGATCACCGGACACGGGCCATGTTGGACGTAAGTAGTAATTGCCTTGCTGTGATATCAGAGCTTATTTACCGTTCATCCCACGTAATTCCAGACTTAATTCTGAGACTTTCACTTTTTCAGAGATACATGGAAGTTAGTGCAAATTTAAGGGATTCCTATGAAGATAAAGATGGGTAAGTGATTACATATAAAACAGATTATCTGTTTTCATTTTACGTTAGAGAATGCAGCATTCCCTGTATGAGCGCCAGAGCTACAATATGACGTAACGTGGTGTGTGTTTCTCCCCGTAGCATGAGGAAGGAGGAGCTGAAGGCCATCTCGGGACCCAATGAATTTGCGGAGTTTTACAACAGGCTCAAGCAGATAAAGGAGTTTCACCGGAAGCATCCAAATGAGGTGAATCTTCATCATGGGCATCAGTGGCTCCCATAAGCCCCATTCCCTTAATATGACCATCTTATTATGACAACTTTCCTGTGTCCTGAAGATTTTTCCTCATTTAATAGTCATTCGTTTACCTATTAAAATTTAAATTCACTTTTGGGTCCGTAAGCAGCTCCTTGTGCATAATTTTAGTTGATTTTAGCCATAAGCATCAGGGTGTTCAGAAATCAAGTGCTGAGGTTCTTTGTTTTTCCATAGATTTGTGTGCCGATGTCTGTGGAGTTTGAGGAGCTGATCAAGGTTCGAGAGAACCCCAATGAAGAGGCGCAGAGTAAGTCGCAGAATGGAACAAAACTCACATGTGGTTTGACTACATCAGAATAAGTACTGTCTGTGTTTATAAAATGTGCGTGAAAAGATGGACTTCTCATGCTAGACTCACATGATACAATGAATTAAAAATGTTCAAAAGTGACTTTTAATCATGTGGTGTTTTGCCTTATGGTGACACATTTCCCATGCTGTTCTCACTTTGCAGATCTGGTTGAATTCACTGACGAGGAAGGTTATGGTCGCTACCTGGACCTCCACGATTGTTACCTGAAGTATATCAATCTGAAAGGCTCAGAGGTACCGCTGACGCTCAAGCGCAGCCACCTCAGCGCATCTCCTCTTCAGCTGGTTCTTTTTCGAATCTGTAACTAGAATTGTCCATTTCTTCCTTAGAAACTCGAGTACATCGCTTACCTGTCCACCTTCGATCAGCTGTTTGACATTTCGAAAGACAGGAAGAACGCAGAGTACAAAAAGTGAGTGGCTGTGTTTTGTTCTGTGAGGTAGTCTGTTCATTGTTTGCCTGTGCATCTGACTCTATTCATGACATATTTTGAATAGAGCCTTCCCTGAACTGCTATCAGTGGCTATACCAACTTTTTATAGTGTTTTGGCAGATGATTTGAGGTGATATTTTACTGACGGATATCTGCAGCAGCACAGTATGGCTAGGGAGAACACCTCCGGACTGCATCCAAACGGATCACTCTTGAGTTTGACTTTAATTTATACGTGCGGGCAAGGCCTGCCCTCACTATGGGTGGATTAGACAACTACCTGGGGCTCATGATTTACCTGCTTCTGGAGGAAGTGAATGCTCGCTGCTTTTCTTGATAGGGAGCTTCTGAGTTAGGGCTGCTCCACGTCACGTCGGGGCATGTGAAGTTTCCATGTGTAACAGTGATATTCATAAAACGAGATGAAATTTCTCTAAATTTTATTTGGCTATGGTTTTATCTACCAATAAGTGGTGTTGCTGCAAGTTGTGAACAGACACAAAGCAGTGCCGACAAATGCAGTGTGATTAAATGCAGTGTGATTAAATGCAGTGTTAATTGCATTTGCTCAATCAGACACACACTACAAGGTATTCAAGGTTGCTTTTATTGTCATTTCAACAATATACATGTGGTACATAGTGAAATGAGATAACGTTCCCCCGGACCATAGTGCTACGTAAAAGGACTGGGACAGTACAAAAAAAAAAAGATTGCACGTATGCCACATAAGACAAGACAACTAGTAAAGTGCACGTGTGCAGACATGTGCAAAACAGCAAGTAAACAAGTGCAACAGAACAACAGACAATACATAAATGAGCAGCAAATGAGTGCAAGTTGTAGTGCAGCAAAATAAAACAAGTTGTAGTGCAAAAAAAATCACAGGGTTGCAGTGCAAATGACTGTGTGTGTGTGTGTGTGTATGTCAGTCCAGTTTCTGTGTATGGAGAAGCCTGATGGCGTGTGTGTGTGTGTGTCTTCAGACCAGTCCCTGAGTGTTTAGTAGCCTGATGGCTTGAGGGAAGAAACTGTTGCAGAGTCTGGTAGTGAGGGCCCGGATGCTTCGGTACCTCTTACCAGATGGCAGTAGGGTGAAGGGTGTGTGGGGTCGCCCACTAAGGTCGTCGTACAATGATTTGTATACAGATGTATAGTACAAGTTGTATTCATGAATCATAAAGCAGTGCCCGGGCCTCAAGCTGTGTTTTGTTTGCATGTTTTCATGTTTGCTGTATGCATGTTTGGACTTAATGGGTCATTCCATGTCAAATCATCACACTTTTGAATCTCATCATCACGGATTTTTACTGAAACTCGGCATGCTAATTTGGTCACATGAGTAACTCATGAAACTGGAATTGGGCGAGTCTTGGATCAACATTGAGGAAGATTTAAGCGAACAAAGTTTTTAACTTTTTGGGGGGGGAACTATGCCTTTGACTGGCTATATTCACCTTAATATAAGCTGCACAGAAATGGTCCTTATATTGTTTTAAAGCGATTGTGCTGCTCCATAATAAATATATAGATTGAATAAATAATTTCCCATCTCCATATGAATAATTGCAATGTAATAACTGATTCAAATATTAAAAATTCAATAACAAAAACCTATATTTCAAATTGATCAATGTTTTAATAAAGCGAGATCATAATGTCATGAACATCTCCAGAAAATGTGGTCTTTGATATTTAAGGTGTTGCTGACATATCTTGACGTAAAATAGCGTCACGACGTTTCATATCGCTAATGTGCCTTTTTAATGGCAGCCAAACTGACGTGAAATAGTATATCAAGCATACGTGTCAGTAATTGCGGTAATTAGGGTTACAAATATGCTGCAGTGAAATTTAAGGAAAGCTTCATTAATGTCATTGCAGACGCATGTACTTGTCGTACTTTTGAAAGGGGCCCCATGGTTAGTAAATGATGTGTGATGATTTGACGTGGAATGACCCTAATGTGAAAACAATAGGGGAAACATAATCTGGGGAGGGAATGTGAGGAACCATCAGTTCTGATCTTCCGGGCGAGTGGCTGTAAAAAGTCATGTGACTGATCGCAGGTACCTAGAGATGCTTCTGGAGTACCTGCAGGACTACACGGACAGGGTGAAGCCTCTTCTGGACCAAAACGAGCTGTACGGCAAAATCCTGGCCGAGTTCGAGAAGAAGTGGGAGAACGGGACTTTCCCCGGCTGGCCGGTATGGCGAGCGCCGCCTTCGCGTCGCGGCGACCGGTCGCGTCGTGCTCCGCATGTGCCCCTGACCTCCATCTGGTCTGATTTAAAGCAGCGATTATGGACTCTGCTAACCGCGGCAGTGTGTGAGATCCGGGTTTGTTTTCTTTGTTCAGAAAGAGACGAGCAGTGCTTTGACCCACGCCGGTGCTCACCTGGACCTGTCCGCCTTCTCCTCCTGGGAGGTGAGGAGCTGTCCTTCTGCGATTTTCTCCAGCAGGTTTTCCCGTGACCCTTGTTTAATTGGGGGGTGGTGTTCTTCCTGCAGGAGCTGGCGTCTCTGGGATTGGACAGACTGAAGTCTGCCCTTATGGCCCTGGGGCTGAAGTGTGGCGGGTGAGTGGCAGCCCTAGGGCATGTGGGAGGGGCTTTCAGCGGTAACCTGCTTTGGGGACAGTGACATTCTCTCTTGAATGGCTTTCTTTGTTTGCTTGCTTCCTATATATGTATCCCGACTGACAAAAAGAGAGCTCAGATTTCTCTTCGTCTCTTCTCTTGCCGATGTGACACGCTGCTTTATTCATTATTTGTATCACATTTATTCGTCGTGCGCTTTTGTCCAGAGCGATGTAAAGCAACGCAAATAATCCACCCGACTGTACAGCTGTCAAGGAGCCACGCTAAGTACAAGTTCTGCTAGGATGAGCTTCCAGTAAGAGGCCAGTAAGAAGCGCAGCATTGGTTCTGGAAGAAGAGGCATAGAAACCTGATATCAGACGTGTAGAAACAAATATCCCCTAAGAGAGACTTAATGGCTAAGTGCACTGCACAAACACGGCGTACAAATGGACTTCAACAGAACAAGTTGACAGTGGGCATCGTTCTCTGTCTTCTGATACAGTTGCTTTTGAAGTATGTTTATGTAATTGCAGTGAATGTAAGTCATTTCTAGAACACTTTCTCATCTGGTGGGTCTCAATCCAATAGTGGGTCGCCGGACCATTTTCTTTGGGTCACAGGGTGTGTGATTAAAAAAAAAAAAAAAAAAAACTGACTTGTTTTGCAATAGTGCTATTGTTGTGCTTACTGCACTTTTACTATTACTGCACTTGTTTTTTTAGAAAGACATTTGATTTAAAATGTTCAATTTGGGTCGTGACTTGACAACTAAGGAAAAGTCGCTTAATATATTCCCGTTGAGAAGTGCTCATCTAGGCGGGTGTCTACGCGCGTGGCGTAGCCGCTGAGGATGTGGGCAAAGCCGCGATCGATCGAGGGCGCACTTCTCTTTCAGGACCCTGGAGGAACGGGCTCAGAGGCTCTTCAGCACCAAGGGCAAATCTCTGGAATCTCTGGATCCCTCGCTGTTCGCCAAGAACCCGAAATCCAAAGGACCAAAGAGGTAACACCTCTCTGCGGGCACTCGGGGGATTTCGCGGTTGTGCCGCTTATGCGAGTCGTCGTTATGTCTGCTTGATCCTTTGCACGTCGTTTGCATGCAAAGCCGTCCTGGTCTGACGTTTCCCTGTAAATGCGTTTTCTAGGGACACGGAGCGCAACAAGGAAATCGGCTTCCTGGAGGCGCAGATCTACGAGTATGTGGAGATCCTGGGGGTACGTCTCACTGTCTGTGACAGGCATACAACTTGAAGCACGCTGGGACTGCTATCTAGTCTATAACAAGGAGTACAGCATTAAATGAGTTAAATTGTTTATTGAACTGATAGTACTGTGATTAATGTACTACTAGAAGCATTTAATGATGTGTTGAAATTTGGCAGAAAGAGCATGTAGAATACCATGAACTATGGGAGAACCTGAGTACTGCAGCAGTGGTCTGAAAATTATTCTCCTGTACTAGTTTGTTGCCAAATTGATGGCTCAATGCTTCCCTCTGCTGGCGAGTGACGCTTGTTGCAACCATAGGAACAACGTCAGCTGACCCACGAGAATGTGCAGCGGAAGCAGGCGCGCACGGGCGAGGAGCGCGAGGAGGAAGAGGAGGAGCAGCTGAGTGAGAGCGAGAGCGAGGATGAGGACAATGAGATCATCTACAACCCCAAGAACCTGCCGCTGGGCTGGGATGGCAAGGTATTCAGCGCAGTACCGTAACTGGACACTGGGGCGTGTATTTTCCCCGTTTCCAAGTGTCATGATGTATGACAAAAATAATAAATGCATGTGATCCAGGACTTTTATACCCCTGACGTCTAATCCAACCCCGTATTTTAGCCGATCCCGTACTGGCTGTACAAACTACATGGACTGAATATAAACTACAACTGTGAGATTTGTGGGAACTACACGTACAGAGGCCCGAAGGCTTTCCAGCGCCACTTTGCGGTGAGTTCGTACCTGAGAGATGTCCGCAAGGGCACCTTTGGCCAATGAATGGACGTCTCTAAATGGAATAGGGCTACGAAAAACAATTCTTCTAAGAGTCGCTTAATCGCGGGATCAGGTAATCGACCAGTAATCGAAACACAAAATGTAAAGAAAAGTGCAAATGCTTTAATTAAAAAATAAAAAACGTTGAGGTATTTACATCGGTTTTCAATTTTACACCGTGTCGTGAATCTAAGTGCTAAGATGGCATGGAAACGATACCGCACTTCTGCCCTCTGCCTATCCAGTCGCGACCGTCTGCAGCTACAGACAGATGTGGTATGTAGGCAAGAGTCCATGCACACACCCGTACGCAAGACTGTAACACCCTGTGGGGAGGTGGGGTTTGAACTGACGTCGTATTTTATGCAGCGAACCACGGCAATACAAGCAATGATTTGTTGTCAGCTATTTTTATTGCATATTATTATTGGCATTATCGAATTAGTTGTTGCAGTCCTGCTGTGGAATGTAATTCAACCGCCCTACGGCCGTGTGTCTGTGTGATCTCCACGGATGCGTGACGCTTGTTTTTTATTGTGAGGTGTCTGGGTGGGGGTGGGGGGGGACACGGAGGGAGGAGACGCGCCTTCAGGCTCATGCCGGGGAAGATGCTGAGCACGTTCTGCGTTTCGCCCAAACAGGAGTGGCGTCATGCACACGGCATGCGATGCCTGGGCATCCCCAACACCGCCCACTTCGCCAATGTCACCCAGATCGAGGACGCAGTCTCCCGTGAGTGACGACCTATGCGTGCACAGCTCAGTGGAGTGCAAATGCAAAAAAGCCTTCGGTGTTTTAGGATACTCCGTCCCGGAGACCCAAGTCTCCCACTAAACCTTACAGGTGGCTGTTGGAGGTGTGGTCTGATCTGTTCTCTCTTCCTCAGTGTGGGCTAAGCTGAAGTCCCAGAAAGCATCAGAAAGGTGGCAGCCTGACACAGAGGTGGGTGTTTGGCTGAGTCCATTTTGGGTGGGGG
>JAODKE010000146.1:24229735-24243496 GCA_026779605.1 Mormyrus hasselquistii
ACATGTATCCTAGCAAAACATGGTGTTTAAACTTTGGCCTTCTATAACCTACCCTCTCTGAGTAGGCCTATATATTCTGGTTAA
This sequence comes from Mormyrus hasselquistii, assembly GCA_026779605.1. Taxonomy (NCBI): domain Eukaryota; kingdom Metazoa; phylum Chordata; class Actinopteri; order Osteoglossiformes; family Mormyridae; genus Mormyrus; species Mormyrus hasselquistii. Next base: position 24,229,820 of record JAODKE010000146.1, read on the forward strand.
GCCGCTTACTTTATTATTTATCACAAGATTCAACAGTAATTGATATTTTTCACAATTTTAGGACATTCCCCCCTGCACCTTTTTAGGTAATTAAAAAAATAAATAAGATATTAATAACAGATTACGATTCTTCCAGACCTCTTTATTGCTGACAATTTACCATATACTACATGCAGAGTCAGAACTTCTATAAACAAAATTAACTTGATTGATTTGTAAGTTCTACACTGTTCATGGGTTTGAGTCCACGCCGCACCCTTCTAGGCCAGGGGTGGGCAATCTTATCCGCAAAGGGCCGGTGTGTATGTAGGTTTTTGAGAACCTTTAGGTCAGCTGTTCAAACCCAGGTGTGAGGACTCTTCAGTCAATCAGTCCTCTAATTAGTGTTGTAATTAGGGAGTTACACACCCTTTGCGAATACCCCTGTTTTAGGGGCTTTTTGGGGATTGACCCTTGCTAGCAGGCATTTGACATGCGTGATAAACTCCACCTTGGCCAGTACTGGTACCTAGGCACTTTCTCCAAGTTCTAAATTACAGCTCTTACATATATACTTCAGGTACATTAGAACCCTTTTTGAGGGTTTTCATTGATCGCTTATAATGATATTTCTGACATGCGGCACATCCGTTCACTACATGACCGATATCCAAATTCATATTTGACAAGTACAGAACTTCATGTCTCCTTCTTTTTTATTTTTCAGGGCCCTTCCTGTAGCCCAGCAAGCATTTCCCTTCCCAACACAGGGAGCAGCACTATTCTGTTACCCCTTAACCCCCCCCCCCCCCCATCACCCCCTGCAGGTGAAATTGCGGATTGCATGACCCCTTCCTCCAGCGGTCCTGGATATTTTGCACGACCTCACACAGAACGGGATCTTTTGACTGTCCCTTCTGCTATTTTGCTTAACTGTCTCCGAGACGCAGACAGAACCGCAAAACTCAATGCCACCTGATGCGCCCACCTCTTCTTCCAAGTCACTGGGTGTCATCTGTCCTGTTTGCTTCTAGAAACAGACCCAGACAACGTGTCTGCGATGCCAAGTTGTGTTCCTGGCACGTACATTAATTGAAAGTCATAACGTTGCTACCTCATCATAAGACGCTACATGTGATATATCCGACTTTTTCTTATAGTACTTCCCAGCGGTGGCTGTAATCCATTTCTAACAAGACCTTTGTTAGCCCATATATGTATGTAGCTCTTGAGGCAAATGCCACAGGCCACCATCTTCCTTCATACTCCTGCAACAAAACAGCCCCTAAACCATGTTCACTGGCATCTGCTGATACTTTTGTCCTATTTCTCAGAGAGAAAAACTTAAGCAGAGGCTCACTTGGCAAAATATTCATCAGCCGAGCCCATCTTTTATCATGCTCATAGCCGCACTGGAACTCCACACCATGTAGAAGTTGCTTTCTTAGATAAACAGTTTTTTTTCAGAGTGAATAGGAATGAATTTACTAACATTTGCAAATGTCTCATGTTCTTATTTGTTCTAGATCCACACATAATAATAATAATAATAATAATAATAATAATAATAATAATAATAATAATAAATATTTTATTAATCCCCGTGGGGAAATTGTCTTTACACCTCCCTCAACTTGCTCTTTGTAGAGTAAGTTGTCTGTGAAGGGCAGCCACCAATTGGGGCGCCAAAGAAGCTGGGGGTTAAGGGTCTTACTCAAGGACCTGCAGACATGCTGAGGCTGGACTTAAACCATGCTTTCAAATTTACCAGTTTACCACTTAAATTGATAATATTTGTCTTAGCCCTGTATATAACTTCAAAGACACAACTGTGGCATTAACTAACAGAGGTGCTATCCATCTCTCTGTCTCCACAGTCTTTATCTCACTGCTTTCAGCTTGGAGCGTCCCAACAAATAAAGTCCCTGGATCTTCATTAGTGAGCTCATGTCTGTCAGTAGTATGCACCAGTTTCTTTTCATTATTAATTTTGTACTCCCTGAAACACATTTTTGCGAAGTGATTTCTGCCTTTGCACTGCTTTCCCCATAGGCTGGACATTGCATCGGTCCATGTTTACTTCCGCAACGTCTGCGTTTGAATGCTGACACGTTTCTGGAGTCGGTGCGCCGACTAGCGTCCATTTTATTAATCGCACCAATCGAAACGTTTTCTATTATCCGCCGCTCCGATCGTCGCTTCCGGCTCCAATCCGAGGGGGGTGGCGCTATCTATATCATCACAGTTGGCCCACATGCAATAGCGGTATCATAAAAGTGTGCGATGTAAGAAAGATTTTTAAATAATTTGAATACATTAAAGATTTCATTATTCATAACAGGACTAACACTGTTTAGGGTGCAGTTTCACAACTAAACATGACTAAAAATGATCCATATATGGTATGTGATAAAATGATTTTGTCAAACGTAAGAATACAGTCTTCTATTGATACACGTTTTGTCTTCGCGCGGATTCACAATTAAGATAGAGAACAAGCTCTTAATTTATCCTATCTGTTGAATCTGTATCAATGATCATTTCTGGGAAGATGTTGGGGGGGAAGCATTCAAAATTCTGTTGCTTTGGGTGGAACTGAATAAAACTCAGGTGTATGGCGGCTACCACTATAGAAGAGGCAACTTCAGGTGAATTATTCAAAAGTAAATTTTACTTAAAATTCCAAATCTATTTGACAAAATAAATGGTTCACTCAGAAAATTGTTTAATTTGACTGACAAAGCGCTTGGTTTAAACAACTTGTTTTCTTAAATTCTCGGAAACAAAAATTTTAAGACAGCCTGGACACGAACTATTTCAATTTGAAACAAATATGTTTTTTTTTACAATGACAAGTCTTAAATTTAGACATCCAAATGGATGGTTCAGGTTTTCGATAATTGAGTAAGGTTGCCCGCACCATAGTCTGACCACGCTACCGAACAAAGGTATATATGTTGAAATGTACTGGTACAGACGTCGTCAGGCCTATTTCACGGGGGCTTTAGCCCCCTTAAAATGTTTATTATCTCCCGAATAAATGTGTGTTAATTTTGCTTAAGTCGGATAGCTCGTCATCGGCTCCCAGCAGTAAAGACTCAGCCCTCCTATCCAATAATTACTCCCCTACAGGCAGTTACTGCTGTTTGGGTCCGAGCGCAAGCAACACGACGTTTCCACGGCCTGAAAAAGTCTTATCCTGATTAAACCCTCTGTGAAAATGAACATAGCGGCGAAATCGTAATTAAAACTTAAACGAGTGTCTAACTATACTGTAAAATAAATCTCCTTTCCTTTATTACGGATGATAAAACCCAAACCTTAAAAGAAGCAGATATTAAACTTTGCGAAGCACAACACGAGAAACCAGCGTCGGATCCTGGCTATTAACCACTGGTAACATCAGATGATGCAGTTTTAGGCACTAGGGGGCGCCCCAGTGTTTGTTTTCCGGTTCATTGAGGACCTGTCCGTACCCATCATGTATTCCCAGTAGAAGGGAAGGAGGAAATCCAATGCAGCGATCTGTTCGTATTCCACAGACTAACTTTAAGTGTCATATTCATTTAAAATGACGACAGTTCTTTCAATACTAAAAATGATGGTAATTGCAATTTTACAAAGCAGAATGCGACATATCATGCTCTTATAATTACCTGTGTAATCGTAAATTATATCATGTAGTTCTGACAGAATTAGTAAGTTATTAGCATCAGCAGTATTGAGTTAAGTGCACTAGTAGTAGCACAAATGTAATATTACTATTGTTTCGTTTTTATTTTGTATAGATACATTAATGTTAAAATACCAAACTGTAGGAAAAAAAATACATTTTGAAGCATTTACACTGACCCACTTTATTATGTAGGTGTATATGTGCTCCTTAGTCCAAACAGCTTGCTCCTACAAAAGATAAATCATATGACTGTAAATATGAACATATACAGCGTGCACCCAATGCCACACCTATGTGGTTCCAGAGTTTCTGAAGCATCTACCTTGCTCGAATTTTTGTCAGGATCAGTGCCTGGCCATCCCTGCCCTTCATGTCACTTCCCCGTTTGGCCAGCAGGTGATGCTGGCCATCCTGTTCATCCTCTGTCTATGTGCTGGATACTTGTGTGTTTGCCCAGTTCCCTGGACTGCTGTGTGGCTCAATGGGTGATGTGTGCAGCCCAGAGTCTGTCATCCTCCAGTCAATCTCATCTGCTTAATTACTTATTTGGGTTTTATTTTTTTGGTTTCCTGGTGTTTTGTTAATCTTAGTTTTTCGGTCCAAGATTTGCCTTCTTCTGTCCTGTAATTTGGGTTTGCTTGTATTTGTTCTTACACTTTCCTAGTGTAGTCAGTCCTGTGTTATGTTCCATAGTTACTAGAGCAGTGTTGCTGCTAGTTAACTATACTCCACCCCACCTGTTTCTCGTTAACCTGTTTTCCTTTTTGATTGGTTGATTTGATCGAGTTACACCTGTCCTTTCTTTGCCCTGATTCCCTGTGTGCATTTAAGTGCTTAATCTCACTCAGTTTGTTTGTCAGTCATTGTATTATGTGCCTGTGCTCATGGTATGTTCCCGCGCCTGTTCTTGGTGTTGCCTTTATTTTAGTTTCCTATTTGGTTCTATAGTTTTCTACTGTTTGTTTTGACCTCTTATAGTTCTTCTATTTTCATTGTTTACCCCAGTCTGTTTTGTTTCTTTAATAAACCGCTTGTCTCAGAACCAAAGTGGATCATCGCCTATTCCCGCCTATACCATGCCTCTAGTCCATGACAGGATTTTATACACTGCAGTGTTTATAGTTTACAGGGAGTGACGTATGAAACACCCGGTCAATGAGATTTCTGTGAAGAAAAACACCTTGAAAAGGGGTGAGACGAATATCCAGACTCTCTGAAGTAAACGGAAGGGCCGCATGTGCAAAAATAACAGCTCGATACAACCGTGGTTTGCAGAAATGCATCTCCTACTTGTCAGCCATTGATGTAGACCTAAATGAAGTAGTCAATGAGTGTACATTTGTCTTCTTCATTATTATTATGGATGTTGTTGTTGATAAACATAGCTGATAACATCATCACCTACGTATTTCAAAACATCGCCTAAAAACTAATCCTTAAATGATTTCAATAACACAGTAGCAAAGTGACGGGCGGCTGGAGCTGGAGAATGCAGACAATGAAGGTGTGTGCTGGCGGGATCATATGGCATCAGTGAACTGCTCATTTAAATCGCAGGATAGCAAACGTAAGCCTACAGTATGGTCATATTGGGCAGAATGACAGTTTGTCTGCTAGAATGGATGACGGCCTTAAATACTCTATGACCCTGCAAATTGCTGAGCCTCTGCAGCGTTTGAAAGGCAGATTGATGACAAAATGTAGATGCAGTATGTGCTTTGCCAAAGGGTTATGAAAATGACAATACTCATATTAATCCATATGTATATTTTTTATTGAGATCCTGACCCATAAATACACATTCACGTGTAATAGGACATATTTTATTTAAAAAGTGCTAAGGGCATGACTTTTTTTTATTGTTTTCGTTTAGATTTTTTAATTATTGTATTTAAATAGAATCTTGCCCCTCAGTTACAAAGCTGACTGCATTAGTGTGTTGTTTTAGTTTTAGGTAACAGCCTGTGACTGAATATCTGTAGCCTACAGTGGTATGCAAAAGTTTGGTGAATAACATATTTTGGTTATTTTTTAATGGAAAAGATGTAAACACAGTCTCTGTAGGAAATGGGAAAAATACAATACTTTCAGCAAACATTGATGCATAGCTACTTTTTATGTCATGAAGATAAAAAATAAAAACATTATTGCACCCTACATAATCAGTACTTAGTAACACCTCCTCGGGCAGATATAACAGCTTGCAAATACTTTTTATATCCAGATAAGTCTTTCAATTCTTGTACTTGGGATTTTCTGCCATTCTTCCTTGCAAAAGGCTTCTAGTTCTGTAATATTCTTTGGTCATCTTGCATGCACAGCAAGATCTACCCACAAATTTTCAATGATGTTTTAATCAGGGGACTGTGATGGCCATTCCAGAACCTTCAGCTTGCATCTCTTGAGGTAGTCCATGGTGGATTTCAAGGTGTGTTTATGATCATTGTTCTGTTGTAGAAGCCATCCTCTTTTCAGCTTCAGCTTTTTTACAGATGGTGTGATGTTTGCTTCCAGAATTTGCTGGTATTTAGTGGAATCCATTCTTCCCTCCACCTGTGCAATGTCTCCTGTGCCACTGGCTGCAAGACAACCCCAAAGCATGATAGATCCACCCCCTTTCTTAATAGTTGGCAAGGTGTTCTTTTCATGAAATGCTGCTCCTTTTTTTCTCCATATATGCCTTTGCTGATTGTGGCCAAAGAGTTCTATTTTAACTTCATCAGTCCACAGCACCTGTTTCCAAAACGCATCAGGCTTCTGTAGATGTTCTGTTGCATACTTCTGCTGTTGGATTTCATGATGGGGATGCAGGTAAGGATTTCTTCTGCTGACTCTTCCATGAAGGTCTTGTGGAACGGTGCACCACCACTCCTGAGTCTGCTAAATGTTCCTGCAGGTTTTTTTTGCTGTCAAATGGGGGTTTTGATTTGTCTTTCTGACCAGCATACGAGCAGTTCTCTCCAAGAATTGTCTTGGTCTTCCAGATCTTGCCACAGTTCCCCTGAACTGCCATCTCTTTATTAAATTTCTCACTGTGGAAACTGCAACATGACAACGCTTTGCTATGTTCTTGTAACCTTCTCCTGCATTGTGGGCATCAATAACTTCCATTTTCAGAGTCTTACACAGCTGCTTAGAGGAACCCATGGTTGTTGAGTGTCTACAAGTGTGTGCACAAGGTTTGAAGAGTATTTGTAAAGCTTTGAAATTGGCACCAGCTGACATTTACTAATGACAGCTATTGTCATGCATCAGATCTAATGAGCTGATTAAGGTCTGAAACCTCATAAAAAGAATCGGAGACTTTGGAACTCTTTTTTTTTTTGCACAGTGCCACAATAATGTTTTTATTTTTTATCTTTGTTTTATTCATGACATAAAAAGTAACTATATATTAATCTTTGGTGAAAATATTGTGCATTTTTCCATTTCCTACAGGGACTGTGTTTACATCTTTTCAATTAAAAAATGACCAAAATATGTTATTTATTGAGGGGTGCCCAAACTTTTGCATACCACAGTATGGGGATGCGACCCAGCCTAAAAGTGCTTCTGTCATCTCTCAGGGAGAGAGGTGCAGAGTAATGAAACTTGTATCCTCAAGTCATCAGATAATTTAGTACTAATCAGGGGCATAGTTAGAGATGAGTAGAGTAGATGGGGGGGTGAACCTTTACTAGGGGGAGCTGATGGCATGCTATACATGACTTGGGGGTAAAAAATAATTTTATGGGAGTTAAAGCCCCCCCCCCCCCCAAAAAAAAAACAGGCCTAATGATGCCCTTGCCTCTAATTTAACATTATATCCTTAATCATGCGCCATGCGCTTTACTGAAGAGATGTCACGCGTCTGTGTTTTCTTTTTTTTCCTTCTTCTCAGTATGACTTTACTGTTCCTTATCTGGTTTAGTCCATATTTTGATCACAACTTTTACCTTATTGCTTTCACTGTTTTTATGATGGCGGAGAGGATCACCTTGCATTTCACCGCAGGTTATAGTCGTACTGTATGCCTTGCATGTAACAAAACCCTCGACTCTGCAAACTAAAAAGCCACAGGACTATGATGTTTGGGCATGTAAGACAAAAGTACTCTCTAATGAAAACCATCAGTTCCTTAAAATGAACATTTACAGGCAGCTTATTTTTAAATACTGCGAAACTAGCTCTTTCTATGTGCCGAAACCACAAGGACTGACAGCGGAGATCTCCAGTATCACCAACTTTGGTCAACTGGCTGGTGTGAGATATTCAGCTGGAGACAAATCTGCACATACAAGCGGATTTACGTGTATTTAACAGTTTTATTGACTTGTAAATACTCTGAATGGTTTGCAAATTACCCCAACGTTTATGATGCAGCTAATTTTAGCTTTATAATGGAATGATATAAATTTGCTGTAAGATTTCTTGCGTGAGCGTGAGAGCTGGCAACCCTGGATTTCATCATCAACCATAGGGCTGCTCCGGTCAGGCGCTACAAAATCACCATGTACGTGTGATGGTTTTAGTTTTCTGTACTTCGATCCTAGGCTGCCGCTTATGTTGCTACACCCAGCTTCAGATGAGGTCAGACTTGGGTGACAAACACTCGTATATACGTCAGCAAGTTATGACTATGTGCATATGCGCAGGTTTGCTTTCAGCATTGATAGGGACCAAATCAGCTTGGAACCCCCTACTCCCTTAAACAGACACGGTTCTCCCACCATATTGGGAAGGATATGTCCCTACCGTCTACATTCTTGCTTATGCGTAAGGAATCCGTTGCGCAGTCGGTAGCGGATGACTTCGCAATCCCGATGCAGACGCACGGAAGGAAACATCATATGTCCGACTCAGACTATACAATGCAGCTTCAGTGAAACAAGCGACACAGTGTTAGCTATTTAAAACAGAATGCAGGCTCAGTTTAATAGGTTACGACAAATGTTCCGTGATTACAATTGCAAGCCAGGCAAGATTACGCTTAGTTCACGATGCATTTATGCGACAAACTATTTTGGATTTGCAATAATGTTCAAGTTTCTCTTCAATTCACTTCCTGTCAGAATCGAATCAACGCAATCGAACAATCAACAAGGCAAACCAACATAAAATTATGTTATTTTGGTCTTTGGGAATTTTGTTTTCTTTAAGTGTCAGCATGCTCAACATTTATAATATTTTTCAGTAGTCTGTATTATTTTTATAACTTAGCTTTCGCGATTTTAGCCCATGAAGGAATAAACAGAAAGCATTTTCCCCCAGTGTTTACGGCCTATACATGCACAAACATTACATGCATCCTTTCAAGTGAGGGAAATCCTGAACTGGCAAATATAGCGGTAGTAACCTCAAGAAAAAAAAATTGTGGGCAGGGCAGGGCATGGGGTCTGTGACGTCACGCTTTAGACTTCGCTGCGTGGCAGCGGTGGAGCGCGACGGGTACGGCGGGTCTCATCTGGTAAAGCAAAACGATCTGATTTTGCAGAAGGTGCCATCACTTTGTATAGAAGGAGCCTGTTCGCTTGTCTGGTTATCTTGTAAAGTCTTAACGCTGGAGCTCATCAACGGCATATACTGACGGTAGTATTTTGGGGAGTGAGAAGTAGTGGCGAAACCCTCCCTCACGCATGGATCAGTCTGTAGCGATTCAGGAGACTTTGTCCGAAGACGAAAATTGTATCATAGTATCCTCTTTTATTTGGCAAACATTGCCGCTAATACGACTCCGTGGAAGCGGTTCGCAGATAATCTAGAAGTCGACATTGTATTAAATGAAGTATTATTCGTGCGTAAGTTCAAGGCAGCTGAGCTTGCAGTTGCAATTGTATTTATGGAAAGTTAACGGTATTCTGGGAAGGAAGTTTCATGTCACTGTGCCTATAGGAGAGGCCTTCGCGTTTTCGTGCCATGTAATATGGATCTGTTTTTCTTTCAACGAATATCTGTTTAGTTTCGAGTTATAAACAGTTGTAAAATATGAAATGTTGGTCATGTGTTAATGATTCATATTTGTATTGTCAAATGAACTGAACGTATAAATAAAACCACTGCCGAGAGGCTGCACTGGCGCATGCGCAATGCGCTCATGTCTAAGCGCGTAGCGCAGCAAGAACCGCTACAATGTCCATTAGGGGTCACTAGTACTGTACTCTGTGTAATGTGCTCAAAGTAGATGTAGTGTTTAGTGGCAAGTATTGGTAACAAACCTATTTTATAATACCAACAGACAATTTGCAAACATGTATTTTATTAAGTGTTTAACTTAGAATGTCAGAGCGTTAATAAACGTCATGATTCTATGTATCATTTTCCTATTTGCATAAAGCGACAAACATGTAATTTGGATATTTGTCTTAACTGAAGTGTTTTAAACATGCCGCCCAATGTCTTCTCGTGGTGGACAATGCTACCGAAAGCCGGCTGGTGGGCTTGGTGGCACGCTGCGATGCCCACGCGTGAGTTGTCATTTATTTTATTCTTCTGGTCCCGCAGTATCTTCGCCATGTCTGCTGTTTTGCGCCTTGTGTAGAGGTTAATATGTCTCCCGTAGGATGTTTATCTTCACGCATAGACGAATGGCGATAACCGGTGAAGATGTAACGCTGGATGACATAATACCCATCTCGCACAACTTCGCTATTGTGGAAGGTGAAGGCAGCAAATCGCTCTGCTCATTGCAAGTATTGCTTGTTATTGGCGCATGTATCATGAAAATCCATCATTACTATCAGAAACACCGACTTTCTAAATCCTTTAATCTGTACAAGGTAGCGTGTATCTGACGTTATTCTCTTTTCCCCGATAGTCTCCTCTCCAGATGAACTTGCTATTATCGGTGAGTTTCCTTTATCGTATTATCACGTGTAGAATGTTTTCTGTATTCTGTTTTCTTGAGCACTTTTTCTGTTCTCCATGTTACCTGGTAAGGCTGGAATTCATTGTTACTGTAGTAATGAAGCCAAGCATTGTTTTTATTTTGGCGAAATTCAAATTAATGTTTAACAATTCAAATCTGTACCATGATGAATGTAAAATCATAGTATTTCGCAGTTTGCCTCAGAATATTGTATTATTTTGAGTGGAAGGTTTGCAACGTGGCTGAAACTAAATGAGAGTCCTTTAACTTAAAGTCGGCGCCTACTCCACAGGCGCAGATACCAGGGTTCGGGTGACAGATTCGGATCGGGACCTGGAGTTGAGGCTGCCCTTTGGTTCTCACACACGGCTATTCCTCAGTGAAGTCAATAGGGCCTGGAGTGGTAAGAGGCACCGTCCCGTTGTCAAAGGCAGCTCCGCTTTGGCTTTTGCAAACAGCCAGGCCAGGGGATTTGACCCACCACTGAAATAGTGCATATTTATTTAAATTTGTTTACACATTCATGGTTTAATTGGTCTGAAAGGCAAATCAGCAGGTTCTTGAAGAGAAAATGTTTGCTTAAATTCCAGCGTGATCATTTTAGAAAAGAATGACTTTATTCAAGAAGTTAGTGTCCAGCCTCCTGCCAAAACTAGCCCAGCGCCTATGCAGTCAGTATGGCGAAGAGCATTCTGCCTTGGGGCTGAGCACCATGTCGTTCGAAACTGGATCGAGCTCTGCTCTCGACTGCGGAACTCAAATCCGCGTGTGATGGAATTGGACTAGATCCAAGAATCGTAATGGTAACATTAACAAAACACAACGGCTGTAGGGCGCCAGGCTGCATGTGGAGGTTTAGTGTCACCACTTGGCTTACCGTCGCTGCATGGGGCTTCCGTTCCGTTTAAGGGTTGGTACTTTTCTGCAGTAGCTGCATGTTTGTGACCACAGGGAGACCTTGTGGTTTCTCAGGATTTAAGTAGGAACCATTCTGTAGTTTCATGTTGGGAGTTTTTTTTTTTTTTTTTGAGGAGGAGGGTACTCATACACAAGAATCAGGAAATTTAGCAACGTACATCATTGTTTATTTAAAGAGCTAGAGTTTTGTTGTTATGTTACCGTGGGGAGGTTCAACCTCTGTATCTTGTCAAAACAATGAGTGCACTTGCAGCCCACTGGTACTAAGAACCTTGCTGTTTTTCAGTCGTAAAGGCCGCGCCTTGGAGGGGAGGTGGGACGTGGGGCTGAAGTGGTCCTGGTTGGGTTGATCGCTCCGCACTGTCATACAGGCCAGTAAGAATGAAGGGAGAAGCTATACAGGCGAATCAACACGTTTTGCGGCAAAGTCAGTAAAAGCACAGAAAGCATAAATCAACACTCCGAGAGCAGCAAGACAGAAAATATGATCGTTCCCCTCTCATCTGGACAGTCTGAGGGGGGGATGCAAGGTTTCAAGCTTAAGCTGGAAGATAACAAACCACTGTAGAGAGAGACACACACACAGCATGTAGTTCCTTCCAGCATGTTATGACAGCAGAAGAAGCGAAGAAAGGTAGCAACTGTTTGGTCAGATAAGCAGAGTGGTGAAGCTCTGAGTACGGAAGACGGGAGGGGGGAGAGAGAGTGAGAGTATGAGAACAAGTGAGTGTGGCGGAGGTGGGGGTGGAGTATTTAGCCAGGTTTTAGTCGTTTACTTCTTTGGGGTTTCGACGAGGGCCGTCATCCTGGACCTGTTATCGGTGACATTAAGCTGTGGTTTGCGGCGGTTGTGTTTTTCACCCCGGTTGGATTCTAGACTGGAGGTCCTGGGTCAGAATGTACGTTATTTTTTGTCGTGATTCCTTTTCATAGCAGCCATTGCCGAGGTCCAACCAGCGAATGTTTAGGGGGAAAGTGTCAGTTTCGGCACCTGGGCTCTAGATCAGACGCGCGGTCGAGGGCTGTGCCCGGCCTCTCCGCCTTTCGTTGATAGGCCACATTCGCGATACGGTCCCGAGGGGAAGGGGGGACATGACGGAGATGGTCAGCAACAGGAAGAACAAGGGGAACTCTGAAGGTAAGAGGAACTAACCGGGGAGAGAGAGAATGAGTGACAGTGAGATGTTTTTGAAAATGGCAGGGCTGGGCAGCTCTTCATGTGGTCATGAGCTTCCTTTCCGCGAGTCCACAGCATGCGCAGGCTAAACGAAGCAGCGACACTCGCAAAAGCCCGACTGCAGAAAAGGGATTGTTGTAAAGAAGTAAAAGAAGCTCAGCTAGAAGCGAAATCGGGGGCGGTATCAAGGCGTCTCTGCGGACCCCTTGCCCAGTGCTCTCCTTGTGCGATGCGGTGAAGTGCCAAAACTATCGCGTCATCTCCACATTTGCTGAGCGGGTGGCCCCGTGTCCACATCGTTCTCTGCGTCTAACGGTATAGTTCGCAGCCTCTACCAGTTCCAGGGGGTTTCTGGCTGGAAGCTGGAGAGAAATCTCCAGGTGATTTCTTTATACACAGTTTAACTATCCGATTTAGGATGGAAAGAGGAGGGAAAAGGAGAAAGATTAGCAATCATATTTTTTCATTTGTTATTCCTGTGGTGGTCAGACCAGCTGAGGAATAGTATCAAGCTGGTAAAGCAGCCAGACATGTTGTGTTTTTCAGCACCTCGATCATTTAAGTTAGGTGATGGGGGCACAAACTGTCAACTTTTCCTCAGCAAAATTGTACGGCTGTGCAAGTGGCTGCTTAGCGATGAAATGACACAGTTTTGTCAACGAACTATAGATTCTGTATGGGTGCAGGTCCAGTTGGTGATATCAGTGCACTTGCTCTGTGTAAAGACAAGCCCTTCTATGTTCTCAGGATATTCTTCTTGTGTATTCTGCACTCTTTATATTTGCACCATATTAATTCATGTGCATTGTGTGTCTTTGCACGTACACTGCATGTGTATGTGTGTCTGTGCACTATGTTCTCGTTGCATAATGCTGTATATATCACTGATTCTTGGGAATGTGGATAAAACGGATTTTAATTCTGAGAAAATAACAAGTTACTTAAATTGCAGAATCTGAAGGTATATCACTATAGACCAAGGTCTTGGCTGTTCAGCAATATGCAGCCTCATTTTGTATTTTTTTCATAAAATAGGTGTTTTTTTCAGTTATGACTTTGTTTTTGTCAACATAAAGTCAAAGT
>JAODKE010000146.1:24243596-24268102 GCA_026779605.1 Mormyrus hasselquistii
AATGACTGGGGGGGGTGGGGGCTGGGGGGATTTGAGGGGAATGTTGTGAGTGTTGGATGACGTGAGACTGAACGTGGGATAATAGTGAATCGAGGGAGAGGGAGGGCACATCTCACCCCCTGGGGTTGGACGATATGAAGAAATATAGGAGGAATCTTATCAATAAAAAATACAAAAGAGGTTAATGAAACATTGCAGGTCATATTGGTATTTATTGTGATCAACGATTATATTCTAGCCTCCGTTGAGGACCATTTGGAGGTTTTTGCCACCACCGTCAGACAGAACGGTGATGGTCAGACAGAAAACCTGACGGTGGTGACAAGAACCTTCCCTTTCACATGATATGCATGAGTTGTTCACATTAGCCATTTTGTCTCCCCTATTTATGTCATAATCTAATTTAATATATTTTTTTTTTTTTTACAAAAGAGACGGTGTTGACGTGTTATGGTTGTGACAGTAGCAGTGTCCAAAAATATGAACAAGTTTAAGAGAAAATAGCAAACTTACAGGAGCTTGAGTGATCTTGAAGCATACAGTAGAGCTGAATGTTTGAAAATGGGGTCCTCAGGAATATAGTTGGCCTTGTAGTTGCCTGATTTTATTGCGCTGATGGTGGTGACGAATATGTGGGACACATTTTGAGCAACCACAAAGGAATAGTAAATATTGTTCAAAACTCACTGTTCGTAGTTTTTGCTACATATTACAATGTACTCATTCATGTGGTAAAGATATTATTCAGTTCAATTATTACCTTTTGTGTTTTTTAATCAAGTTGAACTGATTATCCCCTATCTGAGGACAACTGATTTTGTAGGCTATGGACCAGCATATAATCATTAAATTAATAAAAATAAAAAATAAACCTATAAAAGAACCTTACATATGTGCAAAGCCCCCTAATTATAACCTTGATTCTTTTTATTCAGGAAAATGTTATTAATTTCCAACAGAATGAGCACTTTTCTTAGTCGTACATGTTTTTGGCAGAGTTTCAAGAATCAGTGATATACAGGCAGTCAGGCTAGTTTGTGTGTGTGTGTGTGTGGATTATGTTTATATTACATAGTGGGGACCAAATGTATCCCGCAACATGATAAAAACCTGTTATTCAATTTTGATGTTGTGGAGACAATTTTTCAGGTCTCCACAAAGATCTGTGAATGCAGTCAAAAAAACTAAAAATTACAAAAGTTTTGTATTTTGTTTGGCTATGTTATAGTATGTGTGGAGCTTTTGGTGGGATTACAGTTTGCCCCATAGAAATGAATGGAGAGTCCCCACAAGCATATAATTACAAACATGTGTGTGTGTGTGTGTATTTGTGTGTACATTCCTCACTATGGTGTCTTATCCACAGAGGTCTGCAAGAAGTCCCCCACCGACGTTCCCACCTCACAGTTTGACTGGCTGACCAAGTACAGAAGGTCTTGCAAAGGGACGAGCACAGATATGTTGTCTGCTGTGCCGCCACAAGCACCGCCAACCAGGGCCAGCCAGGTGAAAAAATCCGGTGAGGAACCTTATCGTCGCGCCTGTGTCTGTCGCTGTGTCCATCACTGCTGCTGAACGCCGTGCCTGTAAACATGTTCAGCCAGATACGTTCTACATATCTCCCATCTTAGACCAAGCACTGATCTTGGATACCTGCTTACTGTGTCTGCAACATCCTCGGGCGAGTCTCAACTGAAAGTGAAACCAGAAGCTCTTTTAAGCTCCTCAGGCGCATCTAGAGCAGTGATCATGCAACAGTTTCCTGCAAAATGCGATGCATGATAGCTGACCACCCTAATGAACCACAGTTTATCACGCACAGACAATGCAGCATGAGTGATAAGTGAAATTGCAGTCGTTGGTTTCAGGACGTGCCGTTTCACGAGACACCCAAATTGAATTACCCCAGAAACATTTCCGTCCACAGTGACAGATGTCACATTTTGCTGCTGATTAAACTTTCAGCTAAGTCCGTCCATCCATCCATCCATCCATCTTCTGTAACCGCTTATCTTGCTCAGGGTTGTGGGGGGTTTGGAGCCTCACTTTCAGCTAAGTAATAATAGTAATAAACAAAATCGTAAATCGTCTTTTTTTTAACAGATCAATATAACACTTTAATGAGGCCTTAAATATAACAACTCATCAATTAAATCACTAATTGTTGGGTAGTGTATGTGCTGTCCACCATCAAAATAATATTCAGTTGACCTGAAACCACACGCAGTTAGTGGAAATGTGTATTTTATTCTACCGTAGGTCATCAAGTGATCGGAAGTGAAGCTCTGTTTGTAGATGGGCCTGCAGGCAGCTTATATAGTGTTGTATATCATATAGACATTCAATTATTACATCATTATGCTCTCCATCCAAGTCAACCCTCACTTCCTTGTTACTGTCCAGGCTGGGAAGCATGTGGGAAACACTTGCTCAGTAACGCTATACCTGTACTGAAATTGACTTTTTCACTTCATGTATAGACGAGAATTAAAAATATAGCCTCGTAAACAACCGACTGAAAGGCACATAATTGACTGTCAGATTTGTCATGGGGGTGTGGTGTGTGGTATTCGCTGTTCACAAAGCAGTTTCAGTTCGCTCATCTCTGGCGTGGAGGATCTTGGATTTTTTCCACCACGTAAAGTCTACAGACCTGTATGTCAGCATAGCACTAAGTTGCTTTGAACTTTTCCTTTTTATGTCGCTCTGCCGCTTCTCCGACTCAGCGCGATGCCACTCGGGTGTACTCACCCTCTTTTATATCGATCTTTATAGAAAGCTCCGCTTAATGCCTCCTGGTAGTTTTCGTACGGGTGCCATCCATCTGACTACATGCAAGTGAAACTAAAAGCCGAGGCGCCGC
Source organism: Mormyrus hasselquistii (assembly GCA_026779605.1). NCBI lineage: Eukaryota > Metazoa > Chordata > Actinopteri > Osteoglossiformes > Mormyridae > Mormyrus > Mormyrus hasselquistii. The sequence goes on from JAODKE010000146.1 coordinate 24,246,460, forward strand.
TAACTTTGCGCGAAGTGTCGGAAGCCGACCTCCTGCTGGACCAGGCTGCTGCTTGAAGGCGCCGCTGTCGGGCCGTATCCGTTCCGCTGCAACGCCGCACCCGTAGGTACAGTATCGCTCTGGGCGGGCGGCGTTCATTGTACTCGAAATGCGACGGCGCACCCTTTTTCTGGTTACATTTTAACCCCGTGGCTTGGTGTACAGAGGTCATCCGTGTCCCGGCATTTGATTGCTTGGGCCTGGGTGCGCCGTGCCGGCCCAGTGACACTGGAAAGGCTCAGTTCGGCTCGCCGAGGCGATGCCACGGTGAATGCTGCTGAATAAAAGGAGACATGCCTGATGTGCTTCAGGAATCCGGTAATGAGTCGGGCTAAATCTGTTCTAATTCTACCGCCTTTTAAAATTCTTTTTTAAAAAGATATATTTCATGTTCGTTTGTTTATTTAAACACGTGTGAATTTGGAGAAGATGCGGAGCGCTGAAAGCCTTTTGCGAGTCGCCAGATCCACCGACGTTACAGTCCGCTGTACTTATTACTTATTTACACTGATAACTTGGGTGGTGGGAAATCGGTGCAGACAGGGGTGTTGAGTCAGATTTCCTTTCATTTCCTGAAAAATATCGAATCCCGCGTTCAGTGAAACTTAATGGTCTTAGACGACTGTCTGCGGTTGATTAAAATCTGGCGAAAGGATAAGGGTTGAATCTAATACGCGAAGGTTCTGTCATCAGTATACCTCGCAAATTAAAAGTTAGCATAGCAGTGTAATAAATATGACGTTGTGGTAAGGATCAATCAGCCGTTGTCATGGATGCTCATAAATAAGTGATACACTGTTTTCTCTTAGCGGCACATTTGTATTCCGGTGGTTGATTGGCTTTTTTTAACACTTCTGTGTTTAGAGTGCATGCCACACAGTCTTGGTTATTCAGGGCTTACTCGAAGAGCTGAGCTATAGGGTGTAAAGTTCTCAAAATGTCGATTTAAAAAGGGCGTTTCCGTTCATGAGTCGAAAACTTAATAGTGTAGCAGCATTTAGTTGGATAACCTACTGAAAAGGAATATTCATGAATATTAAGAAGTCGTGCCAGACAATTTCCACCAACCTGGTTGTATAGCAATACATTTTTTCTCTTTTATACCTTATATAATATATGTCATATTTTTAAATTCATAGGTATTTAGGCTTATGTTTTATAAAGATAGAGAGATGTGATTGACTTGTTTTGAAGCAATAAAAATGGGTAATGAATGCAGATGGACGGATATGGTTTAAGCACATGTGTGGACACGTGCATGAAAAAAAAATGCAAGTATTTCTGTACTGTGTCGGTAAATGTATATAAGACTTTAGATTATTTGGAAATTGAGCCAAAGCTGTACACGGCTGAGTAAAGATTTTTCAGAGTTGCATTCAGCTGCTCTTGGGCGCATGACTGATTTCTGGGCACAGTTTTATGGCTCGCTTGATGAAGCACTGGAAATGGTGGTCTTGCTAGTGTTTGGGAGACCAGGATTACCAGCAGCATCTCAAAGTCTGCCCTTTTGGGTGCAACAAAGCGTCCTCATGTTCAGGGAGTCCAGGACTTGGAGAGATGCATTGTGGGGAACCCCTGCTGAACAGGCACAAACAGTGACCTTTACCGTGTGGGTTCCCAAAGGATGCTCGTGTGTCGACACTGTGGCAGTGAGGAAAACCCCCTCGGTCAGGGGGCCGCCATGTGATTTTGGAGGTCTGCGGGGTTGCTTCCTGCTCTTCTCCCGGTCCCGTGGGTAGCCTGCCAGCCTCAGCATGGGCTGCACTTTTGTGGAGGCTGCCTTTGTTTCCGCAGTGCGGCCTGGTTATGCAGCTGGGTTCTGTTGCTGCTAATTATATCTCCCCCCTTCCATTTTTATACAACCTGTTTAGAATCAACGTCATTCCCTTTTCTGTTTTGGACCAAAACAAGAAATGCTATTTTTCTGTTTGTGTGTGTGTTTCACTGTAGCCCCTTTACCGGTGATCTGGGCACCTGGTCTTGCTAAGAAGATTTTTATTTATTTTATATTTACTAATTTATGTGACACTTTTATCCAAAGTGATTTATCCAAAGATCACAATTGATTCGTGCTCCTTGGGATTCAAACCCACAACCTCTGCATTGTAAGCATGGCATTGTAGTTGTTGAGCATCGCAGTGTTAAGGTGGTTATTTAAGCTGCATTTACCAACTTAAATAGGCATCTGGAGACAAATGCAGTTGGAGAATAAGCCGTTATTCATAAAGATTTTTGTCAATCTATCCATCCATCTTTCCAGAATATAATAATAATCGATACGTTATTGATCCCCATGGGCAAACTGTCTTTACACCTCCCTTGCTTGCTCTTTGTAGAGTAAGCCATCTGCAAAGGGCTGCCACCTGCTGGGGCACCCAGGGAGCTGGGGGTTAAGGGCCTTGCTCAAGGAGCCGCAGACATGCTGAGGCTGGGTTTGAACCGGCAACCTTCTGATTACAGGCACACAGGCTTAGCCCACTGAGCCACACACTGCCCCATATAGCCAGTATAGCGTTGCCACGGCCTGGTGCCCGTCTCAGGAAGCACCGGGCACAAAGCAGGGGACTCCCTGGATGAGATGGCGATCCACTGTAGGTCAGACACTATGGACAATTTCGAGATGCTAGGTCACCTGACCACATCATTTAGGACTGCGGGGGGAAATCCTCAATAACAATAGTATAACTCATACACTGTGAGATTTATTTATTTATTTATTTTTATTTTTTACCGCCAACCCTGAGTGTGTGAGGCAGCAGTGTGACCCTTAAAGCCAATATTAACATCTCAGTGTTAATATTTACCCAAAAATACCAGGTTTCATAGTTAGACAAAGTTTTTAAAAAAACTTTTTTGAAAGGATCACAATTCACCCTTCTGTATTTTAGTGACAGAAGTGTTCAGAAGTGTATTTTAGTGACAGAAGTGTTCAGAAGTGTATTTCGCACAGAAGTGTTCAGATGTTACTTAAAGTCTGTTGGGGTGCGCTGTGCATTTTTCTTCTCAAACTTGACATCCAGTAAGGGATCCGCCTTGATCTGATATCAGCTCATTGTCCTTCGCTGGCCGACGGCCGGGGATGATGCCACTTTCTTGAGTGACTTGCAGTTCAGTGGTAAACGTTCCTGGAAGCAATTCATTATTGCTAGTGTTTTGCGTTTGCAGCAAAACTGTAACATCAGCGAAGCATAAAACAATCCTTAAGCCTTTTTTTTTTAATTGATGAGCTCTGTTTTCTTCACCAGCGTGTAAGCGAGTATTTTTAAAGGTACGTGAGCGCTCACCTTGAAAAGCGATCACACCGTTGGCTACAGCCTCTGGGTGATGATAAATGCCTGTGTTCCTGTTTGCACAGAATGCAAGTCATTTGTTGTTCATTGTCTGTTCAAGATCATTTTCGCTGCCATCACCTTGGGATTGTCCTGTAAACTTTCCTCGGTTTAGCCATATGACGCAGTGAGCGTGTTGTTCGAGGGGATGGAAAGGTGGTGCGTCAGAAGCGGTGCGTCGTGCCGGGCTTTTGGAGGGGCGTCGCCCCCAGGGGTCTCGTGGAGTTCTTTAGCGCAAGCTTAAGCTGGTTTTTCGAAGAGTCTGCCCGCGTTTGCTGAGCTCTCATGCTGGTTTCATCGACCACGAGCTGCCGACTGCAGGGGCTGCTTCTTATGCTGATCTGAGAAGGCTTCACACCTTCAAGTCGGCGATTTTCACCATGCGGCCTCTGCCATCCGCTTTTCTCTTTTCTGTGGGCTTTTCTTTTCTTTCCTCTTGCTGTGTGACATTGATTAACAGCCTAAATCTTGAGGCTAGAAAGAAGAAAAGTTTGCCAGATCAGGGGGTGTTTAAGGGGCTCAGTGGATGAACAAATTAATGGAAGGTGGAATCTTTTCTGTTTTGTTTGTTTTTTTTTTTTACCTTATCTCCCTTCCTCAGATGGTCTGTGTCTTCGCTGACTCGTCAGCGAGGTGCTGTTACTGTCTGACTCTGCAATATAAAGTGCTTGGGGCGCAAGGGCATGTTTCTCTCGGGCTGTACTGCCAGGCGGGGACGGGGGGGGCAGGGGGCAGTCACTCGTGTGTGGTTGTGTTTAATTGTGACGCAGCCGTAATAGGAGGGCCCCTCCCATTTCCTTACATGGCTGAGGTTTCTGTTCCCTCTCCACACAGGAAAATTGTCACTGGCAGACAGAAAGGGACATCCAGCCAGCGTGGAGAACAACGTGGATAGGTGAGCTTTGCCTCCGAGTCGCTGAAATTATTCTCTTAATCCCCCCCCCTTCCCCAAGGTGCACGTTATTTCACCAAACTGAGCCGAACAGTGTAACTGAGACTCAGGCCCTAACAAAAAGATTCGGGTTACCTTTATATAAAGTTCTGCTTTCTGAATGTTGCCACACCATTCAATTTTAGCCACAATGGTGTTGCTGGGATAGTTCCAGAATATGACCATATTGGGGGGGGGGGGTTTCCTGTCTTTATGCAGTGCTGAGCAGGGAAGAGCTATGTTGCTTCTGAAGGCTAGCAGAGACTTAAGGCTAAACACTGCTTCTCTGCAGTCCAGAATGTAAATAGCTGCGTAAAGCCAGCTGTTCCGTGTGATGTCGGAGGCTGTGGTGGAGATCTCTGTCTATGCTGAAGGAGTCTGTCCTCCTCCATTGTTCGAGGGCACGTTCAGGGTGATGACCTGACTGTGCTCTAACTCTTTTGTGCCACAGGAGAGGGAGGAGCGAGGAGAGCAGGAATGACCTGGTTCGCTCCTCCAGCTACATGGTGTCCAACAAGGCGCAGATGCTGGCCATGCCGCAGTTTGGCCTGCGGGACAACCTCATCCGGTCCGAGCTGCTGAAGACTGAGGAGCAGTACATCTACATCAAGAACTTCAGGTGGGCTCCACCAACCCCTGTCCCTCCCCCTCCTCGCCACGTCCCCCCAGGGGACCCCCCAGGCTTTACGTTCTTACACTGTGACGGTGGCCCTCGTGTTTTTGCATCTTTCTTGGCCAGTCTTCACCTTTGTGCGAGTTTGTGCAGGAGACAGGAGACACACCTTCAGCACCTCTTACTTTAGGGAACTCCAGCTGTGTAAATCACCGGTGCGATATGCAGGGATGAAGTCGGTTTTTAAAAGCGAGCAGAGTCTGGGGCTTAGAGAGAGCTGCTCTTCGAGGGGGCATCTCACTCTCACGAGCCATAACCAGCAGCTCCTGGTGCCATGTTACCACAGCACCTGTTTACGTACTCTACCTCACTTTGAGCTTGTGCTAAAGCGTCTCATCTTGCTGCACACATGGGTACCGTGATGTCACTGTGGTCCCAGTAGTGCAGAATTCATTTAGAACCAATGGCATCTTTTTTCTTCGAAGGGATCAAAGTGTTGCCCGCAATAGTTGGTTATGGGGCGTGGGGGTAATGCTGACCTCTGCTGGTCAAAAAGGGCAGTGCGGAATGCGGCATGTAGCTTCACTTTTCCCCATGCCCTTGCAGTTCTGTGCATGGACTCTTGATATTCCACCAGACCAGCAGAGGGCGATGTATGGTAACAAACACAAATACAAGCAGGGTTTAGAAATGGGTAAATTTTAAATGAACGGTTTTAAAGTTGTTGCTAGGCCTGGCTGGTATTACGGTAATGCAGTATATTGTGGTATGTTGAAATACCCCCCCCACCCCACCGTTGCTCAGCGAGTTTTATCACCAAGATTTCCAAATGCTACAACAGCATTGCATTTGAAAATACCATATACTGCTGGACGGTATGAAAATTGAAATATGCGGGTACCTCCCCATACAGCTGCTCATTATAACTACAACAACTACAACTACTATTCTTCTGCGTTGTTGTACGCTGTGAGAGTGCTGCCACCTTCTGGAAATACCTAGGCAATATCCTTGCATATGCGCGGTCGACTCGTACCGATGCTCATGATGTCATCTGGGCTACATGTGCACTGTCCAGCACAGACCCCTGATGATGAAATTTACACCTTGTGCACGGATCACCTTAACCAGGGTAGAAGGTATATCTGTTCCATTTCAGTCACAATACAGCAATTCCTGCGTGTTTTAAAGACTGTCGTGAGACGTTACCTGTATTAAAGTGGCTTGATAACTAATAGCTCTGCTCTCTGGCCTGAGCTGTTTTCAACCGGCATCATGTGATGCAGCTAGATTTGCTGGCCCAGCTTGCTGTTGCCATGACTTCCAGAGGTCACTGCGATCCCGTTGAGCCACCGCTGCCGTTGCAGGCCCTAATTAAAGTGCAGGGTAGCAGTGTGTGTCTGCTCGACTGAGGATGCCGGTCTTCTAATTACCCACCGCTTCCAATAACGTGCCAGGATGGGAGACTGCATGTGTGCATGTGGGTGGAGAGTCTGGCACAACACAGCATGCGGAGATCTAAGGCAAAGAAATTCAAGTTTTCCGGATGCTGAACCCTCGTGTCCAGAGTAGACTTTTCCCCGGCTGGTTGTCTGCCCTGAATGTGATGGTGACGCAGGATTTGTCTGTGTGTTAATCTCTCCACCAAACCTGCCCCCTCCCCCAGGTTTTTTCTAGGTACCTACAATGTAAATGGGCAGCCCCCCAAGGAAAGCCTCCAGCCGTGGTTGGGTTTTACCTCCGATCCCCCGGACATCTACTGTGTGGGGTAAGCTGTCTGCACCCGCCCCATTGGGATGGGGGGGGGGGGGGCGCTGTCTAGTGATGGGTAAGAACGATGGCTGATGTTTTTGGATTGCAGGTTCCAAGAGCTTGACCTCAGCAAGGAAGCTTTCTTCTTCAACGACACGCCCAAGGAGCATGAGTGGATGAAGGCCGTTTGCGAAGGCCTGCACCAAGACGCCAAGTACGCCTTTGTAAGGACACCACTCTCTGAACACCCTCCCACCCCAGGGTCTCTCAACAGCAGGCCTCGTTTTGAGACACCTTATTCCGACGCACGTCTTTGGTCCCCTGTCAATCAGATTGTTGGTTTAACCCAATTAAATCCAATAAAGTAACCCGTAGCAGGTAGGTTGATTCAGGGCAATGTAAGCCCTTTCCTGATCCCCCTGTGCCACTTAGTGCTGGTGAGGATGGGGGGGGGGAGGCCTGTGGCTGATTGAGCCTCAGCTTCCGCCACCCCCGTTTCAGGTGAAGCTGATTCGCCTGGTCGGCATCATGCTGCTGTTCTACGTGAAGAAGGAGCACGCCGAGCACGTGGGCGAGGTGGAGGCTGAGAGCGTGGGCACCGGCATCATGGGAAGGATGGTGAGCGGCCGCCCGACGCACCTGACCCAGCTGCCAAGGGCCAGGGCTGCAGGAGCTCCGGGAAATAGGTGATACAGAGATCGAGGTGTTTATTGTTGCGATTAATCCTGTGGCTACTGCAAGTAGAGCAAAAAGCGTGGGCTCAGATCCCAGGGATAAAAGCATCAGATAAATGAGAAAAATCTAATCCCTCCTTCTTGAAGCCGATTGAGGGGCCTGGAGCCGATCCCAGACAGCATGGGGTACAAGGCAGAGGACACCTTACATAATAACACATACGGGAAATTTAAAGACACCAGTTAATCTAACTGCATCTTTTTCGCCCGTGGGAACTCACACAAGATAAAGCAGGAGCAGGATTTGACCCCATAACAGTGACAGCATACAGGCCTAATTTGCTCCATGAAGGAGCGTTTAATGTCCCTCTGAAACTGCCGTGAGGTCAAATCCCAAACCCTGGAAATGCAAGGCGAAAGTGACGTTAATAGGAGCTGCCTTTGGGTGATATTAGCGAGTCTGTGCCTTTGAAACGGAAAGCTAGCGAGTACCTGTGGGACTGGCTGTGGTTTGACGCACGAAACGATGGATGAGGCTCCTCTTCCTTTGTTTCCAGGGCAACAAAGGAGCGGTGGCCATTCGCTTCCGATTCCACAACTCGGACATTTGCGTGGTGAACTCGCACCTGGCCGCCCACGTGGAGGAGTTTGAGCGCCGCAACCAGGACTTCAGGGACATCTGCAGCCGAATCATGTTCCGGCAGAAAGACCCCGGCCTGTCCCCACTCACCATCCTAAAGCACGAGTGCGTTGACAGTCATTTCCCATAATGCTGTGCAAAAAAGTGCCTCATTGTGATGTGTTGTAATTTGTCTGATAATAACTATTAAGTTTTTTACCTCCTGTTCAGCATGTTCATATAACTGACTAGCCGCTTTAAGTTGCGTTTGGCGTTTTTTTGTTGTTGTTGTTATTGCTGCTGCTGCCGTTGTTGGTTGTGTGTTTTTTCTTTACATAACTGTTTTGTGTGTCTTTAGTGTCATCCTTTGGCTTGGGGATCTGAACTACAGGATATGTGAACTTGAGGTGGAAGAAGTGAAAAACCTAATTGCCAAAAAAGATTTTGAAACCCTGCAAAAATTCGACCAGGTATGGGCCTCACATAGCGCATCGAAGGCGGACATTCATTACCTCATTACTGCATTTCAGCAGTTACTCCAGGTCGGGTGACACTTCAGAACACGCAGCGCTTGGGATTTCTGTGTGTCAGTCACAGTTTGCTTTGATTTCATTGGGCCCGTCGTCGTCTTGAGCCTGTCTGTGTGCAGTGTGCAGTGTGCAGTGTGCAGTAGTCCCACCCACTTCCAAAGCATCACTGTAGTTTGTTTCTTGTGCTTTATGAATGTGCCTAATGTAACACGTCTCTGATCGCCAATGTGTTAATCACCGAGACGAAATCTTGTTTTGGTGCTACTTTTTAACGTGTGTGTTTGTGTGTGTGTGTGTGTGTGTGTCCGTCCCGCAGCTTCGCCGGCAGATCAATGAAGAAGCTGTATTCTCTGGCTTTGTGGAAGGGGAGATTATGTTCCAGCCCACGTACAAGTACGACACAGGCTCCGACCAATGGGACACCAGGTGAGGACCAAGTGAAACCAGCCTGATCCGATCAGGCGTGTCTCTCTGCGGAGGACGCTGAGGGAGCCTCCATGCAGGACAGCCACAGTGTCTTGGGTTTCCTGAAGGAAAACTCTGGAAAGGCATATTTTCTAGAACTAACTTGCTTAGGTTATGTGTGCTAAAATCATGTGATCGTTCACATTTCAAAAGCAAAGATGTTAGCAAGCTTTTATATATATTCTGAGAAATACCAGAAAAAAATATGAAACAGATTGAGTGGGTGGAATAAGGTTTGTTGTATGGTGCATTTTTTTTTTTTTTTTTTACTGAAAACACGAAACGCTTCTCACCAAACACATCTGAGGCTGATTACTACAGATCCCACTGGACTCAAACTGAGAAAAATGTCCCATAATATTTACTGGGAACTGCTGTTCTGGTTATTGCATGTTCGTTATGGGAGAGTGTGAAGTGGCTCCTTGTTTAGCCAGTAACAGATTGTTAAAATGGCCCCGTTGAAGACGGCCTCTGCTGAAATGGTTCCTTGCGAAATCCAGGGGAGGCGGGATTGGGGCCAAACTCTCACAGACCTTGCTGGGGCATTTCTTCAGTTGCTGGATCTTCCCCAATGTTGAGTGACGTGATGAAAATGGCAGGGATTTGTGACGGGGGGGGGTTGTAACTGTGTGCACAGCTGATCTTTGGGTCTTTGTTCCATGCCCCCCCCCCCCAGCGAGAAGTGTCGAGTGCCCGCCTGGTGTGACCGCATCCTGTGGAAGGGCAAACAGATCCAGCAGCTGCACTATCAGAGTCACATGACCCTGAAGACCAGTGACCACAAGCCCGTGAGCTCGCTGATGGAGATCGGGGTGAGGGCTGCTCCTCCTGCTGGTGGGGGGGGGGGGTGGCTCTTCTCCAGATGCTCTCAGGGGCTCATAGCCCTCTCCTGGCCTGTCTTTAGATTAAGGTGGTGAACGAGGAGAAATACAAGAAGATCTTTGAAGAGATCGTGCGGAATCTGGACAAGATGGAGAACGAGTGCATCCCGTCGGTGTCGCTCTCCGGGCGAGAGGTGAGCGGCCGCGACGGGGACCACCAGGCTCCTGGGTTGTCTCCATGGATATCTTGTAGGCAAACACATGATGGCTTGTTCAGAGGTACTAAGGTTTGGGCCCCCTGTTGGCCAAAAACAGTTATTACACTAAGTATAATATACATGTTCCTTATTTAGAAGATGTTCTACTAGTCATCTAGTCAGCCACGATCTTCTCACTCTTATTTCTGGAGCCCCAGAAACCATAAGCCAGCCTTTGCATATACTGTACTGTAGCAACATATTCCAGCTGTTTTTTTTTTTTATTATTAATTTGGCATCTTTTCCGTGCTGGGATGTTTATCTTTGAATAAATTTATGAAATGTCTGAAATTTCCCTTCATGGGATTAATAACATTCATCTTATCTCAAATCTAAACCAGCAAACTTAAATCCTGATATACTGTTTTCCGACGTGAATCTCCTTTGCTTTCACGTGGATTGGATGATTTTTGTGCCTGGAAAGAACCTTCCAGACTCCAGCTAATGAATCCTAGCTAGCTAATTCTAGTTTCATACTAGCCGGGTATCTAAATTTGTTTTTGTGCAGTTGATTCCAGTGAACCAGTTTTCACATGTAACTCCGTCTGGATAATTTTGATTTCATGGTACTGAGTCTCTGCGAGCTGATTCTAGTTTTATACTACTTTATCCCACTTAGCCACTTAGTAAATCTCTGCTAGCTAATTCCAAGACTACTGCTGCCCCTGTCTAATCAGCCTTGTCCCCCCTCTGTCAAATGCAGTTCCAGTTTGATGAAGTGAAGTTCATGCAGGAACAGACCAAGACTCTGACCATCTACAATGATGGACAAGTGCCATGTCAGTTTGAGTTCATCCAGAAGCTGGATGAACCCACCTTCTGCAAACCTTGGTTGATGGTCAGCCCGCACCAAGGCTTCCTGGCTCAGGGTAAGCGGTGGATCTTCAGCCTCCTCGAAAGCTGTCCTTGCTAGGTTACCCTCGTGCAGTGAAGTTCCAGATCACACAGCTTGTTTATGTTCTGGACTGGTAACCGAAAGTCTGTTGGTTTCAGCACCAGCAGAGCCTCTAGTGAAATTCTGTTGAACCTTTCAGTTGTACAAATGGGAAAATCATAAGGTGTGTAAGATAGTAACAGCTGAAGAAAATTGAAGAAATCTAATAATTCATTATAACACGGATTGTTACAGTGATTTTCCAGCTGTGTATGTGATGCCGTACATTTGCATATGTATACGACAGTGGCAGAGAGTGTGTGAAATTGTTGAATATACAGCAAAGCCGTAGGGTTCTCCACACATACAAGCTGCCGCCGGTACAGCAACCAGGCGTATAAACAATGCGACGTGGGGTCACTATGAAGGGAAATTGTCTCTTAGCAAATGGAAGGTGGGGAGATCCCCCGGGGGGCAAAGCCGTGGCGTGACACGCTCAGGGGCTTTGTCGGTGTCCCGGCAACAGAGAGCCGCCTTCGGATATTGATGTTGGTTCAGCTGGGAGAGATGGATCAGCCCCTTTGTCTATGCGGGAGTAACATGAATGATACTTGATGTTATTGATTAGACCGGCGAGTAGCACAGTGAGGTTTTTTTGGCGGCTGACCGTTAGTCGGGGTTTCATACTGACGGCCCGACTTAGCTTGTCTTTAGCAAAACCTCGCATCTCATGATCGTGAAGAGGGAGGCCAAGAACTACTCTAAGAGAGTACTCGCATTGGCCTAGTTGCCTTGTACTCTGCTCGAGCACGATTGTCCCCCCTTCCCACCCCCCCCCCCGCTGGTCCGCTCTCGCATTGCGATTGACGCTCCGGGCCCGAGCACATTTTTGTCATCGCTGTGTGTTGAGGAAAACTCGCAGCACAATGGAGCTCATGAGAATCCTCCTTATTTTGTGGCTTATTTGGAGTCACTTTGGGATCGATGACGCACGGCCTTCGTAGATTTCGTCGAGTATTGCAACGTGGCGATTTTCATTTAATCCTGCTGAATGCATAAGAAAATAGTCCCGTATTTTGCCAAATATCTCAGTTTCCTGCATTGCGTCAAGTTATTCTAAATTTCCATTAGGCACTGAACCTCTGCCGTAGACCAAAGCGATTTCTTTATGTTTATTAAATGTTTCTTGCTACCCGACCTGTTCCTTTCTGGTCCGGTTTATGTACAGTGTACATGTGCACGGCACATGCATGCGGCAGTCGCATCATTGACGTCGTGTCTGTGTTCCATGTTCGGGCACAGTACAGATCACCTAGTGTGACTGTAGTATAAACCCTAACCTCGCCCACTGTGAGAGATGGCAGTTGGCTAGTGGTTCCCATTCCTCCCACCATGTCTCACCGCCGGAGCCTTCCGCCTCAGAAATGTGACGCCCTGCGGAGGTGCAGTGGGCCTCAGCGCTAGCGATTTCAGTAGCCTGGAACCAACTACCCCCAACCTATACCTGTGGCTATCAGAACCAGCTGAACGTATTTAAACGAGTCCTTTCTCACTCCAGGGGAGAGCGTCGACATCCAGCTGGAGCTGTACGTTAACCGTTCGATGGCCACGGATCTGAACTCGGGCCGGCAGCAGATAGAGGACATCTTGGTGCTGCACCTGGACCGCGGCAAGGACTACTTTATCTCCATCACGGGCAACTACCTTCCCAGCTGCTTCGGCACCTCCCTGCAGACCCTGTGCCACCTCAGGGAGCCCATCCAGGACATGCCCCTGGAGACCCTACAGCAGCTGGTGAGCGCCCCCTAGAGTCCACTCCACATTCAGTGGATACAGCAAGACCGCCCTCTCAGTCAAGAAAACCATAAGAATTTTCTAGAAGTTTAGGTTTATGTACCATATTCAAGGGTAACATTTTTCTCTAGTTTTTCGAGACTCCATGAATTAAACTCATTCAGTTTAATTTGATTTCTTCTTTTTTTGGCTAGCATTTGTTGCTGCTGGCGCTCATGTCAAGTGGATATTCCAATTGGGGCATTGCTTGTAACTTTTGTTTATTGTTTTAGCGTGATGCTAAAGGCTTACTGATCATACGCTTTACACTTTAATGCCTGCATCATTTTCACTGATCTATAAAAGGCTTTTCCTTAGAGCTCCTGAAAAACAGACAAATTGAATAATTCCCTGACATAGTTTCATAAACCACACTGCCTGTTGTTGCTTCTCAGATTTCATACAAGATGTTTACTGCAATCTTACACCGTGCCAGCCTGATATCTCATTCAGGCCTGGAGCAACATCAAACCAGCTTGCCGAAGGAAAAGGAAGTCAGTGGGGGGGGAGGGGGGGTTGGATGTGCTGGACCCCTGGGTGGGAACGGGCCTCGGAGGAAGGGGGTTCACCTGGGCGCATCCGCCTCCGAAATTAACTCACCGTCTCTTAGACGAATTATATTATCATGCTATTCCCCAGGGCACCACAGAGCAGATCATCTCTAAAAGGACAACAAATAGAAAATCAGCCCCTTGCTTCACTGTAAAATAGACAGCGGTATGTCATTGTGTCTGCCTCATTTTCTGAGACGTCGAAACCAGGCCGATCCCAGCTGTGGCAGATAAGGTGTGTGACGCTGGGATGCAGGTCAACAGAGAAGCACATCTGCCGTGACACAGACACAAGAGTTCTGGCCCAACCTGAGGCTCACGTGCCAAGAGAGCAGTAACTTCATTGGCCCAGCTGTCTTCTGCCACTTTCCAGCTTCAAACTGCATAACATTCAGATTTACTTTATTGATCACAGTGGGGATATTTTGGTTCATACAGCAACACGGATATAGTGCATAGCCGGACATGTGTATAGTGCAATACAGACAAAGTACAGGGTCATGGGAGAAGGGACCTACAGGCTATCCCTGGGAAGGCAGGAGGATGGGATCCTAGGCCATCGCAGGACACACAAACACACCTGAGCTCCTGTGTGTATTTAGTATAGAGAACACTTACAGGAAGTAGGAATAAGTCAATTCTGTCCACATCTTGGATTCTTTCAAGTGTTAAATATTCAACTCTTTTTCTGATCTGAGAACAGGTTGAGGCGGAATTCAGTTATGAAAATAGGAAACCCTGAAAGGAGTTTTGAGTCTTGGTGCGAATTCGCCTGTGAGTGACGCCATCACCACTCTTCTATAAGAAAGCTGCTCTTTCAGCTAGACACTCATGATTGATGATGGTAGCCCGCTTGGGTGCTTTTCTTTATCGAGTCGACTCGCAAAGCGGAGAAGCACGGTGTACGGGGGGGTAGTAGGAGTGCTGGTTTCCTAGCAGCCCTAGGCGACCGTGGCCGAGGGCCAGGAACAGTATTATTGTAGAATAACAGCCCCACCATAAAAGCTGGGTCCCCTCTACTCAACATGCCGCTGTGATCTACTCCCTTTTGTGTTCAGTGTTGTAGTCTCCCAAAAATGGGGGAGGGGGGGGGGCATTTGACCTGTGGGTTTAAGTCCTGTCCGCGTGCTAGCGTTTCTGTTAGTAGGCTTGGTCCAGGGGCACAGCGTGTGTCCAGACTGTCAGCATTCTCTAATGGCTGTCTCCCCCCCCCCACAATAAGAAGACATCTTAATCTCTGCTAAGTCGTGAAGCTCAGTGTGAGCAGGCGACAGACTACAGATAGCAAAGTAAGGAGGGTTTGATTCTTCCTTCAGTCTGCTGGGATGAGATGGAGTTGTATCAGGAAGGTCATAGTCACACAGTCGGAATTTCTGTTATACTTGCTAATTTCTGCAAAGAGTACCAATTAGCATGTATCCTGTAACCTGTGAATGGTTGTACTGTAAGCTGTGTAAGTGAGGAGAGTGAGTGAATGTGACTGTTTCCTCTTTGTGTGGTTTAAAGATACTGATGACAACTGAAGAGGTCAGCGGCATGGTAACGGAGAAGCCCCTTGACATCCCCAAGGAGATCTGGATGATGGTGGACCACCTGTACCGTAATGCTTCCATGCAGGTCAGTGTTGGCCTTGCAGCTTCACTGCTGTATGGACCTCCCTCCATTTCCAAGGAACCGCTCACCCAGGTGTGGTTATAGTGAAGGGGAGTGTATCCCAGAATGCAGTGGGCAAAGCAGGGTACACAGACCCACACACACACACATACATACACACACAATACTTGCTTTGGACTTGGATAACCTCCTGCTGCCTTTCTGCAGACGCCAGACTCTAGTAGCCTGCCTAGAGTGAGCCAGTCACCCCTCAAGCACACACACACACACACACACACAGACACACATGTATCAGGGCAACAGCAGGAAAAGGGCAGGAATGTTCCCAGGGCCTCTGGGCTGGCAGGAGCTGAAACCCACACACAGCGCGATGCCTGTGTTCAGCTCTCTGACTCTTTGTTTGTTTGTTTGTTTGTTTGAGGTGTGTGACCATCAAGCGTCTTATGGGTTCCACTTTCGTTTTAATTGTTTTCACAGTTTGACCTTGCAAACAAAAAAAAATCAAGTATGTGTGAACAAATGTGAACTGGATAAAACTTAAGTAACTGGAAATATTTCACTTAATATTCACCAAACCAAAGTTGCCTATTCATACTGCATGTGTATCTGCAATTTAAAGGGGCTGTTCACTGCAAAACGAAAAAGATCCATTTAGAGGGGCTTTAGAGCTGTCTATCCATCTAGGCTGTTCTGCTGGCAGTTGCTTAGCTACCAGAAATCATAACCCGGTTAGTGAAGATAATCCACAGACTTTGTAGTGAGCAGTTTAATGTACAAACTTTTTTCTTGTACCGAACTTCACACACCAATCATGTCACTGAAAATATTGCCGGGGTCTTCATGATTGTATCTTCTGCGCAGTTATACGATTGAATAACCGGGTCATGAATTCTGGTAAAGACGCATTGCTGCTGATTATTTTTGTTCTATAGCAGGAGAGTTTTGGGTGAACTGCCCCTTTAAAAAGAGTTTGTCTGATAATTGTATTTTTAATTCAAAAAGAGTTCAAGTTGTGATTTATGACTGAGGAGCTTTTTTTTTTTTGCGTGAAAGCTCTAAACAAGTGTAAAAAAAAAAAAAAAGAAAATAGGCTTTGAGGCAGCTCACAGACCTTTCTGGTGTGCCCAAAATGAAGCCTATTAATATTCCCAAGCCAAGAGCAGAGGCAAGTCTGATCACTTATGATGAATTCTGTTGCGAGATGGGGAGATCCTGTAGAATGAGCACCTCCTTCCCCTACAGCACTGGGGGTTGAGTGTGGGGGGGGGGGGGGGGGGAAAACCCAAAGTTTTTCTAGCCTCAGCCTAAGTTCCTGTTAATTCGACTGACACAATTCAATGGTGCCCTCAGCAATCGCCGATGCCTGATGTTAACTGCATCCTGAAACTTGTTCAATCAGCGCTGTTTAATCCAGACCTGGCAGTGTACACTGAGCCTGTCCTCCTGATCGCTGCACCTCACTCCCACAAATCATTACCCTGGGGGTGGCCCCCTTTTAATTTCCAGTATCATTTTCCAGGAGGACCTGTTTCAGCAGCCAGGTCTAAGGAGTGAGGTCGGAAAGATCCGGGATTGCCTAGACACCGGGACGCCGGATTCTCTCCGTATCCTTTGGCACGGTTCCCAGATAAGTGTTCTGTTCTATTTCAGCGTTCAGCTGAAAAACATCCTTAAAGAGCATTATGGAGAGACACGGAATATCTCTCAGTGGTTGAGTGGAGGGACTCGTGTCTCCCTGTTTTCATGGCTGCCCTGCGAGGGCGTGCTGTCCTGACATCGTATCCTTGACTGGTGGCGTCTGCAGCGGGCAGTAACCACTCAGTGGCGGAAGCCCTGCTCCTCTTCCTGGATGCTCTTCCGGAGCCTGTGGTCTGCTACTCGGCCTACCAGCAGTGCTTGGAGAGCTGCTCGAATGCCAGTCAGTGTAAAAAGGTCAGGCGGGGCCGAGAAGTGAGCGGTCACAGTGCGTGGGGGGTGGGAGCGTCAGTGTCGCGCGATGTCAGCGCCAGAAGCTAGTTGGCTGTAAGTGGGTTAGGCCAAGTGATGACTGACAGAGGCCTTCTGTCTCATCTGTGCTTAATACCCTGAAGCAAAGAACTTCTTCTGTGCAATCGGCCACCTTTTGATTGATAGTTTGCATTGCCCGATTGTGTTTTTTTGTCTGTACAGGTTATTTCATCACTACCTCAGTGTCATAAAAATGTGTTCAACTATCTGACGGCTTTTCTACGAGAGTTGCTGAAATATTCAGAATATAATCAACTGGATACCAGCATCTTGGGTAGGAACATTTCTATTTTACTTGTTTTTTTTTTTTTTTTTTCGTTTTTTTTTCTTTAGTAGCCATTTTGTGAGACATTGCTTGGTGTCTAATACTGTAGATGTTTCAGTTCTTCTTTCTGAATCTTTTTCTTTTGCTGATATATAGTTGGTATAATGAATAATGTAATAGGAAACAACGTCTGAGTCACAGGAACTGTCACACACTTGATGAAGCTGTGAGTCACATTCTGTGCGAAAAAATATTAAATTTCTCTTTATGATTAAAATGGAACATTTTGAATGCTTTCCAAAATGTTTCCCCCTCTGTGTTTGGAATTCTTTAAGATGTAAATCAGTCTGGCAGGTTCTGCGGTAATTACCTCAGATGTAATATATGGCCTTGCTTTTATATAAATACTTTTTTTGTTGCAATCCTAAACTGATTAAACTAATTTAAGTTACTATCCCATGTGAACCCGTAATGATTCAGAATGTACACGGAGAATGAGAGGGCAGGCGAGGGCCCAGGGATGCCTAATATTTCTCTAGATGTATTCACATCACCTTGAGAAGCCTACGAACAGAAACTCTGTGCTGATGGTGAAAAATATTACCGACTGGGATGTGCTGCAATAAACGGCAGCCGTTGCCTAGTGGACTTACAGGATGTGCTTGCAGGTCAGGATCTGCATTACAAAGGAAGACGCTTGCTGTTCTTTGCACCTGTTTCTGGTCGATCATTGGGCACCCAGACTAGCAGCGCCTGTTTCTAAGCTAGTGCCTTGACAAATATGCGCTTGTGATGTATTCTCTACATCACTAGTAAATGTAGGTACTTCTTATGCGTCCGTTCTATTCCACAGAATCTGCCATTTCTCTGCAGCTTGCGAAAAAAAGAACTTTCGGTCGTTAGCAGACTTCAGTAAATGTTCAGTCTCCGTGGCCTTGAAATGGAACGTGTGCACTAATTTGAGAGAGGCATTTGGAGTAAATGGTAATAGAATGCACTAGCTGTCAGCTATATCGGGCAATAAACCCGAGACATCGTATTGGATCCTGTGTCAGCACCCATAACATCACAATGCTGTGATACACTTTGCAAATCACAAACAACTTGTACTGCTGCCGGGCAAATGTTTCAGTGCTTTTTATTTGAACTGCTTTGCAAAAACGGCAAATATCATTGCACACATTAATAAATAACTGTCAGCAAAATCTTTTTTTCTTCCCTTAATGAAAACTGAAGTAATATTTCCATAATTATTTGACTGAATATCTGCTAAAGACACAAAAGAGGTTCTCTGAAATGTAATAAAATGTAATGCAAAAATCATTATGAAAATACATTATAGGGGTTATGCTTTATTATGAATACTTTGGCCCTGTATATCATCTTTCAGGGTAATTAAATGGTTGCTCATCTCGTCCACAGCAACCATCTTTTCCGCCTTTTTGCTGAGGTCACCAGTGAAGCAGGAGCAGGCGGAGAGGAGGAAGACCTGGGAATTCCTCACGCATTTCCTCATCCCAGATCATTCATGACCACATTCCCGTGGTTTTGGAAAAACATACACAGCTTAATGTATAGAACAATATTTTTTATATAAACATTGGAATTTGATATGTGCATAGATAATTTGTTGTACCTTCGTTTTCAAAATTAAGTACAGAGCAGCAAATAGTTTTAAGGTGAGCTGTTAATTTACCAGAGGACTTGTAGAAAACTGACATTTTTTAAAAGTATGTATTTACATGTTAGATTCAGTTCATTTGTACTGTTTGTAAAGTCATTCTTTTTTATATAGAAATTGCTAAGCTGTATGCCTACATGCTTTAACTCCTTGGCTTCATTTTGATTTTGTTATAATTAAAATAATTTAATTTAAATACAGTCTGGTTTTGAAGTGTTAAGTGTGACCGAATTACAACAAAGGGGGCACAGCATCGACTCCTAGGAACCTGTTGCCTTGCGGTTAGCCATAATTCTCTGACTGCGCTGTTGCAACAGAAATGGTTAGGTATGCCACTGGAAAACTAACGAACAACCTCCAGCTAACCCAAATGGTATTGCAGGGGCGGATGATGCGGTGATTTGATCGTAGGAATAGGGCTTAGTGACTATTGCTGATTTAGATGCAATGTTTTTCATGTTTTGTAGTAGATGTAGTATTTGTTCATACTTTATGATTAAATTAAAACGGATGTGATAAAGAAATGTTAACTAATAAAAATGTTTAGTTTTAATTTGGGATTAACATTTTAAAGTATCGAATTGAGAGTGCTATAGATGCATTATAGGTATTTTCACGGGAAAACTATGGGGCAGAACAACCTATACAGTAACTAGAAACAAATAATAGCAATTTCAAGTGAATTCTGTGATTCGAATGGTTAACATAATCTTCAAAAAGCAGTAGCTACGTTAAAACGTCGCCCTTTAGATGGAGTAAATACAATCACGTCATTTATCAGCCTGCTAAAAACACATTGAATCTTCTGCAATAGTACGAATGGCTCCCTTAAATTCATCGAAAGTAAGTATATTCGATTGAGGCCGAGCCACGAGTGACTGGAAGGAGCGGGGAACTGACCGCCGTACTAAGCAAGACAATCCGGGTTGCTGACTGTAATTGGCTGGTTTTTAACATACAAGCGGCAGATCGGACTGTACTGGGCTGTGAGAAACAGACTGACAGGAGCCCGGACGCGCACTGTTGTGAAAGACAGACAGACTGAGAACCCGCACGGAGATATGACAGCGCGCACCCCCACTGCACAGAGATTTGTCGGACATTCCTTTGACTGACTAATAGAAAGACATACAGATATACTGGAGATTTTTTTCCGCACAAAAATTTGGGACAAACAAAGCGGTGAGCGGACCCGCAAGGCGATTTGACAGGGGCAGACGGAGCAGCGGATCGCGCGTTCCCATGATGCTCCGGGAAGAGGAAGCCGAGGCGTGACGACGTTTTAATCATGGTAGCGCTGGGGAGGGGAAGAGGAGAAAGTGCTAGCAACCCGAAATTCGCAGCGAGTCGGCGTCGGTTCTTCACCGGTAATTCTCGTTCCACGTATAACATTGCCTAAATACTGCCGTGAGCGTATCGAGTTTTCGGTAGACATTACCTGCGTTTTTGGTTTGTTTCAATTTACTGTTTTTAACAAGAGTTGGTGCTCTTTTGCTGTCGCGAGCTGCCCGTTAAGCTAGACGCGTCTGAAAGAGTCCGCTGCTACTAGTTAAAAACTAACCAACTGAATCATTTGGATGTCCGTTAAAAATTGTAATTCTGCGAGTTTTAGATTATGGTTAATAAACGTTCGGCCTCTAGTGGGTGACTAGTTAGCTGGTCGCGTTATGTTCGCAGTGACAGTTGGTGGCTAGGCTAGTTGTATAAGGTTTGTATAGAGCCAAAAGGACTAATCATGGTGGATGTCTGCTAGTAGAACTAGGTTATCCTAAACGGTGTAAACATGTAGTAGTCCAACTCGGCAGGTACCGGGTAGTTGCTAATTAAATGAACTGTTTTCTGTCAAAAAACAAGCCAAGCCGCTAACTTGCTAACTAGCGGCTAGGTTAGTTAGCAGGACATTACTAATAATTTCCCCGCAAGTTTCCCTCTTTATTTAGTTAATTACTTTCATCTTGGTGTTGTCCATGATGGTGATTATCTTCATATGTTTTGCTTTGTATTTCGGCGAGTGCTAGCTGGGTCATAGCCGCCGAGGAGGTGGAAAGCGGCATGTCACAGCTAGACCCTGTCATAGCCAAATACCTTCGGGTTTAGCTTAGTCCTGTCATCCCCAGGACTTGTCCAAGAGCTTCTGAATTTGTTGTTTTTAAGTGTCATCGCTCCTTTAGTAATTTTTTCATCATAAAATCTGTGCGTTATGTTAATCTTCCAGAGATGATGAAAGTACAGTGGGCAGCATAAAGCAAAGTGACAGGTTGTGTCCCGATTAATAATAAAAGTATTTAAAAATCATATTTCAACCTGCATGTAAATCATTGGATAGTTTTATAAGCAAACGTTTGTACAACACACGTGTTAATAAATTTTGGCTTATTAGCAATATACTATAACTAGAATATTACACATCTCTAATGTGTTGTATAGATAGTAACGTTCCTGTCCGTTACATTAATGCCTAAAGATTGTATGTATGTATGTATGTATGTAATAATGCACCGTCCGTTCATCATGCCATGACATTCAGTCGTTTATAGGAACTTCTTTATTTTGACGTTTTGTAGTCCACTAACTTCAAATGTCGTTTTTGGGAATATATCAACTTTGAACCAGCTTTATATTTTGTATCGATTGTGACAGCACGGAATGAGCTTCCTGAAAATCCACTGCCGTTTTCAGTGGCTATAGGACATTTCGCCATGTCACAGATGTTTGTTTGTTTGTTTATATATATATATATATATATATATATATATATTGGTGGGAGATGCAGATGTGCTCACCATAA
>JAODKE010000146.1:24268202-24287619 GCA_026779605.1 Mormyrus hasselquistii
TATATATATATATATATATATATATATTTTTGGCAGATGCAGATGTGCTCACCATAATGCAGAGAGTGATAGATGCAGATTTTCTGACCGTGGTTATGATCAGTCGATGCTTCTCACATCCAGTCCTTTGGGAACATGCTGAACTCTTAGTTAATTAGATGCTACTTGGCTGCCAGTATTAGAAATACTTTTGATGCCATAAAAATGATGAGATATCCCTCACACTCAGTACTGGATTATTTCACCACCAAAAAGATATTGATTAAATGCTTAAAGGTCTTCTTTATTGATAGTACTCAAACTATTTGTTGAATGCTTTTGCGACATAAATGTTACTTACCTCTTGTCTTTTGTTTCTACTCCATAATAGTAAAAATATCTGTGCTCCTTAAACGTTATGAAAATGGATCAGTAAGCTGTTTCTTTCTGACTTTGTCCTATTTGTCTAGCCATTTGTTTTCTTCGTAAAGGCAGCTTCCATGCCTAAATACCCATAAACAAAGAAATATTATTTTCAAACAATAGCAAATTCTTTTCAACCTTAAGAAGCAGTTTGAATTGCCTAGGGTCACACAACGTCTTAGTTTACTTTTAATATATTGACTCTTGCAATATCAGAATTGGCACTATGCATTAGCTAAAAAAATGTTTACAGCATATTCTAGCAGATTTATCTTTATCACACGGAGCTTGCTTTTTGATTTTTTTTTTAGTTAACTTTTTAAGTGGCATTTCTGTATTCATATGAATTTAAAATAAATACCACAGGCATGTTATGCGTTATATTTTCCATTCTGCAGACAAGTGTGTGTGTAGATGGTGAAATTTGTTTTTTTGAGTTAATGATTGGTGTATGGAATTCTGCTCTCACTCATTCAGTTAATGAATGTAACACGAGTAACCGTGCGGACGTCAGCCTTCTGATATTCCCATCATGGAAGCTGGTGCCATACCACAACTATTTTGTTTTCGTAACCTGTGCATGATGCTTGACATTAGCTGAAAATAGTATGTTGTCATTCTTCCACTTACTTTGCATGTGCTTTGCTGAAAGTATGGCTGCTTGCCTTTCATTAGTCAGTATAAGTAAGTAGTAAAACCAAGGGTAATATCGGGCATCTGTTTTAACTTACAGGTGGAAACAATGTATTGGAGACTGAGAAATCCTGGGGTTGTTAATGATCAATGCTCATCCAAGAGAGAAAAAATATGTGCACAATAATAATCTTGCATCTATTTTGTTTTCCTTGCTTAAAGCTCAATTACTGTTGGAATCTCTGAAACTCCCTTGTTCGGTTGTCCGCTGTGGTTTTACTCCTTTCTGCTATTTCAATAGTTTCCTATTAACAGAAAGCATCGCAAAGAGTAGAAACCAGAAGGCATTGTACAGATCAGCTAAAGCAGTCCTTCATTCTTTGTGCAGTTGTTAAACATGGCTATAATATGCCATTCACCAAGTATCAGTAGTTTAAAATCTTTGCAGAAGTGTATTTTATATTCAGTTGGTTGAAAACATTGTGCTTGAGAAGTCTTCGCTTTGTATAATTCTGAAAGAAGCTCAGTGTTCAAAAATGCGTGTTTGAAAGGGACCCGCCTAAGAGCCTCATTCAGAGAGCGGTGTGACTGTCCATTCTAAAATCGACTCCCACTCCCATCTCTGCAGGGCACTGCAGTGCACCCTCAACAGAGAGGGCGTGATCACGCCGTGCACCACCATGGGCGAAAATGGCCCTGACAAGGAGGCCATGTACTTCAAGGGGGAGACGGGGAATCTGACCCAGGAGGAGGACGATGACAAAATGGTGGACTTCGACAAAGATGGCCTGATGCCGCCATCGTCCTCTTCCCCCTCGCGGCGCATTTACGACCGCACCACCGTGCTTATTGAGCAGGACCCCATCAACCTGGACGAGGAAGGCGAGGATGATGGCCAGTGTGACAACATGACTCTGCTGGCCGACGGCGACGAGGAGGCCAGCCTGGCCTTCATGGTGGACCCTGATGGCATGTCACAGGGCTATGTCCACCACACCATCTCGCCAGACCAGATACAGTTCATCATCAACCCCGGGTCTACTCCTATGCCACGGAACATCGAAGGGGCCACTCTTACCCTGCACTCGGAATGTCCAGAAACCAAGCAAAGAGAGGTAATCCCCACTTCTTGGTTCATTACCTAACAGATATAGGTGTGAGACATTTCTGTTAGCTGGGATGTTCAGAAGCCTCACTTGTTGTAGGCATATGTTCCAAAAGCAGACTGAGGAGTTCTGGACGTCTGCGGTCGAAAACCTGCGCTGCGATGCCCCCCATCTGTCTGATGGATTTCTGTGGTGCTCTTTTTTTTTTTTGTCATGAGGGAAGGAGTTTGTTTTAGTCGCAGTGTTTGGCGTGTAGGATTCCTTCTAGCTTGCACTGAAAGATGTAGCTGTAGATTAGTGTTTGCAGAATAAAATATTTAAAATATTTATTTATTTTTTGTAAATATCTCAGCTGTAGTGCTGATTAATGACCTGGCATCCTGGTCCGGATGTCACCTCAGGCCTTGGTTCATTTTTCACTCACTTTTCACTAACTTTCCCTGCCGCTCCCTTCATTAATGTTTATATAATGACTATCTACTTCCAGGGTGGGCTTTTCCGTCAAACCCCAGCATGGGAGTGCAGCGACTGCCCTGTATTCTGGTCTCTAACCTTTGACCTGCTTGGCAGAGTCAGACCCCTGGACAGAGAGCTTCTTCCTGTGCTACCACAGCTTTTAGCATGCCAACCCTTCCCCCTGCTTACATGCCAATGCATTGTTTTGTAAGAGCCAAGGGCTGTGGTCTTGCGTCATGTCGGATATATCACATCGCTGGCAGGAAAGCAATTCACATGCCTGCCAATAAGCAAAGCTGGGTCAGATGGTTTTCCAAAGTGTATTGCTTTGATACTTTCAAACAAATCAAATAGTTTAGCTTTGCACGAAAGTTGTGGCACTGTTATCTCAGTCGGTAAGAAGCTTAAGCTATGGGGCAGTGAGAACTTTTAATAAATCTTAGGCAGGAAATTAGAAATGATTTGTTGACAGTAACTGCCAACATGATACTGGAATGTAAAGCGTTTGTGAGCAAGAGGGAATCGTTTGAAGCGAGTTTCTCCAATTAGCTTTATGGAGCATTTCAAACATGGTGTAGTTGTAGGTGTTCAAGCTAAATACGGACTGGTTTGGCAACAGTAATTAGACTAGCAGAGCAGAGTAATTATTCTGAATCCATGCCGTCTTGATTATCTAGGCAACTGAGACGCGTTGTTTGCTCTGTGTTGTGGCTTTGAGGAGTCTCTTTGAGCAGAGACCAACTAGACTGCGCAGTGCTGGATGACTGTGCCCGTCATGGGCTGACAGGCTGGCTCTGCCTCTCTTCCTGGCACGTAGCAGGAGGCGTTGCGGATAACAGCGTAAAAGGAGCTGTCAGATCTGCAATAGGAATAGTTAATAGGCGGCTTTGCTGTATCCTGTCTCTGTTCAGACGGTGATGTTTCTGTCTTTGTCCTCTGCTGTGTGATGTTAGAGTTCCTTGTAACAGCCTTTCTGCTTCTGCCCCCCCCCCCCCCCCCCGAAAAAAAGGGTGTTGCCATGGCATAGTTTATCACCTCACCTAACAGTAACCCAGAAATAAGAAATTAGAGGAATTACTGTTTTCAGTATGGATGTAACCCTTTTTTTGACATGGCTATGTTGCCCCAGGGCCATATCTACCACGTGAGCTCATGTGATGCATCTCAGTCCACAGTCGCAGAGCATCTGACGTCTGGAAATGCACCCACACCACGTGTTCCCGTCTGGGAAAGGCTCATTTTGGTGACCTTTTAAGACCTTTGACCTGTATCACTTGGCCTGAGGTGGGAATGAGCACTGATATCTACCCCAAGCTGGCTTTGTGAAGGAGGCAGCCGAACGGGGGAGCTCATCTCCAAATAAAGTGAGAAGTTTATGCTGTACAATTAAACAAAGCATTGACACATTTTGAAATGCTGAAACGCTGCCAATTCAGTGCACAGATCTTAGTTTGGAGGGAAAATCAAATATAGCAGATGTGCTTCACAGTCTGTAGTTAAGCTTCTGATTTTATATGTCTACATTCAAATCTGACTCGTCCCCAAATGTCAAGTGATATTCTGTTCTCAGAGACCTATCTGCTTAACAGCTCTTGGTAGAAGCAGAGGAGTGATGTAAGCATGGCTGATTAAAAGAGGGAACTCAATAGACTCTTTGCATAATTTGATTATTAAATGAATCCTAGGCTTATCAGCAGTTACATCAGTACAAGGCACTCTGCAGTAGTTTCTTACAATTGCATCAACAATACTACTGTTTTGTTAATTGGATATCATAGCTGTACAGTTGGAGCTCTTTGCTTTCTGTACTGCCTACCTGTAAAATGTATAATGCAGAACTTTATAATGCTGCTAGATGCAGACACAGCATGAATCTGTGTTTGATTAAACAATTTTTTTTATTAATACAATTTTAAAATCCTAGAAAATGGTCCAGGATTGCTGGAAAAAAAAATGCTAAGTGGAACCAGCACAAAGGACTCATAGGTCCAGTAGCATCTCGTCAAATGCAGAGCGTCACAGAATGTCAGTCTTAAAGACTGATATAACAGTGACTCAAGTGATGTTCTTATGTAAGAATATCTATTCTTTTAAAATGCGTATTGTAATATATAAGGAATATATCAGCTGAAGATTTAATTAATACGTCCTTTAAGTAAATGACTTTCCCCTTGAACTGGTACGAATTGATGTTTACAGAGAGACTCTGCCTTTTGTTTTTGCTGACTGCTTTGGTGGGTTGTTATGTGCTCTTTCACTCATTAGAAAGGTTCTACGAACAACATATACGGAACCCGCTCTGCCAGTATAAACCAGGGTGGTGTCAGCATGACCAAGTGACCCCCAGCCACCCCCCAGGAAATTGAGTCCAGCATATTTAATCTGAAGCTTTATACCATTTCTGATGTTTGTACACGACTTGTGGTCCACAGATGGAGCCATGAGGAACTTTTGTACACCTCCTGTGTATCATCACCTTGGTTGCAGATTAATCAGCGGACTGACGTACGCGCAAGTGAGACAGTCGTATTGGATGCCTGTTGAGCATGAGGGACAGCATGCCCTCAAAGCAATCGGTGTGCAGTCCACGTTTCAGGGCTGCCCATTGAAGCTTTCTTTTTTTTTAAAAAAAAAAAAAAAAAAAAAAAAGCAGCTGTCTAGCAGACATGGTCTGGTATTTTGCATATTTACTGTTACTTTGTTATTCACTGTTAATTTACTCTGATCCGTCAGGATAGGTTGCCTCCTGCCCTTTTTCAGAATTGCTGAGTAGCCAAAGGTCAGCTGGCCAGTGCTGTCAGTTTGCTTTTATTGAATCCGCGCAGGAAACATTTTGTGAAGTACACAATCGCTTGGCTTTGTCAGTGGTCCACTCTTCACCTCCCACAGCTTCTGTTTGTCTTTATCCTTTATGTACTTTTTGGTTTCCTTGTGATTTACGGAGAGAGAACCAGGTCTGTTCCCTGCCACCTAAGAGTGCATTGTTTGACATCACTGTAAGGTTGGCTCTGTAGGATTTCCTGATGCGTTTTCAGAATCTGACACAGGCTGATGTTAAATCATAGCGCCTTGGGGTGTTTCTCCCCTTTCAATCACGTTGGCTTTGTGGTTGATCTGAAACAGCAACGGGCACATAACCTACTTCCTCTTTCCCACAGTCCTCCCCCTCTTGCCTAATCACTCTGCTCTCTGCCTCAGCCCCAGCTACAGCATCTGCTCAGCTGCCCCCCGTGATCGACGGGGCTGTGTCGCACAGGCGGGGGGATTACGGTCACCGTACTGACTAGCTTTCCCTTCCCCCGGGAGCACTCCATGCACCACCGCCCATATTAACAATATTCTGGTTTTTGGCTGTATAGTCAATATGGAACTTTTAATGACCTTAATATGAATTTGCATCATGAAATGTTTAAATGAAAAATAGTATACAGCGGTTGAGAAACTTACACTCTCTTTGCATCGATTACTGCAGCGAGCTTCAGACAAAACCCTTCGCTGCTTCTTTAGTGCAGAGTCACCCGCAAGTCTTTCCATACTGGTCATGTGTGGTGAGGCCCACATTCTCTCCCCACTGTTGCTTCCTCTGTAAGCAACCCATTTTTAGCCCTGTTTTTTTTTTATTTTTTTCCTATAAAACAAAGCATGAGGTTGTCAACATTAAATGGCTTGAACAGCCGTTGATACATTATCTTTGAGCTTTTTAACCTATAGGACATTTCAGCCTATATAAATGCTTGGCTTTAAATGGCAACTTTATAAAGCGCCTCTCGTTTTTCATAATGAATCTTATCATGCAAGATATGGGCCTCGAGCCATACAACATTCCGGGCCCAATATCCTGCAGGCCGGGCTCATAAAGGGAAGTCAATAAGGCCCCTGCTAAATGTCCATATACCCCCTCCCCCAGGTGAAGAGGTACCAGTGCATGTTCGAGGGCTGCACTCGGACCTATAGCACGGCGGGCAACCTGCGCACGCACCAGAAAACGCACCGCGGCGAGTACACCTTTGTGTGCAACCAGCAGGGCTGCGGGAAGGCCTTCCTCACCTCCTACAGCCTGAAGATCCACGTGCGCGTGCACACCAAGGAGAAGCCCTTCGAGTGTGACGTGCAGGGCTGCGAGAAGGCCTTCAACACGCTGTACAGGTGGGCTACCGCTGGAGTGCAATGGGCTCCTCTTTGTCACCTTTCTGTATGATTTATAGTACCTAAGGTCGTGTGTCACCTGCACGGTAGGCAGAAATCTATGCCGTGATTCAATGTAGATGTTACGCACATTAAACGATACAGTGCGCAGCCAAAAAAAAGTCGCCATTTGAATTTATATCAGCAAATATTTAAGAGCCGATGACTGGATCATTATTACAGCTCAGCAACATTATGCAGCAATAAAGTAAAGTCAGCTGAGTACCTGAATCTACTGAATGTCCAGGTTACACCTCCATCCATCATCAGTGGATTTTTCTCTTCCCTGTTGGCATGGGCATATTCCAGGACAAGAATGCCAAGATTCATTGGGTTCCAATTGTCAAAGAGTGGTTCAGGGAGCATGAGGGATCATTTCCACCACAGAGTTGTGACCTTAACCTCGTTGAAGGTCTTTGGGATGTGCTGAAGGAGGCTTTATGAAGTGGTTCAACTGACTTGTCAATACAGGATCTTGGTGAGAAATTAATGCAAATCCGGATAAAAGTCAAGTTTGAGATGTTGCATAAGCCTGTGGAAACAACGCCGTGACAGATGTTCACCATAATCACAGCTAAAGGGGGTCCAATGAAAAATTCAAATGGCAACTTTTTTATTTTTTTTAGCTGGCCAGTGTATTTATGCCTTTTATTGTGTATTTTAATATAAGTAATATGCTTAACAGTCTGTGACATTTGTCAATGTATTGTAATGGCTGAAAGAGAAACTAAGGTTGTCTGTTCACTAGGGATGTAAGCGATACTCTACTCGATTTGAGATGATTTTCTCTTTTTTAACACGATGAGCTGCAGACAAATTTATTTAAAAATATTCCTTTATATCTTTCTAAACTGTGCAAACTGAAATTGAGTAAAATACTGTTTAAAAATCACAAATCGTAATAAATTAGAAAAAATCTTCAAATAAACGGTAATGCTTTACATAAACTGAACCTTCATAATGCTTTTATATTGCATTCATAAAACGTTCAGTACACCTTCATAATGTATTCATTAAGTATTTAGAAATCATTCATAAACATCATGCATGTATACCTTTACATCCTAACTTCCCTTAACAGCTGTAATATAGATTAATAACAAACATTATATAATAATAACAAAGCATTATAATTCTATAATCATGTAATGTTTGTTATTAATGTATATTAAAGCTGTTAAGGGATGTTATGATGTTAAGGTGTACTTGCATCCTGCTTATGAATGTTCTATGGATGCATTATGAAGGTGCATTGAATGTTCTATAAATGCATAATGAATGCATTATGAAGGGGCACTTAAAGCATGTGCAGCCTTTTAGCGTGGTTAACCCCTAATAATCTTCGCTGTAGCGGTGGTGAATTGAGCTCACTGTGCTGCCAGTGGACATACTGAAGCATGTTCATTGTACTATTTGTGCATGTCATTAGTCTTTTACAGTGTTTGCACGCAGTTTTTGTCTTGTCTGTGCTTTTCTTGCCATTTTCGTTTGTGATTATCGGAAAGCTAAAATGCTGCCGCATGCCTCAGTTTCAAAATCGCTCACCATCTCGCGTTCAAAACCAAAAACTAACGTACTACGTCGACGTGAATACGCAGTGACATCTGACGTTGAACATTTACATCGATTTTTAACCGATTCGCGATTCGTCGTTACGTGCCTATTGGTCACAGATTTCCATTCAGTCCGGGGTCTGTCACCTTTCTGACCTCTCTCTTCACCCTGCTGCTGTTCGGTTACTCAACAGTGGGTTTCTAACCTTACTGTGTGTGTGTGTGTGTGTGTGTGTGTGTGTGTGTGCGTGCGTGCGTGCCTTCGTGTGTGTGTGCATCTGCAGACTGAAAGCACACCAGAGGCTGCACACGGGGAAGACGTTCAACTGTGAATCGGAAGGATGCACCAAGTACTTTACCACACTCAGCGACCTGAGGAAGCACATCCGCACGCACACCGGGGAAAAGCCGTTCCGGTCAGTGCCAGCTGAAGCGAGAACAGCTCATGGCTCATGATGCGTGGGGATTGTCTGCCTTAGTTAGTGGGGGAAAATACAAATGAACGTCATGGCCTCTGCTCAGGACGCAGGCCTAGTACTTTGTTCCCCTCCTGTACCAGCATGGCCACTTAAAATCACAGAAGTCATTAATGTGCTTTTTTTGGTTCATGTGCATGAGTATTTAGTTACTCAGAGATAAATACCCTCCTGATCTCTCATGCTGAAATGTCCGGTACTGCACAGGCCCGTGCTATTGGTGTGCCGCCTGCTTTTCCGTCCCCTGCCCATGTGGACAGCCGGTCCTGACTCATGACCCTCTGCGTCTCCTTCAGGTGTGACCACGATGGCTGCGGGAAAGCGTTTGCCGCGAGTCACCACCTGAAGACCCACGTCCGGACCCACACAGGTAACTGTCAAATTGCCGATCCTGCCGTTCATATTAACCGTTCATTTTAGCTCTGCCAGTACGGGTGTAGGGTTATGCTTGTTCCTGAGTGTAGCTTTGCCCAGAGACACCAAAGCCATGTTGTCCCGTTTGTAAGCCTCAGTTTGCCGCCGTCGTGGAAGGAACGGTCGAGCCTCCTCTCCGATGTCGCTGAGTCAGCAGGGAGGGGCGCCCTAGCGAGGCTGTTTAACAGCACTGGGAGAGCAGCGGGCTCCGAGTCCGCGGATGAGCTCCTTACAAGCTTTGGACGTTGCCGACCCTGCGTGAGGCGGTATAAAAACACAGGATTGACAAGCCGCTTCCTGAAAGGCTCATGTGACTGATCATGTGTCTGCCTGTCTGTGCCACAGGGGAGAAGCCATTCCTCTGTCCCAGTGACGGCTGCGAAAAGACCTTCAGCTCCCAGTACAGCCTGAAGAGCCACATCCGGGGCCACGAAAAGGGGCCCAACTTCGTGCTGAGTAACTCGCTCTCTGAGGCAAGGCCCTCCTCAGGCTGCCCCCTGCTGGGCAAACGACAGGCATGCTTAGTGTAGCCTTTGCAAGGGTCAAGCAGCTTTTGGTACTCTTTGTGTAACCCCACCCCTCTGAGAGCCCCCTTCACCCCCGTGACCGTCTAGTTAACACACTGAGGAATCTTAATTGGCTCAGCTCCCTCTAGAAAGGTTAACATTTATATTTTAC
Source organism: Mormyrus hasselquistii (assembly GCA_026779605.1). NCBI lineage: Eukaryota > Metazoa > Chordata > Actinopteri > Osteoglossiformes > Mormyridae > Mormyrus > Mormyrus hasselquistii. Next base: position 24,278,106 of record JAODKE010000146.1, read on the forward strand.
ATTCGCTTTTTCTGGATTTTTATTTCTGCAGGATGCGAATCATTCTCTTTGCCTCAGTGATTTGAGCCTGCTCTCCACAGACTCTGAGCTCAAAGAAAACATGCAGAACGTAAGTAAGCCTTGGGCCGTTGGCTCTCTCCGTGACGTACCATCGCGAAGGAGCTCCTCTGATTTCATTCTGGTGCATCTCGCAGTCTCAAGGTCTGGATCTGAATAGCGTCACGCCCGTGAGGATATTCGAGCTGATGTTCCAGAGTCCAGAAAACAGTGTCAGTCAGGACGAGGCCCAGCCCCCAGGTAGGGTGAGCCATGCTGACCGCCGCCACCAGGCTGAAGCTCAACTTGGCGCATAACCTGCTTTCTGTCTGCATGCTGCAGATAACCTCACAGAGGCCTTCAGCTCAGAAGAGCCGGCCCTGCCCACAGCCACTGTGGGTGATGGTGGCTCCATGGCTTCTGGGGCTCTTCCTTTTTCTTCATCCTCTTCCTCCTCCTCTTTGAACACCCCTGTCTTGGAGGCCCCCCCGCAGACTGCCTCCCTGACTCCCTCCCAAGCCGCAAGCTCCGCCCCCACCACACTGGGCCCCTCCCCAGTGACCTTTGCACCCTTGCCGGGGATGACCCATGGGCCAGAGGGGCCCAGCCAGCAGGGTTCCCAGCACTACCTGACCCTCCCAGCTAAGTTCCTGGAGCAGGAAGGACCGACCCAAACCCAGCCCAGCACTGCACCGACAGCCCTGCTCCCTGGCGCCGCCCCAGTGGTGACAGCGGCGGAGGCAGTCCCAGCCGCGGTGCACAGTGTGCCTTTGACCGCCAACCCCATGCTGACACCCAGCCCGAGCATCACCATTGCCCCCACCCAGAACCTTCTGCAACCCAGCATCGTCATGTCGGACCAGAACCTGCAGTGGATTCTCAGTAGCGCCACCAATGCCCAGCAGAACTCCGAGCCGCCGGTACAGACTGTCGCCCCCCATAAATTCTCCAAATCAAATATTAAAATATAATGAAATGTAAATATTTATGTAAAGAAATTGATTTAGGGAAACAGCTTTGCCTCCAGCAGAGCTAGTTATTTATGTAAGGCATTTGTTTACTTGTGCATTTTAGTCTGTTCAATCTTCACAATCTTCTGTTTTAGCAGCATCAAGGTACAAAAGTAGAAAAGGTGTTCTTCACCACAGCCATACCAGTAGGAGGGAATTCAGGTGGGTGTGGTGCTGCTGAGTGGGTGTGTCCTTTCCTGGTGGGCGTGGCTCAGTGCTCAGATGTGCCCTGTCTCTCATTCCACAGGCAGCTCCGTGCAGCAGATTGGCCTGAGCCTTCCTGTCATTATCATCAAGCAGGAGGAGTCCTGTCAGTGCCAGTGTGCGTGCAGGGACTCCAAAGACAAGGGTGGAGTCAAGCCCACAGATCTGCCCCCGCCCAAGCCCCCGCCCCCTCCGCCAGCCCCACCCCCCCCTCCCATTGTTCCTGTTCCTTCGACAGCCCCGCCTTCATCCCTGGCGTGCTGCTCGGGCCGATCAGTCTCGTCTCCCTGCCGGAGGACTGAGGCCCCGGTGCAGGGCGGGACGCAGCAGGGGGTGCCCGCACCCACTCCCACACAGACCTTTCCTCCAGGGCCAAGCAGCTCCGCAGCACCAGACAATGCTGGCGACGCCCTAATTAACATGGACGTTTCCGACTTCCTGTCCCTGCAGAGCCCCGAGACGCCCGCAAGCATGAGCGCCATTGAGGCTCTGCTCCTCGTGGCCGATGACTTCTCTGGGGGCGGGACACAGGCGGGCGGCTTCGCCAAATGAACTGTCCGGTGGGGAGAAAGCCGTCGCGGGGGGCCCCAGCCAGGCCTCCCGCGGTGCAGTGCATTCTGGGTATCATATGGCACTCTCAGCCTGGAGCCGTACCGTCACCGACAGTCGTGGGCGGTGGTGCTCACCTGTGCACATGAGTAGTTCTGTACCCTCCTCTGGTGTGATCTGCATCCCTGATGTGTGTCCTGAAAACTAACACTAAACACTGGCAAAGCTGAGGTGGTATTTTCCTAACAAAAAAAAAATATGCATTGTACTTCACTGTAGCTTAACTCCCAAAAGTACGCTTGTAGTTACACTAAGGATTAAGTCAACGCTGAACTAGATGTCAAATTACTGTCACCTCTGAAAGGGAAGCCAGCACACTGAGCGGAGGACGCCATTGTCCCAGCAGTCTGCCTTGCTTTGCCGGATGCAGAGCCGAGCGGATGTCTGCCGAATAAACAGAATGTACTGCATGCTGGGAGAGTCGGTCAGGTTTCTGAGCAGCGTCTCGCACGTGATTCGCTACGTGGTCCTTTGGGGCGGGACTAGAGGCGGTCCCACCAAATGTCTTGTAGGATTGAAAATATCGTGTAGAATTTTTACTAGAAATACTAGTATCATCCAGAAGATGTGATCACAGTCCAGGTTAATCTAGTAACTTTTGTTTTCCTACCTTTTATACTCCTGTTCGTATCGATTGTAAAACCTGTAACAAACTTGCTTGCCTTTTAACTCCGATTCAAAGTTATATGTTGCAAACAGTTGCCTATTACTAAATTAATATTTAATTTTTAGATAATTTATTCAAATGTTTAATTTCTGCCATTAGAATTACTTGTCAGATTCCTTGGGGTCTGTCTTGACTTCTGCCTAATATTTGTGGACCAAGTCCTGACATCGTCCATTTGTAAATCCCCGCGAACTTACTGCACAGACATGGAATTGGGGTGAATGACACACCTTCCTTGATGTTACTGATGTTTTTTTGTTTTTAAATGAAGCTTTTCAGGGTCCACAGACATAGTTTTCAGCTTTGGACTTAACCCTGCTCCCCCCCCCCCCCGACCGTGACTGACAGGCAGCATGGGCGTCCTCTGTCGCCGCCCTGCTGCTTGGTCCAGTCCTTTCGCTGCCAGTTTGTGACACAGGCAATCAGCTTCACACATTCTGTGTGTTTTAACAACCCCTCAGGGATAGAATTGAGTGTGACTGATACAACTAGAGTAGTTGAGTTTTCCTGCTTTTGTTTAGATGGAGTGCAATTAGACAGCCTGTTTTTGTAGCAGCGCCCCCTAGTGTCCATGAGTGAGTCTGTCCTCCCCCCCCCCGTTTCTCCCACAGTTCCTAATAGTCATGTAGGTAGGGCCCCTCCCGCCGAGCCCGTCAGCACTGAGAGTCCTCGTTTATGTAACACTGCTGTAACCTCGGGAAATGAGCAATTAATCATACTGTAAATACATTTGATAATATCCTTCATTTAGATTACTGAATTTGTATTTTTGTATAACTTCAGATGTTAAGACTTTGGGTTTGGAGACGGAAGGTACCGGGTTTGTCTTGCCTTTTGGGGGGGGGGGGGGGGGGGGGGGTGGGGCCCGGGGTGGGCGGGGGCTGCGGGGGGGGGTGGAGGGGCCGGGGGGGGGGCTGAGGTGACTATGATTCGCACTGAGCTTCCACACCAAATGGGCATCAGTGCATTTACTGTAGGTAAAATAATAAAATGTCAGTTACATGAGGGAGGGCAGATTTGGACAAAGCCTTATGGTTGCTGCTGTATTTTCATATTGTGCTACACTGTGACATTTAAATACTATATGATGTGCAGTAACAATGTTATAAGACATTTAATATGTTTGACATGTCTTATTTAGTGTCAATGTGAAATACAGCAGTAGACATTGATTAGGGGACATGATTTGAACAAATATCCAAAAGTGTACGTAATTTTAAAAACAGCCGGCACAGTTTACAGAAAGGAACAAAAGATTTTTAGGAAGTGATCTGTTTACACATAAAATCAACCCATTCGCATTCTAGGGTGCTAATAATCTCACAGTGTAAATATAGCTAACAGATCTTTTTACTGTATGCTCTGCAGTCATTATTGACTACTTAGGCCTCAAACCAGACCTATTGTTGCCATAGAAACAAGGCCACTTTATGCCAGATTATGAAGCATTATGGTATTGTTGTGGGTTTTAAAAGGATATGTACTTTTTTCATCAGGGTCCAAATCAAATCCCTGTTTTGTATCAAGGAAGCATAACCTCTGTGCTTGTAAAGAACAAGGGGGATTTTGTAACTGTGTGATCCAGTTATGACATTGTTTTAAATTTCACCAGTTTCCATAGTGGAGATCTTTTTTCATTCTCTGAGGTTGCAACATGCCTGAAATGCTATAAACGGTAGTATTTTAAGTGACCACTTAAGCAAGATCTTTTTAATGTATGCTCTTAAGTCAAGGGGGTTTATGTTGTTCTTGCGTTTGCATATTTCATAAAAGGAAGCGCAATAATTACCCATTTCCTGCCCAGAAATGTAGCTGTGTATCTTTTTTTAGCTGTGCAAATTCAAGTTGATAGTGGTAGGCTGGCATCCCATCCAAGGTGTCCCCTGCCTCGTCCCTGGCACGACATCCAGGCTCACCACAGCCGTGTCCTGAAGCGAGCTGACGGAAATGGATGAATGCACACATAGATGATTGTAAACTCAAGCAGAGTTTGAAATCACTCTGGCACATAAACTCCTGTGTGAATATTAAATGAGGCATTTTATATTTACCACAAAGGAGAGTTTAGTAAAATTTTCTTATTAAACAGTTTGTTAGTGTCCAGTTTTGAGTAATGTGAGTTAGCAATTACTGATTAAAATTTCCATTAGGGAAGCTAAGTCAACCACACTGGGCTGTACTGAGCATTTACGTTGTATGAACTTTATCCTCACACCTGGCATCAGTGATGCCGCCTGTGTTGGGGCCTGGCTGCGGGGGTCAGACCCGGTAGCGATTAGCAGAAACGCTAATCCTCTTTGCGGCCAGTCAGTTTATCTCACCTACGTCAAGCCCGTTACCACGGAGCCGAGTTGCTGCAGGCCGGATCCTGGTTTTAACCAGTGCTGTAGGCACAGAAAATAAGTGCTAATTTAGCGGCTGAACAAAAAAGGAAAAGATTTAACAATGATAAAATCCTGCTTGCGAGTTTGATGTGCTGTGCTTGGCAATGCGGCAGCTGCCTGGTTATGTGTCTGACTTCCTTGATGATCTGCAATCTATAAATTCCTCATCATCTGTGATTTTGGGCATCTGTGTGACCTTTGATGGACAGGTGTCCCTCCGGTGTCCTCTTGCCTCGCGTCCTTTCTTGGAGAGGCCCAAGCCCCCCTCCCTACACTGCATAAATGGTAGGAAGGCAAGTGGGGGCAGCATAGATATTACAAATATTTTGAAGTATGAAACAATACCTTAATTATCCATCCATCTCTTCATCTTCTAACTGCTGATATTGGTCGGGCTTGCAGGAAGAGTGGCTGTAGCACAACATTTATCATAATACTAATTATCGTTTATAATCCCACAGAAATTAAAATATATACTTGTGTTGGCCTACAAGCTACAGATACAGTTTTAGTTCTAAGAAATTAAGCTTCTAAGAAAATGGGAGATGAAGTAGAACACAGGGATGTATTTCCCTTTGTGTTCTGTTAGAATCACGCTGACAACCATTTTCTAGATATAAGTGATCTTTGTGTAGATGAACATGCAAAAGAAAAGAATCCATTCATCCATCATCCAGAAATGTTTATCCTGTATTTAAGTGCACAGAGGCAGGAGATTACCCAGAAAGCACAGGGATTAAGACAGGGGAGACCGTGGTTGGGATGCCAGTTCATCACAACAAAGATAAACCTCTGTTTTCCAGTTTGGCAGCAATTTTTGTTTACAGAGATACGTTAGTATTGTAGCGATAGGTGTAGATGGGAGGACAAAGTAGCAACCGCTACAGTATTTATTAGGGCCATGAAAAAACTTTTTGTAAAGTAATTACAGTATGAGTTATAACAGCAGGTCACTCCCCTTCATTATGAGCTATAACAGCAGGCCACTCCCCTTCATTATGAGCTATAACAGCAGGCCACTCCCCTTCATTATGAGCTATAACAGCAGGCCACTCGCCTTACACTATGATTTATAATAGCAGGCCACTCCCCTTCATTATGAGCTATAACAGCAGGCCACTTGCCTTACACTATGATCTATAACAGCAGGCCACTCCCCTTCATTATGAGCTATAACAGCAGGTATTTCCCCTGGCAATGGGCGCTATAATAGCAGGTCAATCCCCTTGCATTTCAAGCAGTTACAGAAAGCCACCGCCTTTCTCTTAAGAGCTGGCCAGGCTAGCAAGGGGAGTGGCCCACTGTTATTGCTCATAATGAGCAAATAGGGAGTGCTAGGGTGTGGCTTGCTGCTGTTATAGCTCATTATGCAAGGGGAGTGGCCTGCTGTTATTGCTCAGAATGTAAGGGGAGTGGCTTGCTGTTGTAGTTCATTATACAAGGAGAGTGGCCCATTGTTATTGCTCATAATGAGCACATAGGGAGTGCTAAGGTGTGGCTTCACTGCTGATATAGCTCATTATGCAAGGGGAGTGCCCTGCTGTTATTGCTCAGAATGTAAGGGGAGTGGCTTGCTGTTGTAACTCATTATACAAGGGGAGTGGCCTACTGTTCTAGCTCCTAATGCAAGGAGAGTGACCGGTTATAGCTGATAGTGTAAGAGGAGAGACCTGCTGCTATAGCTGATAGTGTAAGGGGAGCGGCCTGCTGCTATAGCTGATAGTGTAAGGGGAGTGGCCTGCTGCTATAGCTGATAGTGTAAGGGGAGTGGCCTGCTGTTATAACTCATTATGCAAGGGGAGTGGCCTACTGTTATAACTCATTATGCAAGGGGAGTGGCCTGCTGTTATAGCTAATAATGTAAGGGGTGTGGCTTGCTATTGTAGCTCCTTATACAAGGGGAGTGGCCTACTGTTCTAGTTCCTAATTCAAGGAGAGTGACCGGTTATAGCTGATAGTGTAAGGGGAGTGGCCTGCTGCTATAGCTGATAGTGTAAGGGGAGTGGCCTAATGTTAAAGCTGATAGTATAAGGGGAGTGCTGCTCGTATTGCAAGGGGGTGGCCTGCTTTTCTCGATCATGCTGTGAAGCAAGCTGCCTGCTCAAATACCTCAAACGGTGAGGGAAGAGGCCTGCTCTTACAGCTCACGCTGTGAGGACAGCAGCCACAAAGCCGCCGCATCAAAGCGACCGCGAGAAAGCAGGGCTGGGCGTGCGGGGGAGGGGCGAGGGGCACCCTGACGTCATCCTTCACTTTGATCTGCTGCAGCCACGTTTGCATTTCTTCCTCCAAAGAACTGTCTCCAGCGTGAGGCTTTGAGGGGCTTTGAGGGGCATTGAGGGGCACTGAGGGCAGTGGGCGTTGTCCGCCTCATCGTTCACCCACTGTCGGGGTGTCACTGCTCCAGTAATCGATGTCCGGTCCAGTGAGAGAAGCGGAGTAACGTCTGAGAGCTCAGGGAGTGATGACTGGTATCGGGGACGGGGGTCATTTACCACTCAGGAAAATCATTCTACTTGTGAATGCTAAACCAGCATCCCTGCCTGTATGACACAACCTCTGAACTTCGTATGACGAAACATGACACATCATCAGCTGGTTCCTTTGTGGTTTTCCTGCAGAGACTAAATCTATTGAGGAACATTGGTGAGAACATTTCAAGTTATTTTTGGACAAGAAGAAATTTAGGAGGGTTAGGGACACCTAATCATTCATCCATCTATTCATCCATCTTCTAGCCGCTTCCACCCTGGACGGAATACCAGTCCACCGCTGGGCCACGCCATCGTCCATCTGTCCATTTTCCATATCTGCTCCTCCAGTGCAAGCCTGGAGTCTCTTGCAGTCTTTTCCCAGGAGATGCTGGCTCTTGTGTGTGTCTTTATGGGTATGCCTGTGTATTCCAGCATCTGGAATTTTGAGCGACACGCCTTGCGTTCGATTGGTCGGGTCAGGGATGAAAACCTTCTCCATGGCTCTGGCTATCGCCTACGCTGCCAGGCTCAAAATCCAAATTCGAAGAAGCCCCGCAGTGTCTCCACCCACTGCCGTCACGAGTGACTGTCGCCAAGACACACGTAGACACAGTGGGTTTCGTTCAAATGTGTGGTTTGCGCTGGTCCCCGACGAGAGCGGCTCAGCTTTCAGTTAAAAAGTGCCTGTTTGTTTTATCTGTAGGTCTGTCATTTAATGTCTACTTGCCGAGCTGCAGCTCCTGCTTCACTCTTTTCATCTAAAGTGACATATGCAGGTATTTTTCCTGAATTTATTTATGTTAGTGCTTCCCGTTAGGGTCCAACAGCAGGGACTCTCCTTGGACTTCACTGAGCAGTCTTTAGGTTGGGTACTTAACCGCTATGCTTCACTATGCTGTTTGTTTTCTTTCTCTACTGAACAAAATCAAAATTGTCTTTATTTCCAAGGAAAAGGCACTTAAAACGCAACATGCATGTAAAATATGAAGTTATGTATGATGTTATTAACGCTGGCAATCAATATTGAGTCCTACCCCTTCTCTCTCGCGCCCTCTCTCTCTGTTTCCCTTTCTCTCTCTCACTCTCCTCCTCTCTCTGCTCCTCTCTCTTATGTAGGAGAGATCGCTCCTCCAGCTGATCCTGGCTCTCCTCTCTCTCCCTGCTGCGTTCTGGCGTTTGCCCCGTGTTGAAGGACAGGCCACGGTCTCGGTGCACGGGGCCGTGCAGAGAGAGAGGGCGTTGGGGCCCCATCGACTGCGTCACCACCCCGGCTGCGGGGCTCCTTATTCACCATAAAGGCAAGTTCAGTGCTGACTGAGTCTGAGACCCCGCTTAGCGTAGCGTAAAGACAGGAATTGCATTTCCAAAAGCAGGCTGATTCTGTGGAGATTTACTTGCCTACTGGTCTGTATGCCTTTTGGTGCATCTTTTTAATCTGCCACTGATTTATCCAGCATTGTATGGTTGACACATTTTTCAGCAATAATTTAATGCATTTTTTTCATGGTGCGTTTTATGTCTTTTGCATATTTGATAAAAATTATTCAAGGACTCAATGGTTTTGTCACATGTGAGGTATACTGTTAGACTTGGGGGGGGGGAGTGGTTTGCCCTGGCACACATGCAATAGTTCTATTATGAAAGGATGTGTTGTATAAAAGCCTTTTAAATAATTTTTAGAATCATAAAATGAGGATAAAACTGTTTAGGGTTTAGACATAAAAAAATACTTACTGATGCAAATAATACAATGTGCTTGTCTGATATAGGCCTACAATCCTCAGTAGGTTTCATCCTCGTGCTTCACATGTGCAGCAAATTGGCGACTGTTACACACGGATTCAGATGCAGAACACGCTCTTATTTCTGTTTCATCTGCATCATGACAGAAACGCATTACATGGCAAAAAGCGCCGTTATGAACCGCGATCGCAAAAATATCTGTGTGCTTTATTTGCAGCATTGCTCAGCCCTAAATAGGTATGTGATCCTGTCACATTACTGAGGGTGTGGGGGAAGCTGCGGGGTGGGGGTCAGACTGGAGCTTCACAGAGAAGGAAATGTGATTTTATCTGGGGGGGGGGGGGGGGCCTCCCCTTATTGGGAGATGCCTCCCCCCTCTTTCCGACA
>JAODKE010000146.1:24287719-24300557 GCA_026779605.1 Mormyrus hasselquistii
ATATTTTATTTATTTTTTTTTTTTTATTTATTTTTTTTTTTTTTTTTTTTATTGTGTTGTTTTTAGGGGGTTGGTTGGGGGGGGGGAGGTTTGGGTTTTTTGTGTTTGGTGGGGGGGGGGGGGGGGGAGGTGGAGGAGTCTTGTAGAGTAGCGTAGGTCTGTGTTCCTGTGTGGTCGCCATAGTGATCCCTATAGGATGGTAAGAAGTGTGAAAGACTGAACTGCTTATCAATACAGCGCTTTTCTGCAGTCTGCTTACCCACCCGTCCCTCCTACCCAGTATGGTCACAGCACAGTGACACAGGAACATGGCATGGCAAAGTTTTTAATTCTTTTTTTTTTGTGCCAAGGAGTCACACGTCATCTGATCTGTGATGTTTCTGCAGTTGCCTTTGAGAGCAGGACTAGGAAACAAAACAAGAAGTGTGTGTTTGAACAGCCAGCCCTCCTCCTCCAACGCTCTTTACCATTTCTGTGTGGCTCCATTCATTTTGTTTCCCAAATTTCTGGTTAAAAGTATTTGCATAAGAGCAACTTTAATTAGGCTTTTTTTTCTATTGTACTGATTTTTTTCCCCCTGAATAGTTTTTCTGAAGTAGAAGTAACATTGTATGAAAATTACTTTATTTGGCTGAAGGCATCTGGGTGTGTCATTTGCATCTCAATGCAGCGTGCGGCTGACCTCGTATTCCTGTGTCGGCAGTGTTTGGTTGTAATTTCGGGCGGGAGGACTGCCCCAGTGTTCCCATGGCATTGTGGGATGTCCGCTAATAGCCTTTGATTTCCATCTCGATTTTTAAGGACCTTCTTAGAGTAGCTTAGTGTTCTGTGGTATCATAAGCACTTTGTTTTAGAAATATGGGAAGTGTTAGAAGTATGCACATGTAAAATCAGTTTCATCTGTTAATTTATTTTGTTAGCTAATGAACTCAGAGGACAGGAAATGAACAGGTGACGTTGTTTGTCATCTTTTCACGAAGTAGCCCAGCTTGGAATCGGAAAGCTGATTGGTCAAAGACTCGCATGTGGAACAGTACGACACTTCTGGGTTTTTGTTTTTTTTCCCCTGTGGCCATTCCGTCTTGGTCAATCGCTTCCAAATGTGGAAAGAAGCTATGCAATGTCTCATTGGCCAGCAGCATTCCCAAGGGGGCGGTCCCAATGTCCCGTGTGCATGGGACAGCCAAGGCTGCAAATCTTTCCCATCCTGTTACAGAAACAGTTGCTTGCGCTCATTACTCAGTGACAGCATATATCTTGGGAGTGTCTGGTTTGGTCAGTTTCTGAGGAAGCAGTGGCAAATATACATAAATGACGCGTGTATTTTAAATGGCTCATGCATTCATTCAAATCAATTGCAATATGTCAAACAGAGTGTGCGCGCGTTTCAGCTTTCATGCATTTGAATCTTTAAAGAGTTTGTTTCTCCTGTTCATTGAGTTGTTTTGTCAAACATGACTTTGGGGGGAGATATTAGACATGTGAAAATGAAATTCTGTTGTAAGAATTAGATTAGTCACTTGAGACAACTTTTTTTTATATATATATATATAAACATGGAACTCTGGATTGACTTAAAATGTGTAGTCAGCATTTTCCATAGCCTGCCATTCTCGCATTACTTCAGCATTGTGTACACCAATTTGAAGGGCATTTACAGCAAATTTTTCAGCCTTTGTTAACGTTTCTTTCAAACTCACTTTACCTGGGGGGGGAGGGGGGGCACGGTGCTGTCCTACATGCAGGTGGGGCTCAGACCTTCAGGAGACTAGGCGTGAACAGATCTGATGGTTACACCATTGCTTCAAAAGCCTGGCTATTACCAGCTAAGCTTTAAAGTCATGTGGCTGGTTAGAAACTCTACTCCCCTTATTAACTGCTCTAGTCCCAGGTTTGGGGGGGGGGGGACAAAAAAAATGTAATATTGGTACACTGGATTTCTTCTGCTCTTTTGGGCCACCTGGGGTTAATGAATAGGATTTTTAATGCTTCCAAAGGAAGAGTGTCTCCAAAACCCAAAGAGAGATTAAATTTAACATGTAATGGATTTGTATTTTAAAAGAATGTACAATGTGAAAATTTGTTGGCTTATATGCTTGTTTTGTATAAAGTATTAAGTAAATATAACTTTTTGGAATTGAAAGCAATATAATACTAATTAAATCCTTTGACTTGTCAGTTTTCCCACATTTTATTGCCATGAAAACAAATACAAAGGGTTTCTTCTTGGGTGGGGGGACATACTCTCTGGAGTCTGCTTTCTGTGTGCTTATGTTGCATTTCCATCATTTTTAGCCTGGAAAACAAAAGCAAAATCCATTTGTACAAGTGCAAAAAAAAAAAAAAATAGTGGGAAGGACTTCAAAAGTCCCGCCCCCCCCAAACACACAGCCATAACATCCCGCAGAGCCGTCAGATCCACCAGCAGCTTGTGGCACAGGTCTATGTTCTCCTGAAGTTCGAAGAGTCTCCCATTGAGATCTTTCAGTAGGTCTGCAGGCTGAGAAAAAAGGCAGCAGATTATAGCAGTGGGATGTTTCAGGGTGCCCAAGAAAGTGGGGTGGGTCTTCATACATTGAGCTTGTTGACTTGTAGGGAACCAGACCCTTGACCCCCCTTTAGTGGGAGTAGCCATTGCCTTGGTAAATTTGTATTTATTTCCTCACTGGCTGCTTCAGCTTACAACTGACAATACATTCTCAGTGCCAAAAACGTCACGACTCTCATTAGCTAATCAAAAAGCATAATACCTTATGTTTGATACTTAGTCTACTGGGGCTGATAAACGTTTTGAATAGTTAAACAGTCTCCCATAAGTAAAATAAAATAGGGCACAAACCTCGTTCTTCAGAGCGTCGGTGTGGCACGCCGGCTGACTTTTCTCAAGCTCCGCCTCACCTAACCATTTATTATACTTAATTTTATTATTTTATTGAGAGAGACGAACAATGCATATTTCCCAAGGCTTTTTTTTTTTTTTTTTTGGTTGATTTAGTATGTTACCTGAATTGGACGCCATCTCTTTTTTTCCCACGGACTCAGTCACACACCTTTTATATGGCGTGTGTAATTGGCAATCGGTTGTGAAATTTTTAACTAATCTGTTCAATTAGTTGTTCGCGTTGTTTAATTAATTTACAAAATTAATGCAATTAATCAAAAGGATGGATGATTGCATTACTGGCTTTATTTCTGACATTTTTAATGTTGTGAAACGGCATATTCGCTGTTTAATATGCGCATGTTTTACGGCCTCCTGTACCTTTAAGAAACTAAACCCGGAAGTGCATTGCGAAGGATTTCGTCAGAAAGCAGCGTGGTTGATGGATCCTTTTCGCCGGGCGCTTTCCACATGCGTCTGGTCAGGTTAGTCTCCAGCATTGCAACAACTTCACGATTCCAGCGTTTCTGGACGAAGCGACAGACGGAAAGCAGAGTCATGTGCAAGGAGCTGAGGACCCGGGTGCTGCGACTGGGACCGCGAGCGTTTAACGGGCCTTTGTCGGAGGCGGTCTGTCCCGAAGGTGAGCGAGTGTTGGTCCCCTTCTAATTCTAATCCCTACCTGCTCCGGTTGATCTCCAGTGATCCCCCCCCCCCCCCATATATATACATTTTAATTGTTAATTTTAAAGCGATTTTTGAATAATCAACAACTAACCCGTTCTGTGATAATTTTAACACATACGATTTGGTAGGGACTATTTTCTGTCGTTTTGGCGTACTACAGAATTTCTGTCGAGGTCATGTCTTCTGACCAATTGATTAAATGTGTCCTATTTTCGATACGTCTCACTTAAAACGTACACTAACATTCCGGCATGTTTAATTTGCTATCTGACGCTTTTAATCTGTGTGTGATATTTATAGCTTTGAACCTTCGCAAAAACCAGGTGTTTAATTACGATTAAGTATGATTCCGAATGATGAGAGAAGCTTCTCGTATACCTCTAAGTTGGTATACATTGGGATGTATCGTGGAATAACGTGGTTCACGTCCCTCCGTCTCATGGAAACATCTCGATATTCTGTTGATTAAAGAGACGTGTTCCATTCCTATGGCGAGAATTGACCTGCTGTTACTCAGCAATACCAAATGTAGATGTCCTTTCCGTGTTTAAACTATCAGCAGCCAAACTGCATATAAGTTATATGCAATTTTTCTTCGTAACTCCTCCAATGTTAAGGGCAGTTTACCCAAGCAACCTTTTAGGAGGTAACCCACACAAATACTGGAAGAGCATCCAAGCAACACAGTCAGCTAGAGGGAATCAAACCCCTAACCCTGCAGGTGTGAAACTCCACTCTTGCCTTTGTGTGACGTGTGGTTTCTTAGTATGAAATAATATTGCCAGTTTATTTCGGGCCATTGAAACTCTTGAATTGTCTAAAATGGACGTTGATGCCTCTTTAACCCTGACCTGCAAATTCTGGTATTTGTAACTGGATTAGCACTGACACATTCAGGACAATCAATAGTTCAGCAAAACTTGTCTTATCTGTGTGGTCTTTGGTGAAATGCATGTTTCCCGGGCTGTAATTGTAATGTTTGGTTGCCACATAGATACCGAGAGCATCCTGGAGACCACAGTCCAGGCATTGAAGGAGGGGCAAGTGGTCGCCGTGCCGACGGACACCATATATGGATTGGCCTGCCTGGCGCAGAACTCGGAGGCTGTCGGGAAGGTGTATGACATCAAGGGACGCCACAGTGGGAAGCCATTGGCTATCTGCGTGGGCGAAGTGGAAGATGTGTACAAGTAGGTCCAACAGTCTGCAGTTGGGGTGGCGGATAATCATGTGCCTCCTATGTAATATGTTTCTGCTGTTTTAAAGGGTAATGAAAACTGACAAAATTATTTGGTAGAATCTGCAAACATAAGCTGTATGCTGATCTTTATATAAAATGGCAAATGTGGTGCTTTTATGCTGTTCCAACAAAAATGACAGCTGCCCTTCAATCAATTTAAAATGGCTGAATAAGCGAAATACTTTTATTTAATTTTTTCACTTACTAAATTGCCCATAGGTGGTGTGAGTGAATGGTGTGTGTGTGTGTGTGTGAGAGCCCTGTGATGGGCTCGCCCCCCCGTCCTGGGTTGTTCCTGTTAGACAGATTCCTGTTTGTGGAGTCAGGTTTTCAAATATTCAAATAATCGGTTATTTTTATTGGTGGATCGGAGGACAGATTTACAGTCACTGTTAAGTTTTACGCTACACCGACGACACTTCCCCGTTCGGAGCTGAGCCTGTTACACCTCGTGTTCAGACTGCACTTGCTCCCGCGTTTTAAGGTACTGTAAGGTGACCGTCCCTGAGGCCCTGCTGAGGGACTTGCTGCCTGGCCCGGTGACGCTGGTCATGGAGAGATCTGACAAGCTGAATCAGGACCTCAACCCCTTCACTTCTGTAAGCCTCCAGCCTCCCTTCTGGGGACACTGTCACCCCAGGGCCTGCCTTCAGTGTGATGCCTTGTCCACATGTACACGGGCATCTTTTAAAACGGTGTTTCTCCTCCTTAAAAAAAAAATCCCCGTCCACACGAACATTGTCTTCTAGAGTATTTCCGTCCACATGAAACCGCTAAAGTGCGCTGTCGAGAGCAACAGGCGGCATAACTCTAACCGTATTGCCATGTTAGCCAATCAGGAGCCTAATTGCCAGTCCTGTTACGCTGAAAACAATGGCGCACATTCCGACGCCTGTGTTGATCAATATAATGCGAGAGTGACTCAGCATTTATCCGTACACATTTAAGAAGTCCTGTCAGCAAGGTTAGCACAAGCACTATTTGGGCTAAGTCCGCCGTTGCTCAGACTCACCTAATGTACAGTATACAGCAAACAGCTCTGACGTGCGTCATTGTCCACTTTGTTTAACAATGTGACGTTTCGAGCCCTGTGTCGACGATGAAGACGGCGTTTCTTCAGAATCTTCACCCTGGATGTAGTTTTTGCAAAAGCGCCGTTTTCAGTGACCTAAGACGCCATGTACGTGTGGATTAAAGCCCAAGATGTGTAGAAAAAGGTGCGTTTTAAAAAATACCTGTGTACGTCTGGACAAGGCATTAATGCTCTTGAATGACTCGTGATTTTTTAATTAAATTGCCTTAAACTGAATTAAGCTTGGTGCCGATTCATGAGCCACCTGGGACTTTGTGCATCGTGAAGATTGTTGTGGACGTAGCTCTGAGTTGAGTTGTTTGACCCCCCAGCTGGTCGGCGTGCGCATCCCAGACCACGCCTTCATCCAGCAGCTGTCGCAGATGTGCGGCGAACCCCTGGCACTCACCAGCGCCAACGTCAGCTCCCATAGCAGCACCGTCGCTGTGCATGTGAGTCCGAAACATTTCCTACAGCCCGGAATGTGACGGGGGGGGTGACCCTTTTATTTAAGGAAATTCATTATTTACATCGCTTGTGTGACTCTCACTCGTCTTGGAAACACTGATAAAAAGATTCTGCCAATTTTAAGAATATCTACCAAGCATCTCATAACCCTGGAGCGGCGTCTTTGTGTGCCCAGGGTTTTGAGCAGTGCCACTGTCACCCAGGAATTCGTTTGTGTGTTACTAAGGCTTAAGCACTCCGATACAGGCCCGATTTTGTTCACACCATCCCATATCCCATGCTCTGGGGTGACCTTTAGTTCAGTTCCCATTCCTTCCGGAAGCTAATGAGCCGCCCAATACTGGTGTGATTAGAGTCTGAAAGCTGGGCAGCCGCGTCTCTTCCCCAAAAGGCCAGACCCTTTTAGTGCTGTTCTGTCTCTTTTCTGCTTACATCTATACCCCTGATGTATTCAGCTTTGTTCCTGGTGGCATTTCAGGGATTTTTTTCCCCCTTTTTTTCACGATCTCATTCTCTCTGCAGGAGTTTCAGGAGCTGTGGTCCAGGCTGGCCCTGGTGGTCGACGGAGGCCCCATCGGGGACCAGACTCCACAGTCACGTCTGGGGTCGACCGTGATTGACCTCTCCGCCACAGGCAAATACTGCGTCATACGACCAGGCTGGTGGGTATCGGGAGAGCCTGGGCTGTGTTGCACTGCCCTGTCTCTGGGGAGGCCCAAGTCCTCCTCAGCCTGCAGCTGGAGTGTCTCTGGGGGCTACTAGGCACTCTGCTCGCCTGTCAGCTTTCTGCACTCGTGTCAGTGGAAGAGGCTATATCCGTGCCCCACGGGCCGCGTGAGGCAGCACAGCTTTCGTTTTAGTGCCCACTGATGACGGAAATGTTTGAGATTAATATATGGATGTCGCATTTATATGCAGCCATAGTCCCTATTCCACGGGTAACTAATCTTCACCAGGTTATAAATAATGCAGTAGTGTTTACTGTGGTGTAAAGCCTTGTTCTCGCTGCTGGGACTGTGTCATGGTGTAAACTTTAAAATCTGCCCTCTCCTAACTGCCCCCCACCCTCTCTTGCAGTGCCTTCTCTCCCACTGTCACCCTCCTGGAGGAGAGATATGGACTGATCAGGTGGAACAGGAATTGGGATGGGGGTGACTGAACCGACGTTTGCTTCCACCGTGATGTGGAACTGGGGGTGGGGGTCAAGGGGGAGCCGTTGCATCAGGGCTGACCCAGAAGGGTGCATGCATTCCTTTTGTCAGGAGGGGTATACGGTTTTGATTAATTTCTGGTGGTATCAGTCAAACACTAGTGGTCACCAATCTCAGGTCTGTTGAGTTTAGGTGTTCCTTAAAGGTTGAGGTATAAAGATTTTTGTATTGACAATTCCACTGCACCTGATCTACAGCTGTTTTGCATTCTTTCATAATTGCCCCACCCCCACTCACTTGCTTTCCCAACTGACAGGAAATGCAGGGGGGTAAGTTGGCAGCTCATTAATCGGGTGTGATGTCAGTAACCTGTAAAGCATAAAGGCCACACCCCTTCATCTGAGTGCGTTAGTGATTGGCTGGTTTCAGCTGACGTTGATGTTACGAATGTTCTGTTAAACAGAATCCCCAAGGGGGCTCAGTGGCCTGTTTTTATTATTTTGGTACGGTGTCTGATGTAAACCAAACTGTTTTTAATAAATTATTTTTTTTTTTTGACGTTTTTGTGATGGATCGCGATTCTCGGGCACCTCTGTCCCACCACACCTCACTGTCTCCTCGGCCGGCCTGGATCAATGGACCCAGGCGCACTTGTGTTACTCCTGCTGGGGCTTCCTGCACCTCTGGAAAAGGTGACCCAGCAGAAAAACGATCCCTTCCATCCGCCCGTTGATGAGCAAAGACGGTGTGTTTAGCGTGTTCAGCATGTTCCCGGCACCTTTCCTGAACACCCCTAAGCTATCCTCTGCATTATTCTCCCACCCTTGAAGATCTGGGTCATTTTTAACTCGAACGTAAAAAAACCTAATTTAACTGTGACTGAGTTTGTTGTTGGGGGGATTTTTTTTTTTTTTTTTTTTTTTTTTTTTCTGGTCCATCTATTCAGCAGAGACTGACGGGGACTGGCTGAGTTACGAGGTGCTTCGTGTTGTCCATGTTTGAAAGGTCATGGCCAGCAGAGTGCCATCAGACCACCGCTGGGCCCTTGAGCAGGACCTTTAACTGCCCGGGGATGTTGACTGACCCCAGCCTCTGCTCACTTGTGAAAAGGTCAAGTACAAAAGCGCCTGCTTGACAATTAACCTGAAGGTGAAAATTAAGGTCTCTTGTGTGGAAGGAGGAAAAAAAACAGAAGTTCATTGCTCTGAAGAAGACTGACTGGGTGACCAGGCATTCTGAAAGTGGTTTGGTACCTGCAGGAGCACATAAAGGAACCTTGCACATTTCAGGCTTTGCAGACTGATTCCAGGGATTGTTTTGCAATCAAATGAATCGCTTATGATGTCAGTGATGGAGATTACATGGGGGGGTTATACATGGGGGGTCACGGCCGTATGTGTTTCCATCTTGATGACAGATGTATTCTCATTCCAGCTGTTGCTCCCAGAGTATTGTCAGTCATGGTTCCCCACCCCCGTTCGGGGGGGGGGCGGGCATGGGTGCTCACCAAGACAGCGGTTTCTCTGTGTATAGCTGCTGTCTCAGAAGCTGGAGGGAGGGAACCTGGGAAGGTTCTGGCAGGGCACAGGGTGAAAGTTGTGGTCCAAGGGATCAGAACAAGAGTGACAGATTTGTCTCTTGTCTGGAACCTTCTGACTCGTTATGAAAAGTCTGCTGAGTCCCAGATTTGGCATGTTTTAGAGCTTGAGGATGGCTGAATAATCTGGTGCAAATAGGAAGTTTCCAAGGAGGAATGGGGTTTTCCTGGGAGTCGCCCAACACGTCATGTGAATCGACGTCCGGTAAGGAGGACTTTGAGATCTGAAGTCTGAACATCAGCATGTTTTTAAGGAACACCCAGGCCTAGGTGGGCGGAGGTTATCAGTGATGTGTGCATCAGGCGGGCAACCCTCACATGAGCCACTGCTCCTTCTCTTTGTTGAACTCCTCCGCCCATTTGCGGGTGACCTCCAAATAAAGGTCGGGCCTGTGCGGCTGGTAGTCCAGGTAGTGGCGAGAGACCGTCTTCTTGGGCACGGCCCGCTCGATCTGCGTGCCCTCGTGCCACTCGTTGAAGGAAGTGATGGTGACGATCTCAGGCCGCACAGAAAGCGCCGCCTGCAGGGCCGTCTCGTAGTAGCGCCCGTTGACGCGGTTGCGGGTGTTGTGGTTGTTCCATGGCCGCACACTGGTGTCGATATAGCCCGGCCCAGCGCTGGGCACAAATAGCAGGTTGTTGCTGTCGCAGAAGGCCTTCGCTGCCTTCCAGTTCTGGTGAGACGAGCCAAAGGAGAAACCGTTGGAGGCAAAGTAGGTATACATGCCATCGAAACCACTGGTCAGGATGTCATGCTTATGGCGCTCCTCCACCAATAGCCCAATGAAGACCCCATCGTAGGCCCCGCCCCTCAGGCTGTGTGAGCCCGAGGGAGTCAGCAAGTTGGCCCAGGACTCTGGCGTCGTCAGGTATGAGTCGTAGATGTAGAACATGGGCAGGATCTTGCCTGTACTGGTCTTGAATCTGTAGAAGGCCCCATGATTCCCATACCTGGACAGGGTGACAGGTAAATCGGATCATTCATGTCTTTGACATAATACTCCTACATTGTTTAGCAGACACTTTTTCCCACAGCGATGTACGAATGAGGATGAGAGAGCAGGGTTAGTGCCCAGGATCAACTACAGTTATGGGTCTTGCTCAAGGGCCCAACGGTGACATTACGCTGCTGTCCCTGGGATCTGAACCTGCGACGTTCCAGTCACAAGTGCAGAATCCTAATCTGCGGAACCACAGACTTCCCCCATATCTAGAAGCTTAAAAGCCTCTGGAAATAAAAAATAAGGATAATTCTCTTGTATACCCAAACCCAAAAGCACAGATAAGAGTGACTCTGCACCTTCAGCATGATTTGAAATAAGGGCAGACCCAGGATCCCCACTAAGCCATAAATCATTGGTTAGTGGCCTTGGGGCCATGACACATAAAACACGCAATTGCTACTTGCAGCATGGACCGCATAGAACTTCTGCTATCCGCAGATCGGCAAAACTCTGAAAAGCAGCAGAGTGCGTGTTTCTCGTTCTGCCATGTAGTACCGAATAGGAACTGTCAAGATGCCACTAGAGCGTAGCTTCCAATCCCATAGCATGGAGAGGACCACCTGCAGGTCAACACCTACCTCATGTTAGTTAAAGGGGCAGCTCACCCCAAAACTGAAAAATACATGAGTACCCCAGCAACATCTTCTTCATAGTGATACAATTGGTGTGTGGATTTTGATGTGACAGTCAGGCACTGGCTTTCACTAAGACCAAGGACCTACTGCCTCCTACCTGCCTCCATTGATATTGCAGTCCGTCACCCCCGATCAGTATGGGTCTGGTAGGTTAAAGTAACGTTACCCGCAGTCTCGGTAGCAAAGCACCTACTTGTCGATGATGTACTTGATGTTCTCGTGGACGGTGTGGTCCGTCCGTCCTTTGTAAGGCTGGATGTGGAAGGCCACCTGTGGAAACAACCAGGAACGACTGTGGGTCAACCTCTGTTATGAGCTGCTGTCATATTCATCCACCCATGCAGGATGGAGTCAAGGCGAGCCTGCCCCAAGGGGAACATTCTGGAAGGGTGCCATTCTACCCTGGGCACTCACACATTTCAGGCAAACACATCATCAGTCTGTGGGAGGAAATCACAGAACAGGGTTCGCTCAGAATCAAGCAGGTCAAACCACTCAAAATGAGAGAATATAGGGTGCCAGAGGTCTTACATCTCGAGTACAAAAAAAAATAATAATAATTAATCATCCAAAACCAATAGAAGATGAGGTGTTAACATCTTTGCACTTCCATTCCTGTTGAGACACCAATCACACTTTCGATGCTTATCTGTCATGTACAATTTTATCTTGTTCCTCTTTGCAGCCAGGTGACGGATATCCGTCAGGCTGCAAATCGCTGGCAGACCCATTACGTGACTCGTATAGGCAAAACCCGGGTTACGAACAAGATCCGTTCCCGAAGTCTGTATTTAAGTCAAATGTGCAGGGAAATCTGAGCACTAATAACACCACAGTAATAAAAGTAACTATAAAAGTAACTACATATGGTAACTGTACTGTACCTCAAGCTGACAAACCACCGAAGTCATGCAATGTGCTCACGTGCGTCAGAAAGAAGTGCACGCAGTCGTTATTACGAAACATTGTATCTGTCAGTCTTTAAGAAACATCTAAAATAAAAGCACCGACAGCAATCACACTAGGGTCTGGGACTGAGATTAAGAATGCCCCCAAAAGTACCGCTGTGCTTGCGGTCAGAACTAGAAAAGCAGTATTGTACAAACCGGGCCTTTTCATCTAATTTATAGCTCATCACGGTCCCTGGCAGCCAGGGGAGCCAGGACTCATTAGCTGCTCATTATGCATCCATTGCAGGTAATTAGGTCTAATTGAATCTACAGTTTCCCCCTCTACCTACCCCCACCCTCCCAAACAAGTAAGAGGGGGCAGGAAGCTGCATTATACAAACCCTTTAGACACCCCCCTCCCTGCCCCAGGCGTGACTTAACGGCCGCTTTTATGCTAAATGTCTAGTTTTACCATTAGCATGTTGCTGAGGATGTTGGTGTCAGCATGACTGCAGTGGAACATTTTGGTTCCAAAGTCCTATCAGGCGGGTCCTCTGTCAGGCATCTGCCCCGCGCAGCTGTGTAGCCCGGAGGCCGACCTGCCGTTCGGCTTAAATTGTAAGCAGCCCCCCCCCCCCCCATACCGCGGCTTCCGAGGCCTGTCCGATCCCCAGGAGGTCACCGGGCTGGCATGGCCCCCTTCCCTTTCTCTCTCCCGGAGAGAGACACAGGCCGGCGGTTTCGGCGAATGCGTCCATCTGCATTAGCGAGTGAAATCCCTTCGACAAAATGTGTTCAGTTTAAGCACTAAAACGCTCCCAATTCCCAGGAACATTCAAAGAGCGGCGGTATCCCGAAGACGGGAGACAGGGCTGCGGCAAACTCGCTCCCGACAGCTGACTGACCGCGGCAGTGAATTATACATGAGGGATGGTGGCTAGACGGGGGGGGGATGCAGCCATAAACCGCAGCGGGAAAGAGCTTCTTGATGAGATAAAGGGTCCAGCGATGAGGCCCAGGCACGCTCCCGCCACCGCTTTCCTTTCTTAATCACAGACATTTGCCAGTGGTTAGCGATTAGCGAGCCTCACTAGGGGTCAAGACATTGCAGTTTCAGAAATCTCTGGCTGGGCAATTCCACCATCTATTTTAAAAAAGTGCACCCCCCCCCCCCCCCCCCACCCACACCCCCACACCCAAATCCCAACCCAGG
>JAODKE010000146.1:24305615-24328564 GCA_026779605.1 Mormyrus hasselquistii
TACTGTACACAAGTGTACTTAAAATTAAAAAGTGTTTATATACAGGTTTGTGGCTCTTAATTTCCTTTTATTAATTATCACTGTTATTATTTTATAAATGTAGGATTTGTATTAAATCTATATTCATTCATATTGTCAAATCGAGAATTGAAATCAAATCGAAAATCGAATCGAATTAAGAACTTGAAAATCGAAATCGAATCAAATCGATACCCAGCCCTAGTGTGAATGACGTTAAAGTTCACTTACTGACTCTAACGCGCCGTGATCCCCAGGGCCAGCCCTGTCTGTAACAGCCCGTTACTGTAACTCATTGTGATACTCAGGGTTGGTGAATCACTCTAAGACACAGCGACGCCCAGGGTCAGTGCATTACTGTAACAGACTGTGATCCCCAGGGTCAGTGCATGACTGTAACACACTGTGATCCCCAGGGTCAGCGCGTGACTGTAACACACCGTGATGCCCAGGTTCAGCGCGTCACTGTAACACACCGTGATCTCCAGGTTCAGAGCGTCACTGTAACACACCATGATCCCCAGGTTCAGAGCGTCACTGTAACACACCGTGATCCCCAGGTTCAGAGCGTCACTGTAACACACCTTAATGCCAGGCATATAACAACGAATAATGTGGAGCCAGAAGGTGCCAGAAAACAGGACACAGACAGTCACAGGAAATAGGTTATCAGGCCTCTCGGATTCATGATAAACGCCACGCCGGTCCTAAAAAAAGACAGTGAGTTACTGACTTCCTTTACACACACAGATAAATACATGAAACATTTTCCAGAGGCGGCCTCTCCTGCCTGCAGCCCTGGCCCTACTTCACATGGCAGGTCGATGCTAATTAACAGGCCTGCCGCTGATACTCAGCTCCCGAAATCAAGCTTGGTACGTTTCTTCTACAAAACTAAAAATTGTTCCACAAAATTCTGAGCCGAGTTGCATGTCAACAATGCTCCTGAGCTACCGACGGCCTGATTCTGCATCTCACAGCAACTGATTCTGAACTGTAGGCTAATTATCTGATCCTGAGATGCAGGTTAACGTTTTGAATCCCACCTATTTCTGCACCCCCCCCCCCCCCCCCCATTCCACAACTCGCCCCCCCTCTCAATCTTACCTTAATGCTGTGTCTGTGAGCCGCGTCCATGATAGCAGGAACCAGGTCCTCCATCGGCTCCCCGTTGTCGTCCGCTAGCCCCGGCGGGTACCAGGACAGCACCAGAACCCCTGTGCGGCGGCAGGACACCGCCAAGTCAGAACGGATCCACCTCACCCTCCTAGAGGGACGGCTTCTCCAGTGTCCGCAGAATGTGTGATGGCAGCCCGGGCCAGAGGAGTGCATCATTTAACCTATTGATTCACCACTGACTTAGTACCGTCCTTACAGGCTAATATACAGAGATTTTCTGTCACAGAGGCACCTATCAACACAGCAGGTACACGCAACAGCTCATAAATCTCCGTTAATGCGACCTGTAAGCAGCACGCTACAGCAAAATGGAGATGGGCACACAGGTGCTGACGGACCCCCACTTGGTCACACCACATCCAGCATTCGTGACTGGGCCACCAGCCCCCCCCCCCCCCCCAAATCCCTCACGTTACAGAAGCTTACGGATTTTTTTCTTTTTTTGGTGGCTGCCGGTGCCAGTTGCTCAGATTAACTGGGCTTCTTCCTCACCCTGTGCTCCCAGGGTTGTCTTCCTGGTCTCCATCTGTCACCTAGTGCGGAAAACTGGCCGCACCCTTGCTTCCGGGGCTGGGCTTTGACAACGGAAGCCAATGGCTGCAAGTGCACAGGCCGAGGGCTCTGGGTCCCGGAAACATCACTCGCCCTCTCTGTCCTCAGATACAGCCCTGAGTTGCCCCCACACCATGAGCTAACGGTGTTATCTTTGGGGCAAGACCTCCAGAGGAGCAAAGAAAGCCCTCTGAGTAAGAAACAGGAAAACAGTGTTCCACTCAGGATTAAATTTTATAGCTGTTATAGGTTTGGGTGGGGGAGGGGGGTGGTTGCCACAGAATAAAATTGTGGTCATCAGTCCTACTACAGCTTCAGTCCCGCCAGTCCTGAACAGGTGTCCTTGTGCGAGAGCCCCAAGCCCATCAGCTCTCCTGATGCACAGAGGCAAACAGGAAAGCTTAAAGCAGTTTCCCTGGTTACCTTACACCAGAGCTTAACACCATAATTGTCACCCTCACCATTTCTTTAAAACATAGACTGATGTGAATGCAAGATTCTCTCATTTTAGAAAACAATTTCTTTGCATAAACAAAAATACAGAAGTAACTGGATTCACTTCAAAAAGAAAATAAGTTTTCTGATACAAATAAAGCTGATGGTGATTCCACGCTCATTCAACATCCTGCTTTAGACTGGTCATAAGACATCAGGAGCTGTCCTATGTCTGGGTCCTGAATCACAGCGTGAAGGATCTGAACGCTTAGCTCCTTCTATACGGCGAACTATAAAATAATTATAGTTTAACTTAAGAGAGCATCATCAAGCGACTAAGCGGTCAAAGTTACATTATAATTTGATCTGAATCGGCCCGTTTGTTGGTGGACCTCGCGTGAAGCGCTCTTATTTTATAGTCCCCGTGATTTATAACTGCGCTTTTTGGATGTTTATCAAATCAGCGCGAAACGCCAATGCACCTTCATACTGTACCTGCTGCCGCAGCTGCCAGCTGCTTCATGTGCGACTCCAGCACGGCCGGGTCCCTCGAGCTGTAAGGTCCCAGCTCTGGGTAGAAACTGGAGCCGATGTCCTCCGGAGGCGTGTGGCGTCCTTTCGGATAACTGGCCGCAATCTTAGGGTCCCAGTGTGGCACAAGAACGTGGTCCCAGTGGATGTATTTCCCATCGATCTGAGGGTTTCCATACCACACGTAGTAAAATATGTGAACGTCGTAGAATATGCTTCTCTCCTGGTCGGCATTGCGGAGGACGGCTTTAGTATTGCTCGCAGCGCCGACCTGACCCGGCGAGACCACCACGTCCTTGGACGCCGAGCGCCGCTCCATCCTATCGCCGACCATCGGCATGAGATCCAGCCCCGGGGCCAGGTCAGAGAAGCCGTCGCTGGGCTTCAGTGTTCTCAGACCCATCATAGTGCCGAAAATGAACAGCGTAAACAGAAAAAGAGCCACGCAGGCTTTCTTACGGAACCTGGCCATTACTGAATTACACTACTAGAAAAGTAAAGCCGAGTTGTTCATCCGCCCGAGCGTACACGCGAAACTCTTTCTCAGCCGACCTGCCGATCCGAAGAGAGGGGCTGCTCTTATAGATAGGCAATTCTGCACCACACTTCACGCATACGAGTTATTCTCCCACCTCCACCGAAATACATCTATCTGAAGCTCCATAACATACGCGATCGGTGCCTATAAAAACTATTTCTGCGCCATTTTATGTAACGGAATTCTCTTGATGCAAAACTTATTTCAAACAAAATTGTTACATGTTTGCGGAAAGTAACGCATACGTCTTTCCCAACTGCAATAATGTTATTCTGTATAAACCCGCTAATTAGCAAGACGCAACCCACAATACGTGTGAGTGATAGTAAGAAGTTTTATTTAATTAAAGCACTATTTGTAAGGAATATATCAATCAAGACCCTATGAAGATTTAGCCAAGACCTGATGACTACACGGATGTTCTCACTCAAAATAACGATCAAGTCGCGCTGAATAATATTATTTTTACTTCATTTACTGTAAATACTGTAAAGGTATTTGATCGTACTTATTTTTGTCGGGACCAGCCACCAGTAGAGACGGAACGAATATGCCGAGTCTCTCTCAAACTTGCTACAGTTAATCGATGCGCAACGGACGAAACACTTTACCGACCGAACACCGATTCCGCTTCGCCTTGTCGCAGAACGGTCTGAAACTGCCTCCGAAAACGTGTCTTTGTCAGCTAAAGCTGAATTTCCGTTTGACGATTCTCCAGTTTAAAAAGCAGTTCCAGCATCGGCAGCGGCGCCCACCATTTACAGTCGTGGGCGAAAAACAGATTCAGTCGCTTGGAGAAAAAACTGCCCCTGCAAATCCTCCCGAGTCATTCTCTCTGGAAGTCAATCCCATCACTCTGCACAGCGGATGGATGGGGGCTCCCATTTGTTGAATTGTCAAAAGCGGAGAAGCATCAGCAGATCACCCCCTTGTCCGTGCTGCTCCAAGCAGCCTGCTCCCTCCCCGCTCTTGCGCTGCCTTGTGGACGGAGAGCCACGACGAAGAGCGAAGGCTTCATCCGGGCTTTCCACCCCGCACCCCCGCCCCCAGTCTACGTGCGCTCTCCGAAATCGTCGTGTTGATATACATGATTATGCTTGCAATCCGCCCAGCATCCCGAATGTTTGGCTTTATTGTACCTTTTCTCCTACTTTTCGGAGGCGGAGCTCATCCACCTTGCGGGCTGATTGCATGGCGCCCGGCGAAGGGGGATAGTGAGAGAAATGGGGTGAGGACTCGGTTCTAGACGTTCCTTTAGCCCCGATAAAGGGCCTATAGCGATTCTCTGAACGGGGTTTCCAATGCGATATCTGTCAGTTAGACATGTAGGTATTCATGTTAAATGATGCGTTTTGGCGATGCGTTGTGAAAGGCAGCCAAAAAGCACACTTAGGCCTATTTTACGGCAAACTCCAGCCTAATTGTAAAGTTGATTTTATTTGAAGTCGCCTGCCTATGCTTTTCTTGTTTTGTTTTTTTTTTTTTTGCGTTTTGCCCCGTGCCTGACTCGTTCTCACAGTTCTCTGTATATTGGCCTTACCTTGTTATTATCTTGTCACCTTATTCACAGTGGTCTGGCCTTTGTCCCACAACACTATCCCTCTCTTATTAAAATGACACTGTTATTCCCGGCGTAACCAAACTACATAAGTTAGACTTAAATTTAGTGCGAACCCCGTCTCTCGGTCATATTTTGGTTTTTGAACTGTGACATTTGATTTTTGCACTCTGGTGTTTGCTTTTCTTTGACTCCAAGAGTCGCTTATTAGTGTCAGTCAAGGGCACAACTTTGGGTTGAACATTGTGGTGGGGGGAGAGATTCAGGTCTCCACCCATTTTAGGGGTCCAGGGGGTTGTATTTGTTGGTCTTGATTGTTTATTAGATTTTTTTATTACCGCCTCATAATTCATGCCCATGCTGTCAGTCACGCACGGAAGCTTTGGTTGGTTATCGACTGCAATCTACATCGATGCACCAGCTGTAAACCGAGGACATGATTGTTTTTAGGGGGGGTGGCTGGTCGGGTTCATTGCTAAAAATTGGTTTGTTGATACATAAATAAACGTCGTGCAGTGTGCAATTATCAATGAAATAACTGCAAGTCATGCAGCACGGATTAGACAGAACTAGAGGTTCGGCGCATATAAACCCCACTAAGTCTCGCTGTGTATCATTATGTTAATCACGTAGAGCAATAGTTCAAGAGATTTATGTCACATCGAATGTATTGACAGCGTGACTTGAGGCGAGAAAGAGCAAATGACACGGCGATGAATAAGGTGTCGTTGACCAAGTGGAGCTTTGATGTTATAAACAGGTGTCTGCAAAATGGTCCGATCATTTATGCCGTGATTTTTGGTGAAGCCAGTACTAAACGACAGAGACCTACATACTTTACGTGACATGGTGTATCCTTCCGTATTAAATTAAATCAATGTTTTAGCCTATTAGAACCATTGAAAAGTAGCCGTCAAATTAGGCCTATATTTATATTTGTCTTAATTATCATTTGGCATCAGACTGCACGAATCACGCGGGTGAATTATGCGGATGAGAATGCTTTAAAGGCCTACTATCGGAAACGTCTATTCCATTCAGGTCTGTTCATCCTTTCTCACAATTTTCCTATGACAACTCTGTCTATAATACACTTACGCAAACCAAGCACGCCCAGTCTTTTTCACATGACCAATACCAATTATTTTCTTAAATTATCTAAACGCATGCTAATGAAAATGAAATATTCTGGGACATGTCCGTCTCCACCCAAGTGCTCACTCGGTGTGCGTCTGGAGTGACTTGCGGGCCGCTACCTGTCACTCGGATGAAGTTGCACTGTCTTCAAAGCGCTTCGGGCTTCTTCGCAAATGACAAAGGGTCACCTTCGCAGATGACTTTGCCTCTGTCTGCAGACGTTGGGGAATATTGTGTGTGGGGGTCACCAGGAGGCGTCGAACAACCAGCGAGATTTATATTACAAAAAAAAAAAAAACCTGCAGTCAGTCGCCGTAATTTATTCTCTACTTTGTCTTTTTGGCTCGCCCTTATTTAAATAAAAGATGATGTCTGGTCTATTTGCCAGCCGGCTATTCTGGAATCTGAGAAGCTTTCGAGCTTAAAGCATTTGATACTTTGAACAAGGATTTCACTCTCTTCCCTTTTCTGGCAGATATTATGCTACATTAGTTTGCATGTTGCCTGGTCATACACAATGGAGGGCAACACACTTGTGTGAGTGTTAGACTGTAATGTTAGTATGACCAAATCTCCTTGAGAGCATATGCGGTATATATAGGCTATCAAGACGAGCCAGACCATTTGAATAGCTAACGAGTTTTTATTCGAAACCGAAGTTTTTGGCATGAATACGATATTTCGCTTTTGTTCCAAACGAGGATTTTAATTTTTGTGTCCTTTTTGATTTACATGAGTTCTCATAGAGCATCATTGTTTAATACACAGTGGGCCTATAGAATTTAACTGATACAGCGTAAACTTAGTACCTTAACACTTAAAAGATAATAAAAGTAATAAAGTAGCAAACGTATACGCCTAAGCAATTAATAAAGTAATTAACGTAGTAAAAGTAAATAGTGATATTTTGTTTGGTAGCATCAATGAAGTAAATGCTTTACGGAATCACAACCTGTTTTAAAATAACTATTTGTCTTTAAAATCTAAAAGGAAAACACTACATAAAATACACTGGGAAATGTGTGAAATGCCCAAATAATTATTGAAATCAGGTTTAGTAAAAGCTTGTTAGTATAAAAGTCCAATAGGTCATTAGTTTAAAATGTCAAAGTATATTTCATGTTGAAATTAAGTGTATTATTTGTACAAACGGTTCAGTAGACCTGCGCTTTTTAGCACTGTGAGTCGTGGGCTTCGCTTACTATAGGGACCTGCTGACTTTTGTCTCCACTTCAGTCTGAGCACAACACAGTTATATGATAAATCAATAAATCTTAAACTGCCACGTAAAAACAGAAAATTCGGCTGAAGCTGTTTACTTCTTTAAATATGCCAATAAAACTGAAAATAAATGACGATCATTTCTTAATTTGGTGTTAAAAAGGAATGAGCTATATGATATTTTTTCCTAAATTTAGAACTCTGAATGAACATAAACGATGTTAAAAGGCTACCAATTTAGTCCCCATCGATTTTGCAAGACCGTTCGCTTTACGTTTTTGATGCATTGCTTCTGAAAAGGACATTTCTGTACTCGTTTCTAAGCAACAGAAGGCAAATGATTGGTTTTAAAGCAGCGTTGTAATGCTTCGCTTTATTTATGCTTTAAATGTCATATTGAATTATAAAGGATATAATGGACAGGGTGGGCACATGTGCTGTAGAATAGGTTGTGTCGTGATTTTTTTTTTAATAACCGTCTTTGTGAAGCCTGGCTGGTGCGTGCGAGTTACGCCGGAATATCAGGCCCCTAGATGAAACACTGCAGGTCCTTATTACATTATCCATATCGGAGACAAAGACGAAATGCCCTCGGCTTCGACAACAAGATAAAATACTTATTTGTTTAAAAGCTTTTTATGCATACAGGCATCATTTGTCTGACTTGAGCCTTCATGTTTACAACCAATAGCCAGACTAGTGCAATTATGTTTTGCTAATAAAATCTGGTTTTCAGTGTCATGTTTTCATATTTCTACAAACATCTTATTTATAAACAGGCCTAGATTTGGATTTAATGTCAGTAGAATGAATAAACATTGCTGGCCTAGATTTCACTTTCCAGCCAATGCGATCTGTCCCGCAGATAAGGCGTCCTCCGTGATCTTTAACAGCATAGACCGACTATGCTGCTACAATGTTTGTTCAAATACAAAAAGCCGCTTTGCAGAAGTAATGGTGAGTATGGATTTTTCCAGAATGGCTGTCAGTCATGTTTAGTGAGATGTCCATAGCTGCTATGCTATGTTTTATGGCAAATTATTTTATTAAATAAGGACAGGATCTAGATATGTGAATATTCATATTCAGCACTCTAAGCTTCTGGGAATGTATTGACACACTGAGGGTACCTGGGTGGGTGGGTGGGGGGGGGTTAAAATGGCCATCATGCAAGATTCAGTGCCACCAGGGAACCACCTAACCCCTGAAGACCTGTGACATAATCAAACGTTGAACAAGGGTGTAGTTCACTGAGGGGGGGTGTTAAAAATGTATTAATCAATTAGGTGACGCCCCTTTTCAGCAGAAGCCTCTGGACTTCAGCCCAGGTAAACCCGTGCATTAATGAATCCGCCCCCGCTGTACCTCCAAGCCCACACTCTGGCTGCATCAGTGCTCCGTGTCCTTTTAGTCAGTCTCGAATTTAGTTTTTTTTTTGTTTATTCACCTGTGTCTGTAAGTGCTACAGAAACAAAACAGGTTTACATTCTCCTCTGGAGTTTAGAGCAACTACAACACCCTGTGATGCAGAATTGCATCAGAGGCCCGACTAGATGGGAAGGAGGTTAAAGCAGTGGGGAGGGTTTTTTGCACATTAATTGCATTTAATTGTGCTGAACCAGTAGGTGGCAGGAGGGGAGGGGGGGCCACAGGAAGTTGCTCTAAAAATGCTTCACGAGTTTTACAACTCTAGCTGGATGACAGCAGGAAGATGGTTAGACCTCTTATCTTTCAAGAGCAGATAAGATCAGGTCAGACAGAATCAGGTTAACCTGCACAGCACAGGTTGATTACGTCCTTGTCATCCATCACCAGGTAGGTTCACGCCGTTCCTGCATCTCCGTGGCTGTAGGCATCTGACCAGCTTGCGCTCTTGTTTTTCAGCATCTGGTGGCGTTACGCAGGTCCAGTCTCCAGTCTTGTTTTCCTCCCCCCACGCTGGTCTGTGTGGGAGAGTTGGCAGGTGGAGAGGCAGACTTATCAGCGTCTGCATCCTGGCAGTGGCTCAGCACGGCTTGGCGCCGCTGTCAGCCGTCATTCTGTCAACAAACCCGGCCACCAGGGGGTGCTGTTTCGGTAGGAGGGTCGGTAGCTGAAAGTAACCTATCATTTGGCTCCACGAGCCACACCACCCGGACCAGTGAAACCAGAGACTGCAGTCACATAACACCAGCATCAGATGAATACTGTTAGCTACACAGTTAATGGTTTCTGTGTCTTTTTACTAGTCGTTTTTATGTAAGATGACACACAAGTCAGAAGGCACGGTGCAGGAGCATTTCGGGGATTACAGACCGTTCTCAGGAGCCAGATGGTAAAAATCCATTTGTTGACTATGGGATTCAAACTAGTCACCCTCTCATCACAGGTACAGCAACCAAACCCACCACAGCACACACCATACGTGAAAGCTTCTGGATTTAATGCAATTAACCATTTCACCTGAGGGCTAATCAGTCCTTCTAGACATATGTGGGGGTTATTTAACCCTCCACAATTATCTAAGTCATTGTAAATATTTCTGCATTTGCAAATGGGGGTCATTCTAATAGCGTTACTTATTAAATGTATGATTTATCATGACACAATGATGGCTTTCAGAATTGTCCTGCATGCATATGACCTCCATAACTTGTTTAGAACAAAAGTTCTCAAATTTCCGCAGTCTTCTTTATTGGTCCCCTGTCAGCATTTCACAGCGGGCCGCTTTCTGTCATGCTCACCCCAGTCTGTATCTGTGGCTCCCTAACCGGGGCGTTGACGACCTCCACCAGAAGACCAGATGCGTTCTTTCCGGAACATTCCCAGCCAGCTATCCTCCAGCACAGAAACGTGTTAAGAAATGTTCATGCACAACAGGAAGCATCTAAACCTGTAGTTCCTGAAAACAGCTGCCATGATGTGGTATGCATCTCCCTGAGGGCAGAGCAGACACAGCAGGGATAGTTTGCTTTCACACTCTAAGTAAAGGACACGGTTCATGCTGAAATCCCCACCTCCACATGCTGATACTGGTTATTCGTCTGTTTAAAATTGATCCTCTATCTTGTTCAGGCAGGCAACACCTTAGATCAGGGGTGGCCAATCTTATCTGCACCGCTTATAGTGCATCACTTAGTTAATCGCTTATTTAATAATGTAATATACGAAGAGGTAGATGTGTTGCTGACCTGCTGGTACAGTGGTTAGCACTACTGCCTCCTTTTTCTGGGGCTGAGCTTTGAGTCTCTGCTCTGGCTGTAATATCTGTGGCGTTTGCAGGACGTAACTGACATGCAGATGCACAGCTACCGGCAATTCGGTTGCTCCAATTAGCCTCAGCATATCTTTGGACTGTGGAATGAAAGTGGGGCACCTGGAGACAAATCCCACGATGACATGGGGAGAAAATGTGAAACTCCACACCGAGATCCACCCTGCAGCCCCAGTCCATAAACATGCTAAAGTTAATTGGAGCTGCTGAGTTGAGTGAATGTGTGTGAGCCCTGCGATGGGTCGGCTGCCTCTCCTGGGTTATTCCCTGCCTTGCACCCTTATGCGCTAGACCCCTGTGATGCTGCACTGGTCCCAGTATCAAAAGTGGATGGATGGAATAAATATATATGAGGCCCAAGACTTGTTTACCTTTTGTTATGGAAATGATATAGTTGTTATGATCTGCCTGGGAAGAAAATTGTTTTAACAGTAAAATCAAAGGTTCTGTCTCCATTTATTCAACATCCAAAGGAAGCTTTGAACAGAATCTCTCCACACTCCACCCAAGCAGTGTGTCCTTGCAGGGAATAACAGCACAGGAGTTACCCAGCCGGTTCCACAGTCGGCATTTGCTCAGCCGCCTCATCAGAGAAACTTCTACGGCTCTTTAACCCAGTCAGCTGAAGGACAAAGCGAGAGGTTTCTCATTTATTGACTTGCAAAGCCTTGTGCCATCGATCTGGCTTTGAAACTCATCCGGCCCTCTCCCCGTGATAACCCAAGCAGCCTAATGTCAGCCCTGCAGAAATGTAATCCTCGATGTCTCAGTCTACAGGGGACTGATCTTATCGGAGTAACTTCAAATGTTGAAAAGTGTTTTCCTCAGATGAGTGTCGGGTGTTTTCAGGAAGGAACCTCCTTTTCAATCGTTCCCGGGAATGGAAAACCAGAGCCTTTTAAAAAAATCTGATTTATTCTTTATTCAAATAAGCTGATTTATGTAGACACTTTGATGCACAGTACGGTGCAATAGTATTAGACAATCAAAGAAAATTATGTCTAAATGATCTTCATTTTGGTTTAAAACTGTGATGTTGTGTTTGTCAGCCATTCCAAACTCACTCCTCATGTCACCCAGGTTTTACAGCAACCATCCAAAGTAGTCCTGTATGTTGAGTCGACCAGTAGCACATTACATTTGGCTAATCAGTACCTCACCAAGTTATTTAACATTAGCATTAAACTTTTTGGAGAACAGAGGAAATTCTTGTTTATAGCATTACTGCAAATTTGCAGATGTTATTTGTTCATTTTTTTCTTTCTTTTTCTTTTTTTTTTTTTGTCTGAGCAAATGTACTGTTTCTACCCAGATAAATAGCTTTAATCATTTTCTTCTGACTGCCAGAGATTTTTGCACAGTAATATATGTTCCTTCATCAGATCAACTTGTTTACTGAAAACTTGTTTACTACAACTCGAAAGTTTAGTTGCATTTGCTGGAGTAAACTCAGTTGATACATCACCTCTTTGTTTGTATGTAAGTTATAGTAACTGTAAAATAATTAATGCAGGCAGGAAAACCCAAACGCAACTGGTTTTGTGCCAGATGGTTGGGATATTTCATATTATTAGGGTCTGCAATGTGATACATTAAAATCAAGTGACGAATATAAATTAACACATATAAGAGAAGAAACTGATTCAGATTTTTATGCTCATTTTAGGCTTCAGTGAAAATGCCCCCATTTTAATCCCATTTAAGTCACAGAATTATAAAGAGTATGGTGTCGTTCTAGGTTAAATGTTCCAAATCGCAAATGATAGTGTCTGTGCTGTGAAATGCAATTTTCAAAAATAATATTTTCTTTTCTTGCAAGCATTTGAACATCAATACATCAACTCATCCTCTGAAACACATCTGTTTCTCTTTTGCCAACTTAGATTTCATGCGTCCAGTTTCTGAATCAGTTTTCCATTTATTTATTTTATGCAAATCATTTTTCCAGTTTATAGCACTAGTTTAATCATTTAAGAAATTAATGGCAAGAAACCCCTAATAGCGTAATGATGAAAGTTGCCATGTCCTGTAATTAAAAGGTAAACAGTTTTTAGTTTGTCAGTTTTTTTGGAATCTCGGAGCGCCCCCTGTTGGCGTGATCACGCTACTATTAAAACTACATTGCTGTGTTTCCGTTTTCTTGTGCACATAAACCTGTATCGGGTTTGTGGCCAGTAGTGCAGGCAGCATAGGACAAAGTCATAGGTCATAGAGGAGAGTTCAGTGTTGGGTGAAGGGAACCAATGGTGCAAAGGTTTATTTTTATTTTTTTGAAGGGGGGTGAAAGAAGCCAGATTAAATATGGGGGTCACATGACCCCCCTAGTCCCTCCTGGCTCTACACCCCAGGATGCTAGTCCACTACAGGACACACACACCCCACAAACCACAAGCAACTTATAGATATGCTAATTTGCGTCACTGCAAAGACAGGTATTCATAAGAATGGCCACCCCTAAACCCCGCTGCTTATGCCCATTGTTTTAGAGGTACACACAACCGGTAGTGCCTGAAACGATTCATCGATTTCCCCCAGCAATACAATGTCACGGGTCTGAGCAAAGCAGCCATCCAGAAAATCATGTCCTCCACACACGAATCCTTTGAAACCACTTCATCCTACCTGCTAACATTGCATCCTGTTGTTCATTCGTCATCCATCCATCCGCTCACACAACCACCCACCTATCCATCCATTGATATTCCAATCGCTTATTATTTTCAGGGTTGTAAGGGGCCTGGCGCATATGTCCTATTCCAGCCAGCAGAGGGCATTAACCTGGGATCAGGCACATAGTCACGTATTACAATAACGGATGTATTATCAATCCGGCACGACGCAAAATATTAAAGGGACCCCCCCCCCCCCGGACTGGCAAGCTCTACCAAAATGGACCCATCAGTAGGATAGGCAGAACCCCTACAAAATTAACTTGTGGTTTATTTATGATTAATTCATCATGAAATCCTTTATTGGGCTATTCACAACTCATGCACTGCTTCTGCCTGAGACAGCAGAAGTCTGTTGAGGGATATTTCACGAGCTGGAATTCCATCACCGCCATGCGCACCAACTCACCTGCAGCACCAAGCTTCAGCTAAGCAGTTCTAACGCAACACAACGAAAAATTATGCTTTCACAAAAAGCAATGGGAAGAACATCAATCAAAATAGTTAATATTAATTTAACGCTGCAATATATTTATGCGTATATTATGTGCATTTATATACTATAATATGGAATCAGTAAGTGACAGTTCTTCAGAGTCCTAATTAATCTTTTGAAGCATTTTTATTTTATGCAACTTCGATTGTGACCAGCAGAGGGAGCACAGGACAAGGAAAGTGCTGAAATTTTAAGCAGAATTTTATCGTTGTACAGAATGTCATAATTTTTAAAATGTACAGAGAGCTTCAATATCCCAATCTTGCGTTACGAAAATTATATTATCGTTTGTTTACTGTGGTGTGACAAACATTTAACTCAACATTTAACGCATTTTTTAGGAGTGTGTAATTAAATAAATAGTAGTAATTATAACGCATTTCATTGCTTCAATCTGTGATATCAGACTTATATTCTTCTGTGAATAGTACAAGTATCTGTTAAATTTCAGTATTTGTAATCGATTGGCGTGAGCAAATCTTGAGACACAATAGGCCTAACTGATGACCAGATGTGCTCCTAGTATGGTGCACTAAATACTGAAAGACATTCTAGTATGCTATTTCGTTTATGCTTGTTTTCTGTCTCCCTTACTGGTATTACTTGGTGTAAGCGACAGTAAGAGTAAGTCCGGAGGGTTGCGCATCGAACGATGGAGCGTCACTCCGCAGAGTCAGTGATTAAACCGGGTTTAATTCTATCCAAAGCGCTTTCCCGTCACAAGGTCTATGAGGGGATAAATTGTGACAAAACGTTGATTATATATTGCTGGTCAGTTGGTGGAAGGATTTCACGGGTCTTCCCACTACGAAGCCCAATGAGCTCCAATAACAGCGTTCGGTACCCAACTACCGTAAGGTTACGAAAAATACGACACAAATGAGCGCAGTTCTTAGCCTCAAGACTATGAAGCAAAGGACTGTGGGACATTGAGAAAGATGCCAAAAGATATCAAAACGGAGTATCGACTTTTTAGCTGATCGAAATATAGATCGTTCCTCCAGACTCTCGTGAAGCACACGAAGTGTGAGGTAGGGTGTTATCCAGGCACTGGTCGGAGGTTGTTTTTCGCAAAACCCCCGCCCCACTTCGGTGCTGGGGGTGTACGCGTTTGCTTGGATATCGATTATTTCGACAGGCCGAAGCTGAACTTTACTGATCAAAGACAGTTTTAATGTCTACTGAGTTACCACCAGCGTACGCGCTGTTCGAGATCCTATTGTTAAATTTAGTAAGGTGCCGAAAAACCCAGTTCCATATAATAATATTTTAATGTGGAGTATTCCATCTAGCGATGTTATTCATTGTATGATTATTTTATACAGTCGCATATTTATTTATTGACAACACCATGAAAAAGTTGCTTGGACGGAGTTTGATCATATGCGTATATGATGTGTACACTGTAGTCTCGTGTCTATGTGTAAGAGACGGTAAGGATAAACCAGCAAATGTTACCCAAACAGCTACTTACGTAGATTATGCAACTGTCGTTTGCTTCTATTATTAGACGGACCCATTCATTGAACCGTTTCAGGTTCAATAGTTCGTGTGCGTGACCACAGATTCCATCTGTGCATTGCGGTCTCTAACATTTCCCCCCGGACGCTTGGTTCATTACCACTAACACCTAGTATAATGTTTCAGTGCTTTTGCTGGGAGTTACCACATGAGGCTTCTGCACTAGCGCCGTCGTTATTATTATTATTATTTTATTATTATTATTGTTGTTGCTGTTATTTCAGCAACAACTACAGTAGCGTTAGTACAGCGGCGATATACATCAGTTATGTCATTAAACAAGACGAACCAGCAGCGTTTCTCATCACTCCACACGGTTAACTGTGGACTTGAGTTTGGGAGCGGTTTCCAAAGTGATTAGTTGGGTACCATGTTTCAGGAAAGATGACTAAACCAGAGCACCGCATATGGTTTGTGGATACCAACTGCCGCACTATAAGAGTTTATTGTATGAGCAACAAAAAGGCCCGGTTCCATTCATTGCGATTTTCGTTTTAGGGATTAAGTCATCTCAGTGACTTATTTCACTACACTCCAGACGGACTAACCGAAAGCCCCCAACCTTTGTTAGGCGTCCACTGCAACAGGTGACTAGTCATCTCTTTTATCTCATCTCTTTTATCTTGATGTATGAAAATAAATCTGGGGAAGTAAAGCACAACTCCCCAATAATCTATTTTTCCATAATAAGCAGTTTTTCCATTAGATGCCTTCTTTAAACGACGAATTGGCGAGCTAATATGGTTTAATGGTCTATGACAATAAATTAGTGGTAGGTCGACTGAAATAACAGGGTCATCATCTGGTTATTTAGCAAATTAAAACCTTTTTGTGGCAACTGTCTTGAAACTGTTTCAAGATCGTTTGTGGTGATGCTGTGTATAAAAAACGATAAATGGATAAGAAAACTTGTCTTATCTCAGAACTATTTCCCTAAAACCTATTGTGCGATTTCAGCCGTGGTTTTGATAATAAAACTATATAATCTTCGTTGCCTGTGTTTGACGTAACCAATGCAGTTTGAGACTGAGTCTGGCGTAAGAGAAAGTATTACGAATACATATGTAAAATAACGCAAGCGATGTTTGGGAAACATTTTTCGCTTACAACTCGAAAGTTTAGTTGCATTTGTTGGAGTAAACTCAGCTGATACATCACCTCTTTGTTTGTATGTAAGTTATAGTAATTGTAAAATAATTAATGCAGGCATACGCAATTGCATTTAAAACATGATTGCTTAAGCTATCACAAAGAAAGCTATGCCAAACGAGAAACCTCACCTTTTTAGAATCAAAAGCACTGTTTTTGTTGCTAATGACCTGTTGCTGATGTGGTATTTTGATTGACCAATGAACTTGAAGAACAAGAGGTCCGTATTATTTTATTGTTTGATTCTAATACATTTCAGTATAATTTAATATTTTTTTTAAATCGTCAAAAGTCCACCGATGAATTTATTTCGATTTCATTTGTTCATTTTAATTTTTAGCAGATATTTTCGGTTCTGACCCATCTGGCTAATCTCTTTTCAAAAAACTTAAATCATTATATACTTTTTTTTTAATTAATGTATTCAAATTACATTTATTTGCATCTATATAGAACAAAAATGAACATAAAATCTGTTTTACTAGAGAAAATCTGAAAATAGCTAAACTAGTTAAATTAATCCATGCATTTTTCTACGGCTATATAGTTTTTTAGCGAGCGAATTCGGGAAACCGTGATATATTTTTCTTAACCTACTTGAAACCACTGTGAATGTGTCACTGTTGCCGTCTTTTGTATTCTGCGACCTCAGACATTATTTTATACAAAAAATGTAATTAATACATTAATGTATTCGATTTCTAATTGTCTTTATCAGCTCCGTGTTTAATTAAATCTATAGTTGCTTTACGCGTCTGAGTGCAATTTGGAAATTTAAATGTGACATCTTAATATATTTTGCGTATAAAATAAACAATTACATAATTTGCTTGTTAATTACTGTAATGTGACCAATGTGAATTGGAGTGTAACTGTCATTTTAATTGTTGTGTGTTGATTACACTTGTATTTTATAATCTTCCAAGTGCTGTACCTGAAAATAACTCGAAATAAGCATGATCTCCGGCCGTGGCACATTAATGGCTAAGATGTGTATAAAAATAATATATAACATATATATATATAATATAATAATAATATATAACATAAACACAGTATATTTGAGTCCTGATATAAGGATCAGAATAAAAACAGGCCTGTAAGAATATATTCTGTCTTAAACTTTATGATGATTTAAGGATTGGCTGTATACATGCAGGCTTTTATTTACGTGTATGATGTCCCGTATTACTCGAGAGCCGCATAATAATCAGCATTACGGCAGCAGCATCAAGATATAGATTCTGCAACCTTTAGATCATTCCGTCTGATCACTCTGCGGTGCACGTTGGTTGAGAACATCGCGCATTCCGTGATACAACTCACTGAAGCCCTAACAAACTGAATTTCGCGATGACAGACCAGATCCGGTTAGGCTGTTCTAAGCGTCTCGAGCCTTCCAAATTCGTCATCTGCTCCACAGTTTTGAAGTATGGCGTAATTTACCCACAAGGGGGCATGATGTCACGAGGGAATGGCACCATAACCGGGGACACCTCTTCCATAGGAAGAGCACTGTGTTGCGCGGTGACGTCTATATCCAATCTCAGCGTGTGAAATTCCTGGCTCATGTGAGCGGTCAGGTTTTTAACTTATTGGCTTATTTAACTTAAGTCTAGTAATGTTGACTAGACTGTTAAGTATATTCTGCATACTCTTATGGTGTTATATAATTGTAGGTGCGTTTGTTGCAACCGTCATTTAGATCATAGTTTTACTTATTTTATTTTTGGTGAATCTTATGGAGTGTGAGAATGTAAAATGAGACAAAAGATCGAAAAAAAAATTGTGACATCCGATTTAGCCGGCCATTCCCCCTAACCCCCCACACTACAACTACATCGACACATAAGATCTCACGTTCGCCGTCTGCATCCGTCAGCAAAACCGAAAAAGCCCGAGATCCATTGAATCGCTGGATTCATTGGCTTTTGTGCAGCTTTTAAAATACCCTCAATAGGATGCGAATGAATGGAGGAAAAATTGCGTCCGGGTATTTGATTTTTGTACTCTGTAGGTTTACTAATTAGACCTATATTAATTGCATTTAAAAATACGATTTAAATAAAATTCTAAGTACTAAAGTTATTGTTATGCGTGTATTTTATTATAAAATAAAATAATAGGCCTTGCGAATGAAGCAAAATATACTATACCTTCATTTAGTTTAGATATAGCATAAAAATGGCCTTGCATGTTCATTGTAACTATACAAAATCTTCTGCAGATAGTACATTATGTGATTTTATAATTAAAATTAACAATTATAACAGTATATATAAAAATCTAACAAAAACTAGCGTAACGTGAAAATGCTTTTGCTTAATGGTTGTGATGTAGTCTTTCTGACACGGATGCAGGAAACGTTCTGGTTAAAACTGAATGTCATCCTCTGAGTAAGAGCAAGCTAATTTGATAAAATGTCAAACACCAAAAAGCAGACACATAACACGGTTTCACCTCGCTGCCTTCCGAACTTGGTATTTTATGAAATGCGCAATGGCGAGGTTTAATTCTGTAAGTGTTCTCGACTAACATTTACATTAATGTTAGCTGAAAGCAAAGTAGGGGTCGATGGTCATTTAATATATAGAAAAGCAAAGGAGGGGTGGCCGCTCGCCCTTTCTTCTCTGCTAGGTGGTCTCGGGCTGTGATTGGTCACTTTCCGAATTTGGGCCCTTCTGTGGAATGCGTAATTTATCAGAGAGGAGACTGTAATTGTGAATCACGTGGACTTGACCGAAAAAGGTGGGGGGTGGTAGCGGAGAGGTAAGTGTGTTTTTGTGCGTGTAGTGGGGGGGAGATTAGTTTTTGAAGAAGGCAAGTGACCAACAACTGAAAAAGCTCACGGAAACAGGGATTATAACGTGCTTCCTTGCGCAGCTGGATCTCAGTCTAAATAGAAAAATATTGCCTGAACATCTGGATAATTTCCGAAATACCCTGGATAAAATCTACTATGGCAGAAGGTATATTAGGCAGAAATATTTACAATGGTTTAGGGCTGTTTGATGTTTGGGTCTTTTTTGGGGGTGGGGGTGGAATAAGAAATGGGTAGGGGGCTGGGTTTCCTTGCATTGTCTTTTAGATTTTGGGTTTCTTCTGCAAATCCTCTCTCGTGGCCCTCCCACCTCATATTGTTGGGGCAAAGATTTTGCCATGGCTCTTTGTTTGTTTCTCTCTTTTGCTTCCCCCCCTTCGAATGACCCCTTTTGATTTCTAAGGCTTCAGCAGGAAAGTAGCGCAGGAGTGCCCAGGCTGCGTTCAACACTGGGGATAGACGGATTCTGCGTCTTGGGGGTTATTTTTTTTTCTTGAGGAAACGGCGAGATGGGCTCTGTTTCCAACCAGCCGTTTACAGGTTAAGTACGGATTTGTTTAATGTAAACCTGCCGATACTTTGCTGGATTCCTGCGTATTAAATGTATCTGCAAAACACGCTTATGTGCACGTGATCGCCGAGCTCTGCGAGGAAT
Organism: Mormyrus hasselquistii; assembly: GCA_026779605.1. Lineage (NCBI taxonomy): Eukaryota > Metazoa > Chordata > Actinopteri > Osteoglossiformes > Mormyridae > Mormyrus > Mormyrus hasselquistii. The sequence goes on from JAODKE010000146.1 coordinate 24,325,349, forward strand.
GATAAACTCTCGTTTTAAATGGAAAGCCAGTGGTTTGGTTCAATTTACACCGCAAAATTAATTTCGTTTCCGCAAGTTTATTTAATTGATTCATTTAATCGTTTGTGCGAAGATTGGCGGTTCAATGTATCACGTGGGGAAAATGTCTATTTGCAATTATGGTTGATGTGATCTATGAAAGAACGTAAAATCAGATTACCTGTTTAAAATGAAACCTGTAGTTGTATTACATGTTCATTTGCACTTTCTATTCTATATATTTTTGCACGCTGTTTGTTGTTTCGATCATTGTTGCTTTTCATTTGTTTACCATTATATAAAATAATTATTGTGGCATATTTTATAGTTTGTTTGGCGTTTTAATGATACAGGAATACGTATTTTTGTTCCAAGCTAATTTGATGGGTAGTCACTGAATCAAAAATGGTTTAAATGAGCATTTTCTCAATAAGAAAGCGATAGTTGCTCTCATCAGAACTCAGTACCATAGTGTAATGTTGCCATTTATATTGGTGGCGTGTTATTACTTTCTCTGGTCATACTAAAGGGCGGAAGAATTAATTTCACAGATTTAAAGAACCGTTTTCTTTGATGGTCACAGGTTTTTTTTTTTTCCCGGCGTCGATAACCATGGTGAGGAGGGGGGGGGGGGTTCTCGTTTTGAAAGAAAAATACTCTTCTGTATTCTCTTTAAATGTTGATGCGCGTAGCTGCGCACCGTGTGAAACATCAGACATGCAGCCGTTTTACGCGACGCTGTGGCAGCGCGTCGGGGGAGTTTTGCTTCATCAAAACCAACGCGGGCTGGAACACTGTAGGGACTCGAAGCCTTTACAAATGTCACACTCTAAATTGTCCTTTCCTCGTTTACGGATAGCAAGTCTCAGTGTCTGGGAGGCCGTATAACGTTTCCACCGCTCTGTCCTTTTAAAGGAGGCTGTGCGAAGACTGAGGAGGAGGAAGGCCCGAACACCGAGGAAGACTCGCGGTCCTTCCAGGGCAGTGGCGTGTGCAAGTGGTTTAACGTGCGGATGGGTTTTGGCTTCCTGTCTATGACAAACCGAGAAGGATCTCAGGTCGAACCCCCCGTTGATGTGTTTGTACATCAGGTGAGTGGCACACGGATCCTTTAGATCCACAGAACCCTGGGGCTGCTGCGTTATGGTCCCTGCTGTCCACCAGAATTTCACTTTATGGTCTTAAATTAGCGGGAAAGATTGCTACGTAATCCTCTTTAATGGTCAAAAGGACAAGTGTAGATCAATTCATCATGGCTCTTAATGTTTTATTGCTATGTATCATTTTATTCGATAAATAAGCATTACATTCTATGATAAATATACAAAACATCCAAACGTGCGATCTGTATTTGGTAAAAACATAACCTGTATACAACAGGAAAAATTCAAAACCCCAGGCTAGGCGGCTCCCCGTCTCTTCTGGGCAGAATTAAATAGCCTACTCTAAATTATGTTAGAATTTATTCGCGTGTATGGCACAAATTAATTATGGCACAGTTAATTCTGCGTAGGACTACATATGGTAACAAAACGATTATTAGTTCAATGATTAATTAAACGAACGCTGAAAAGGTATTTTACGTGGGCCTATTTCAATTAATATTTATAAAAAGGTTTTTTCCTTCTTCCATATATGTTCTTGTGCAGTGACACCTTGTATTTGATGTGTTTTTATATGTCAAATTTCGTGGAATGCGAATGCGAATTGTTTTAATCTATAGTTTTATTGCGTTATGTTTAATTATTATTGTAGTTCGCATCGCCGTACTTTGCAGCTGCTTCCCCGGTGGTTATCTTTTTATGGACAATATAGAAAATACTAGAATATCATGGCATATTCTTGTCTAAAATCTTTGATAGCACTTATCTGATAATCCACGGATAGAGAAACTGGGAATTATTTACCCATATGTACAGCCAGACATTTTCACTGGAGTCGTTCTGGTTTTAGTTTTTTAGTTTTTGGTGTTTTTAGGGTTGGGACAATGAGCTCTTTCGTTTTCATAGCTGATATGATGAGTTAGTGCTGTCCAGTCTGTAGGTTCGGCCCCCTGGAATCATGGGAAACGCTAGCGTTACGCTGCGATGTGACGGAGGCAGTAACGAGCCACATCACTGGGCGTGGCAGAGTAAACAAACAAAACACTTAACAGGGATGGTTGCGTGGTCTGAGCGATAATGATGCTTCAGTCACTCTGACATGCCTTTATCAAGACCCTCACCTGCAGTAACACAGAGCAGGTTGGCAGATAAATTAAGTCACAACTGCAGCTTGTGAAATTTCTGTGTCATAAATGTAAATGGAATTGGTTTATAGGTTTTAGGATTTTAATTAGACTTTAAAGTTGTTCCCCTACAACTGATGCCTGGAGAGGGATTTTATAGTTAAATTTTTAATAATTTATAATAAGCTTTTCTAAAAGAAATTTGTTCTTAAAGACAGAACACTGTGCTTCTTTACAGTCCCATGTTTGCCATGCAGTACTTAATTTAGCTGTTATGCAAAATACACCTCTTTCTCAATTACCTTTTAGTAATCAATTTTCATTAAGGTGCAGCTTGGCCAGTATTGCTCATGCTGGATGAGCCACTGGTGAAGATATTATTGGTCACTCTTAAATGTTTACATGTCAATGTCTATCGGGCCGAAGCTTTGGGGTTATAACGAAAGGATTTTTTTGCAGGTCTGTTTTGGATTTCACTCTGAGCTGCTCTGTTTCCCAGCTATGGAGGCGGAAGTGAGGGTATCACGCAACGTTGGTTTATTAACGTTTAGATATGCACGGTGGGGTGGGGCCTTGGATAAATGTGTTGGAGAAAGACCACGGGGCAGCTTAGAGCATGCAGTGTGTGTGTGTGTGTGTGTGTGTGTGTGTATGTGCATGATGTAATTCTTAGTACTGATGGTTTAACAAAATCATTTCACAGCAGACAGGAATGGGCAGTTCCCACAAATGTAGCTGTGTGTGTGTGTGTGTGTGTGTGTGTGTGTGTGTGTGTAGGGTGTCTTTGCTTTCCCCCCCAGTGAGACGTGGGCTTTACCGCAGATAAAGACTCGGCCGCACACAGATAAAGCTCCCCCCCCCCCCTGCCGCTTGCCTATTCAGCCCAGGTTCCTGTTATAAAGTGATTAAAAGTTTTCTTCCACCTTTTGTGTGGCACCCCCCCCACGCACACGCCCCCAGCCCCCTGGCCC
>JAODKE010000146.1:24347475-24366552 GCA_026779605.1 Mormyrus hasselquistii
ACACACACACACACACACACACACTCTGCCTGTTTCAGTTCTCAGTGTGCCGCTTAATCTCCTAATAGAAAAATACTGCCAAAAGCCCCCACCCTTCTCCCTGTTCACTGATGCCAGGAACCAATGAAACACTGTGTCTGCTAACGAGGCTGGCAGTCAGTTCTCTTGGGGGGGGGGGGGCTGTGATTGCAGGACCAGAGACCCTGCCAGCCCTAGACTGGAACAAAAGAGCGTTTACTGTCATGTCTGACACACTGTAGCGGACCAATGCAAATTCTTTAGAGCATTTTAATGAGAACATGATTTATAGGTATATTGATGTGTGTTAATATGTATTAAATGGATTTTTTGTGACATTGTTGTTCAGGACACCTCTGAAATAACTTGCTTTAATAAACAAGGGTAATGGCTGCAATTTTAAATATTTGTATTTGATAAAATTTATATTGGATATGCAGGATTTATGGCATCTCAGTGGGTGGGATTTTAGACTCTCACCCCCAGGGGGTTCCATTCTACCTCCTGGTTTTGTTTTTCTGCACATTTTACCAGCATTTTGCATGGGATTCCTCACTCAGTTTGAAAATATGTAGTTAGATGAGCTAGTATTTAAAATTTCCTGGTGTGTGTGTGTGTGTGTGCGCACACATACACGCACCCTGCCATTATGTGGGCTTAGATTTCTTGGCATGGGATTTTACACTCATTGTGATCTTGTATTGGATAAGCATTTATGGACAATGGAAAACAATACAGTATTGTTCAAATTTAGTCATTTTTAAAAAGAATTTCAGTCAAAGCAGGGGAAAAAAATTGGTCCTAAAATAGAGAGCTGGGGAACACCTGAAACCAAAAATAAACATCTGATTTGGGTTCCTATGTAAACATTAGCTTTCCACTCTGCTCGACAAACCCTGATGCAGCTTCTTTTCCTGCCCCCTGCTGCAGCTGGTGGAGACTTCCTTGAAGGGTGAGATCGCCTTTGATCAGCGCTGTGCCTACTACCTGTGGTTTGTCATGGACTTCTGTGACGGCGGCGACATGAACGCCTACCTGCTGTCGCGCAAGCCCAGCCGCAAGACCAACACCAGCTTCATGTTGCAGCTGGGCAGTGCACTGGCTTTTCTGCACAAGAATCAGATCATCCACCGCGACCTCAAGCCTGACAACATCCTCATCGTTCAAGGCTGTAGCCCCGCCGGCTCGTCTGAGCCAACCCTCAAAGTGGCCGACTTTGGCCTGAGCAAGGTGTGTTCTGCCTCGGGCCTCAGCCCCGGTGAGCCGGTCAGCGTCAATAAGTGCTTCCTGTCCATGGCATGCGGCACGGACTTCTACATGGCGCCGGAGGTGTGGGAGGGTCATTACACGGCCAAGGCGGACATCTTCGCCCTGGGCGTGATCATCTGGGCCATGCTGGAGCGCATCACTTTTGTGGACGCCGAGACACAGAAGGTGCTGCTGGGCAGTTACGTCCAGCAGGGCTCGGAGATTGTGCCCCTGGGGGAGGCGCTGCTGGAGAACCCGCGGATGGAGCTCCCCATCCCGGCCAAGAAGAAGACCATGAATTCCAGCATGAGGCAGCTGCTCAGGGAGATGCTGTCGGCCAACCCGCAGGAGAGGCCTGATGCCTTCGAGCTGGAGCTCAGGCTGGTGAAGATCGCCTGCAGGGAATGGGACTGGGGCACGTGATGATGGAACCTATTGTCACCATTCCCATCCCCTTGCACTAACATGCTCACACACGGCTTCCTGCTCGGCCCTCTTCGGTGCTCAGCATGTAACCTCGAGCTAATCACTGAACCCCAGCTTTGCTCTTCCTCCTCCAGCCCATGAGTCGAAGGTGCTACCGGAACCTTCCAGGGTCTCTGCTCGGGAGGTCCCCGATCTCCCACTTGTACAGAAACCTCCAAGTTCACTACACAGCGGCCGCTGCTTGCACACTGGCCCTCGTGAATGGTGCTCTATATGTGTCTGAATGTGTTGAGAGGATGCCGTTGGCCTGCTTGGAGCTCCCGCCCCACCACTGGCAAGTAGACACTGGCCAGTGAGCTCTCATTTCTCCGGGTCTAGCTTTCCAGTGGCTTAGTGGCATGGGAGTCTGGGGTGGAGGAGGGTTCATCAAATACATGTAATGTAGCAAAAAATCTTTAGACCCACACTGCACCTACAGTTTGTCAGGGAGCCTTTTCCCAGAGGCACATGTCAACAAACACCATGGTAAATTACTATCCTTATCCAATGAAAATATTATACACCAGCATATTGGAAGAGGTTTATCAGTGCCGTACAGACTGTCATAAAACCTCTTTATTTCCCGTTTTGTGTTTCGGACAATAGGTTTCAGCTTTTACCTATTGTCAAACCCCACAAAAAAAATTCCAGATTCTTCCAAACTCTGTGGGCTGATACCTGCTGTCACAGAGGCACTTGTGGTGTTGATTGCAGCTTGAGGTGTGTGTCTATTAATAAGGGCAGGATTTAATGCCTGTGTGTGTGTGTTTTTTTCCAAGATCTTTATAAAGGTCTAATATTGTTTTTCAGGCCTTTTACATTAGAAAAGCAATTAATATTTTGCTTTAGTCTTTTGACATCCGTACAGTTGGAGACACCAGTTCATAGCCGTTGGACCTGTTCGTACTCGTGGTTACTTGACAGTTAATATTGTATAGTTAGGAATTGATCTGTATGCAGATAATTAACTAAGGCATTGATTTTGAACTATATATTTTGGGCTGGAACCGGAAAAGCTACCTCAGCTCAGTGAAAAGTGTGCGTAAATCTTTATATGTTGGGGGAAGAGCCCTTACCCATCGTTGGCTTCAGAGCCCATCTCGTCACAATGGTCTCTCCCTGAGATCACACACAGCGGTGGATGTGCTGCTAGACACTGACGGTTAGGGAGAGCCTGACATTTTGAAACTACTACCGCTAACAACTCACAGGTCCCTACTTGTATTTCGCTCTGCCCCCTCCTGCTGTTTTGTACCTATCTCAGCTCAGCTGGGGCGATTGCCAGCATTAACTTTGCTTCAGGTGACTCGTTGAAGTGTTTTTTTTTTTTTTCTTTTCCCCTTTTACTGTGCCATTATCAAGTTAGCCGACGGCTAACTGACACGGCACTAAACCACAGGCCTTAACCGCTCGTCTTTGTGGAAACCAGCAACAGATGCTCCCTTACACAGAAGCAAAGACGGCAGGAATGGTCAGTCTAACTCCACCAGCCTTTGAGAATCCATTACCGGTGTTCAGTAGATCTGTGTTCTCTGGCAGTAAATTGTGGGACAAAAATCTGCATTATTTCATAGTAGTTCGTATAGGTCTGCTGCTCTAGGGGTTTAATCTCCCTTCTGCCGTCTGTCACTAAATATTTCTCCAAATTCATTAACTTCATTAACGTTCACAGAACTTGTTTCCTTATGCTGCATATACAGTATCTAGCAGGAGGTGTAGAAAATTGTACTGTTTTCACTGATTTCTGTCACTGCCAGTAAATAATTAAATTATATTCTCTTTAGTATTCTGAACTGTGGTTGGCTCTGCGGCCATTAAAGTGAGCATTGTTGTTTAAGTCTTCGGGATGTTCCTGAGTCCCAGTTAAGCGCTCCGAATCCCACAGCCCGGATCATGTTTTTGGAAATGGTGCCAGGCAAACGAAAAGTTGGGAATTCAGGAAACTTGACCACTACAGAAGTGGTTCAGCTGCATCTTCAGACCATAGAAGCTGCTTCTGGAGTGAGGACTACTGGTTAGCTGAAGGCGCCTCAGAAACTCCACATCGCTGCCTGTTCTTCTGCAAGCATCCCACCATCTTTGGGGTGTCTTTGCAGAGTTCCTGAGAATTGTTAACAAGCCGTCATTCAGCTCGTCCCAGAATTCTGTTTTTCCCTGGTTCACCTGTAAAAACCGTCAGCAGCTGTGTCTGTAAATGGGATGACTGGTTGAATGTGTGGTGAGTGATTACCTGTCTTGATGGTAACGTCACCTGTGGCGAGTGATAAGTTTCCTTTGCAATATTTGTAATTTTCGAAGAGGTGTGATTTGAAGCACTGTTTTTTGTTCTGTAGAGTGTCTTATATTTTCACCGGGGAAATGTGAAAATGTGTTAAATTGATTTATCCCGTTATGTTCTTTGTTTAGTTCCTTTGACCGAAAGAGTTTAGTATCTGCAAAGTGTTTTTACTCGGCCGCTTGGATTTGGTCTTTCCAGCTCGATTAGAAATTGGATTCCTGTTTAATTTTTCTTAGTAAATGGAATCAGGGAGTTTTTTTGTTTTGGTTAATTAGGACCCGGTTGTACTGGAACATGGTCCGATGCAACAAGCCAAGTGTACAGCAGCTGGAACTGAGAACCTTGTTTTCTAAACCTTTTCAGTCACTGTAAGATATATTTTGGAAAAAAAACAAGTATATGAAAAGTGGAAATGACTGTGTGACTTGCTGTTAAATTTGGACTTTATAAATAAAAATCTGTTCTGAATCAGTCTCAAGTTTGTTTCATTGTGGTATTCCTAAAAGATGTTCATGAATCATTGATCTGTGTGGGGGGTGCATAAGTACCTGCCATTTAAGCTGAAATATTTAATGTGACCTTGTGCGCCATCTTTAATGGTACTGAGTGCCCTTTCTAAACTTTACTAGCCCTTAAAATTCCTGCGCAGCCATGTCGTTGAAATATAGATTGATGCTGAGTAACATCCCCACCTAGCGGCCATTCCGCAGAATAAACACGAAGACCTTTGTATCGTATATAATGTTTAGCCTTTCATTTTTAATGAAAAGTTCCAGCACAATATAGAAGTGTGCTTTCCCAACACAAGTAATTAAAAACGTAGCATATATTTACATTGAAGCCCAATTAAAGTGTATATTTGGCTTCACCCCACAGTTTATATATTACAGACTATAACGGTGATATTTCTTAGCCTTCTTGCAATGGACGTGCTGATTATGGTCAACCCCGGTTTTAATTTCAAGCTTGGCAGGAGGCCAAATTCAAAGACGTCTGTTAAATAAGAAGCCAATAAATCTTCGTAAATATTCTCAGATTTCTTTAAAATTTATCCCTTTTGATAAGCACAGATGTGTGGTGTAAGAAGACAATACACAAACATGAAGTCATGCTTTCTGTCTGACACCCGGTCTTTATTGTTCCCATAATTTAAATTTTATCTCCAAATTTAAAATACAAAGATCTACTAAAAACTGCTCTTCATGCTAAGTGTTACACGTATAAACTTCTGAAATACCATATTGTTCTGAAGCTTTTCCCTAAAACATTAATTTGGTAGTATATCAATGAGAAAAGGATACGCTCTTTTTTTTATAAATTACTTTGTCGTCTACTATAAGAATTACGGTACAACAAAAATGGCGTCCAGCTGTATGGACTGATAAAACTCACCTCCTCTCAGGACGTAATTATACGGCTTGTTGTTTGAGAGAAAAGTGACAAATTACCTGGCAGCGCGACCATGCAAGTTCAGCATCGACTGAGATTGCTGTCAAGGATAATTGGGATGAAAGGACCGGTCATTTGCAGAGCCATAGTCACTGTAACGCATCGATCAGGACAAAGTTACACTGTCGGCAGACACCTGTCACCAACATGGAGAAGAGGAGCATCTGCCGGGTGGTGCAGGTCGTTCTCCGACGCTTCTGCGAGAACTTGCACAGCGCTGATTTACAGGAAACATGGAGATCCTCCAGAAGTCGTTCAGTAAGCAGTTGTGTGCATGCATTAGCGGTGGTGAATACAAACATTAGCAGGTATATTTGTTTGTGCATGATACCCAGTATGGTTAACAATAAAAGTTGATTTACTTTGTGAAATAAAACGAAAGATATTATGCTAATTGTTAATCAGTTACCAGAGATTGCACCGAACTTATACCGCTGCTTTAATATTGCATAAGCCTGTCGATGTCCAAAGACGTGAAAAGATTGTGTGCGTGTCCTGTCAGGTCTGAGAACATGGAGCTACCCCTTATGGGTGAAAAAAGTGTCCTTGTGAAGATGCTGGCTGCTCCAATCAATCCTTCTGACATCAACATGGTGCAAGGTAGGCGAATGGGACCACAGTGATGACCCCCAAACTATGGATGCTGTCATTGTAACACAGGTGAGGAAGTTCAGGCTTAGTAAAAGTTTATTTCTGATGTTTACAGGCACATACGCCATCCTTCCAGACCTCCCAGCAGTTGGAGGTAATGAGGGGGTGGGCCAGGTCTTGGAGGTGGGTAGCCATGTGACGTCTTTAAAGCCAGGTGACTGGGTGATCCCAAGAGATGCTGGACTAGGCGAGTGCTCAGGCTGCTCTGTCCTACCTTACTTATCCTTCATGGGTGGTCATAATTCTTCTGTGCTGGAGACGGGGTTTCTCCTCATGTCCTTGACTTGAAGTCGTGCATGTCTGTGAGTACAGGCACGTGGCGCACTTCAGCTGTGTTCGATGAGGCGTCCCTGGCTGAGGTACCCAGAGATATACCTCTGATGGCAGCAGCCACTCTAGGCGTCAACCCCTGCACGGCCTACAGGATGCTCTCCGACTTCGAGGCCCTGCAACCCGGTATGACTGATCTTATCATCAGGTTGCTGAGGACGTGCAGCGAGGTTGAGAATATTCCAAATCACTAGAGAGGTCTAGAGGGTCAAGAGGGTTTCATATTATCATTTTACCCTTGTTAAAATAATGCTTTGATAGAGGACTAGGACTGGCTAATAAACAACATTTGGTGTGGAAACTTGTGTCATGCTCAACTCGCCCAGGTGACTCTGTGATCCAGAACGCTGCCAACAGTGGTGTGGGCCAGGCTGTCATTCAGATCGCAGCTGCAAGGGGAATCCACACCATCAACGTTGTCCGAGACCGGTATGCGCGCCATCACTTCAATGACCTGATCAGATCTAGGGTCAGAGGTGGTATAGGAACGTATGTCTGTCACCTGAGGTTTGTTGGTTCAAGTTTCAGGGTTGCTCTATACATACTTAAGCACTTAACATTTTGGTAAGATTAAGACGTAGATTATTAACTTGTCACTCCCCAGTATAAAACACTCTTCCGTGCCACTGTATGCAACCAACAATTTGACGTTGCAAAACTAGTGCTTGTGTCAGTTTGAAAGTAGTTAAACAACCTTTATTCCCATGATACGATGGCCCTTTTTGTGTTGTGTGTGTGATTCTACCCCAGACCAGGCTTCCAACAGCTGTCTGAGAGGCTCCTGGCTCTGGGCGCCAGTCATGTGATCAAGGAGGAGACATTGCGGCAGCCGGAAATGAAGGACTTCTTCAAGGTGGAGAAAATGCCGGGCCAATAGTAAATGTTTGTTTAAATTTCATACAGTCGTTGCTAAATCAGTTTATACAGCCGGGTACCAATCTGTCCTGCTTATGAATGTTGGCTCAAAGGCAGAACCAGACTTCAGCATGAAACTTTTTGGTCCAAGTCAATGTCCGTAACTAAAGTATGTGCCCCCTGTAAAATCCTGTGAAGCTGTGGTTCATTCTTTGCATTTGCATTATATCACAGATATGAGTTATTAAGAGGTACTCAAAATAGTCTGGGGAGTTTTCACTCCAATAATGACCTGCTTCAGAACTGCAAAGTCTTCTGCTATACTTTACTTCTACTGTACTTTGAATCTATTATATTTCACAGCTGGACTATTAAAAAACTCACTGTGGGTTTCTCACATTTATATTGAATTGAAATACAGATTTCAGCTGGACACAGTAAAGAAGGTTTCTGTTTACTCCTAAAAATCACTTTTTCCATGCACAGTTTATCCAGAATGTTCCTCATTTCTCCTTCACCCTGACAGAAGTGTCCTCGACCCAAGCTGGCGCTGAATGCAGTGGGCGGGAAGAGCGCGACAGAGCTGCTCCGACATTTGCAGTGAGTGCGTGTGGTCCAGTACCACGTTCATTTGGAGACCAACTATGGCTCAGGTTTTAGATAGATCCAGATTACGGTCCAAAGACTTTGCCTCTCCCTGTTTGAGGACTCAAAAACAACTAGAGATTTCACTAGAGCAGTGTTTCCTAATCTGGTCCTTGGGGACCCACAGAGAGTCCGTGGTTTTGCTCCCTCCCAGCTCCCGTCAGGTAGCAAAAATGTGGACTATCTGGCAGGGAGCTAGAAGGGAGCAAAAATGTGGACCCTCTGTGGGTCCCCAAGGACCAGGCTGGGAATATCTACACTAGAGAAATTCAGATGACGTGCTCTTGGGACTTCAACCAGCAATCTTATGGGTAATAGTTATTTCTTGAACTGGCATACTTTGCAAAGGCAGATGAAACAAACATGTATTTGGCTGGTAAACTGATAAAGTACAGACTGGTCCCATTCATTTAAAATGTATTGTTCCAGGTTTGGTCACAAATGCTCTATAATTGAAAGTCAATATGGCATATATGAAGACTATATCTTTATGTATATATTGTGTATGTATTTATGGATAAAAAAAATGCAATGACATGCCTGGTGACTGACCTCTTCTGACTTTCAGGGGTGGTGGTACCATGGTTACATATGGTGGAATGGCAAAGCAGCCAGTCACTGTTCCAGTGGTGAGTCAGGTTGATCTTGACCTGCTGTCATGGTACGGTGCAATACACAATGTGTCCACTAGGTGTCTGGCATGCCATATACTGCAATGATTTGGTGCAGGGTATGAAAAAAGGAATCTTACTTGAGTTCTGCAAGCATGTTATTTGTTGGGTGGTTATAGCAATAATTTTTTTGAGACTGGAAGGATCCTGTAAGTTTTATAACTTTTTTATTTTGTGAGTTTTATCAATATTTTGAAATGTTTCTCAAACATTGCTTTTCTGAAGACTGTGTCTTAGCTCTGTTTCAATGTCTGCCTTGTGTTTTGTACCCAGAGTTCCCTGATCTTCAAGGACGTGAAGGTGCGGGGGTTCTGGGTCACCCAGTGGAAGAGGGACCATGCCCATGGTGAGTCTGACTCAAAGCCTTGACCTTACTATCGGACTCCCCCCATGTAAGCTGTGATTTCTGAAACAGCAGTTTGTTCAGTAGGATTGCAGAATAATGTGAGAAGGGAGCAGCATGACTGGGACCACACATTACTTTCTAAGATCTCAGGTTCTGGATGGTTCGTGTCTATCTGGCTCTAACCCGACTCCTGCCCGTACAGATGAGGGGGCACTGCTAGAGATGCTGGCCCAGCTTGCAGCCCTGATCCGGGAGGGGAAGCTGACTGCGCCGGCCTGTTCGGAGGTCGGCCTGCAGGACTTCAGGGGAGCGCTGGACCGTGCCATGCAGCCGTATGTTTCTGCCAAGCAGATTCTGGTCATGTGATGCCCATCTAGCCAATAGGGATCCGGCCATCCTTTCACCCTGAACTAATTATTTGATATTCTAAGTGGATGGAGGATTAGAGAATCTAAAGAGCTGGGAGTTAAAGCAACATTGTTATAACATGCATTTTCCAAGCGTGCCGCCAATAAAAGTAGCAGGTAAATATTGTGTCTTTGTGGAATTATTAGACTGACTTGTTCTTTAGACAGTTGCATTACCATCAGCTGCTGTGTTTGCATAAAATGGTATGTGTACTGCTGTCTTAGAAATTATAAACCTGGAAGCAACCTGCTGCTCAGTTTAGCATTCTGCCAGCAGAACCAGGATTAAACCAGGATTTAAAACCGCAGATTTGTTTTAAAATATACAGTGGTGTCAATTTTTAAATCTTGATTTAATCCTGGTTCTGCTGGCAGAATGCTACACTGAGCAGCAGGTTGCTTCCAGATTCAAAATTTCTAAGACCGCAGTACACAAGAATATGGTGAAGTAGGAGACACTGGGAGCAACCAGAAACCACCCAAGTAAAGAGCGCAAGTGACATTCTAATGCCAGAAATGACTGTTGACTTATCTAACAGTTTCTCATGAATCACAGAATGACATCAAGTGACCTTCAAAAGGAATGGGAAACATTAAGTGCAGGTGTGACGTGCACTGCTAGGACAGTTCATATCAGTCTCCTAGAAGCAGGACTGAAGTCCCATAAAGCAAGGAAGAAGCCCTTCATTAATGAGAAACAGAGAAGAACCAGGCTTCAGTTTGCAAAAAAAACATATTATTCACAAACTTACACCCATAAATTGTGAAATGAATGAAACAAAAAAATTGTGCTGTGGTCTCTTAATTTTTTTCCACGGCTGTAAATTACAAATATACAAGTGAAGTTATCATGCAGGTGGCTGAAGATGAACTAAATACATAGCAGATGGTCATCTGTATAGTGAGAACTCATGAAAAGTGAAAATATCATAATTACGCTGGTAATTCTACTGGTTTAAAATTCATTTTAATTACCTAGCAATGCAGTTACTAAAAAATAGCGTGGATTTTGTAATTGACTTTGGCTATGATTGTAACGTAACTGCCCAGATTGTGCACACTGAGAAAAAACAAGTCATGGGTATCAACAGGAAATCAACAGTGATTCTTTAACAATGACATAGGAAAGACTAGTAACTGAGTTTAAATGAGAGCCATCTAAGTCAATGATCATTTCTTTCTAGATTACCATGTTGTCCACTGACCATTTATGCTTGAGCTCCTAATGGATCCATTGAAGGGATTATAGTGTGAGTGGATGGAACTCACTTCTTTAGGGAGTATATCAACAGGTATCTGTGAGCTGACTAGGAGGACTCCGCACACTGAGGACTGGCATAGCCAAAGCCTGGGATGGTGGTGGGGCCAGGAATCAGGAAGTAGTGAGCTCATTGGCTGGTCCCATACAGGCTGACTGCCACACAGAGGAGAAGGGGTGCCAGGGCAAGGTGGGTGGATGGCGCCCCTTCCTTTGCTATACACTGCTCATACCTGTCAAAATCAACCTCACGGATGGCGCAGACATGGTCAGCACGGCAGTCTGCGTCACAGGAGCTGAGGTCGTAGCTGACCGAGTTGAACTCGTAGTACTTCTGCAGGTCACAGCCGGAGTCTTCCAGCTGCTCCAGGATGTAATGCATGGAGGTAGGAGAGGCGTCTGGCACCCGGAAGGACTCGCACAGCCGGTACTCCTTCTCCCAGCTCTCCCACACCACGTTTGCATAAGTCAGGTTCAGATAGTAAGTCAACATATCCTTGAAAGAATCAAGGAAAACAGACGGGTCATTGTGTGCCTCCGTAGACCAACGCATGCTGCACTCCAACACAGACAGACAGCATACGCGTAACTCTGCGCGCACTGTGCATGCGAAAGCTCTTCCTCCTCGATGTCCATATTGGAATGACGTAGCAAGTGCACGACGTGCGCATGTGCAAAGTGCGCGGCTCGACTGGAGAAATATGAACGTTTCCATGTTCATCTATGCAGTGCGGATGTGTGAGTCTCGCGAGTGTGTGGGGAAGTATGGACCAGCCCTAGGTCTACAGATATGACACTTGCTGCACACATAATGAACAGGAAGAGGGCAAAGTAGAAAGAACACGATCTTTGCAAGCAATGAGGTGGGATTGGATTTGAACCTCTGATCTTGGACGTGTGGCCTTCTGTGTCTCATGTTTCACTGGAACTTGAACCGGAAGAGAAGATCAAAATGCTTACCCGACTTTTACCTCTGGGGTCAACCTACCTTGACAAGAAGGGTCGTCCTGTCATACTCAAAAACTCGGATGCCAGGGTTGTTGGCTCCATCTTCAACTCCAGGCAGAGTTGTCTTCCATGGGGTGACTCCAGGAGTGAGGAACATAGCGCTAATTGGGTTTCCTGAACAAAGTGAAAAGGATGGGGTGGGGGGGCTGATGACCTCTGGAGGTATTTGGGCAAAGAGATGGCTCTTGTCGTACCACAGTCTTCCATCTGCTGCAGTCACTTATCCAATGCCAGGTCATAATGAACAACAGCCTTATGATTACAGAAACCCCGCCCTGGCCTCAGTAGATGTCACACGGCCACCTCCACAACCTTTGAAAGTGAAACAAACTTTGGTCTGCAAGAGGAAAACCACCTTTAGAGTCGTAGAACATGCGGAAGCTGTCTGTGTGGTGGTGGCCAAAGAACTGCCCGGCAATTACTGCATGGTGCTTCTGGATCAGCCCAAGATAACGACGGTTGAAGTCAGACCGGAACCATGGTTTTCTTTTCTTCTTCTCAAAGAATCCAGGTGGCACATGGCCCACAATATACACCTATAAAGATAAAAGATGAGGAAATTCTACCTGATAAAAAGGAAATAACATCCAATGCTTATACAAGAACATAAGGTGCTATCCTGAATAGTGTCTTGCTGCAGGTGTCCGACTCTCAGACCCCGACACTCTCAGACCCCGACACTCTCAGGCCCTGACACTCTCAGGCCCTGGCACTCTCAGACCCCGGCACTCTCAGGGCCCAGGACTCTCAGGCCCCGGCACTCTCAGGCCCCGGCACTCTCAGACCCCGGCACTCTCAGACCCTGACACTCTTAGGCCCCGGGACTCTCAGGCCCTGACACTCTCAGGCCCCGGCACTCTCAAACCTTGACACTCTTAGGCCCCGGGACTCTCTGGCCCTGGCACTCTCAGGCCCTGACAGTCTCTGGCCCCTTGCAGTCCATGCATGTATAGAACAATTCCCCATCCTCACAGCACCATTCTTAGGACCCCACATGCGCAAAACAGAATAAAAGAAAACAAAAAAAGATACATCATGTAACTATACTGCATCAGTACTATTTCAATCCTGATATAAATGTATTTCATGCATCCAAAATGAATAACTCCATACATAATGGGATTCCAAATCATTATACCACCCAGAATGTTACAACTACATTAATATGCAGAATGATTCATTACATTTCTGCTGTGTGAGTTTTTACACATAAACAGTAAAATTTTTGACAGTAAAAACAAAATTAAAAGGAATATATCAAATGATATATAGATTTAGAACAGATGGACTATTTTGAAACATAGATGCACAAATATATGTATAGGACATTTTTTTCAAACACGTGAAATAGATAAACTATACTCTGAAATCTTGTGAAACTGATAAAGTGCATTTCTTTGATCTCTGCGTATGCATCAACCAACTGGAAGGGGCCTGAGAGTGACCTTGAGAGTCTGCAGCTGTATATTATCGCCTATCTCGGACCACCTTTAATCAGTAGCTCATTGCCCCACAGCGATACTGGGATCCTTCCTGGTTGCTACCATCAGGCTCCACAGCACCTCCTACTCCGACAGCCATAACTTGACAGGAAGCAGCCCAACTTTGCAGAAGGACAAATCCTGTAGTGTCTTAATTGCACAAATACCAAGTGCCACTAAATCTTCATTATGTTTATACTTTTTCTTAAAATTACTTAACATTCCAAAATATTCTGTTTTCCAGGTTTCTGTTTGCATACTGTATACTTTTTGATTTGTTTGCAGTATATTTGCATGTTTGCACTATGTGTACTGTCTTTGCACCATGTATATTTTGCAGTAAATGTAGATTCATCTGTGTACCTTGCTGCAATCTACACAAGGTTTCTCCCTGGGATCATCACCACATGTTTCTTTTCTTTTCTAATCTAAAATAATCTAATCTAATCTATAAGGAGTGTTCTAAATGACAGGTGACATTTTGCTGATCTTGCAGTTTGAAAATTTAGTGCTGAAATAAGACTCTACACTTTCATATATTTAAAGATGATTCATACACGTACAAATATCGGAGCTATTGTATTTTTTCGTTGTTGTACCCTTTGTGTTAGAACGTATTTGGATTCATTATTGTTTTCGCTAAATTTGGAAGTCAGGACCTTCTCATTTTTCTTGGCGGCGGACGTCAATAAAGCATCCATCCAGTCAAACTGGCCAGCCGGATCTACGATGTTTTCCGTCACTTTGTTCTGGTCATAGTAAAGATTGGTATTGAGGATCAGGACCCTGTAGCCTGACTTCTTCAGGAGCTGTTCTGTGTAGAATCCACCTGGGGATAGGATGGTTGTAATTCTGGTAAAAGCCAAACTTACAACATGTCAGCATATCACTACAAGCTATTGTGCCCTATGCAGACATCTGTACCTTTCTTAAAAGTGAGCTGGGATTCAGGCTCCAGCCAATCCTGCCAAAGTTCTGTGGTCCGGTCGTATATCCTGTTCGGTTCCGGAGGCAATTGGCTCTTTGGGTGATAATCATGATTACCGAGTGCAGCGTAAACCTTTGTTTCTGGAACAGGCAGAAAGTGTAAAGCCAATGTGAATCTTAAACCAAGACCGCAAAAAGATAAGCACAACTTTAATCTCTCTTTAAATCTCTCATTAACATTAACACGTAGTTAAACGGTAACAAAATCTAATATGACACTAAGCAGGACATACCTGGAAAAGTCTGTCGCAGGACGTGAGTGATATTTCCGACGATGCCCAGGACTGCGTCCTCCCCGAGCTTTTCGTCGGCTACGTGCGGCGTGTCATCGCTAGAAGTAACAGAGCCAGAAGGAACGTGTGAGCTGTCTAACTGTGTAAACCATAATCCCTTGGTTTTTGATTTATTACATTTAATAGTGTTTACCCTGTCCACACGATGAAATCCGGGTCTGGTAGAATCGCCTTCATGGCATTTATGGATGACAGAATGAGTTCCCATGGCGAGTCGCAGTTGTAGTGGCCGTATGTTCCTGCGTTTGGGGCCGGTCGAGTGCCACTGGAGGCGCACACCCGATCAGGGGTGTTTGTGGCAGCATAGGTGGGGTCCCAGTGGAGGTCTGAGATGTGCCAAAAACGTCCTATGGGACATAATTGGCCATACATCACAAAATCTAACGAAATAAATGTCAAACCGGTGGAGAAAAGTACAAGTGCCTAAATAAAGAAGCCTATATATGAGTCGCACCCTAGTAAAAAATACCAGTTCGCACCGCGAGCCTTGCCTGGAACAGCTGTTGGAGGTTGAACTAATGGATCACTAGCGCGCAAATCATAGAGATAATTAAACGCTGGATTTTGTCGCTGGTATTTTACGACACATTTTTATGGCTGAACAGTTGAATTAAAATGTTAAATTCATAAAGTACAAGGGACATAGTACCAGATCAAGAACGCCCACCTGCAAATGTAAATTCGTGAAATTAAACATTACAGTGTAAAAGGGTTAAATAAGGGTTAATCCATTTTGCATTTTTTATATTTCAGCGCGGATTCACTAACTTACCCAAATCGGCCGAACTTCTACTACTAAAAACAACACAGAGGAAAAGAAGGCTGGGAAATATTCCGTACGGCTTCATTCTCATAGCTGAACTGAAATGGCATGTGGGGAGTGCCTTTAATTTCAATAGCCAAATATAAGCATAGCCAGAGATCTGAAGATCAAGCTGAATTTGATCCCATCGTACTTTTAGACATTATGAAATTACTATCACAGCTTTTTCTTTCTTTCTTGTTTTAAAGAAGGTTAGAGAATGTAAAGAATTTGGGAAAATGTGTCGCACTTTCACTTGTATTTGATGGGAAAACTGTGTATTTTCGTACGGTTTTATCAGCCTTCAAAACAGGCTTATCTTAAGTTAGCCTCTATAAATCCAAAGTACAGAACATCTGTAATAAAGAAGCCTCAGATTAGTGGCCATTCAGAGTTAAAACGTTAAACAAGACACACACACAGACACACACACAATGATTTAGAGATACCGCTTAATCTAATTTGTTTAAGAACCAAGGTTTTTTTAAAAACTTTATAAAAATTCACATACGACTATAACGGTTTACGAGAACAATGATGATGTATCAAAGTTTACAATGGGGTTGATATTCGTCAGACGTCCAGGAACATTCCATTTACTCAACCAAACGTGATAAAAAAAATACCCAGTACCCATGCTCACAAAACCTGCAATTTAGGATTTTAAAATTAGTATGTGTCTCAATGAATTATTTAAACGTGACGTACATAGTCTATAGCCTATTGTATATTTACCGATTTTGCACATCCGCAAATTTCAAAATGAAAGCAAGACTACCACTGGAGAAAAACAAAAGAGTTTCTAAACAAGTTCTTATTTCTTAAAAGAAAAAAAAACAGTTATAGCTCAAATCCAATGTGCGATACAAATTACAATTACACCAAGACCAGCAATGAAGTCATACATGCTACTGTATGTTTTGTATGGCGGTATGGACTCCGTAGGGTTTCTTTCGCAGCCGTGCTACTATGGTGTGTAATTCCACCCGAATTCTTTTCGATTTATGCAAAGAAATACTAGTCCCAAGAAGTCGATAGGTGGCGAAATACCGTTTGATGAAAACTAATGCAGTTCTACGTTGCACCACAACAGGAGAAGAAGAACAGCACGGCTGCCTTTGATTGGACCATTTAGTTCGCGGCAGTGGGACCAAGGCGCATGCGTGTTTGGGGGTCAGCTCGCCAGCGCGCGGAATCGTTGTACGATGCGCATCGGCTAATTGTTTTAGTCAAAAGCGAGGTTACGCAACTAGTAAAAATATCTTAGTTTTTTTCCCCATAGTTTTGTCCATATAGCACTGTCACCGAGTAAGAACATGTGGAATCAAGGTAAGTTTTAATCGGTGTGATGTTTTGTATTCCGAGTAGAAACTTAACTGTTTCTGTATACCAAACAGTTACGGATCCGCGTCATTGAGTTTTCCAATGGTTTTCGGCGCTTATTTCGCTGGTTTGTCACTGTCTGTTTTGGTAAATAGCTGCCCGCGTTGACCACAGTGGGCCTCCTTGCTGATGTGGTGCTGGTTAACGTGCTCAGGGGAAGGCTAGCACCGTCTTTGTTATCCGGTTGTTCTGCGTGCTGTCTGGATTTTGACAGTACAGCTTCAATACAGTGCCTTTGCTTACGTGTGCTTGCCGACGTATTTACCAATATCCACTTACCAATTCAGGATTATATTCAATGAACCTTTATTGCAATCACCGTCCACCTCTTTGAAATCTCTTTTTCTTGCAGGCAGTTACACTGACTATAGCATGGGGGGCGGCTACACGCAGTCTCCGGGGGGGTTTGCATCCCCAGCTGCATCACAAGGAGGAGAGAAAAAGGGAGTAAGTGGGGTTTTATAGCCTCTACATTGCAGCTGAGCTGTTTTTTTTTCTTAACAGTGGACATTCCACTACATGAAATGGCTGTTGTGACATGGCTGTGTGTGTGGGTATTTCCCAGCGAATGAGAGCCCAGCAGATTGTCCCCTGCACAGTGTCCCAGCTCCTCTCTGCTGCACAGTCTGAGGATGTCTTCAAAGTCGGAGAGGTGGAAATTGCTCAAGTGAGTGTCTCTCTTAAAACGCAGAAGTGCCAAGTGTGCTGGAAGTCTGAAACTTGACAGTTAAACCTGTTTACCATATGTCAGCTTCAGTTGCGCCCTTACCTGATGACCCCCCTTTGATGTCCCTTCCCCTGTCCTCCCAGGTCACTTTGGTGGGTGTCATAAGAAACATGGAAAAGTCCATGACCAACATCCAGTATAAAGTTGATGACATGACAGGGCCTCCTATGGATGTGAAGCAGTGGGTGGACACTGAGGTGAGCAAAGTCTTTGTGGCAGCTAGTAAAGTCTAGGAGCAGAATTAGAAGGGGCTTGTTCTCAATGTTGTTTAACATAATGTATAACAAACGTAAGGAGTGCTTATTGTCTGGTGCTCTTGGGACCGTCCCCTGTTACTGCAGGTATAGACAGATTAACACTTTGTGACAGAGAATCTATGCTTCAAAAGAGCTGTATAGTTGACTATAGGGCTTCACGACGTCACATCGCGATCATTTGAAACTATAGCCAAGCAGAAGTCATCTGCCAAGAGTGTTTCAAAAAAACAGACACAGATCAGTGCCGGCAAATGCGATGTCATTACAGGACTGTAGATATTGGGCATAAAGGTTGTCCAGATGCCGGCTTTTCTGTACTGTATGGATGTTTACTTACGCCCACAAGTTGGTAAGCGAAATGGTAGTATGCCTACAATATTAACGAGATATGTTGAAACACCCAAACATTAGTAATCTCTATGAATTCTGCATAGAAGGTTGTGGTCGATTGGGACCAAAACATCACGGCATAGGAACGGTTTCTTCCCCACCGCGGCCCCTCTCATCAATAAGGCCAGGAACACTCACTCAAATCCCATTTCCCCATCCTAGCACAAGTATGCACTGACTTACATATGTATATATTCCACTGCTGTATTATATTCCACACACACTAACTATTTATATGTATATTAGTATCTGAACATACCCATGTACATATATTTATATATTTATAAACTTATATATCAACCTCCTCAACTCTGGCACCAACCACCAAAGCAAATTCCTTGTATGTGTGAACGTACTTGACAATAAACCCGATTCTGATATTATTTTTAATAAATGTCAGACTTTTATACTGCAAATAGTACGACCACAGCACAGGCATCTGTTTACCTTGTTCATCTACAGTAACTCCTCTTTTAAAAGATGCCGCTGCAGGGCCGTACCTTTCTTCACCGCCACTTCAGTGCTTATCGCTTCCTTAATACAACAAGACAGTAGCATAACCTAAATAATAAATGTAAGGGTACGCCGGATTTATACAGATTACTATACTCTGCAGGGATGTAGCAGTTGTGGTGCATAGAAGAGTTTTAACCCCAGCGATGGATGATATTGTCTGCCTGATCTGAGACCAGTTTAGATATGGGGCGCTTGTTTGTGGTTCCACCAGCATAACTGACCCACTTCTTGCTCTCCAGGACCCGAGTGTGGAGAGTACAGTCATTCCTCCTGGTACTTATGTTAAAGTCTCTGGAAACCTTCGCTCCTTCCAGGTACACAATTGAGAAACACCCCCCCCCCCAAAAAAAAAAAAGCAAGTTTCTTTTTGAATAGCAATTGTTTATTTTGCTTTCATGCTTACTAGTGAGCAGTGTCCTGATGCATTAACTGCACTTACACACCATTTGCACAAGAAATACAGCACAAGTTTATATGTTTATACCCTCCTAAAAAAAATCTGAATTGCAAGCAGAAGAAATTAAAGTACATTTTTTATTATTAATTACTTGTAAGGTGTGAGTTTTGGTGGAGCTTAGGAGTGACACTTTCCCCTTTAAGCATAACAATTGG
>JAODKE010000146.1:24392342-24405166 GCA_026779605.1 Mormyrus hasselquistii
TTTTTTTAAAAACACACATTTAAAGAGTCGGGACCATCAGTCCTCAGTGCATTCTGCTCTGCCCTGCCCACTCTGGTCATGTGATGCGTTACTGGCGAATCAGATGGTAACGTGTTGACTGCATGTTCAGGGTGTCCCAGTGTGCTCAGGAGGTTGAGTCACGGCTCTCAGGTTTGTAAATGGCACCGACCTCAGAGCGTGCAGCTGGCTCTACTATGGTGAGTCTGTCATCGCTGTTATTTTTTTGTATCAATTGTATTTTAATAGAGTGAGTCCTACAGGACCTCTATGGGGAAAAAAAAAAATAGGCCGGCCCAGCTATCTGCGTCTCACATGCTGTGCAAACCTCCCGGGGGGGCGGGGGGCGGTGACGTGAATGAAGGGGGACAGCAGTCACAGCTGATGGCCTGGGAGGGATGCCATGCAGCTATGTGTATGTGTGTGCTGGCTTAAGTACCAGCCGGCTGCCATGGCTGGGTTTAAACTAGCAGCGTAGAGCCTCTGCACCGTGCTTGGAGAGATGGCCTAAGGTTACCGGGCTCCGAGTCACTGTTGTGCTTATTTCCCTTCTCTTCTTATTGCAATTTTTTCCATTCATGGTATTATCATCTGTGTGGTTTCAGGCCCCTACCAGTAAACTCTACGATTAATTATTAGCGATGATTCGCTCTTGCTGATTCCCGACTGCTTTGCCTGTAGGGGAGTCCTGGACAAGGGTGCACTGCACATTGCCCACCTTTCCGTGAATTATACCTTTTCATTGGCTGAAAACAGTGATTGGCAGCTCATGGTGACTCCTCCCACTGTGGATTTTTGACCCTTTTATTATTTGACTAGCAGGGTGAGTATCCTGAGTTCAGTGGCACCCATCCACTAGTAGGCTACATAGAATCAGCTCCCCAGGGATGACCGTTGACGGCTGTTGGATGATACTGTCTTCCTATAGGGGGCGCGTTTGTGCCTCAGCGCTACACGCTAATGCGTGCCAGCCTGTCCCAAAGCTGTAGCCATGTGGCTCACCATAAACTCCAGCCAATGCAGAGAATTTCCTAAGGTCAACCCTCTAGGAAACTAGGGTTTGCTTTGTTTGGTGTCTGAGGGAGGGGGGTACCTACCTCCTACCTTAATGACTTTTAGTTGTAGTGTTTTTTTTTTTCCTCCAGCTGTGAATACATTTCTCTATTCTTTGTACAGTTCTGTAAATTTGTTAGAGGAATCTTTTAACCGTTCAAACTCTGGAGCTTGTGAGCTGCCCTCCTCTCTACATTAAAAGCCGGCCAGTTTTTTTTTTCTACGTCTCCCTGCCTCTTACAATATGAAAGCATCTTTCTAGAAACACAGTTTGGCAAGTTAATTTGCATATTTTTGGAAGCCGCTGTTGCGCTGGGTAGTCTGCCCCGCTTTGAGGTGATCTGTGATCGCTGGGCATGACAGCCGGTGACCTCACAGCCGCCTTCCGTGGATCCTCTCCCACTGAGCTCTGAGCTCTGTTCCCCGGTGGCTGCACATTTCTGACTCAGTCATGTTTTCTGCCCGCAGTCAGACAAATGCAGTGTTTCACACACATTCTAAATTTAAAGATGTTTGCTTTTGGAAAACACCGTTTTATGAAACAGGCACTTGTCTTAATCTGTCGCTGATTCTTAGTGAATTGCATGGCTGCTATTTCAGAAAAAAATAGCTTCTGCTTTCTGAGAATGTGAAATGAAATGAGAATGAATCATTTAAACAGCGAGGCCTTAGGAGATATCGCTGTCCTGCGGTTGGGTTGCACCATAACATGAGAACAACAGTTGATGATCTTTACTAAGATGAACCCTTAATGGGAAGTGCAAAGTCCAGCCATAGCCATTCAGTGTTGGTGACCCTGTTCTTTCCTGTAGGGATTTTTCCAACCTGGGCTCTTGAATGAATGTAATATATTATTGAACAAGCGTGAATGTTACCCTTAAAAGCTTAAATAGAAATGGGGAAACTTCAGTTGTAGTCTGAGTAAAAACAGAACTGGTCTTCCCAGACATGTGACACTGTGACTTTCTCCGTGCACCTTGCACACCATCACTGCACTGACAGCGACGTCTCCTGCAGCTAACAGTTAGAGAAGAACAGTGTTTAAAGACTGGACAAGCACAGACACAACGGCATGTAAAAGACCCGATAACGGACTAACTGAATGTTGGTGAGGTGTACCCAAGATGCGATCGGCAGCTCTTGACTGACCGACTAGCTGAATCAGTCTGGAGCAGGGCTAGTGTCTTCCTGTCTGACTAGCTCAACAGAAGCTGAAATATATAATTAAAAACACAGAACCCCAGTATTCATGTGCCCTCTAGCACATTAACATGTAGAATAACTTGCTTGTTTTCCGAAAGTCACTGTAGAAGCATCACATTAGAAGTGTGATTTTATTTTTAGTATATTTAACCTTTAACCTGACGTCATAGTTGAAGGTGTCCTAGAGCCACATTTAATCAGTCTTTGATCATGTACGAATTTAGGGGGGAGGGTCTGGCAAACTGTTGACTTGATAACACAATAGCATCTCTTCAATTTGCTATGCATAAAATCAGAAATTATACTGTAAATCTTCTAATTTCAGTATAACCATTAGCACTATGACATCAACACTAATACTCTCTGGAAAAAATAACATAATAGTAAAAGGCACTATGTCAGGCGGGAATGTCTGTTTTTATAGAGTGAGGGGGCTGGGACTCAGGGGTCGGGCGTCACACGCTTGATCTTTAGTTGGATGCCGTTGAGGGAGCGGAGCACCAACCACGGGATCATCTTGGGAGCAAAGCTGGGGTCCCTCTCCAGTCGGTACCGTTTCAGAGTCAGGGCCACGGCCACCTTCATCTCGTTCATGGCGAAGTTCTGCCCAATGCAGTTCCTGTGGAGAGTAGGAGTTGGAGATCAATGAAAACAGACTCACGAGGTGCTAAGCCCGAGGGCATTGTCTTCCTGGGAGCCAGTCACATGAGTGACGGCGGGTACTAACCTCGGGCCCGCAGAGAAGGGCACGAAGGCGTGGGGAGAGCGCTTGGCGCAGTTTTCCGGGAGGAATCTCAGGGGGTTGAACTCCTGCAGAGATAAAGGGTCTCATCTTAAAGGCATAAGAGCTGCTTGTTCACATGAGTGTTCTTAAGTATAGTACTTTTTATATTCTTAGATGACACTTATTGGAAAGGAGTATTTTAAGGACAGGTGCATGTCCGCTACACTAAACACCGGCCTTTAATGAGTATGTGACACGCACTAGCATATTCCGTAACGTGTCACCGCATCGTGAGTTTGTGTGAGGCTACGGTACGGCTGCACACTCGTGATACCTACATGGGGGTTTTCCCAAACCATGGAGTTCCGGTGAAGGCCGAAAATGCTGATTCCGACGAGGAAACCTGTCAGTGTATGCGAGAGGGTTGGGTGTCATAAACAGGCACAGATACGCTTACTACTCAGGTTATTTTTGTCTGGTTATTTTCGGTGCTGATCCAGTAAGTGCCATGACTTCTGCCCTATTTTCCAAGCTGGACTATGATGTCATTCATGGAATACTTTGTCTCAACTAGGATAGCGACTCCTTGAATGATTCACTCCCCTTATATTTCTCCATTTTTGTTTTCTGCGCAGATGACATGGGTTCCCTTTTTTTAAAAAAAATAAAAAATGTATTCTGTGGTGTGATGCTAAAAGAAGTTAATGTTTAACTTGCTGCCTCTGACAGGTCAGGGATTGTCTGGCTGTGGTCCACTGACCTGTTTTCTCTGGTGTGAATTATCCGTGATTTGTTTTTGTCTAAATGCATACAAGTATGAACTGAAATGTAACAATGAAATGGCTAAGTTTAGCTATGACCATGCCTTCTGGTAACGTCCGCCCGTCGAAGAAAGTCATGGGCTTCGTCAGCTTCCGCGATGTCCCAGGGACCGGCGGATAGAGTCGGAGACACTCCTTTATACACATGGTGGTGTACGGGATTTTGCTCAGATCTTCCCTAATTTAAAAACCACAATCAATGTTTGTATCTTTTGAAAAAGGATCAGAAAAAAACATGCAAATCCCTTCATACGCGAAAGGGCAGTGAGACACTTGCATTTTACTGCAGTTTTTAGCCAAACTCAGGAAATTTTTATAGAAAAAATGAGTTTATTGTATTCCTACACTGAAATAAAATGAGAAAGAAAGGATATCAGTGAAATATTTTGGGTTCTACGGCAGGGATAGGCAACCCTGCTCCTGGAGTGTCGGTATTCAGCAGAAAATGACCTGAGATCAGGTGTGGTTCACCAGAGACCAGGTAGAACAAAAAAGCTGCTGGATGCCGGCACTCTGGGGTCAGGGTCGCCTACCCTCGTTCTACGGTATTAGATATTGAAGAATGTTATGGCTGTGATTTCGGTCATCAGGAAATCCTACCATTCCATGGTGCCTTTCCCTTTAAAGATGTCCATGACCTCAGCCCGACACTTTTCCTGGTGCTCGGGGTGGCATGCCAGGGCATAGAATATCCAGGAGATACCGCTGGCTGTCGTGTCGTGCCCCTCGAACATGAACGTGTCCACCTCGGCGCGGATATCTTCGTCTGACAGCCCCTGCTGGTCCTCATCCTGCAAGAAATGACTAGGTTGTAGAAGCAGTATTGGTGTCTTAATAATCTTACATTTCTCATCCACAACAACCTGGCTGTTTTCCCCCCACATATTAAAATACCTGTTTATGATTAAATCTTTAATTTGTTACACGGGGGGAAAAATGGTCAGTGAACTGGTTGGTAAATTGGTACTTGTGGTCATGATAGATAGAAGAATTCCTGGTATCTTGCTGTGTATGTTTTTGTAGTTTCTCTCCAAAATAAACAGTAACATCATTGTTTATATAACCTACAGTAAATCTACAGCTGGAATCGGGACGACACGTTGGAAACGTACTCTTGCACACAGCAAGATATCAAGAAAGTCCAGGTTTCTCCTCTTCTGTTCTGCTCCCAGTTCCCTTTCATTCTTCAGAGCCTCCTTCCTTTGTTTAATGACCTCCTCTGAAGTGAAAACAACAAGGAAACCACTCACATCTCTCTGCCACGTGTTCATGTTTAAAACCCAGGTCACCTTACCCTTGACTTATCGACAGTCTACATCATCACACGTTAGTAGGCTTACAGTTTTATGGAGCATATACCTGGCACTGACCTGTGTGCTCATGTGCTATCTTGCAGGCCCTCCGGAATCTGTAACCATGCGGGCTGAGGTAGAAGATAATGTCACTATGGTAAGGAAAGGTGCGGAAGCGGAGGTTTATAAGGTAACTCAGCTCGTAGACGGCTTGAATGTAGGAGTTGGTGCCACTAAAGGGGGAAGGAAAGGAAAAAAATGCCATAAAAAAATAAAGCAAGCTTGGGATCCAGTTAGCATCCCGATGGTTCTATCCATCACACATCAGCTGAGGCATCGTAATGAGTTGGTACTAAACCTTCTAGGCCATGGGTCTCAAACTCCGGTCCTGGAGAGCTACTATCCAGTAGGTTTTCTATCCTACCTCAGTTCTGATGAGCCACACTAGTTCTCAGGTAAATACCAGGAGCAAGTGTGGCTCATCAGAAGCCAGGTAGGATAGAAAACTTACTGGATAGTAGCTCTCCCGGACTGGAGTTGGAGACCCCTGTTCTAGGCAGTATATTTTATGACGTCATTCTCGAGGGTGATCTGGTTTCCATGGAAACCATCTTTGGTTTCCTGATGTTGACCTCTTTGTTGACATGGTGCACTGCACTGGCAGATGATGTTATAAAGAGGGATTGAACTTTGGAAGTAAACAAAGAAAATGAACTTGTGCCGACTTACCTTTCGGTCTGACAATTGCTTCTGCAGCTGAACGCACACTGCATTATGCTGTCCAGTGTCATCAAGCTCACATGATTGAAAAGCTCGAATGGCTCATCCTGGTCGGCGTAAATCTCCCACTTGTCCTGAAGAAGAAAGTGACCCATCTCAACTCTAGTACCCCTGAGGCGAGACACGAACTGTACCGCACTGCACGTGCAGAAGAAGATTAAAAAAAAAAGAGCAGATTCAACTCTATAGTTCTAGATACTTTTTCAGTGATCTGAAGCATTGTTTTAATTCTAGATGCTCTTGTTTCTTTGATCAGTGAGTATAACACTCAAGGGCAATACATGAGTATTTATAAATGCTGAGGACTGCAGACTTATTTTGTGGTTATACGTGACATATCCATACTAGAAAGTATAAATATAGTTATGTAAATATTGTATGAAAAATAATCATTAATATGGCTTGCTATGAAGTCCTTATGTGGTACCCACGTTACAAAATTACTACAGAACAATAAAGATGGCCGACATTTTACAAGCCTTTCAGAATCTGAGGAAATGGGACGTCATTCCTGGCGCATGGACACACCAGCATGGCTCCTGCAGATTCAGCCATGAGTGTAACATAGTGCTTCAGGATGTCATAATGGAAGCCAGGGGTGAGCAGCCTTCTGTGGCGGAACCATTTCTGACCTTGTGACACAAGCAGACCATTCCCTGCGAAGCAGACGGTGGAGGATGGGTGAGTCCGCGTCATGTCCGATTTAAGCATGGTACCCTGTACTACTGCCCTGAGCAGTTGTTACCTGTCTGTGATCAAGCACTATGCAGCTATGAATGCATGCATGATGAATTCATTTTAAATCTTCCAAAGTTCTCCTACACCCCACCATTGTTACGGACCCCTTGCACTGGCTTCCTGTAGCTGCCCGCATCAGATTCAGAACATTGATGCTCCTACTGTATGTAGGACCATCACTACACCACACTCCGTCCGATCTTTGCCCCACCAGTCGACTGGTCCCATCATCTCTCAACGTGCAAAGTCGACATGCATCTACTCTTCACTGTTTTGGCACCTATGTGGTGGAATGAACTTCCCCTAGATGTCCAAACAGCTGAGTCACCGGGTGCCTTTAAACCACGACTAAAAAACCTACCTCTTTCGGAAGTACTTGGATTAGCACTTCCAGTATTATACTCATTAAGAAAATGTTACTTGCCAGCAGAGCTTCTTAGAGTGATAGTATTCTTAACCAGGTTCTTTGAACCAGTATCAGAATGTATTCACTGATGAGACATCTGAGTACTTCCGTAAGTCTCTCTGGCTAAGGGCTAAATGCCATAAATGTAAATATATGTAGAATAGGGGTTCTTTTGATGTTCATGGGCTGGTTTATGTCATGGAGGTGCCACCGGAACAACATGTAAAGAACATACCTTCAATTCCACCGAACTGCAGTACTAGTTGCTAGTCTACCACCCCTGCCTATTGACTTGGTGAAACTCAAAACAACAGCAAATGGCTCTGTATTGCATACAGTCAGCTGTTTTTGTCATTGAACTCATTAGCGGGGAGACAACGAACTCTAGGTTACCCTATTTAAAATACTTTTAAAATTGAATTAAGGTATTGCGACATATTGCATAATGGCATGCATAATTTGTTATATATTTTGCTACAAATGGAATGAGCGTATCATACCTATCCATGGAATAAGAAATCTGTATGCAAAGTCGTCTTTCGGTTCTGGAAACAGAATAAAAAGGAACATCACCTTAATAAATGTCATCCTGACGAAATGGAACAGTGGTGTAGTTTATATGGATAGAAGCCACACCTGTGGATGCCAGGATAGTCTTCATGTATTCCGGGTGGTGGATGTTCAGAAAGGCTATGAAAGGCCCAAACCACAAGGGAAAAGCCAGAGGATACTTCTCTCCCCATTTTATATTCTTGTATAAATCTGTCCCGTCCTGGGGAAACTGCCCGATGAGACATAGCAGTAGAATAATTCCGATAAGGTGATTATTATTATTATTTTACAATTAAAAATAAAATAAGGTAATATAACGCTATACAGGGCCTACAAAAACAGCATTGAAATTAAAGTGATCTGCATCAAAGCGCACCAAATCGTCACGCAGAATACAGGTATATAAACATTTTCATCGGAGTTGCATAACACGAATGATTTACAATGAGTACAACTGCGATCACATTGTCTATAGATGCATCATTTATGGTTGACAGTCATGCAACACGACAACAGACCCATTAACTCTTTCGCATCAGGTTCGGATGATGTTTTTGACATCACCTTTCCTCTGTCAAAACACACTTAATTGGGATATGGTTTGATAAACTATGAGCATATTATCTGATAGATAATCTCCTCTCCTGTGCGTGGCGCAGATTAAGTACGCAACGGGTTACCGGAGTGTAACATGATATGGGTACCTCATGGACGTGGCCGTAAAGCCAGTGCTTAGGTGGTCCCGGGAAAGGCTGAAGCACCCGCACGAATTCTCTCTTCTTCACTAGCAGCTTTGCCAGCTTGAATGCGATGGCAACTAAGCAAAAGACGCACGCCAGGTGCCAGACGCGCCTTGGCCAGAAGGGAAACACGGTCGTATCAAGCATCTCCATGGCCTGTGGAAATCACTGAAAACAAGAAAAACCTCCTAATCGGCAAAGCAGCAGCTCATCTGGAGCCGGTCAAAGTACCCCATCCCCAACCTGAACAGAGTACAAGCGTAACACTGCGACGGGGGTGGAGCTTCAGTCTGGCTTCATCGGAAACAATATTGGGAATCGTAAGCAGCCGATCCTGCTGAGATTCCTAGACAGAAACCAAGCTATTCCAGATGCTAAAAAGGTACAAAAGACGAATAAGGCAAGGGACGCTGTTCATAGCACTGTAAGGCAACTACGAGGCGGTACGTTGTTAACACATCTGTGTTTAAATGTTAGATTCTGCTGGGATACGCTCGCGGGAATCGCCAGGGTTTCTTTTTGAAAGAATCGTTTCTGTCTGCACAAAAATTAGAAATGCATTAAACAAGAAGTGGATAATAAAATAATAAAAATAAAACTTTTCGAATAATTAAAAATATATACAGGACATATATCTTATATTGCTCACCTTGTCATTCACGTAAAGCAATACGGCAGTATTTTATTTCGAACGACGTGTTTTGTAACTATGGTGAAATCCAGTATAATAGATATTGTTTGACACATTGACCTTCGTGTGACACATAAGTTGAATGCTTTTTAGTTCCGGGACATGTGACGCCGTTCTTCATCTCAGCTTGCACAGGTACGCTAAACTCAGCTTTTGCCAAACCATATTCAGATAGCACCATGTTATTGTTTCAGCGTTGAATTATAGTTAAAAGCGTTGAATTATAGTCAGTGTTACATTGTCAACGTTGAAACTGAATTGATTTTTGGTCAGATTTTCAATATTGATGGTGGCAAAACCTTGATTCAGTGTTGATATAAAGTGAAACCTTTTTTTTGTCTGATATGGAATAAATGTCATTCCAACATATGTGTGCTATCTGGGTATGAGCAGATCGTTTTGCCCTTTTCAAAGCCCAACAACTGTACCCCCCACCCCCCACTGTATTTCCCTTGTGCTGAAGCTGCCCTAATTTCATCCATCCAACCCAGTGTCACATGGATGAAGTTCACCATGCTAAGCAGAGTAAAGTCTTACATATTGCCAATTATCAGGGGAATGTGTTGATAACAGGGGAATGTGTTGATAACAGTGCATTCTTTGCCTTGTGCACAAAAATGCATCTTTGTGCATTGTGCTTACAACAGAAGACACCTTCTTCTTGGGCCAATAAAATGTGACAGTACAACTTTCAGAGAATGCAGGTTATTCCCAGATTTGCCCGTATACCTTCCTGACTTCTTCAAGGAGATGTGAATTATCTGTCCTCAATTTACAGTTTTTACTCAACTGCGCGCTTTTTGGTTTTGAAGAAGTTGCGATACCGCCCACCACCATGCATGCATGCATCCACTAATGCATGCAGGAATTTTTATGCAGCTGCTCCTGTTCATTGTTTCCCAGTATAGAATTTCATATTCCATTCACATATGCCAGTTACATTTATTTGACAGACGCTATTGTCTTGAGCAACATATAAATAGGCCAGTAAACACCAAACACCACAGTTACGTGCATGCGTAGATCTCGTGCTCCGTACTACCCAAAATCTCATGCCGTACTTGGCATGTGCTTTCTGCAGCATACTCTGCATGGAATGAAGCTCTTGCTAGTTTTAACATCAGCAACTAGGGAGGCAAGAGCTTCAGACGACCTGTTTTCTGCATATTTTCACAATTATCTTTAATTTCAATGCTCTATAACGTTGATCTGAAATGACAGTTTCTTCTTTTGACTTGTATTTTTTTGTTAATATTACCCAGCTTCGGGCTGCCTTTTCTTTGGTCATATGTTCCATTTAACGTTTGGGATAAAACATTCACCAAATCGGTTAAATGCTGTGTTTACCCATAATGCTACACATGCACGATATGCTAAATGGGAATTTAATAAAATAAAGGGTTGACAAGAGAGATAATCCCTCCAGCGAGTCCTGGGTCTGCCCCGGGGCCTCCTCCCTGTAGGACATGCACAGAAAACCTCTCCGGGTAGCCGCCCAGGAGGCATCTGCACCAGATGGCCAAACCACCTCAACTGGCTCCTTTTGACGTGGAGGAGCAGCGGTTCTACTCTAAGACTCTCCTGGATTTCGGAACTTCTCACCTTATCTCTAAGAAAGAGCCCTGACACCCTGTGGAGGAACCTCACTTTGGCTGCCTGCATTCGCGATCTCATTCTTTCGGTCATTACCCATATCTCATGACCATAGGTGAGGGTAGGGACGAAGACGGACCAATAGATCAAGAGCTTTGCTTTCTGGCTCAGTTCTGTCAGCCACGACAAACCGGTTAAGCACCTGCAAAACTGCAGACGCCGCTCCGATTTGTCTGTCCAGCTCTCAATCTCACCTACCCTCACTCGTGAACGAGACCCCCCTGATACCTGAACTCCTCCACTGGACTGACAAAACTGGCTTACCCGTGCAGTCTCCACTCTAATTCATCCCAAAGGTGTTCTTTTGGGTTGAGTTCAGAGCTCTGTGCAGGACAGTCAACTTTCTCCACATCAGACTCACTCATCCATGTCCTTATGGACCTTGCTTTGTGCATTGATGTACAGTCATGTTGGAACAAGAAGGGGGCATCCCCAAACAGTTACTATAAAGTTGGGAGTATGAAATTGTCCAAAATGGCTTAGAATGGTGCAGCATTAAGAGTTCCTTAATGCCCAGCTCCTGAAAAACACCCCCGTACCATGATCCCCCCTCCACCAAACTTTACACTTGGCACAATGCAGTCAGGCAAGTACCGTTCTCCTAGCAGCCGGCAAACCCAGACTTGTCCATTGAATTGGCCGACAGTGAAGCATGATTCATCACTCCAGAGAATGTCTCCGCTGCTCTAGAGTCCAGTGGTGGCATTTTTTTACACCACTGCATCCAATGTTTTGCACTGCAAGGCTTGGATGCAGCTGCTCGGCCATGGAAATACATCCCATGAAGTTCTGCACACACTGTTCTTGAGCTGATCTGAAGGCCACCCGAAGTTTGGAGGTCTGTAGTTATTGACTCTGCAGACAGGTGGCGCCTTCTGCACACTGAGCGCCTCAGCATGCGTTGTCCCTGCTCTTTGATTTTACATGGCCTATCACTTCATGGCTGAGTTGCTGTTGCTCCCAATTGCTTACACTTTGTTATAATACCACTAACAGTTGACTGTGGAATATTTAGTAGCAGGGAAATTTCATGAATGGACTTATTGCACAGGTGGCATCCTATCACAGTACCACGCTTGAATTCACTGATCTCCTGAGAGCGACCCATTCTTTTACAAATGTTTGTAGGAGCAGTCTGCATGCCTAGCTGCTTTATCTTATACACCCGAGGCTTTGGAAGTGATTGGAACACCTGAATTCAGTGATTTGGAGGGGTGTCCCAATACCTTTGGCGATATAGTATATATTACCGTACTTAACGAGCTGCTAAATGATAATGGATTTTCTATTTTCTATTCCCTGTCAGTATAATTTTCCATTCTGTGTGATATCCGATGCCATTCCTAAGGGAATTGTACTGCTTTTAGCATCAGCCTTGAAGGGCAAGAATTGTACACCCCCTAAGCTTGTTGCAGAGGAGGTACTTGTTGGTAACGAGTGTGCTCTCCTAAGTATAGATGCTACAAACAAATGAATCAGGAACATTGTTCAAAGATGCTTTGTATGTAAACCAGCCTCGTTTTTTTTTCCGGAACAATCTATTTAGCAATATTGATTGGGAAACTACATGGCTTTTAACAAGGATATTTTTCATTACAAATAAGATATGTGAGGTGACATTAAAAATTCTCCATTGTTGCTACCCTTTTAATTGCAACATTATCAAATTTAAGAAGGACATCAATATTCTGTGTTCTTTTGGCTGTAACTGGTCAATGTGCGTTGTATAAAAATATTCTTTATGAGACAAAACATTTACACAGCTAAAATATGTACAGAAATGTTCTTTCTGCTTCAGTTTTAAAAATATAATCAACTACACAGCATAATGGTTAGGACTGTTTAAACAACCTAAAGTTTCTGGTTGAAGTCTCATAAATCTCAATTCGCACCTATAAAACGGTGATCTGTGAAATTATTGAAATGTAATTCATTGAACTTCATATCATCTGCCCATCCATTCATCTATCCATTCATCCATCCATCCAACCATCCATCTCTCCCTCCCTCAATCCTATGCAGGGCACAAAGCTGCATAAACCCTGGACCTCATTATATGGGCTATGCTGAAATACACCTAAAAGTGATTCTGGTGACAGTAGATGGCGTATTTTCTCGCACTGTCAGAGACAACTAGAAGAAAAAAAAGATAT
>JAODKE010000146.1:24405374-24416365 GCA_026779605.1 Mormyrus hasselquistii
TATATATATTATAGCGATACCCTTCCTGAGCTGTATTTTTATCCTGCTAATTATCTTCTTCTTTAAATTCGTTCTCCTCCTCCTGTATCTGTTAGTGACGTAACACGTCGCGACGTTTAGGGCAGGCTGTTACCACAGTAAAGATGGCGGCGGCCTACACCAGCTTCAATCTGTGAGTAATGACACCTCAATGAGACTTCCACCTTTCACTTTTACCTTGTGGCAGATCGCGGAAGGCAGGCAATATAAATTTAATCAGGTAGAAGGTTTGGAGCAAGTCCAAGGGTTTCGGTTTCCAGGGATTGGTCGTATCGGACAGATGTGCTGCCACTGCCATCACTGCCCAGGTGCACTTGGCAGATGCAGGATTGAGTATTGCGACAGTTTTAAAATGAGAAATACACATTCCGCATGCTTCCTTTGCGGTTAAAGTGAGCATATTTCCGCAGCAAGGGAGTAGATACATATTTGTCATATATGTGAAATAATTACAGATAAGCTGGGTATGTTGGAAGAAGTAGCCTGATTAATACGGGATGAAATGGGGTGTTGTGTAATATTGCGTGTGAGCTGATATCCATATGTATTTAAA
Organism: Mormyrus hasselquistii; assembly: GCA_026779605.1. Taxonomy (NCBI): domain Eukaryota; kingdom Metazoa; phylum Chordata; class Actinopteri; order Osteoglossiformes; family Mormyridae; genus Mormyrus; species Mormyrus hasselquistii. The sequence continues at coordinate 24,405,967 of JAODKE010000146.1, forward strand.
CACTGCTTTGTACTTACGCTTGGTCTCAGACTCACATGTAGAAGAATGTGGTCACGGTACCGTAGTACCCAGCATTAAGTTAGAAGACAAATCAGACGGAAAGGGACTGGGTGGCTCCACGGCGCAATCAGCTGTCCGGCTGCGGGTATTAATTTGGTAGGGTGTGCGGATCCGTCAGTGCATCAACAGAAGTTGATGTCTCAGCACGTCGGAGTTCAATACTGTGTCATTAAAGAGGAACATTTGACACCAGCCTTGAGAGAAAAATCATTCAGTTTCGAGTGATGCATGTTATTCACAAAACTAATCATTCATTAGTGGAGGTGGGTGTGGGCCAGGAATCACTCCGGATGTGACATTTTGATGGCGTTTGAACACTGACTTTCTTTAATTTTCCAAGGGTGAACAGTAACAAAGTACATTTACCTGAGTACTGCACTCCAATACATTTATCGAGCACATGTACGTCACTTGAATTATGGTTTTTCGAAACTTATGAAATTTACTCCAGTACATGTAAAAGACAAATATTGTGTACTTTTGACGCCACTACATTTCTATGAAGGTTCTCTTTACTAATTAAATTAGCGTAAGAATTTTAAGTGGGATAGTGTGTTCGTTCAAAAAAACGAAACCAGTCACAGTAAACTGCTCCTAAGCTGTCAGTCAGGTTGCTGTTGGGTAGTTATAAAGCTAGAGGTGCGTAAATGGGTTGGTTGCTCTATTAATTTTTTATTTTCTCAGAAAGTTCCATCTACAGCAACTTCACTGTCTGCTTGATGAACGCGCTCGCACACACAAACACACACACACACACACACTGCCAGAGCTGTGTCAGAACATTACCATGTTGTTTTGTGGGAGTGGCATAGGGAGGATGATAAATTAAAACAATAAACTGACAATGGATGTCCTTTTGTTGATTCAGTTGTGTTTCTTTAGTTATTGTATCATATTCCACAAGCTTCTTATTCTACGGGTTCTACGAGCAAATCAGTGCATTCAGTAGGTTGTTTCAGAGTCATTAGGTTCTGTAAATACATTGTGGCAACAATACATTATAAAGAAAACATACTTTTGTATTCTTAAGTATTTTTAAATCAAGTACTTCAGTACTTTAACTCGAGAAGAATCTGAGTGAACAACTTTCACTCAGATTCTATTGGAGAAATATTTGACCAAACGTACCTATACTCTGACTCAAGTCATGGAGTTGTATATTTTGTCCACCTCTGCCTTTTGGTAATAAATTTGCGTACTTAGTGGATAAACAGAGCATATATACGTCATTCTTCTGCATGTGTTACAAAACTCAAGCCGCCAAACACTCAGTTCCAGGCCAGTTAGAAACATTTCTATTTCATTTACATTCTGATTATTGCCATCCAATATATTTTCTCAGCAGGCAAAGTGTACAGTAGAGGACATTGATAATAACTGTGCATTTCTGAAGGCTTTTGTTACAGTGCTGTGCCTCTTGGTACATTTGATATTATGAATCTGTTCTGGGTGTATTTACATTTGCTTTATTTAATAGATGCTCTTGTCCAAAGTGATATTCAAGTTAGTTGAACAATACATTATAAAAATAGCCTCTGGAATTTAAAATATTCCATTTGTCTTGTTTAATGTGTCCATTTGTGAGTTCTGGAACCATCTGAAACACACTCAGATGATGTCGTCTCAAATGAGTCATCATGTTGGATGTGTTTCATGCAACACACCTGAGTTCGGTATTACAGAGGCAATATTGTCAAGGTTGCTACAGCAAACAACAGCTGGCTGTCACAGTCTGCTCCACCCAATTTGTCCTTGTCTTGTCTGGTGCTACACCCCTGTACATGTAACACAGTGTAGGCTTATTCTTCTTTACACGGCTGAATTGGTTCCGAGGCATCCTGTGATTCTGTAAAGCGACTTTCTCTAATGGCGGTTTTCCATTGCCACCAAGAACTGACCTGTACCCAAGCCGTACTGCAAACTGGGGGTTTTCCATTGTACAATATGGAAGCCGTACCCAAGCTGCACCCACACTGACATGGCCAAAAGTATGAGTAGACAGTGTTGGTTGCGTCACCACCATTTGATTGGTTGAAAAGCACACACATACTGGTGTTCTATGCGTGGATTATCTGGTCATTCCACTCACCGGAATTTTTATGACATCCCATTTTAAATCCATAGGCCTCAATATGGAGTTGGTCCCCAAGTGTGTCTGTGGGGAATTTTTGCCCATTAATCCAGAAGAGCATTTGTGAGGTCAGGCACTGATGTTGGATGTGAAGGTCTGGCTCACAATCTCCATTCTAGTTCATCCCAAAGGCATTCCAGTAGGGTTGAGGTCAGGGCTCTGTACAGGCCAGTCAAGTCCTTCCACACCAAACTCACCCAACTATATATTTAAGAACCTTGCTTTGTGCACTGGGACTCAGTCATGCTGGAACAGTAAAAGACCTTTCCCAAACTGTTCCCAGAAAGTTGGAAGCTAAGAATTGTCCAAAATATCTTCATATGCAGCTGATTTATGTAAAGACCATGTATCCCCTGCTTTTCACAAATTCGCTTTACGCCACTTCGTTTTCATGGTTTCACTAACCAAAAAAAGGGGATTTTCCTCTTTACAAAAAAACCTGAAAACGTTTGTTTCCAGCGATTGCGAGAGGCAGCACACACCCAAAGCAGGGACAGGTCCGCCATCAAGCTCCTTCCTGGGAAACTACACTCAGCATCTGGGCATCAAGCCGAGTGTTGATCTGCGTGAGCATCTGCGCTTTATCTCGGAATCCTCTTCAGATTTCTTTCGGGTAGCGATACTACAATGTGCATACATATTGCGTACTTAATATAGGCTGCGTGTATATAATATCACTCCTGCTTTTACTATATGTTAGTGTTGTTTTAGGTTTTATGTGTATTATGGTATGATTTGGTAAGTTATGTTTTGGGTGTGAGAACCCAAAATAATTAATTAACGACAGTTGTCTCTCTACGCCATTTCGGCTTACAAAAAGTTTCACGGGAACGTTCTACTGTCGGAGGGTGAGGGAAACCTGCATAGATGTGAGTTTGGCTCCTCTCCCCTCACAGCCACATGACCCCTGAGAAGTTCTTCATTGAGGCCTGCGATGAGGGAGCCGGTGATGTGCTAGCCATCGATAGGGTTTCCACTGAGATGACCCTCACAGGTACAGGTGGACCTTGAATTGAATACCACAGAGTATTTGCAGATGATCAATACCAAAATCTGAGCTTGTGTGTGGCTCTGATCTTTGTGCTATTTCCTGACAAATGGCCCGTTTTGCCTTATTGCGAATAATACTTGTTCAGTTGGAAATGCTGATGGTCATGAAGGTGCTAAGGAGACACTGACGATGTCGAGATGTTGGGGATGGTCACGATTATTTTCCATGTGATCCACTTTCAGTGAAGAAAGATGTCCCCCCCTCTGCTGTCACTCGTCCCATTGTTGGAGTCATGGGAACCATCCGTCTGGTGGCAGGTGAGTCCTTATGACGAGGGTCGCGTGATTTGCCTCTTTCCCCCCCACTGGAGGCCCCAGTCCCTGATTATTTATCAGCAGGTTGGTGATCTCACCTCTCAGCCCCACTTATTTACAGAGGACTATCTTGGCAGAAGTTGCATCCGGTCACATTCTCGAGCTGGTGTGTTCTGGGCTGCTAGTTATTACAAGATCTTTGCTTGTCATTAGTGGCTTTGGTGTGAGGTGGCAGGATTATACTGCAGGATCCTGTTTTTACAGTTTATAAGGTCTAGAAGGTATGAATCAGTATCCCGCACAGTGAAAATAATGATGCAATTACAGATGCCTGCAGTCAAGTATCACTCTTTTTGGTTTAGAGCTGTACAAGCTGTATCTTCATCAGACGTAGGCGACGTGAGAGACTCCCTTGGAATACTTGATAGACAGCTATGTTCCCCCAGGAATGTACCTCGTTATCATCACCAAGAAGAAGAAGGTGGGCGACCTGCTTGGACACACGATTTGGAAGGCCACAGATTTCGACATCATCTCCTACAAGAAGACGATGCTGCACCTGACAGACAGCCAGGTGATGTAATGCGCCCCCCCCCCCCTCCCCGCTGGATGATATCATTACTCTGTACGGTAGAACCTTGGATTGCGAGTAACTTGGTCTACGAGTGTTTTGCAAGACGAGCAAAATTTTAAAATAAATTTTAAGTTGATAAACTTGCTAGTTCTTGCAATACGAGTATTACGTTTACGCTTTGTCTGCCTAGCGTCACGTAATCACAACTGAGCCGATAGTTCTTCTTTCTCTCTCTCTCTCTCTCTCTCTCTCTGTCTCTCTCTCTCTCTCGCTGTGGGATTGTGGGTAATTGTTTCCCATGCTCTGTCTCAGTCAGCATGCCTCACTCTGGTAATTAGTCAGAATTGAGTAGAATAACACCACCCAAATTATGGCGTAGCACTGTGTTTAACGATGACGCAATGTCCACATCTCCGCTAAATCGAAAAGGAGGCAAAAGCAGCTGTCATTGGATAGATTCCTTGTTAAAATCGCACAAAAGGAAAAAGATTCCAGTGAGCCAACAGATGGCAGTGATTCCGTTAGTTATAGTGAAAGTCGTCCTACAAAATAACCCTCCTCTTCTCCTCTCTCTCGTCTCCCTCACACCATCCACGATTCCTTTCAAATGTTTTATGTATTTTTACTTCATATTTTGTATTAATCGTTTCATATGAATATTTTTGGGTTGTGCAATGAATCATCTGAGTTCCCATTATTTCTTATGGGAAATTTTGCTTTGATATACGAGTGCTTTGGATTAGAAGCACGTTTCCGGAACCAATTATGCTCGCAAACCACTGTAATCTGTTATATATCGTGCTGTGTCTGACTGAACTACACAGCCCACGTCTGTTCCATGGAAGAGAAACGCTCTCCAGTACTTGAGTGGGAATGCTTGGGTGTCTGTGCAGACTATGCTCACCTCACGTGGGATTTCAGACCCATCTAGTCTCCAGAGAGCGTTAGTCCCCGTCCTTGTAACTATGGAGACCTTCTGTGTCTGACCCCTGCCTCTTCACTTCCCTCCATCCTCAGATGCAGGACAACAAGGCCTTCCTGTCCATGTTGAAGAACATGCTGAACATAGACGGCTTCTACTTCAGCACGAATTATGACCTGACCCACAGCTTGCAGAGGCTGGCCAACACCAGCCCGGAATTCCAGGACATGAGCCTGCTGGAGAGGGTAAGAGTTTCGGGACATGGGTGAGGGGTGTATTGGAGGAGACGGGATGGGGGGGAGGTGGTCACAAAATGGAGATATGGAGGAGAGGATAGCAGGATGTAAAAGAAGACATAATGTGTGAATGCAAGAAGAGTAGGTACAGTGATTGTCGAATCGGGCGCTATTGCAAGTGGGTACCTGCAGGTAAAAAATGGGCTAATTTAGAATGTTTTACTCAATAAAGACACAAAGAATTCAAGTCGTTCGTGTCATACACTGAGGAATAGCTGGGAGAGGAGGGGGGATCAAGTCAAGGCACTATCTCAAAGGATTTTTGATGACTATTTGGGAGTCCCCTGACCAAATGAGTGGAGACCTCAATTTCATTTTCACAACACGTTTACACCAGTGATTGTGGGATTTTGCCAGAAATCGAGCTTTATTTTGGTAAATTTTACTGGAAATTTCCATAGGTTTCTATGAGAAATTTGATCAGACTGTTGAAAAACTGTTGCTTTTAAATGGATAATTGATTGGCAAAAAGAGTTTTTAACAGTGCCCACTCTTCCATCCAGCTGACCCTGTTTAAATCCATAAGCAGTCCATTCCAGGCCTGTGAGCCTGGCCGTGGTGATCAGTGGTCATTAGGGTCACGTAAACTCCCCTGCTTCCCTCTGTAATGCCTATCGGCTGCCATCATTTCTCCAGCGCGTTTCGGAAGTTTCTGTCATGATTCTGTTAACAACTTGACTCCCCCTTGTGGTCAGTCTTTATACAGTCACCTAGGAAGCTCAGCCAGCTTTGTCAGCGATATTGAGACTGTCAGATTTTTTCCTGATTTGCAGGCTGATCAGAGGTTTGTATGGAATGGACACCTGCTGAGAGAATTTATCGCGCAACCTGAGGTAAGAGCTAAAGTCAAAATTAATATGCAAATGTTTGCGTACGTTGATTATGTAGCCTGCGTGAATAGACTTGAATAGGAATGCTGCTGTTTCATGCTCAATGCAGATGTGAGTGTTGCTGCTTTGACATTGACTCTGTCCACGTTTGAGTTGTTTTTTAACACACGTTTCCTGTAACAGCTGCACAAGTTTTCTTACCCTGTCCTTCACGGATGTATCCTTCGCGTTGAAAGGAAATGAACACCCCACCCCCCCCCATTTGTCAAATGATGTAATGTACCAGGTAGGCACAGAAAATTTATCGGGAAATGGATTCTGGCATTGCCTGCCTGGTTGGGGATGATTAGAGTATTAACCACAAGGTGGCAGTAGAGGGAAAACACCAAGCCAAGTCAGTTTGTCAAACCCGTGAGTCTTTGGTTTATTTAAATATTGACTTACAATTTTATCTCTCACCTATCGATCCCCTGGGGGAAATTATTACACCAGCCGAGATTCAGATAGGGGAGAGGGGGAGAGAAAGAGAGTGTGAGTGTATGGAAGGGGCAGGAGGATAATATAATGTAAGAAATAGATACAGATATAAAGATAACATTTTGGGGTCAGCTCCAGGGTTCGACTTCATGTCACACAATCAGTCTTGTATAATTAGTTATTAAATAACTAATGGCGTGTCTGTCATTTCTGTATGTTGCCGTTAGACTTTCAGAAGTTTAAAAACTATAAGGATTATAATTGGTGTGACATGTTACATGGATTTATGGTGAATTTATGTAGGACTAGGATTGATTTTTTGTGAATGCTGAAATTCTAATCAGACTTCTGTCGAGGATGTAGTTCTTTAAAAGTGTGTAATTGGAAAAGTCAGATCAAAGCCAAGGTGCGACGGGTTGGAGGGTTGCCTTAACCAGCAGGTCTCAGTCATCACTGTGAAGTCCGGTTGCATCAATGGGAAGGTCTTCGACTGGGTCCTCATTTCCCGCAGAAGCTGCTTCCGGGCTGGAGTCCGCTACTACGTGCGAGGTGAGACGCCAGTTGGTTGTTGTTTTGGGTCCCTGTCTCCTGCCTGTCCTGGAGTCCAATAGCTCTGCATTGTAAAGGTGGTACGGGGTTTTCCCCAGACTGACCTCAGCACGGCACTGTTCTGCACCCGGTAGGAATTGACTCAGAGGGTCACGCTGCCAACTTTATAGAGACAGAGCAGATTGTCCAGTACAATGGAGGAAAAGCCTCATTTGTGCAGGTGAGTTTGGGCAGATGAAGACACGTCAGCCTGTTTTAGACAGTGACTGCTGTGTTTTTTTTGTTTTGCAAAAACGGCAGGCAAGCTTTTGTTGTACGCTCTTTTACCGTGTCCTGTGTTAAGCCTCAGTGAGGTCTATGAGGGCTTCTCCTTAAACATGTTTGTGAAATGGGGCCCTTGTCCATTGAAATCGCCATATTACCCAGTTTATAATGCCAAAGCTTTCCCAGAATTCTCTGCGTTCCCAGGCTGGGTTTCGGCACGTTGATGTTGATGCTCTCGCTGTACTTCCCTTCACAGACTCGAGGCTCTATTCCTTTTTTTTGGTCTCAAAGGCCAAACCTCAAATACAAGCCCAAACCGCAGATCAGCAAAACCACCAGCCACGTGAGCCGCATTCTTAAATACCCCTGATATGCTTCCGCTTTTTGTGCAACTGCCTGGTCTGGTGTCCCTCCCGGTTAAAGGCCTGTGGTGTTTCTCCGTTCGGTTCGCAGTCGGACGGCTTCCAGAGGCATTTCGACTCCCAGGTCATCATTTACGGCAAACAAGTGATTCTGAACCTGGTATGACTCCGTCGCTCCCACTGGCTGTCTGTTGCCGTCTAAAGGCTTATTTATGCTCGATGCTCACAATGCCTCTGCGTTATGGCCATCGTACACATCCCGCGTTCATTCCACGCGTTATTTGTGAATTATCACGGCGTGTATGATAGATGCAGTACCACCAAAAAATCTTGGCAGCAGTATGGTAAACTTTTATCATGGGACTATGGAGTGTAACCGTACGTGTCACAAGCATCGAGTATGGGTGTGTATTTCCGCAGGTGAACCAGAAAGGGTCGGAGAAGCCATTGGAACAGGCTTTCGCCAAGATGGCTTCCAGTGTGGCCAATGGGATGGTCAGGTCAGGGCTCCTCCATCCCATGATTCTCGCTGGTTTGCGGCTGTTCCTGTCAGCACCGAGTTCCTTTGTCTGTATCTGATGCTACAGTAAATAGTTCTTCATTGTGCATCTTAATTTCTGTCCAACCACATGCTTTCCCTGGGTTTAAAAATGAGTTAGTCCCTTTGCTCTGAGAACGGAAATTAGATCATGAACAGTTTCCTCTACTGTGGAACACATTCGTAAGGGGCAGAAAGGAAGCCTGCAGGGTGATGCCTCACTCAGCCTCTTCATAGAATAGAACATTGCACCAAAAACTGAAGACTTTTCTTGTTAGGTTGCCAAAGCTTTTCTTCCTCCTCAGATATGTAGCCTTTGACTTCCACAAGGAGTGCAGCCAGATGAGGTGGGACCGGCTCCAGATACTGGTGGACAATGTGTCTGAGATGCAGGATGAGTTTGGGTGTGTTGAGGTCCTACCTGCTGGTGGTAACACAGCCCACCCCCGCACTAATGACACTGCATGCCCACAGCATACAGATGAATACAGTCTTCATCCTGTGACTCTTCCTTGGCGCCCAGCTACTTCCTGGTGGACCCTGAGGGCGTGGTGCTCACGCAACAGGAGGGCACGTTTCGCAGTAACTGCATGGACTGCCTGGACCGTACCAACGTCATCCAGAGCCTGCTGGCACGCCGCTCGCTGCAGTCGCAGTTGCAGGTGGGGAGGAGTGGCCTCAGACCACACCCCCATCCAATCAGCCACACCCTGGCTCAGATAGCCACGCCCTCATCAATCACACCACACCCCTTTCAGATAAACACACCCCCATCCAGTGAGATTGCTTCCATATACGATGGTGAATTGTTATTATCGCTAAATTATTGTATGGTCAACTAATTGCCTCTTTGATCGGCAGTCCATTAACCCTGAAATGGTCACATGCTCACGCAGTCTCATGCAGCCTTTTATCCCTGATTGCTGTCTTTCCAGAGGCTGGGCGTTCTTCATGTAGGCCAGAGGATTGAGGAGCAGGCAGACTTTGAGAAGATATACAAGAACGGTTAGTCCCTCTCCGTTTACTCTTTTTTTGACGCCCTCGTCGTCCTCCGCAGCGGTCTGACCATGCACCTCTGCCCTCCATCCAGCCTGGGCTGACAACGCCAACGCCTGTGCCAAGCAGTATGCTGGAACTGGGGCCTTGAAGACAGACTTCACAAGGTGACGGGCTGCTGTAGTGTGGGAGGCCATGAGTCGGGGCACAGACTTGTGCTTAGCCTGCATGTGATGTTAGTGGTGCCTCATCTTTTCTGGGTTTTTTTGTCCTTGTCTATGTGACAGATCTATTAGACCTACAGTAGCAGTCAAAAGTCTACACACCCTTGCTTTAAATGCATTTGTCTCTATTTTTGTTGTTATCCACCTTAAAGTAAATGGCCTCAAGGCAATTAAGTAAAACATATCTAATATTGCAATGACCAACAGAAGTGTTCGACATCTCGAAATTTTCTAAAATTTTACACTCTTCAAAACAGCCCCCTTTTGCTTCGACTCTTGGCATTTTCTCAGCCAGCGTCCGGATGTAGGGATGCTTCTCCAACAGTCCTGAAGCAGTTCCCAGAAGTTCTGGGCAGCTCCCAGCTCTTACTCTTAGAGCCAGTTCATCCCAAAGATAGGGGGTGGGGTGGGTGGTCCTCTGTCGCAGCACTCCATCTCTTTCCTTGTTCACAGGATAATACTTGCAGCATAACCTCGAGATGATGTGCTTAGGGTGGTTATCTTGTTGAAAAGCACATGATTTTCAGCAGGTGTGTCCAGACTTTTGACTGGCCTGTATAGTAACCAAAAAACTCTCATGCATTATGGGCCAAATCATCGGCACCTGTGCGAGTCCAGTCTGATGACGCTGTCTGACCTGTCACTACCCCCCCAGGACAGGGAAGAGGACCTACTGGGGGCTTTTAATGGATGGCTGGAACTCCATGATCAGATACTACAAGAACAACTTCTCTGATGGCTTCCGACAGGTGACACCCTTGTGTGTGTGTCTGTATGTGTGTGTGTGTGTGTCTGTATGTGTGTGTGTGTGTCTGTGTGTGTGTGTGTGTGGGTCTGTGTGTGTGTGAGTGTGTGTGTGTGTGTGTGTGTC
>JAODKE010000146.1:24416465-24430238 GCA_026779605.1 Mormyrus hasselquistii
TGTGTGTGTGTGTGTGTGTGTGTGTGTGTGTGTGTGTGTGTGTGTGTGTGTGTGTGTGTGTGTGTGTGTGTGAGTGCCCCGTTCTGTAAAAGCCTCTTCGTTCTCTACTCTCACTCGTAGGACTCCATCGATCTGTTCCTGGGGAACTACATGGTGGATGAGGTGGACGTGTGCACACCCCTTCAAGTCCAGAGGGACTGGAAATTCCTGACGGTGGGCTTAGCCGTCGTCCTATGGTCTCATATTTTATCCCTCAACCAGATGTGAAGCTCACCATCAGCCATAAGTCTGTGTGTAGATCCTGGGTCCCATCACTGACCTCTTCCTGGCCGCCTTTCAGCTGCCTGTCATCATGGTGGTGGCCTTCTCCATGTGTATCATCTGCCTGCTCATGGCCGGTGAGGAAAGTTTTATTTTCCCTTTTGCGCTCGCTGTTTCCGGGAATATTGCCGTGAAAAGCGTCATAGGAATTAATGTCATCAGTTAAACATAGCCTCAGCCTAAAAATAAGCCCTTCATTCAAGCTTAACACATGCCTTAAGAAACCAGATCCTACTTAAGGTTCCAGACCTTTGAGCTTGACGTTGGATTTCTGCCATGAACATGGCGACCATCTGAAATCTATAAATTCCTAGAATTACATTAACAGCTGAACTGAGCTTCTGGCTGAGTTGGTTGGACATGGGATCCTAATCGTCGATAAAAGATACATACTGCCGTCTGCATCCCCCCCCGGTCAGGTGACACGTGGACGGAGACCTTGGCATATGTGCTCTTCTGGGGCACGGCCAGCATCACCACGGGGGGCGTCATCCTCATCAACGGTCGGGAGTTTGTGGACGCGCCACGGCTGGTGCAGAAGGAGAAGATGGACTGAACCTGCACGTGTGGAAAGCGGCCGAGAGTGGCAGACTCCTCCTTCGTTTCCCCGCTCTCCTCCTCTTCCTCCCAGCTGACCCGGGGCTGGAGCCTGTACTGATGGCAGTGGGGGGGAGGGGTCCGTGGCCCGGAGAGGTCTACCCGGACCTGCCGCTGTCCACACCCCACATGTGGAGGGAACGTGGCGTCCTCCAGCCCTCCTGCTCTCTCCTCTGTCCTCCCATGGACAGGGAGCATGAATCTGAGACCATCTGCCACCATCTGAGGGCTGCGACGTCTTCTCGTGATCAACATCTGCCAACGAATAAGTCAAAATATCCGTGTTTTCCTGGGAGTGGAAGTTTTTCAGGCCTTCAGAAACGCTTGTGGTGGTTCTAGCAACAAAATATTTGTTTCTATGAAGATGTGAAGGCTTTGAGCACTATATCCCCCCCCCCACCCCCCCTTACCTTTACCTGCTTCTATGCTTAATATTCACTCCCTGTTTAGGTCCTCTGCTCTCTCTGATATACACAGAGAGTCAGCTCATACTTGTGAATGAATGAATTTGAGTTGTGAATTATTGCGATTAAACCAATAATGTACATTGGTTTATTTCAGACCCATTTTAATCTTCCCTTTTAATCTTCCCGTTGCCGGATGTTGAGCCACAATACGCAGCCCTTTGTGATGGATCCGAATGAGGAAGACTGAGGGGCTCATGAAGAACGTCACACTCGCTGTCTGTGGTTTCATTGCTCCTTGCTTTTTCCCACGAGGCAGCCGGCCCAGGAGCAGATTACAAGTTAGTGTGCCAACGCCAACAATCCTCTCGCTTGCATCCGGTTTGTTTTAGTACTCAGATCATCTAGTGGCAGGTTTGGTGGGTTCGGGGGTGCGGGGGTGCGGCTGAGCATAATGGGTGAATGGTTTGTATATAGTGTAACACGGTATACAGTATTTCTCATTCTGTTACTGGCTACCGGAATGACTTCAGCCTATCAGAGAATTTGATGATCTGTTGCTATGACAATGTAACTGTAATTAATGTTATTGCACCAGTTACACATATAGTGCCGGTGAATGTCTCTGTAAAAGTAAATCTTTGACCCCGGGCAGAACATGTGCTGCATTCTGTTTATTATTTTTTCTTTTACTTGATTTTAACTTTTGTTGTAAACATTTACCTTGGTAAATAACTAAAGAGGTGTCAGTTTGGGGAACTACTTTGTAGAAGAATGGATTCCATGCCAGACTGTAAGGGTTAGCTCACTCGTGTGTGTGTGTGTGTGTGTGTGTGTGTGTGAGAGCACATTTCCTTGGTTTGGTTGTACATAGTAGATGTCTTGCTATTTCTGTGTGAGTTACATGCTCTGGTACCACTTTACTTAAAGCTGTCATCATAATGCATTATCAATACCTTCATAAAGCATTATAAACACAGCCATAAATATTTAGAAAAACACAACACATTATAGTCATCTTTATTATGCACTGGGAATGCCTTATGAAGCCCTCATCTATAATGCGCTATAGATACCTTCATAATGCATTATAATGGTCAGTATAAGCATTAAGGATGCTTTCTACTGCATTATAAAGGTATCTATAGTGCATTATAGATGAGAACTTCATTGAGAATTCATAATGCACAATAAACACGGCTATAATGTGTTATGCCTTTTTATAAATAGTTGTAGCTGTGTTCATAACACTTTATGAATGCATTATAATGCATTATACACGACTGCTTTAAGTGAAGTTACCAAAGCTCTTCTAATCGGTGAGAAGTTCTGCTCTAAGCCAAATTGATGAAAGCCCCACACACCATTCCTGTAGCTTACTTAGAAAGCCAACGGGGACATTGAAAATACAGCACTGTCTCCATATGTGTGGCTGCTGTCCGTGTACCGCGGTATGATATTCATGGCAGGAAGCAGTTTTGTTTCTTCAACAATTCCATTATCTCTTCTAGAAGAAATGCCATTTTATTTTTTGTTACCTCGTACGAATGTACATAAAGTGATGGTTCAGATGAATGACGCACGCAGGACTGTTATGAGATTTCTGGTCATTTCCCCTTATTCCCCTTCTTCTGTTCAGCTCGAATGTTCTATTTTCCAATAACTTTGTAATAAAAGCCATTATAAAAGAGATCCTTCGTCATCCATCCCAGGGTTCTTCTGTCATTAGAACTGAATTAGATGGAATGGACGTGAGAACGCTGGGCCACCGCCTGTGGTCTGCTCTGCTGGCCATAGGGTGGATTGGCTGAGATGCGGGTCTAAGCGGGTTCAGATAGGGGTTTCAACCGAGTGATGAAAATCAAGTGATGAAATCTGTTTAATTATATACCAAACCTCATGCAATTAATGCATCCTACAATCAGAGCCTCCATTGACTCTGCTAAGATCACAGCATCGTCGGCAAAATCAAGATCAGTAAATCTTTCTTCACCAGCGGACGCCACACACCTGCTTGACCCCATGGTGCCCAACAGTCAGTCTATACAAGCATTGAACATAGTAGGAGCAAGAACACACCCCTGACAAACCCCAGAATGAACTGGGAAGAACGCAGAGGTTCTCCCTCCACTCCACAGTACTTACAGTACCAGTGCACAGGCCTGCCATGACATCCAGTACGAGTAGCTTCGGGGGGGATCCCGTGAAGTCTCAGAATGTCCCTGCAAATTGGAGGACCGCTTGCAGGGTCAGATGCAGTTTAATGTCAAACCCAGGACGCAAGGACACATATGCAGATCAGTGTAAGCATAATTCCACATATCATTATAGATTTATGTCCCTTGACTGAGAGACGGACTACTAGTGGCTATCAAAGCTGTGGTGGTTGGGTTTTGCTATATAGCTTTTGCGCTCATCTTTCTTGATATTTGTTATATGCCCAAGATCATCTCCTCAGCTAAAAATACCAATCATGGCCTAGCGATCAAACGAAAGTGAGCAGCTTTTTAACAGAGAACCTGAGCTCCTCCAAGCAGGTAAGATCGGAAGAGGGCGCTATTCTGTGGAGAAGCGCTTTTTGAAAGAAAGCGCGCTCTATATTCCTCATTTCCGGTTCTTGCATTTACATCCCAGTTCAGCGGAAAACGAACGCCGCAGCAGCTCATGCTATTTGAGTTGGTTTTGCGGTAATTTTTTAGTTTCTAACTTCGGTGGAGGATTTCTCGTGAAATCTGCCGCCACCATGAAACTCGTACGGTAAGAATACGACGATACAGATCCTGTATTTATTATATCTGTGCTGTTTCATCATCAGTGCTTGAAATGAAAATGGAGGCGTGCGTGCTGAATGGAGGGATTTTCGGAATTGCAGAACACATGAAGGTTTTACGTTTGGAAGTGTGAACACGATGGTCGTAAATTGTAAAAATACGGCGATTGATGTGTACACATGTAGTTAAGAGTTATGTAATATATTACCATTATGCCGCCTTAGTTGCATTTAATAAACCCGCTAACCATGCTTCTCAGTGGGTAGAGTCGGTACGCAACATATACTTTGGCATCTCATTCAGTGAACCGGTGAGCTTTTATGTATGTCTGTGAATAATACATTGTAGATATTAAAGCAAGATGAACTATAAATCTGTGGAGGGCGGCGAGTAATTGTAGTAATCGGCGCAAACAGGCACAATATTCCATGTGTTACGTAAATTAATTGACAGACTGAAGTATTGTTTAGTCCCATGTTTCAGGTCAGAATGGGTTTGATTACTGCATATTTATATATATTTTTTTTTTCCAAAGAACACGATTTGGTAAAATCCCCAGCAACGTCCGTCAATATATTTTCAATGGCCACTTTATTATTGTTATGCATTTTGTTTATCCCTTTATTAGTAAATCTCGAAAATGGACATAAAGCCCTATAGTGATTGCTGAGGTCTTACTTTTGTACCCTTGAAGCACTGTATTTCAATTACTTCTGGGCAAATGTCTCCCTGTGTTAAAAGTTTTTCTTTGAGAGTTTTGGTCTACAGCAGCTAATTTTATGTCTGTGACAATTTCCGGCTAATGCTCTGTGTCGGCTTTCATTGCCATGCAGGTTTTTGATGAAACTGAGTCATGAGACCGTTACCATAGAGCTTAAGAATGGGACCCAGGTCCATGGCACAATCACAGGTGGGTCTTCCTCCTCACAAGCTGGCAGACGGTTCCTTTGTGTTCTGCAAGTGTATGTTTGAGTTTGTGCTACATACCAGACTCTCATCTGTAGAGCTGAATAAAATATTTTGATTTGCCGATGCTGGGAAAAGTTCTGTTTTGGGTGACATTTCTCTTGGCCATATATCAGATTGAGTTTTGGATTGAGTGACTTGGGATGTTCTTGCTCCCCCTTTCAGGAGTGGATGTCAGCATGAATACCCACCTAAAAGCTGTGAAGATGACCCTGAAGAATCGAGAGCCCATGCAGCTGGAGACACTGAGTATCCGTGGAAACAACATTCGTTACTTCATCCTGCCGGACAGCCTGCCACTGGATACTCTTCTGGTGGACATTGAGCCCAAAATCAAGTCTAAGAAGAGGGAGGCGGGTAAGTGCAGACCTGGACACACCACAGTTAGCGATCCTTGAGTCTGGTGGCACTCTTGGATGGTCAGTCAATGTCAGGGGAGGCAGTTGGGAGTTGGGGCCTCTAAAATCGATTATTATTTTGAGATTTGTTTGCCAATTTGATACGCATGACGATTCTTGAACAGTTTTTGTTGAAGAGCATTACGGTCCACATTTTATAAAGACAAGGGCTGAAACAGTGCGCACGTTTGTCATGTGCCTTTGGATTTTTGATTTCAGTTTGCAACACACGAAGAAGTTACTTAATACATTTATTGACGGCGCTGAAAAACCTCACCGCATGCAGCCACGCATCTGAGTATGTGTATGACTGGAGTTAGGTGCTCTTGCTAGGAAATTTAGGCTAAACAATAAAAAAGTAATGCTAAGTTCACACTGCATGATTTTAGCCCAGATTTCCTACTTGGCCGCTGTTTTTTGAGATCGCTGACAGAAGCCCCAGATCGGAGACAAATCGCTGTTCACTTGGCACTGGAGAATTGGCACTCAATTGCTATTTGTTCAAAGACACAACCCGACAGAGTCGGAGATGCATCGCAGATGCCTGTCCAATATCTGTCTGGCTGACTATATGGATTGGTCAGCGACTCCATATCCTGTAGCGTGGAAAGTGTTGTGACTTGGCAGTGATTGCAGCGATGAGCTACAGCCAATGAGAGCGCAACACGCAGGGTGATGTAGGAGGGAGGAGTTTAAAAAGGTGTACAAAATTCAGTTTGTGTAGAAACTACTTGGTGTTCAGGGAAGAAGATTCAATAAAAGCAGGGGTGGCCAATCTTATCCGCAAATGGCCGTTTTCTATGCAGGTTTTTGATAACCTGTGGGTCAGCTGTTCAAACCCAGGTGTGAGGACTCTTCAGCCAATCACTCCTCTAATTAGTAATCTAATTAGGGAGTTGCAGCGAAAACCCGCATACACACCGGCCCTTTGCGGATAAGATTGACTACCCCTGGAAAAAAGTTTAAGCTTCACACATTTGTGGTTATTTGTGGCTTTAGATTGAGATTGTGCAGGAAAAGTCATGACGACACCATGCCAAACGTGTGCATGTCACTCTCTTAAAATCGTGTGCAACTGGGCAAATAGCACTAGCAAATGCGTGCAACATAATTTTAGTAATACATGTTTTAAATTGATGTTTCTAAATCAATTTTTTACTCTTATGGTGATATTAAAATTGCCACCTTGAAGAATTGCGGTTTGTAACACCCCTGGATGACATATTGCAATAAAGCTTGTTAGGGATTTGTGTCCCATATGTTTTGTCTGACTGAAGAGTGGCTGTGTAGAAGCTTCTGGTTTGCTGGCATGAAGATGGAGCGAGTGTGTTCAGGCCTCTATGAAGGCGGTTATTGTTTTTCTTTACTTTTAGTGAGGTGTATGGTACAAACCTTGCATCTGAGAAACCACTCTGGTGCTGTCAAACATTCCCAGGGGAGATTGTGAAGTATTCTGAGGAATGTTCAGAGCTGAGACATGGGCAGTTTTTGATTCTGTTTGTGTTCCTTGATTGTCTCTATGCAAGTTAACAAGATTTTCTGTTTGTCTTGCAGTGGCGGGCCGTGGCCGCGGACGAGGTCGCGGCAGGGGGCGCGGAAGAGGACGTGGTAGAGGAGGCCCCCGGCGATAAACTCCTGTCACCTCTGCTTGAGTCACCACATTTTGTACATTTGGGTGTCAGCATATTTCTTGTCCATGATTTGTTTTGGAAATTTTTGCTTACTTATAATAAACTTTTGGCCTGGTTAGTTTTGTGTTCATCTCGCATGTTTCCTGGTACTGGTCAGCCACGGGAAGACCGCGGGCGCTGTATGGACCACCTGGCGGCATTACGTAATGTTATGACACTAAATGTGACCATGTTCTCTTAGATCTTTAGAGCGCTCAGATGTAGAGAAGGTGAATGGTGGCTGTTTATGGCTTCAAAGTGGAGCTGCGTTATGATTGGTTACATCATGAAAAAGCACGATTGATACGTTTTGGATCATTCAGTGTTTTTCCAGTGGACATGCGGGGCTCGCTGTTCTGTCTCCAACACTCTGGGTTTGCTGCTCTGTTTGGAGGGTGGGATGCTGTATTTAAACCCTTTTATCGTTGTATGAAGGGGCGGTGAGTGGTGCAGCTGGGTAGAACGCTGTCCCTATAATCAGAAGGTCGCTTGTTCAAATTCCAGGGCCAGCGGAGTGATGTCACTGTTGGGCCCCTGAGCAAAGCCCTTAACCTCCAGTTTTGGGGACTGTCTGACCCCACTTTCACAAAAATATTTGGATCAAAATGCCCGCTAATTGAATATAAATGGGTAAGTTAAAATGGACTTCAAGGCAAAGGATGCTCAGCCTTCCTGCTGGTTTTGGGGTCCAAACAGCACCTGATGCTGAACAGCTTGCTGTGATGCTGATGCCCCATTTTATCTGCATAAACCGTTATCAGAAATGCGAGCGAAACGCCGTTGAGGAATCTCTTCTGCTCATACTTTTCCCTCCATAACTGTTTTCTTAAATGTAAACAGTTTAAACTGACCCCAATAAATGCTACTGAGTGAGGACCTAAAATACAATTAGGATAAAACACACACTGTGATTAACCAGAAGGATGTGTGCAGTGGTCGGCTGTTTTTTCATGGATCCGGGTAGCGGTGGTGACGTTTCAGAATCTTTAGGACCACTCGGTACACGCCAAGGAGGCTGAGAATTGTTGGGTCATCAACACACCAAAGCAACAAGGGACCTGGATCAGGAGTGAGAACAGGCAATTCCTTCTGCTTAGATCTTTCTAAGTAAAGCTGTAACCTTGTCCAGATTGTTACACAATTTTTGGACCAGAACGGCTTTATTCTGTAAAGTATTATACAATTAAACCGTGTTGGAGAGGGTTTGATATTGGAGGGGGGATAGAATTTAATAATTTAATTGACCAGTCCAATTTAATTTTGGACCAGAGTTCTCTCTCCAGAGACATTACCTTCGGTTTATTCCAGAGGTGGAAAGTTTCACTTCAGAAAGTATAAATCCAGACCAGGATTTTGTTTCAACCAACCAGTTGAGTATAAAGAGTCTCAGTCATAAAGTACTTAACTGGTTGGTTGAAACAAAATCCTGGATTTTTACTTTCTGGACCTGGACTTTCCACCTCTGGTTTATTCTCCATTTGTCTTCCACTCCCCCCACAACATCTCCCAGTCCAGCTTCAGAACTGCTGTAAAGTGGTGCCTCTATAAGCTTGTGGTTAACATCAGTGGTATTAATTTTTTTCTGACAGGGCCCCCCTAGGGCTGATATATCTGTCCCGATCCCCCTACCCCCAGACACACGGACAGGTATTCCACATTTGTGTTGTCCTGTCTTGTGTTTCTGCTTTTTCTAGGTGTCGCGTCGCCATCACATTTTAACATGACTAGCAGCTAGAAATTCCTAACATTAACATGTCAGCAGTAACTGAGCACCTCTCCCTCTGTAACATGTGTACACACGTTACATTTCTAGCCATAACAGTTCGATGTATTCAATACGTGGTACCCGTCTGTGTGCGCATTTTAATTACTTTAATTTGTTAGCATCATATAATGTGTATAGGTATACAATGTGTTAATGAAGGTTGCAATTTCAATTTCAAAATAGATCAACCCCCCCCAGCATCACCCAGTTCTGTTTAAATTTTCCCCAGACCAGCGCCCCCAAAGCCCCCTTCCCCGCAATTCCTTCACTCCCAGCCAGGGGGAGGGGGCGCAACCCACAGTTTGAATGCCTCCGGTTAACATTACTTACATTATTGATGCTATACGCATGGAATCTATTTCAAAGGTATAGTATCATATACCATATAATCAGAGATTGATATAACTGGTATGCAGATATGCATTTGCCATATAAAGTAACATGTGCAGCAGTTTCATGTTGTGACAGCCAAATGTGTGCTTTTTTTATTTGTATTTGTGCTGCTTTGACAAGAAATTAGCATGTATTTTAACCGTTATAGGGCAAATTCGCTACTTGCATAGTGGTTATGTCAATCCCTGCATATAATATCTTCCCCATATAAAACTTTAAAAGATGTTGATTTGGTTGCACAAGAATAACATAATTATGGGGGGGGGGGGCAAACATGCACACATGGACGTCTCCTCAGGTGCTCATGGTCCTGATGATGCCTTGCCTCGGCACCTTCCGACGCTGCTGGCGCCTCACGCAGAAGGCGTAGAGCGCACCGAGCGGGATGCAGCTGAGGGACGATGCCAGAAGCAGCCCGATGAAGACCTGGGCAAACGCCGGGTACTTTGTGGTCACTGCACGCCCCTGGAGGCAGAGGTGGGAAGTACACCTTCAGAACAGAAGCCATATTAACACCGGTACACCCCCCCCAAGGCTTTATATCCTAATGAAGACCTTAGGGATGGAAAAAGTAGCTGAGAGCAAATAAAAGTTACCCCCCCCTCCCCAAACACCAACTATTTACTCATACAAAAAGCTGTTTCATGTTCACAGTTATGCCTCTTTGATGATTTTAAATCCATAAAGTGTCAAAAAATAATCATGATTAACACACACATACAGAAGAGCATGCAACAAAATGACTTGAATTACAGAAGATAATTTGGCTGAACAGTAAACGATCATTTTGGTAACAATTTACTTGAGGTGACACAAATGTATTTAACTGATGTATTTAATTTAACATGAACCTTGATGACTATGATGTGGGCAGTGATGGCTTGATGGTTAGGGGAGCGCACTTGTAATCGGAAGATTGCAGGTTTGAATCCCCCACCTGCAAATCACCACTGAGCTACCCTGAGCAAGGTACCGTCCCCAAGCACTGCTCCCCGGGTGCTGAATTAGCTGCCCCCTGCTATGTCACGAAAGTCACATATGGGTTAAATGCAGAGGACACATTTTGTTGTTGTGCACTGTGTGCTGTGCTGTGGTGTGTTAACAATGACAACTGATCACCTAATTCTAAGTTCTAATTAATGATGGATGAACATGGGATCAGTATATGACTAACACATAATTACTGGTTAATTAATGCATTAAGTAAGTGTGTACCATGACATTATTTATGCCCCCTCAAGTAAAGTGTTACCAAGATTTTACGGAGCTTTTTGTCGATGCATCAACAAGTGTGACAAGAAACTGACTTGTTGAGCGGAATCAATAGTTACCAGATCTTTATCCCAGGCCTGGTAGGTGGGTGTTCCCCCCATGATGTAATTGATGATGTAGAAGATGAACAAGCCAATGATAAGGATGGGACCCACACCTGCCCACACAATCTTCCAGTACCAATTGGGTCGATGGCCAATCATGTCTTCAATGTCATTTTCAAATCTGTCAAGATGTAACAGGCCAACAATTTACTATAATACACTCCTTCACAGGCAACCTAATTATGATATACAGCAAACTTCCTTCAGAAAGCTGAAGGAACTCAAGATTTTTGTGTAGTTTGAAGACCATTGTTAAATCCTGAAAAAAAAAATCACACAAACGTATGTAGATGTTTTAATAGACCACTTATCCCTGCCTGAGTGTGGTAGGTTCACAATTCGACATAATATTACATAGACTGGCTCAGGTTAGGATGCTGTGCCTGTGATCAGAAAGCTGCTGGTTCCAATACTGTGACTGACAGAGTGGTTTGACCATTGGGCCCCTGAACAAAGCCCATGACCCCCGGTTGCCCTAGGAACTGGCGGACTCTGCTCTCTCAATCACATGTCACTTTGGATAAAACCTCTGCTAAATAAATAAAATGTAAAGTATAACACTAGGCTTTTGAAATCGAAGTAATTAACCCCAAAAATGATCACTGCAATCCTTCCATCCATTTTCTGTACCTACTTGTCCTATTCGGGGTCATGGGGGGGTTGTCTGCAGCCTATCCCAGAAACTACGGACGCGAGGCAGAAAATAACCCTAGATGGGCTGCCATCCCATCGCAGGGGACACTTACCAATTGCTCAACCATGGTCACCTACGGGCAATTTGGCAACTCCAATTCACCTCAGCGGGTTTTTTTTTGGACTGTGGGGGAAACCAGAGAACCTGGAGGAACATCATGACGACATGGGGGAGAACCTGCAAACTCCACAGACACAGAGCCATAGACCCACCCAACCATGGCACCACCATGCCACCCCTCCATTATCATCAGCTATGAATATTTAAATCCATGTTACAGTGCAGTTGCTTCTTGTAACGTTATCGTTGATCTAGATCAAGTCAAATCTGGATGCAATATCTGGATGCAATTAGACGTGAATCAATTTGCTTGTATTTCTGACGTTTTGCGGCACATATGACGAAGGTGGCCGGCAAAGGCTGGAATATCCTGGCCTGGAGCGCCTACCTTCTGAGTCCGTAGACGTAGCAAACGCCGATGATCTCAATGAGCACAATGAAAAGCAACGACAAGGTGGCGCCGTAGTCGTTGAACATGGTGAGCCAGTAGTTCCCTGAGCGGGTGGTGAAGCCAAGGCCAAGAAGGAGGCAGACGAGGCAGACGAGGCCTGTGAGGGAAGGGGCAGCAATGAACGTCCACTATGGATGGGCTTGTGGAGAAGCTGATGATGATACAGGCCTCTCAGTCTCTCCAGTGTCAATTATAACTGAAGCGTTTGCTCAAAAATCCCCAAATTCATGTATGTGGATCAAACAAGTTTTGTTAAAAGACAAAGACCAATCTAATGATCTATTTCAATATCTGTCCTTAAGGATAACTTAGATGAAATAGGGATGGTACCCCAATGTCCTGACTAAATTGGCCGCTGTGGCCCTATCAGATCTGGCCTCTTAATCATCCCCTCTATCTAATTGGTGAATTCTCTCCAGCCCCTTCAGCACCATAGCTACTGTGTGGTGAGAGCACTGGTGCAGAATGGCTGCCGTCACATCGTCCAGGTGGGGGCTACGCAGTGGTGGTTGAAGTGGCTCCCCATTGGATCCTTGAAGTGCTTTGGGTGTCTTGAAAAATGCCATATAAGTGTATCTTCATGTACTTTAAAGAATAAGGTAAAGTTGTCCTAGGATCTAGCTTGGTAAAATGCAAGTATCACACTCTATATGTGGACTTATAGGTGGCTACCTAATTTTCGGGGCTATTAATTAGTCTCAGTTCCAACCTAATTAGACCTGGCTGCTTACCAAAGATATCAATCCCTGATAAGTTTCAGCAGAGCAGAAATCATGAAATAAATCACATTCCCTAGCAGGCAAGTCGTTCCTTTTCTGGGCTCGAATTAATCGAAAAGCCCCCCGATTCTTAACACATTTTATTAAAGCTTATTAACCAAGTACCCATTTCAAGATAACCATACAGCCCCTGATGCTGTGAGTTATATATTATTCAAATATTGGGTGGTAAAAGAGACAAAGGCTATAGAGGATCTCTATGTGAGTGACTCTTTGTTAAGCTTCAAACAGATATCAGATACCTTTTTTTATCACTAAACACACACACACACACATATATATATAACTCTCAACAGTTGCAAAATACTCTCTATTTGAACATCTCCTCTGACAGGTCACCCCTCCTAAGGGTAAAACCTTTCTGATTTATGACACCACCATGCCCAGGCAGGGATGGGGGGGGGGGGCTAATCCTGCACCTATCATCCCGTACACTGGGGGATAGTTATGGGAATAAGGCAGACAGTACTGATTTCCCAGCTTATCCAGCTCAATATTTTACACAGAACACTCTTAACAGCACACAGATTACATACAGTGAACAGCTTTCATAGACCTATTTATGACGAAAATGATTTTGATTTTAAAGAAAATAAATAAATACTAGCAGACCCCGAGGGAGAGGATGGAAAACCTGCAGCTTAGGTTTCCCAACCCAGTCCTCACGGACAATCTCTCCATATGGGAGTCTCCAAGAATTGGGTTGGGAAGCACTGGCTTAGGATATGATAATATGAATATGTCATATTTGGCACTGTTAACTTTGGGGGTGTAACGGTACACAGAAAATGCAAAATTTGGTACGTGCCTCAGTTTTGAGGTTCCAGTTCTGTGCGTTTTCGGTACAGCGGGGATAAAGCAAAACATAAATTCTGGGCTCTCAAGTTTTGAAGACAGGCAAGAGTGACATTCTACAGGATGCCTTTTCATTGGTTGTCGTGTTGCATTTTACCCAGATACAATATTACTATTTTCTGATTGCCTATTGTGTAGACCCTTGCTTTTTTTGATTGGCTGGTAAGTGACAGGTTCTAGGACTCCAGCGGAGACGCGCTTGTTTCATAGTGAGGCGCTACTGTGCCGCTGTCTGAGAAATATTGGGCGCTGCGGCATATTAGCCTACAAATT
>JAODKE010000146.1:24452837-24470674 GCA_026779605.1 Mormyrus hasselquistii
TAAATATCCTACGTTCTCGTTCGGGGCTCATCGTCTACGTGTCACAGTTTATCACTTTTATGTGGGTTAAATGCAGCCTTCGTGTAGTGAAACACTGATAAAGGTCTTCTAAATGTGCAAGCGAATATTAATATTTCTGTTGCATAATTAGAAAGACGGAACTACATATTTTCCCCCTTCGAATCAAAAAGAGCGGTGCGCGCTCCAGACGGGTGCATTTCACGGCACCGGCATTACTGTGACCGACACCCTTCAGGTGACTATGATTCTGTTCTCCTTGATGTGTCAGGGTTATGCTTTAAAGTTTGGACTTTGGGGTGACCTGATGAACAATGAGACCGCCTGGCAAGGCGGGATGGCCACTATTAAAGAGCAGAACGACAGTGAAGTCTGGGGAGTTGTCTGGAAGATTAGCAGTGAGGATCGCAGAAATCTTGACAAGTAGGTGACCTGGACAGTGGGGGTGGGTGGTGGGGTCCTTGTGCTCTTCTGCACCTGGAGCGC
The DNA here is from genome assembly GCA_026779605.1 of Mormyrus hasselquistii. NCBI lineage: Eukaryota > Metazoa > Chordata > Actinopteri > Osteoglossiformes > Mormyridae > Mormyrus > Mormyrus hasselquistii. The sequence continues at coordinate 24,453,342 of JAODKE010000146.1, forward strand.
TGGCACTCCTAATTAGTGCTTATGTCATAGGGAGGTCGCTGAGGCCTCGGGTGAAAAACACTCTCTTGAAACATGCTTATGACTTGGTGTTTGTGTGACAGGCAGGAAGGTGTGTACCGTGGTCTGTACCGCCCCCTGGAGGTGAATGTGAACACGACCTATGGAGAGATCTTCTGTCATGCATACCAAATGAATAACTTCAGACCTAAGCTTGCCTCACCTCAGTACAAGCAGGTAGGAACTGTTCTGACACTGCTAAACACCTTTCAGAATATCACAGCTGATACAGTGCTCTACATAAATAAAAGACAGGACAAATGACATTGATCTCTGGTCTCTTTCCCTCATTGTTAATGTTAAATAAAAATGCATAGAATGTAAGTTTACAAACTAAGCAGTTGTTAGTGTATTCGAACTGATTTTTCTCCATTGTGCTAGCACCTCACCTTTGTGTGTGAGGAGGTTTATGTGTTGCTTTACTCTGGGTACTCCAGTTTAGAATTCTTCTTCTTTTTTTTTTTTTTTTAGAATTTAGTGATCAGTGATGACACACAAACAAAAAAATGTGTCCTCTGCATTTAACCAGTATGTTATATCATGACATAGCAGGGGATTCAAACCAGCAATCTTTCAATTACAAGTGTGCTTCCGTAGCCATTAGGCTACCACTGCCCTCATTTAAGTGCGTTACTTTCTATAAATTGCAGATGTCCACCGCCTTGTGCGCTGTTTCCTGGGAAAGTCCACTTTGACACTGTATGGTATAAGCCAGGGTTCTTCAAATCTGGACCTCGATTCCAAATCCAGGCCTTGTTTTCAGTTCTCCCAGGTAGTTAGTTTATTACAATAATTACTGATTCTGATTGGTCAGAGGCTTCACACCTGGCTCACAGGTAAAGGAAGACTGGAAAACCAGCAGTGCTCGGACCTCGAGGACCGTGATTTGAATAACCCTGGTATAAGTCATTCTGAATGATGCCCGCTTATGTCATGCTGAGTGTTTGTGGATTTCAATACCTTCCGCAGGTCCTGTGCATGGGCGCTGAGCAGAACGGCTTACCGCTGGGTTACATAAAGAAACTTCGCGCCCTGGAGACCAACAACAGCAACAGCACCTCGATGCTGGATAAAATCTTAGCTGCAAAGCACCACGAGAAAATCCCATCTCACAAAGGTCAGCCTTGATGACTGCAAGTGGCACTGCTGTATACTGTAGGACAGGAAGACAGAATATGGAAAATGGTAACTTTAACATAAACATTAACCCCATCTAACAGGTATAATTCCTTCATAATGGTTTTCACTTGGAGTGTGCAATGCAAGTGTAGTTATAAAGCCAGTAAAATGTGCTGTATTTTAGTACTAATCATATGAGACTATTAATCATTATGTGAAAGGGAGCTGGTTCAAAAACTGGATTTTACTGAAATAAAATCATATAATATATAATATAATTTTTTTGTGAGCTTATGTTTCAGTTATTCATTAAAACATTGACTGATTATTACTGTACCCCGTGTCTGTGGCGTTTGTGCTCTTCCTGTGCTTGACTATATTTTGCTCCAGGTTCCTCCAAATTCCGGCGAATCTGTATTAGCCACAGGGTGTTGCTTTATGCTACGTGCTTCCAAGGACAGGTGTTATGACCGTGTTGGACGAGCGAACTGGGTGCGGGAAGGCAGGATCGACGAGACCGGAATCCCAGGGTAACGGGGTTTATTTAGGGAGAAGCGGCAGACCTGGGGAAGCAGACTTGAACGTGGACTAATATACACAAGACAAGCTGAGCATGACAGGCAACAGGTGATCCAATCAGGGTAATGCACGTGGGTACTGGGTGTGGCACACATGAGGACTGGACGCGCGGGTCATGACAACAGGTTATAGGATCACGACAGCCTAGTACCGCATAGAAGGGGGGGTGGAGATCCCTGCCCCCGGAGTGCCGGTATCCAGCAAGTTTTCTGTCCAACCTGATGAGTTACTATCTGCCTGAGATCAGGATCCGGGTCACCTACCCCTGGGATAGGTGGTTATGGATAGATGGATTATGTTACTGATTTTTGTTCATTTTATTTATTTTAAACAAATTATGTGAAAATTTAGATGTGTCCTACACTCTGTAAGCTGAACCTACATATTCCTCTGGAAAGTCTGGCTGCACTTCACCAACCAAAAACATACAAGTCATTAGCAGTGATTTCCAAGAGTACATTAAGGTAAGACAATACAAACTTCATTGATCCCATGGGGGAAGTTTTGAAAAATCATTTCTGCCTGATTTTGAATCCGGCTTTGGTGGGGCAGGGAGGGGTTCATTTTGCCGCACCGATACTATCACACTGCAGGTGCAATTAAAATGAAACACAATTACATAAGCAGGGTTCAGCTTCTTAAATGAGTCAAGCCTCAAATACTCTGGTGAAATCCCAGGTACCTTTCAAAATGAGCAAAAATAACCTATAAAATGACTTTAATTAAAGGATAAACTCGATACCGAAGCCACAACCATATATCGTATCTGTTGTTTATTACCATGCAGAATATGTAACCTTTAGGGTTTAGATTACATTGTCTTCCTAATTCCTCAGCAAATGCTATTGGCTACGGAGAGCGTTTTCTCACGATATTCAACAAATTAATATGTCATTTCGATTTTATTTTAAATTGTCACTTAAAACGATTATCTAAAGAAGGGTGAGCATTGCAAGTCTGGCCCTCTATTGTGAAATAGCTGGCAAATTTTCAAGCCACCGATGGCCACAGAAGGGTAGAGGGAATCTTGAGTCTTCAGTCTCGAATGAGTTGTGAAGGGTATGTAGACCACAACTTCCTACAATTACTAACTCTGTCTCAGCAAATTGCTCACTGCAGTGTGAATGTCATCATTGGACGTATAGGAGTGATGTCAACTGTTTGCAAAGCCCATAGCACTTCTGTTTTCAGTGTGTCGGTTGAGGAGAATGTACTGAAGACATTGCTTGTCGTGGAATCCGGAGACACTGCCAAAGCGGGTGTAGAGGTTGTACTTGCAGGACTGACAAACAACTGAATGGGGACAGTTGTTGTCCGACTGCCGACAAAACGCTTGTGCTTCTCTCCCCTGAGTCAATGGCTTTGTTGCCAATTTGATGACTTTTTTACAAAACTTGCATCGTGCTTCATGGACATTACTCGTCTTTTTCAACCAGCCACGGTACTTTTTTTTTTAAGCATTGACATTACTAACAATTAATAACTAATTCATATTGTATTAATTAATCAAATCATACATAACTTTTTCCTGTCACTGTTAGATATTTTTAATTAGTTTTTTGTATGATGTTAGACTGTTTCCTTACTAAGTTGTAAATAAAATAAAAATATTCTTGCAATTCTGAATGCTTTTCAAATGTGTTGCGTTAATTCATTAATCAATCAATTAATTAATTAACTATTAAATATCTCAGAAACTAGTGGCCAATTGCACCAGTCTTCAGATAAAACTGCTGCTCCCTCATCTGCACCACTCCGACCCGTACTGATTGCCAGTTTGCCTCTAGACTAAGATAACACCACAGCAAGTGGCCTGAGGTGTCCTTCATGGCCTGGGAATGTATGAGTTTCTTAACGTCAGTCTAGTAGGTTGAGTAACCCAAGTGCAATAGTGTTGGATAACGGACCTCAATTTTTGGCTGTGCAAATCGCCAGATTCCCGAAGGACTGTGACATACAGCTCATAGGTACCTGAGTATATCATCCGGCAGCAAAAGGAGCTTTAGAATGTTTCCTCTGCGTCTTTAAGTCTTGCATCCAGTCCGCCATTCTGCAAGGGAAGCCATGGAAATCCGCGGTCACAGAACTCCTCCAAGTCTACTGCACCTTCCACACATGACCACTGAACTTTCACCGTATGAGTTATTACATGGCGGGAAAATCCACAGTCATCTTAACATCTCTCTGGCGTGGTCCAGCAAAGACCGGTGCTTGTTGTTGTAGAGTGCCCTCTCGTCAGAAGAAAATGGAAGCATACACTCCTGGCAAAATGAAAGTTGGCCCATGCACTTATCCATTGGCCGAGGGCATGAAGAGGCGAGAATACAGCTTAGCCGAATGCCATGAACCTGCTGGTATCCAAGAGCGGGTCAAGTAAGAGAGAAAGACATTGCCTTCCAGTTTCTGAGAAGGTTCCTCCCAACAATAGCCTTGTGAATGCTCGCGCTCGTGTGTCTGGGCTGGCTTAAGGACTACGTGACTCTAACAGTTCAATTACTTTTGCAACCAGTTGGAATAACTACTTTCTGCTTTGACATTGTTTTTATAAGAATTGTTGATGATGCTTTGGAAGTGTTAATATTTATGAGAGAAGCACTACATGACTGGCCGACTCATTAATGTTTATGAAAAAAGTGCTACCTGATTGGTCAATAAACGTGCTCCAATCAACATGTGCTGCCTGTTTTTCCTGTCTAAGGCATTTACTGGACAATCTGGAAGCGCTTCACTCAGGAATATTAATGAACCACCCTATAAAACGCAAGTTCACTCCCGAGCCTTACTCTTTTTCAAACCCTGGATACGGCCCTGTTTGTCTATTTCGGTTATTTCACCAACGTGCTAGCAATGGCTAACATCAGGGGCGTCGCTAGAGATTTTGGGACATCGTATTGGGTCCCCCAGTCCAGACTAATCCAGTTATTTTCTGGATTCCTCCTAACGCCCCCCCCCTCCCCCCGTATGGCACGCCTGGCCAACATATCAGCTAGCTCTTAATCGAAAAGGCCAATGGCAGCATCTTTACTTACGTCAAATCGATTCGCACTACCTTTTATTGGCTGCTTCAGCAGGATCCCTCCTCAACGTGCGCCACTGCTCATAATGGAAAGCGTGCTGAACATGTGCAAACAATTTTCAGTCGCTCACTTGCTTAAACAAACGCTGATGGGCTGGCCCCATGCGCACCAATGGAACACCGTTAGGAGCAGTCCAGACTTTGATGCAACAGATATAGCAAGATATTGGAATGCATGACAGTGCTACTATTGTCATAGGTAATAAATGCACAACAATATTAGCTAGTTGTAAAGAAAAATGTATATTGTTAGATTGAATTACCTGATCATGTTATGCACTGCTCAACAGTGACATCTGGTGGGTCCGGGCCCCATTGGCCCCTAATGTAGAGACGCCACTGGAAGAGAGGAAACTGGATTGCAAGGCTGATTAATTGGAAGGCAGTGGTAGTTGAAGAGTTAGGAAATTCCTCTGCAGTTTTGTTTTTCAAATATTTGTTTTAATTGTCTATATATAATTGTTGAGTGGAGTGCCTTTTAAGTACTTGTTGTTTTTTTGTTTGACATTACCAACTCACATATACGCATGCTTTAGTACTGTTTGACTGTTTGACATGAAGAGCATGCAAACTCCACACACACAGCAGATGGCATGAATTACACCACAACCTTGGAGCAGTCAGGCGGTCAGACAGTAACGCCACCCTGCCATCCACTTCCTGCAACTGATGCATGAATATTCAGAGAAGAAGAGTCACTCCTCTATATAAATGTATGTAACCAGGCCTGATTGTGATCACTACGTAATCGACTCCCTTCACCACGACTTCCTACCACGCACATCTCGCACTGCCTGACCTCCCTCATTTCCTCCTGTATGCATATTGTTCGGCACCCCGTGACCTATGTCTGCGAAAGGTGCTTTAGAAATAAATTTGACTTTCTTACTTGCCCTGCAGTGTAGGCGCCTGCCCGGGGTCGGTTCCACCCTGCGCACCTTGTTCCCGGGGTTGGTTCCACCCTGCGCACCTTGTTCCCGGGATTGGTTCCAACCCCTCCGTGACTCCAGTTGGGATTGAGCAGTTACAGTGAACGATGGATGGATGGACTTACTTGCTTAAGCTTATATATGTCCCCTTATGCACAGAAATGTTCTGCATTAGCACCGCTTATCATATTGCTGCTTAAATCTCTCATGTTCAGTGCTCTTACACTCATCATAAACCTACTAGTTTATTTTACACTTGACAGTTTTAAGACAAAACCTCAGATTCCTCCTCCCAGTTCCTCCTACCAGATGCATTCTTCAGCTTCTTGCCGTTTTTCGCAACTTTGCTGTTTCAGCACATTTATTCACAAGCAGCGTGTGGCTCAGTGGGCTGAGTCTGTGTGCCTGTAATCTGAAGGTCACTGGTTCAAACCCAGGCTTAACTTGTCAGTGGTTCCTTGAGTAAGGCCCTTAACCCCCAGTTCCCTGGGTGCTGCTATGGGTGGCAACCCTTTGCAGACAGCTTACTCTACAAAGAGCAAGTTGAGGGATGTCTAAGGATGATTTTTCCCCCATGGGGATCAGTAACATATGTGTCTATATAATACAAAGCACTTTGCAAGTATGTACACAACTTCTCACAGCACAAGAATCTCACGGTATACACCTTTTCTCTGTCCCATACTGTAACAATTTTCCTTCCACAGTAGAAGTGGTGTAAAAGCCAGAGTTCTGTTGTTTTTCCGGTTTGCGTATTAACACCAGCACAAGCATGTAAATACGAAGCTGTGCTTAGCTGAGTGGCAACTCAAGTGTGAAGGGTCATTCGTCTCAACTGAAAGCCAGTCAAACAAATGCTGATGCCCCTGCGATTTTGTCTGTTAGCAGGGCTGATTTAATTATGGTTCAGAAGGCTGATTCTTCTTTGGCTTATTGCTTTCAGTCAGTTGTCAGTGACGATTCCAGGTCTACCAAGTCCCCTGTGTATTTTCTCATACAACAACGTCCTGATGAGAAAGTCGGCTCCTCCTTTGTTGCCTGAGTCCTAGAGTGGAACAAAGTTTTGGGTGGTGTCCCTGATTGTGCAGTTTATTTGGATGATATTGCGATATTGCGACGTGGGACGAACATGTTCATGTGTTTGAGATTGTATTTTCAAAGTTGTGTGGGGAAAATCATTTTTACTCTTTTTTACTCTTAGCAGACTGTTTGCATCAAGGCACACTCGAATATATGTGACAAAATGTGTGGCTTCAAAAGTAGCATTCAGTGTGATATGTACTTGTGGTTCCATGTCCAGCCGTTTCCTTCCAGCGGATGGATCTAAGATGTCCTGCTGTGAGGTGCACATACAGCAGTTCCCAGATGTTGTCAAACTGAAGACAGTGTGGTCTGTCTCGTTACTCCCACAACCAATCACAAGAGGCCTGTGCCTCTATTATTTAGAACTCTGTTGCTGTGATCAGCAGGTTCCCAAAGTGATATCATCATTGTGCAAGGTCCTTAATTGTACTGTAACTGATACTGGGCTTGGCTAACCCCGCTTGCTCAATTATATGCCACTTTGGTTAAAATCATCTGCTAAATAAAAAACTATTAGCTCAGATAGCAAGACATTTATTTCAAAGTTGAAGCAGGGCAGAGACAATAGAAAGCTTGAAATATTTTAAATATGAAAACAGTGGAGAGGTTATGTCGAAGATCATAACCGAGGTGAATTTTGTTCTTTGGTGATTAAAGGTAGATAAAAAAGAAATCTGAAATTGTTCTGTCTGCCTTGCACCTATAACCTCCAAGATGACCCTGAGTAGGATAAGAGGTTTCAGAAAATGGCTGGATGAATGGAAATTGTACTGTAGATATTGCTTGAACTTGAGTTTGGCATCATGATTGACCAGTCAACAGTAATCAGGATGCTTGCATTTTCTTTAAATTTTATTTTCAAAATTGAATACAAAAACATGATGTAAGTGCTATTTCAGAAAAAGAATCAGTTGCTCCATAAACTGAGAGGCTGACTCATGGATTTCATTACATTTTTACTGATTTCAATAACTAGGTTTTCCATTTAGAGGAGTGGTGAATACATCAAAGTTTTTATTTCTTATGTATAAGTTTTCACATTGTTCCATGCATTTTATGTTCTCTATAGTAGCGTTCAGGTTTATTTCTATATACATTTAAAAGAAACACAATAGTGTTTTTCAAGCGCTGGTCTGCAGTCCAGTAGCGAGTTGTGATTGACCTCTAGTGGGATACAAAAGTGTGGCAGGACACACAGTTCAGTCCGCAATGGGCCTGTCACTACCTGATCCACACCACCTGCCCGATTTGTACCTCGCATCACAGCATTTTTAGAGCATTATTACACTGCATGTCATTCTCTGGCACTGCCTGACCCATTAATTCTGTTATTTTATAGTACACCATATTGCCTACATTCACGGTAAACAGTTGCTTTAGCCTTTAGTGAGAACCGGCGTTAATGATTCAACTGACTGAAAAAAAACATTTTCATGATGTGAGCAAGTTGCTAACTTTGGACAGATTTGGTTGTCTTTTTATTTTGTGCACGTCGTACCTCTCCTTCCGGTCTTCCTCTACCTTGGCCTCTTCCTCTACCTTGTTCTCTCTGGATTCCTCCTTTCATCCACACTCTTCCTCTGACACCGTCCGTTTTTGTTGAAGACAGGTGACCTGTTGCCTTTTTATAGTGCTTTGAAACCTGATTGGTGTGTCTATAATTATGCACCTGTGTGTAAGCAGTCATAAAAAACTGTAATAGTGTAGAAAACAGATGCTGGAACACTTGGATTTTATTTTATTAATTATATTTGTTTAATTACTGCTCTGAACATTTCGTTGTTATTTTTTATTTTCATTATTATTATCATTTGTAATTTTAATTTCTACGGTAAAAAAGTAAAGTAGAAGTAAAAAAGTAGAGGAGAAGACAAAGAGTTTGGTGGATGCTGAACATTTCTATCAAAATGAGAATTATTATGGTAGTTTGGTATACTTACAGCTTTAGCGTATTTTGTGTTTGTGTCAGCCATAATTACGTCACACCAAATATACCTTATAAGCCTAAAGTGTAATGCCACGCATATGTGGTACAAATCACAGATATGGTGCGGGTTTTATAGTGACGTTAAATGAGAATCTTCCATAGGTTGTTTATAAGGAACATTGCTAGACATCACATATCAGCCAATCACATCACAGAAACAAACGCAATTCCGACAGATAAAATGATGGTCTTTGGTGTAACCACACACCGCAGCCAACTTAAGTTTGGTAAAGTTGGAAAGACAATGACAGATTCGAACTTCGCGGCTCAATAAATCTTAAACATAACGTAATTACGAGATGTACTTAAAGAAATACGGTTAACATTACTCCCTATGAGCAGGCCGCTGTCAGAGGAGAGCTTAGGGGCCGTATGCAAAGTGCAAAACGAAAACGGATAATGTCAATAACTTCACTTCCAAAGAGTGAAGATTCACCAAAATCACCGAAGGCTTTTGGAATGTTATCATGGTCATACTACATACCTTAGTTTGGTGAAATGTACCTTAGTCTATTTTTAAAGATTTTTTATTAGGACTGCACCACTTAGGTCTGGAAAATGTGGCTTAGTCTGTTGTTAAAGGGATTTTATTGGTAATTTTTACCATTTTATTGGTAAAAGATTATTTACTTGATACCACTCATACTTTACGAACTGAAAACAATAGATCGTATTGGTCAAAAAAAGAAAAAATAGCCACAAATACATGTTAGCTTTTTAAAAATCTCTTAAACCTTTTCGGTTTTGAGTCCATATGACCCACATGACAGTTTTTTTTTGATGATCTTTTCTAAAAATGGCCAGAGTGAGTTCAGACCAAATATCAGAGGAGTAACATGTATCGTTTTTTGTAATGTCAGCACTTTTCATTGACTTGACCACAGCCTCAATTCCACCAGTCATTAGCCATAAGTCTTTTCCTTAAACCTTTCTTTCCTTTCTTGAACCTCCCCATTTTCTTCATCCTGTTTGCCTCTTACACTGAAAGAAAGCCGATTGCAAATCCAGAATCACTTGTCAAAAGAGGCTGAGGTAGTATATTTGTGGGGGTATATTACATAAAACTAAAGATGAAAAATGTAAACATTTCCTGACTGAGGTACTGCTTACAAAAAGTAGTTGAAATGTCCCCACACACACTGTAGTTTATTCTTTATTTAATGGGCACATTCCCCAAGACTAAGTGATTTAGTATGACCATGATTAGGCTGCAAAAGTGTACAGTTATTTTGGTGGAACTACACTCACTAAAAGCAAAGTTATTGAATTTTATTGCCAATGAAATCCCTTTAACAAAAGCCTTTGGTGATTTTGATGGCTCTTCACTCTTTGGAAGTGAAGTTATTGACATTGTTCGTTTTTGTTTTGCACTTTGCAGACGGTCACAAAGATCTCCTCTGGCAGCGGCCTGCTCATAGGGAGTAATGTTAACCGTATTTCTTTAAATACATATTGTTTGGACGAAAATCCGATTGTGGTTTATTGTCTACCTTATCGCCGTTAAAAGACCCGTATATTGTGTTGTAAGAACGTTTTGTTTAAGATTTATTATTTATTTATATTCAAATCTGTCAATGTATTTCCAACTTTAGCGAACTGGCAACATAAACAAAAAATTTTTAATGTTTTTGAGTGTTTATTAGAACTGGGTAATCTCGTGACTTTCTATAAACAACACTGCTCCCAGCTCAATGTCTCTCACTTTCAAGTTTGTTTCGGTGTGCAGTATTCGTATCAGCTCATATCGATGTTTAATTCATATATCTTCCATATAGCCGAATTAACATTGATGTTATTTTGACACGAAGAAACTTGTGTTTTCCCTCACGTTAAAAATGAAAGCGATACTGCGCTACAACTCGCACTATAAATTTTGTATCAGCGCCTGCAGTGTGACCAATCAGCGCGCTCATTGATCCCGAGAGTTCATCCTCGCTACGGGGCGTGGTTTTCTCTTCGGGAGTTTGGAGCAATATTGCTGCGCTGTCTGGTAAGTTTTTGAAATCTAGCTAGTTCAACAAGAAACATTATGTATAAGGTAGTTAATAGCATTATATGCGAGACACTGAGCATTCATTACTTCCGCTTGCTCTTGTCCGTGTTAAAACGCGTTCGTTTTGGATAAATGAATACATATAGATATGTAGATATGTACTCATCAGGTTACGCTTTGTGTTTTTTGACAAAATCAAAGTCTAGTTTCGCTCTACCATCTGAAAACCTAGAATTTATATGAAGAAGAAGTGAATTCCCTGGCTTCTGTAAACTAAGACAAGAACAACATTACTGATTCCAGGAGGAAAAAAAAAAAGCTTGAGTATATTAGCAACATGTTTCCGCCCGGTTTCGAACCGGGGACCTTTCGCGTGTTAGGCGAACGTGATAACCACTACACTACGGAAACTTCAGTTGTGCAGTTTTTGTGTCAGTTTCTTTGATAAGTCTATAAGGTAATGTTTAAATTACTCTGCCTGAAATTTTTGAATCTTTTTCTTCTCGGAATAATGTCAGGATATTGTTTCTGACCAAGTGTTTAACTATGATGGGTTCTAATTGGTGGATCTGACATGTAATATAGGGTGTAATAGCATGGTTTAATTGAAGCTGGATGGCTGTACATTTAATAAACAAAATCCAGTTCATATACTCATCTTGAACGACCTGAATCTTGCAGTGGTTGCAACATATGCTTTGTATGCTTCTTACTGGTAACAACTTATTCAGAACACATTTGTAGATCATGAACAGGTCAATCCTATCACATTATGATTTTGGACATGTAAGTCTGCTTACAGTATGCAGCCACTGACTTGAGTTTGGGAACCACTGTGTTACAAATGGTATCAATACTACATCTGTCCCCAACAGGTATATAGATCAACAGCTACTGTTTATATACAGTGAGAGAATTTGCAGTGCTGCGACGGCCAGCACTGTACAATTAAACAGTTAAAAGCAGATTATATACCAGAATCCTGGATAACACATTAGCTAGCTCTGTGTCCCTTGCAATGTGCTTTATTACTTTCATACTGTACTCTGTAAATGCATTCTTCTAGTGTAACATTTCTAGTGTAACATTTCTAGTGTAATATTTCAGTTAACCATTAGCAAAGAAGAAATATCAATTTGTTATATTTCTCGTTTCCAGCCAGCTTTCACTCGCTTTGAGATGACAGTAGATGCATCCCATGCATGTGGGTGGTGAGGGTGGGCCAGCTGGTGCCACACTGTGCGGCCCAGGCATGGAGGTGACATCCAGGGGCCCTGTGTCCACCTGCAAGTTGCTCACAGTGCACAGGGAACTGCTGGTGCATCAGGTGAAGAATGTCCAGTGCATTCTGGACAACTTCCAACGCAGTGGCTTCTTCTGCTCTGAGGATGTGGAGATTGTGCTACGTAACTCCACAAGGCCTGACCAGGTAGGCCACACTTGCATCCCCTGTGCACACACAGGCAGACAGCACATACCTTTCCACCACCGCCATCCTCTGCTTGTCACCATGGGGTTTCAAATAGCTTTTCCCAGAACTTTATCAGCTTGAAATTGATATTATCCAGGTGCGTAAAATCCTGGAGCTGGTCCAAAGCAAAGGGGAAGAAACCTCGGAATACTTTGTGTACATTCTTCACAAGATCTGCGACGCCTTCATTGACCTACAGCCTTGGCTTAAGGATGTCCAGTATGACCCTTCCAGCTTCATCCAGCAAATACCAGTGCATAACACTGACCCAAGTAAGTCTTTCTACCAGCTTCACACCCTTAAGGACCAGGGTTTTGCAGCAAATTATTTATTTGCGTCTTTAAATTATAGCAGATGAACTGATCACATAACATCTGTATAACTTAAGCAATTATAAGTAGCTGAATGGTATATGGTATTTCAACTATATGATGATATGAAAGCAGAGCCCATTTAGTAGTAGTCACACATTGAATTTTGATCTCTTCCCATGTTAGCGATGTCATTCAGTTCTCAGTGATGGTCGCACCCACCCAGCCACGAATCAAGCCTGTGTAGCAATTACAAGCTTAAACATCTCATACGATGCTTAGCAATATACTGTATGGTGTGTTTTCCTGTTTTTAACCAAATTTCCCCATGCCCATTATGTCTATTAAATGCCCAATTGTGTCATGCCATATGATACTCATAGTTAACTTACAATAGTTTCAACTTTGGTTCCTCATAAATCAAGAAGCATTTGTATTTAAAAAAAAAAAAAAGAAGCTGGCTTGCTTCACTGAGTATCCAAATGAGTTTCCTTTGAAGCCCTCTTTGGATTTAAAAATGCACACTGAGCCAAAGCTCTCCTGCAGTCAGCAGATACACTGAGAAGCTGCGACATGAGCTGGGACGTGACACCCAGTTCATGGTGTCCTACTCCCATAAGGAAGAGATCCATCTGGAGGACATGTACACAGACACCCTGATGGAGATGCTCGATGAACGCAACGAGAGCCTCAGCTATGTTGATAACATGGAGCAACTCCTGGACGACACTGGGGCCTTCAACAAGCATGCTGAAACTATCTTAATAACTGGCGATGCAGGCATTGGCAAGACCATCCTGCTCCAGAAGATGCAGAACCTATGGTCCAAAAGGGAGCTGATGACTGGGGCAAAATTTTTCTTCAAGTTCCGATGTAGGATGTTCAGTTCTTTCAAAGAGACAGATGAGATCTCCTTGAAGGACCTCTTATTCAAGCACAATTGCTACCCAGACAATGATCCAGATGGGGAGATCTTCAGTTATATTCAGAGGTTCCCCGAGACGGTGCTCTTCACATTTGATGGCTACGATGAGATAAACCCTGATTTCGACTTGAGTAACATGCCTGAGGTGGTGTCCCCAGAAGATAAGACCCACCCGCTCCTTCTACTCATGAACCTTCTCAGTGGAAAGTTGCTCAAGGGATCCCTGAAAATTCTCACTGCTCGAACGGGAACTGAGGTTGAAAGTCGGGTACTAAAAAAGAAAGTGTTTCTCAAGGGGTTCTCCCCAGAGCACCTCAAGCGATATACTACCCTGCACTTTCCAGAGAGGGAGTACAGGGACCAGGTGTCTGCACAGCTGGAGGCTAACCCCCACCTCTGCAGCTTGTGCTCCATTCCCTTGTTCTGTTGGATCATCTTTAAGAGCTTCAAGCACTTTCGTGCGATGTATGATGACTTTGAGCTTCCTGAAAGCTGTGTGACCATCACCAAAGTTTTCCTGCTGCTGTCCGAGGTCTTCCTCAGCCGCTTGTCCAGCCCCAGCATGCTGAAGAGGAGCACCCGCTGTACCAGTGACATGTTCAAAGCAGGACTTCGGGTTTTGGCAGCTGTGGCGAGGCTGGCACTCCTTGGGATGCGGAGGGGCAGCTTTGTGTTTGATTATAATGAAATCTCTGCCTGTGGCATCAGCGAGGATGACCTGCAGGTGGGCTTCCTGAGGCCGGTCGACCACTATGAAGGCTGCGGGCAACCTGCCACCTTTGAGTTCCTGCACGTAACCCTGCAATCTTTCCTGGCTGCCTTTGGCCTCATACAAGAACAGGAAATGAAGTCCAGGGAGATCCTGGAGTTTTTTGCTGAGTGTGAATACCGGAAAGAGTCTCGCTTCTCCTGTGGTCCATGCCTTGGGGGCTCCAAGCCCCGTGGGCGTGACCCATTTCAAACTAATGAGCATCTCCAGTTCACCAATCTCTTCCTATGCGGACTGCTCTCCAAGCCTAATGGCAGCCTACTGGAGCACCTTCTTCCCCCGGCCTCTTTGCACAAGAAGAGGGGAGTTCTCAAATCTTACTTGTCCAAAACCGTGAAGTCACATCTGCGGGGCCTACCACGCTACACGGGTGAGACCGGGGGCAAGAAGGTACATGTGATGGGCAACTTCCTGTGGATGCTGCGCTGCATATTCGAGACCGCCAGCGAGGACGTGGCCCGGTTGGCCGCCAGGGGCATCTCGGCTGACTACATAAAGCTGGCCTACTGCAACATGTTCTCCTCCGACTGTGGTGCTCTCAACTTTGTGCTACACCACCACGGCAAGCGTCTGGGCGTGGACATGGACAACAACAACATCGGCGACTATGGCGTCAAGCAACTGCGCCCATCTTTCAGCAAGATGACCGTGGTGAGGTGAGTCAATGCCATACCTTGGGGCTAAAAGAGGACACTGTTAAAGAGATGAGGAAGCAAGGGTAGGGCTAGCTGTGGAGTCAACGACCATTAAAGTTGGCCGATTTCCTGCCTGTGTAGAAGCATGCAGCACTGAAGAAGACTGTCTCTTTCCATTTTTAGGTTGTGCGTCAACCAAGTCACAGACAGCAGCATGGAAGTGCTTGCAGAGGAGTTGGTGAAGTACAAAGTGGTCACAGTCCTGGGGTAGGTCAATACACATATCAGCTCTGGTAACTGATGTCACCCCAATGATTAACTTATAAACAGGGTCCCAAATTGACACCAGGCAGGTGCCAAATGAGGGAAGATTTTCTGTATGGCAAATAAATCCCAGAAGACTTATTGCCACACTAGCAGGACAATGTTTGTACTAAAAGTCACATGGTAACAGTTAACGTGACAGGAAACAAATACTTAGTAGTAACTCAGTTACTACTGTACAAATCATGAACAAATCCTGAACAAATATAGTTGAACTTGAGATAAAACATGCATCAAGATTCATTAATGATGAGATCAGTATGAAACTAAGACTTGGCTTGTGGTTAATAATTGGTCTGTAACCAAACAAAATACAAGATTATTGAAAAAATTGAATTTCTCGTTGTGGGAACCAAAAACATCAAAATAACAGATTTTTATCGCATTCCTGGGGTCTTTTGGTCCCCATAATGTAATTATAGACACATGCATACACACACACAAACACACATTCTGTCAAGACCCAGCCCTGCTCTGCATATAAGTGCCTCTCTCAGCTTGCCATTTTTATCTAAGCCTATCTAAGCAACTGTCTGACAAGAACCGCAACCAGACAATGAACAACAGAGGCAGAGTAGGAGGGGCTCTTCACAGAATGTGGGTAACTATCACTTGCTGCCAGTCTCCTGCTAGTTACCGTCAGGGTAAGTAAAAGTGACGTAGCGATATTTACAAGATGTAAGCCAACCTTTATAATGAAAGCAAATGCATGAGTGACACAGAGAGGAAATTCATTATTTCAGCCAGTAAAATAAATTAGGCTTGTGGATTTTTTTCATCTACCAAATGGAAAAAAAGCTAATTTTGAACCCTGCTTAAAATGAACCCCCTTGGTTGTGAGAACATACTGCCATATTTTAATCAAATGTTTTTATCACACAGACTTTACAAGAATCACATCACAGATGTTGGAGCCAAACTAGTCGCTCAGATCATTGAGCAATGCCCAAGTTTGCGAATTGTCAAGTATGTTCCGTTTTTTAGACTTCAGCCTGTTTTGCATGTGGTTAACATGTGGTTAATAATGATGAATATCATAAATAATGTATGTGCGTATTTCTGTGATTTTTAACAAACTAAATTTTAGAGAATATAATTTTAGTGTCAGGACTGGTCACACAAATGTCGCATGTCTAATTTCACGTACACGTCATGAACTTCTGTAAATCTGGGTGGAATATGTAATTATAATGATTAAAATGACCCGTATCTTATGACGTATCCAGTTCCTCTTATTGTTCCGATGCACACTAGCATGGTTTAGAGTATGTGATGGGACCTGTGCTCTCATATGTATACTCATCGTGATACTGGGTCTTTAACAGAGATTTTTCCCTTGAATCTATCATCTAAAAATGTGTCACTAACGTGATTTGGTTTCTATGTGAAGTTGGTATCTGAGGAATGGAGCTGATACCCGTGGAATGGAGTTATCTGTAGACAAATGCTGAATGGCTGCTGGCACAATTATGCTGTGACATTAGGTGTTGGGTTTGGCAGGTATGTCTGGTATATGTGCCACACCGCAGATAACAGGAATCGCATAGTGAGACATACTTCTCATTATAATGTGAAAACGTCTGGCTTCCGATATTTACCAGCCAGAAAAAGGAACCGTTAGGTATTATGTAATAACTCAGCCCTTGGTAGTTTGCATATTTCAAGACAAGATGGCGACACTTGGTTTTGTAGAAGTCGCACGCACTTTGTGTTCTGACGATGTATCCTGACACTTTCTCTTTAGACTTGGGTGTAACAAAATCACCAGTGTAGGGGGGAAGTGCTTGGCCGGGGCGATTCAGAAGAGCAAAACCATCTTTGACATTGGGTAATGTTAGAAAAGCGTCGCCGCTGCTGCTCTTCCCCGTGGGACCCAGGGGGCCGTGTTTCACGGTGCTTTCCCGTGTGCAGGATGTGGGGTAACCCTATCGGAGACGAGGGGGCCACAGCGTTCGCAGAGGCACTAAAGAACCACCCCAGCTTGACCAACCTGAGGTGAGCTAACCCCGTCCCATCTCCTGCCCCATAGGTACCCAAAACAACAATATTTGATTGAGCAAATGATTACAATATAT
>JAODKE010000146.1:24475084-24487322 GCA_026779605.1 Mormyrus hasselquistii
GCTCACACTACATGCGAACCGCGCCCGAGTCCAACTGAACCGCGCTCTGGCACACCTCTTCCAAGCGGGCCAGGGACAGCTAAACGAACCGCACCCAGGCACGATTGGGAGCACTCACACTAGTTAAACGAACCGCGCTTTGGTGGTTAAACGCACTCGGGCACGGTTCACATTGCCTAGTGTGAGTACACCCATAGTGTCACTCCAGAGGGTGAGGCACAGTACTGGGATACACCTTGGATGAGATGCCAGTTCACTGAAGGACGCTCAGAGTCAGAGTCATACTCTATGAGTGTGAGGCAGCAGGGCTAACCTCTGAGCCACTATGCTGCCCTATTATTATTAAATAATATCACTATTCCTCTTTCTGTTTTAACTGCTTGCACATACTGTGTTCTCAATGGTGTAGCAGTCACTGTCACAAGCTGCCACTCTGGCTGCCACAGCTCCTTGTCATAAAAAAGCATGTCATAAAAGCAACTGAAATGCTGCCTGACCAGTATTTCCAGGGTGTCTTGATTCTTGAATCGCCACACCCCCTCAGCCTCTCAGCCAATGGCATCACCTCAGAAGGGGGGCGGAGCCTGGCCGCCGCTCTCAAGGAGAACAACTCTCTTCACATTTTCTGGTGAGCATTGCCTAAGCGTGGCCATTATTGTCACACCAGTTTACAAACTCTACTCTCTTTATTCTCTCTCGCTTTTTTTATACACAGACTTAGAATTATTGATTGGAGTAAGAATCACAAAACAAACCGTGGGGTTCAGGCCTTTGGGCTACTTGCGTTAACACATGTTGCTGCTTGTTTACACTGTGTAAACAGAGAGATACCACAGCTTTAGAATATACATCATTATGGTTGGTTTATATGTCCTTTCTTGCATTTAGCAATTATTGCATTTATTGTTTATAAACCTGAATAGCTGCCATGATTTGTATGTCATTCATGGAAGTGCTTCCCACTGTTTCTGAGGTTATTTCAGCACACAAACCAGAGTATTGTGATTAGTGTGAACGTGTCTGTCCATGTGCCTCGCCTTCCTAGGATGCTCCAGAATGAGCTCTCGGACGAGGCGGCAACCGCACTGGCTGAAGCGGTCCGGGTTAACATGGGACTGACCCATCTCATGTGAGGACCTCATTGCATCGGTTCTGTTGGGATAGCTGGTGTCATGCTTCACAAACGCTGAAAGCCTCCTGCAATGAGGCTGCAGTGGTTATCCTGAGAATGAGTCATCAGTTTTTCTTTTTTTTTTTTTAGAAGCAGTAGCAGCTGAGTAATTTTTCCTAGTATTAGTCAATTACAAAATGTAGAAAGTATTAGGAGTTCATTTTAGAAATCTTTACTGTCAATTGTCAGGCATTTTAAAATATAAACATGATAATATCCTTCATAAACCTAAATCTAATCTCAGGTTGTATTTTCATTTGTTTATTTTCTCACCAGAATAAAGGTAAAATAGCAGAGCTTGGTATAACTAGATTGTTCTTTTAGGGTTGGGGGGGGTTTCATTTCTCCAGTATGAATGTGGAATGCGGACAGGCCTGACTGGACGATCTCTCCACCCCCCACCTCTCCCCCACAGGCTAATGGACAACAAACTAACGGTCAAGGGAGCTAGAGAGCTGGCCGAGGCACTGACTCACAACACAACTATGAAGGAGATCTGGTGAGCGGTGCTTCCTTATTCAGCAGAGCGGGGCACTGACCGCGTCCTGGCTGGTTCGTAAGAAGTCATGGTGGGGAGCGGTTGGGGTTCTGAATGTCCTCTTTCTTTATGGTGTAACATACCCAGACCCACGAGCTGCTGCAGTGCAAAAAATTACTTTTGTTGCCTCTCTCTCCCCCCCCCCCCTCCCCCCCCCAGTGTGAAAGGAAACCTCATTACAGAGGAGGAAGAGAATCAGCTTGCGGCAGATACCAGACTGCGCTTCTGTTGATAAAATGAATGTGAGACTGTGTGTGTGTAAGAGAGAGAGAGAGGCTGATCACACAAGAGGCACAGGAGGGAACAACGACCTCAAACCCCCCCCCCTACACAAGCACAGGCTGGGAGACGCAAAGCAAGGCCCACAGAAGCTGACCGACAGCTATGGACTTGCAGATAAAGACTGAAAAATTTGTTTTCACAGCAGATTCTCATGTATGTGCTACTTGGAGAGCTACACATGCAGGTACATTAAACATCTCTTTAATACCATAGAATCATTCAGCTATATCTCAGCTTGCTTTATGCGCATCTTTTACAATAAACACCAAGTGTCAGCCATTCCAGAATCAACTCCCTTCATTTTATCTCTAAAGGCAAAAACTGCCAGACATCAGCTGCTCTGAGCCATCAGTTTATCAGGGATAACAAATCAGATTGTAGAGGTGGGTCCAAGGAGCTATAGGAGGTGGTCCCACATCTGATTGGTTGGTCCCGCCTCCTCTAGTTACTTGGACCCACCTTCTCTGCAATTTGATTGATGCAGTCTGTAATCTGAACATTTTTGTATAAGTAAAACTCCCATGAGCATCCAGTTTAACTGGGAACCAGGTTTCACAAATTGTCAACTCGCAGTATGTGATAATTCCAGCAACCTTAGTTCTAGAGCTGTCACGGTTACTCGATTAAACTCGATTACTCGATTATTAGAAAGCGTTAATCAAAATGTTCCTAATTACTCAGCAATATGGCAGAAAGAAGATGGGATGAAGAGTAGTAGAAGTGTAGAGGATGAAGATCCAAATTAAGAGCCAAAGGATCATTTGCATGGAAGCACTTAAAAGTAATATTAAATAAATATTAAAAGTAATATTAAAAGGGAATGAAAATGCGGTCGTCTGTCAGTATTGCAAAACAGAGCTCAAATATTAGTACAGCACGACTGCAATGCAAATACATGTTAGAAGAAATTCAGTAATATGGGTTATAGCCATAGGTATGTGCAGTCTGGTCTCTCTGAGTAGCTTAGCTTGTCATTGTCCTCAATTTCACTTAATTTATTTTGTTTAAATTTACTTTCTACAATTCCTGTATGTAGCTTAGCTGCATCATTTTGCATAATGCGGCATATGTAAACAATTACTTATTTTTGTTAATGTATCGTAGGTTAGGGCTGGATGATACAGGAGGAAGTTCGCATTATAATATTTGAAGTTCCTGTGATTATTTAGCAGTCGAAAATTAAATATATAGCCAAATGAAACATTACAACAGTGTCTGACGAATAACTTAGTGGTGCCCTGAGTTGTACCAACAGACACAAAGCAGAGCCAACAAATCACTGGCTTCTGCTCAATGTCATTTTTATGGAATACACGTCATGACCTGTTCTTTGTCCGTCCCCTCTTCATGTATTTTTGTTTAAATTCTCAGAAATGCGCCACAAGATCTATGAGTGAGTACAAAAAGAAGGGCATGAATGATTTTGATCAGTAGTCTCAAGCTACCAGCCCACAGGGCACATCTAACTCCCACAGCCCACAGCATATTTTTATTTTACTATCCTGACCCTCAAATCAATCTTTAATTTGTACTAGGGATGAAATGGTAAAAGTCCACATGGTTAGTATCACGATTTCCAATTTGAATTATTAAAACGGTGATTGAATATGGCACTTTGAAAAACTTGTGCAGCATCAAACAAAGTCATCGACAGTTTCCCAAACACAAGCACGTACAGTGGCACTGCGTGCAACATGGCTTTGTTTTGTGTCAGCAAAAATATGGCACAAGGCAGTGATAGCAATTTTTCAGCTTTTCAAGTAGACTAAGTCTGATGTGGTCATACTTTGGTTTTAAATCTTCATGACCACCAACCACTTCTACTTACTAATAATTTCTTAATGTAAACTGGAGCTTTCAGTGTTACCTGCTCTAGGTAGATACACTACATGGTGTGATGGTGCAGTGAAGCTGGCGCTTGATTTTGCATCAGCCTCAGAGCTACTGTAGCTGAACGTCCGTCTGCTGAGAATGAATTCTGTTTGTTTGTATTTATATATTCTCCAAACAAAACAGCTTAGACCAGTTTGTTTCCTTCTTCTGTATGGATTTTCCAGTATAGCTATGATGTGACAGGATTATTTGTATTCGAGATACATTAAATAGTTGAACTCTTAGGAGATGATACGGTTTTCTTTTGTTCACATAGTATTTGCTTATTATTATTTTAGTATTATTTTAATGTTTATGCTAGCAAGAAGCACATAGTGCTGCTTGTATTTTTCAGTATTGAACTTGTTATTATTAATAATAATAATTATTATTAATAATAATTATTGTTATTATGTTCAATTAGTGCAGCACTATGCACGTATTGAACAGAGCTTATATGAAACCAGTGGTGGTAAACTTTACACTGTTTTTTTAAACATATACTAAATAATGTTGAAAAGGAACCATCATTAAAATTACAAAGCTTGCTAAGTTTGGTTTCCTATGACTAAGTAAAAATGTTTTAGTGCAAGTAATTGATGGTTTGAATGCAGCAGATTATCGCAATCCATGCAGTGTGACAATTGCATGTGCAAGAAATGCCTAATGCTGTGACATTTGCAAACGATTTGTTTGCAGGGAACAAGTCCCTTACAGGAACTACGCACTCATGTTCACTTCCCTGCAAAGATTTGGGCTACATCCCAAAACTGTTTTTTTTTTGACAGCTTCCTCACTCCCTCCCTTGATGAATCGCTGTCTAAAGTTGAAAGTTCATGAAGCTGATGGGGGAAGGAATTAGTGGGCGAGTGTGGAAGGTAGCGCAGTTTAACAGCAGTGGCTGACCCATGCTCGATCTGTACTGTATGTATGAAGTCATCACTGAAGTAGACGAACTTACATGCCACATTATGCTTAGGTTTCAGCAATGGTGAATTTCTTTTCTGTAAAGGGTACTTTCACTAGACATCCTCACACCCCTGGTGTAGGGGTCTTCTGAGTGAAAATCATCCCTCAGTGATTCATTCTCTAAGGTACTGGGACAGCATTTCAACATCTGGAATTCAGGAAATCTTCCGGGACAAAGGAACACTACAGGGAGGGTGGTGCAAATAAGGGTTCTGGGATGTAGCCTCTTTCTTGTCGTTCTTCCACTTGTCCTCAGAAATATGATTTGACGGCTGCTGCCGTCCACGACTATGGCCAATGAGAGCCAGTGAGGCATGTAAGAGTGTGCTGAAAGTGAGCATTTGACTGGCTAGAAACTAAACCCGGGTCGAAATGTATGCTCATACTGTGAACAAACGGCCGAGTTTCATTTAGTGATGGGAATTTCTGCTCTTTTTAGTGAGCCATATCATTTGTGCACATATATTGAGATCGAGAGACCTGAAGGAGTCTTCCTTTGGGCCTTTTGTTCTCATTCCGAACAAGAGAGTGAACGAGTTGGTGAGCTAGTCAGTGAGATACTCAGATAGGTTACTGAACGAGAGGGCTGAACCTCGGTGTTGACTAAAACATACCATCTACTGATGTAGTATATAGCCTCTATCTGCAGTAACTTCCTGTATGCTGCAATTGGATTTCAGAAATGCAATTTTCATGATTTAAAATGATTTTAACCAAGGTATAAATGACTTAAATTGAGTGCCTAAATTTTCAATATATGTGACTGAGTGTCCACCAATAAAGGTTGCACAAGGTAGAAAAAATTCAGTTAAATTCAGCTTAATTTCAGTTAAGATGGGGAATTTTGGAAATATTGAACTCACGAGCTGCACACACTGTGAAGTACAGCAAAGAAAGCAAACTGTATGAATTATACAACATACAGTAGAATATGACTTAAAAGCAGTGCATTTTGATGGAGATACTTATTTTGGGGTGTTTTTATGCACACAAAATTACTCACAAGCACTTGGTTATACAAAAACAATATTAGTGCTGTCGAGATGATTTTTTTTTCAACTACATTTAAGTTCACATTGTGCGCCATTAAATATATGCGTACATTGCTGTACATTTTTAACTCATCAGTTCAAATCTAATGGCAATGACAATTAACTAGAGCTGAATGCAGAAAAAAAGATGCATCTCTTTCCTGAAGCCCTTTAGCTTATGATGAAATAGTACCTGCCTAATCTCCGCAAAGACTCCCACATATTTTCCTAATATGAGACTAGAGTAGGTGTGGTGATTTTGTAACCGATCACAGTCATAAGTCAACAACGACCTGTATTTTATTATATATGATTACTTGAATTACATGTCATTATAGAAATAATTCATAGTGACATCCCTGGAGTAGGAGTGTCGATTTCGTTTTTCCAAAAAGAATCCATCCATTTTGTTTATCCGATTGTCCTACTCAAGGTCACGGGGGTACGGAAGCTATCCCAGAGGCTAGGGGCACAAGGCAGAGAATAACCCAGGAAAACAACGTCTATGTATCAACAGCACCCCCCAGTGGGGGTATTGCTAAATTACAACTATTATTGTTAATTTTTTTTTTTTTTTTTTTTTTTTAAATAAAAGTCACGTACAACATTTCTTCCGCTTTAAATTCCAACATTCCAAAAATGAAAAATGAACTGGGAGAAAAACAATGGTGTCATTACGCCATTCCAACAACAGTTCCAACAACAATTTAGCGATACATCTCAAATTAAACATTCAGTCTACCACAAAAATGAAACACTGCCCAATCAAATCTTCAGTCTTTCAGAAGGTTTGCATGTGTGTCCTGATCTACGAACAAGCCCCAGTGATCCTGCAGGCACCACTGCTGAGGGTTTTGGGTGGATCTGGCATTGGAGGTACGAGAAGAGTCTGTGTGTCCATGTGAGAATGTCAGTCCTGTTTAAGGGACACAATGACCACTGCTGGCGTCTCTCTCTTTGGCAAAGTCAATGGGGCACATGATCCTGATGTCTGTGGAAAACACGTTTGTCAGACTGGACCCCTCTACCTTAGTATAACCCCAGGCAGCCACTGCTGACTGCTGTTACTTCTGAAGTTTCTTACGTAGACATTGTCATCTGGCTTTTACACTCTCTCTGGAGCACGGCGCTCACGTCCCTCCTTCCGCTTCTCCTGCTTTCTCTCCACTTTTGCGCTGTAGTGAACAAGCAGCTTCACTGACTGAAGGAGTTCTTTCACTTCCTTGAAGACTTCCTCTTGCTCTTTGCCCCATTTCCACTTACAGTAGTGTCACTGCAAAGCGGCTTCGGGAAGAAAGTCCGGAAGAAATCGCCATAGTAATTCCTCATTCCCTAGGATCATGTGAGTTCAATGACACTCTAAAGGCTTAGAGCCTCCTTAATAGCCTTCACTTTGTCCTCCACTGGGCATCGCCCCTCAGCTGTGATCTTATGTCCCAAGCAGATCACACTTGGTGCCAGGAAGACACCTTTGCTGAATTACAGCCAGCTGCTCTGCCTCAGCGACCTCTGTGACCAAAATTGCTACACGTGGAATCTCTTGCAGTAAAATACCCATTATCCTCTGCAAATAGCAGGGCTGGGCACCACTCCAAACACCAGGCGATTGTATTTAAATATTCCCTTGAGCGTGTTGATTGCGACAAACTCTTTCGAATCCTCGTTGAGTAGTAGCTGTTGGTAAGCATGGCTCATGCCCAGTCTTGTGAACAGCAGAGTACAAATTCATACCACAATTTTGTTTCAACCAACTGGTTGAGTATAAACAAAATCTTGGTCTGGATTTGTACTCTCTGGACCTGAAATCTCCACCTCTGGTGAACAATTTACCCCCAGGGCTGCATACAGGTCAACCACCCACGGCGATGGATACTCCACCAGCTTAGGCTCCTGATATACCGAAAACCTATAGTCATCACAAATCATTGCCATTTTGTCTGGCTTTAAAACTAGCACGATGGGACCCAGCCACCTTGAAAACTGAATGGGCTCAATGATGCCCACAGCCATAATCGTTCCAGCTCCTTCTGGAATTTGCCTTTCATGGCCTAGCGGCTCCCTGATGCCCTCAAGTTGTACTGAGAGAGCAAAGACCCTAAATCTTATATAGAAGCTTGGAGAAAGACAGTGGGCATCTGCTTTCAACATGTGGTACACTCCCAAATCTACGCCGTCGTAAACCATTCATCCTTCAGTCCATCCACCATGTATCCATGTCGTTATCAGCTGTTTATGGTACTCTGGCACTATTTAAGGGAGTCTACTTAAGAAGTCTTACCACCACCACTGTGGATAGGTCCCTTCCTCCATCTAAGAGTAGGAGCCAGTGGATGAGACACCAAAGCAAACAATGGTGGGAAATGGTAAACTAACTAAATTGGGTTAAACTCTACTTGGCTGGTCACTGAAAACAGAGCTTCTGCAAAACTCCATCCAGGGTGAAGATTTTAAGAAACTCCATCTTTTGTTTTTGGCTCAAAACGTCACATTGTGCGCCGTTGTCCACTTTGTTTAATGTCAGAGCGTGTGCTGTTTGCTGTATACATTAGGCGAGTTTGAGCAATAGCGGACTTAGCCGAAATAGTGCTTGTGCTAACCTTGCTGACAGGCCTTACATGTGTACAGATACATGTTGAGTCACTCTCACATTACATTGATCAACACAGGCGTCGAAATGTGTGCCATGGTTTTCACCTTAACAGGACTGGCAATTAGGCTTCTGATTGGCTAATTTGGCAGTACGGTTACCGTTTACGTGTGGACAAAAGCCCAAGACACATAGAAAAAGGTATGTTTTAAAAAATACCCGTGTACATGTGGACAAGGCATAAGTTCAATTCATTAAAGCTTTATAAGAGGGTCAGCTGAATGAAAATGTAATACAGTCTATTTCTGCCACTGATTGAATTCTGTAATGCAAACATGAGTGATGGGGGCAGGAATCGGGCTTCCCTAGTGACCAAGGCATTAGATTAAATGATTGGTTAATTCGGTGCATAGATGTTTTTTGATTGTGACATAGTTGGTGGCTACCAAGAAATGTTACCAGAAGAAATAGTGCGCATGTACATGTATGTATATCTTAATACAAGCCAGATTGTCTAATGCTAACTCAGCATTTTAAGAACTGCATTTGAGCGAATTAAAACAATAATATGGATATTTTTCATTCAATTTCTGATATCACCTAATTTCAGATATCAAATATTTTTATACTAGTATTATATTATTGTTCTCAATTAGGCACTATTTACTAGTTAAGAATATTTCTGATCTGTCATTAATCTTGCAGGAATAAATTAAAATGCCTAGAATTAGATTCTGGTACACCACATCAGGTAAAAATGATTAGAACATCGTTACAGGGCTTTTTGGTGGAGCCTGTCTTATTTAAAACACAGACATTTAGTTTGCTCTGCTCTTGATTGTTGGAGTGGTATCACCATGACGAGATCCAAAGAGCTCTCTGAGGCCTTCAGGAAGAAGATTGTAGATGTGTCTAGGAAGGGATATAAGAAGATCTCAAGAGAGTTTGGGATCAGCCGTTCCACTGTCTGGAAAATAATTTACAAGTGGAGAAACATTTAAAGCAACTTCCAGCATGGGCCAGAGCAGACTGTCCTAGCAAGTTCAGCCCAAGAGCAAATAACAAGATACTGAAAGAAGCCTGAAAAAATCCTAAAATGTCATCACAGATCACAGAGGAAGCTCTTGCCATAGTCGATGTCAAGGTCCATGCATCTACCATCAGAAAGAGAATGCACAAGTTTGAGTTACATGGGAGGAATTCCTTGCTGTCAGAAAAAAAAAACATTTGGGCAACACTGAGGTTTTCCAGAGACCACACAGTCAAAGGCCAGTACTTTTGGGACAATGTGCTTTGGAAATTGAATTATTTGGGCACAGTAACAGAAGATGTGTTTGGCGTAAACCAAAGACAGCTTTTGAGCAAAAAAACCTTACCAACTGTGAAGCTTGGGGTAGAAATGTCATGGTTTGGGGTCGCTTTGCTGCAGCAGAACCTGGCCAGCTCACCATCATAGAATCCACTATGAATTCTTCATCATATCACAGTGTGCTTGAGGATGATTTGAAAACATCTGCCCAGAAGATGAAGTGAATCTACCAAGGAATGGCTTACAATAAAGACATGGAGAATTCTGCAATGGTCAAGTCAAAGCCCAGATCTGAATCCCATTGTTGGTGAATTAAAATTGATCTTTTGATATTTCTTGAATTAAATATAATTAGGGGTGTCCTAATTTTTTCACATGACTGCAAGTACAAATGCAAAAAAACATGAGATCCAGTATGGGATTTTCAGGTAATAGTGTTGATCCAACAAAGAGTGAACACTTAAAATGACAAGCTAAGAAAATGGGTTTTTTTAGACATTTGAATCATTAATGGCAGTTCTTGCTAAAGACTACTGCAACTGCTGTACTGCAACTGTAGGTTAACTGTAAATTAACAGGATTAATGGGTCGGGCCCTCTCCTGGAGCCGACACCTTATCGTGGTGGAGGGGTTTGCGTGTTCCAATAATCCCAGGAGCTAAGTTGCCAGGCCAGCTCCCATATTTATAAGTTCTCATCCCTGGGAATCACGAATCGGGTAGACTGAGATCCAGAATATGGGGTTTTAATAGAGCAAGTACAGTGTGGAAGAAAATTTGATATTATGCTTTCATTATACTTATGTTTGCTTATATACATTATATTTTTATACTATACTTATATTTTATATTTTTATGATTTTATAAGTCTATGCTATTACAAGCTGCAGATGTTTAGAAAAAAGCGGAACTTATACTTGCAAGGAGCCAGACTGAGGTGCAGACCTAAGTTTAGTAGTAAGCTGTTGCAATGTGCATGAAGCATCTGACTGTTAAGGATGAGAGCTGAGGGGTCGAGAGGGTACAGTGAGAATGTTCTAAGAAGAACATTAGAAATAGGTCAACCTGACGATAACCCGATGTCGAGCGAGAAACCGGTTGACCACAGAAAGATTCCATCTCTCAGCAGCCTCGTCAGCTGACCAAAAGATGTTTAAAATAAGTTAAGGTGTGAAACATGGTTAAAAGATGTGAATAGATGTACATGCAATTGTACCCCTATGAAGATTGCTCCAACTTGTTGTTCGGGGAGCAGAACACAAGACGCATGAAAAACTGCTGAGTGTCTGTTCCTCAAAGCTTTGAAAAAAGGTAATAAAGTTTGTCAGACTCTTGACCTCTTCGACTTCTGTCAAATTTCTTTCAAAACAGTACAAACTACAATGACCACACAGTACGTATGTCAATGACTAATCTGGAGATACAAACTCTGACATGGACTTAAATACACAAGACTAAGGGATGGAAATGCAGAACAGCTGAGAACAATCGGGAATTCACGTGAGGTAACGAGGGGGTCGTGGCACACGGTAGGATCGTACGAGCAGGTAATGACAACTCTCTGACTGATAATCCCAGGAGCTAAGTTGCCAGGCCAGCTCGGGGCCCCAAGCAATTGCTTGGTTTGCCTGCCTTGTCGCGACGGGCCTGATTATGGTTAAGGGCCTTGCACAAGAGCCCAATGATGAGATCACTCTGTGCCTGTGATCAGGAGGTTGGTGGTTCACATGCCATGGCTGGCAGAGTCCTAAATGATAGATGCACAGGGCTCCTGTGATTGATTGTAGGGGTAATGAGACAGACCACGCTGCCTTTTGGCTGTTGATGCAGATGCCCATCTACTGCACGGCCTTCAGTTTGACAGCATCTGGGACCTGCTGTCCTGGTGTGAGGTGCACATACATCTTAGATCCATCCACTGGAAGGACACGAATGGCACTGGAACCACTCCAATGCACAAGCACATATCACACCGAATGCTACATTACTTTTGAAGCCACACACATTCTTTATAGAGTTGAAATCAATATTATTGATTGAACGCCATATTGTATAAGCTACTCTCGATCCATTTTCTGTACCTGCTTGTTCAATGCAACCTGCAGAATGCTGGCTCTTAGGCTAGGGAATCTGTGCCAGAAGGTTTTCGGTTGAAATCCTGTGAATGCCTATAGTGATTCTACTGTGTTGGGCCCTTGAGTAAGGCTCTTTAACCTGCAACTGCTTCATCCTGGGTATGTCAACCTACATCCAGCCCTGTAAGGAGGTCCTCCAACTTATGAGGAAAGTCTTGGGGGTTGGTGGTACGATTGGCACTCCAGCTACTGGGGAAGGAGGAAAAAAAAAATATCAACCACAACCACTGGTCCTTTTGAACTCGTGTGGTTCTGGGTATTACACCCAGGTTCTCATCCCTGGGAATCACGAATCGGGTAGACTGAGATCCAGAATATGGGGTTTTAATAGAGCAAGTACAGTGTG
>JAODKE010000146.1:24487422-24504312 GCA_026779605.1 Mormyrus hasselquistii
GTTTCCCTGCTGAGACTGCTGCCCCCGCGACCCGACCTCGGATAAGCGGGAGTCAATGGATGGATGGATGGATGGATATATGAGACAGATACAGACATCATATATCATATACATGACCACTTATACAATGTTGACATCTCACATTGTTATTCTAATAGAAGTTTTATGAAGTTTATTAAGTTTTAAAAGCCTTAATTATGGGGTTTTACAATGTGCAGCTCCTGTTTCCTATATAATTACTGTGAAACTTCAGCTATAAAACATATGGCAACATGCAGACAATTTCTTTTGCTTTGGCACATTAAACACGGATAAATATCTGTTCTTATAGTTATGACAATACTGTAAAAGTAGTTTGTATTTACAAAAACAATCATGAATGTTTTTGAGGCAATGTGTATTAAAGTTGTACTAGGAAATTAAGTTTTAAGCCTTTCATACATGCATTATGAAAAACAAACACTTTTTTACTCAGATTTGCATAAATTTTCAGAATTTTTTAAAATTGTGGAACAGTGTTAAGTAAAATGTAGTAAACTCCCATGAGACCACATCTCACAGCTGTTTTGATTCAGTACTGTACCTTTATTGAAGAGCACACAGGCAATGAGCTTCATCTTGATCAGTGAAATGCAAGACAGGGAAATTAGAACTTATGGTTACATACATTTATATAGAGGAGTGAATATTCGTGCATCAGTTGCAGGAAGTGGATGGCAGGGTGGCGTTACTGTCTGACCGCCTGACTGCTCCAAGGTTGTGGTTTGATTCATGCCATCTGCTGTGTGTGTGGAGTTTGCACGCACCATGTCACACAAGCATACAAAAGCATTTAGGTAAATTTGTAATGTCAAAAAAAAAAAAAAATCAAACACTTAAAAGGTCCTTGATTTAGGGATATGTATAAATATACTACTTTTATACTTAGACATTCAATACAAATATAAAAAACAACTGCAGAGGAGCTTCCTAACTCATCGACTACCACTGCCCAAATTAATCAGCCTTACTGTCCAGGTTTCCCTCTTCACTCCATTAGTACTTTCTTCATGCCCCCTACAGAATGTAATGAGACACATTTCTTCTCATTGCACTTTACATGCAAATTCTGATTATATCAGTTGTTTAATATGCAAATATAAATTGGTATATTTCGATTCATACGGGACATACGACACTAACCTCTCCCAAGCACCACAGTAAGTTTCATCCATATGAAATAATTCTACGTACCTCCGCTGAACATTTTCACCATTTGTTCATCTTGCTCTCCTTTGAGACATACACATATATACATATAAGAACAAAACCTGGGCCCACTTCCGAGAGCTCAAGGAACGCATAGCCTTCACGGACAAAGTGGATGCTCTGAACCCCTCTGAGGTCTAAAGACAAAGGAAATCCCATCCCTGTCATGGCTATGACCAGGAAGGTGCCACTTTGTTCAGCCTTCAGGTACAGCTAGAGGTGCTGCTCCACCCAGTAACTCCTTGCAGCCAGCCAGCGATTCGTCTGCTGTCTCCTGTACCTCGCCCTCATTTCCTTTCATAGGAAGCAGAGTCTGTAGAAGCGGACTGAACTCATACTAGAGCCCATTCTTCCTGGCCTGACTCTGCCAGAATCAAACCTTCATCCTCACTTCTGCTGCCACTCCCTACCCCGGTGAGGTCTCCGTCACTCCTCTAATGCCTGACCCAGGGGCGGCTCCAGCCACATCCAGCCCAAGGGAGGCCAAGTCGCCCATACTCAAGGTTCCCAGCCCAAAAAAACTCGCCCAGCCCTCACCCGCAGCATCTGATGCAGGTCTGGTCTCCGCTGCTTCACTGGCACCCTGCTCAGGAGAGGCCACCATTGTGCCTGGTCCAGAGAGAGCAGCTTTGCCTGCATTCTCAGCCCAAAGAGGGTCATTCTGCCCCGTCCATCCCCGGATGTCCCAGTTCTACCTTAATAAATAATAATAGTAATATATTTTATTTGAAGGGCCTTTCAAGGTACCCAAGGACACTGTACAGTAAGAGCAGAACATAAAATATAAAAGTAATTAGGTTATAAACAACAAATAGGTTACATGTAGAGACAATGACACATTGATTAAAAGACACACCAGTGCCAGATTGACATCAATCAAAACAAACATGAAATAAATATAAAAGAAAATCTCAAAAAGTCAGGAATAGGCTGAGAAGGCCTGAGTGAAGAGGTGAGTTTTGAGCATGGATTTGAATATGGAGAGTGAAGTGCATGTACGTAATGCAAGTAGGAGGGTGTTCAGAGTTTAGGGCCAGCCACACTAAATGCCCTGTGACCCATGGAACGGAGATGAGCAGAGGGGGTGGATAGAAGGTGTGCATCAGTAGAGCGTATGGTTCGGGTGGGTTTGTATAAGGTGAGAAGATCCATGAGGTAGATGGGTTCTAGGTTGTTCTGGGCTTTGTAAATGAGTATAAAGATTTTGAATTGAATCCGAGATTGAACTGGAAGCCAGTGTGATTGATGGAGGATGGGAGTGATATGTTGCCATGTTCTTGTACGGGTGAGAAGTCTAGCTGCAGAGTTTTGGATATGTTGTAGTCTGTTTAATGGTTTTGCTGGGACACCAATAAGCAGGGCATTACAGTAATCGAGCCTGGAGGTTATGAAGGCATGAATGAGGGTCTCAGCAGTAGCAAAGTTGGGTGAGAGGCGGAGTTTGGAGATGGTTTTGAGATGGAAATAAGCCATTTTGGAGACAGGCTTTATATGGGAATCAAAAGACAGTGAAGAATCAAAAATGACATCTCTGCAGATCACGTGATCCTTGTTCATTCTCCACAGCGTATCTCGGTGTAATCTCTGACTGAATTGAATGATGACATGCCTTGTTTTGTTTTCTTCACGTCTACCAATTTGATGAACCGAATCCACAGTGTGGTTAATGATCGAGGACCACGATGGGGAGATTTTCACAAGCAACTGAGCAACTGCCTCACGTAGGTCTTCACCTTCTTTTTCCTTTAAACCACGAATCCTCAGATTCCACCGGCGTTTGCATCGCTCCATCTCCAATACACGCTCCATCAATTCCGCGTCATCTTTCTTTAAAGCTGCTACTTCTTGGACCGTAGACTGTAACTGAGTTTTGCAGTCCTTGATTTCGGCCGCGTTAAACTCGATTGCCTTGGCTATGCTGGTTAACATGATGGAATTTTGTTGTACCTAATATATCCACCTTATCCGTTAGTTGCTTTATTGCTTCTAAGACTGCATTCATTCCTTCTTTACCCTCTGACCCAGTGTCCTTCCTTTTAATTATTGGTATGTTATTTGCCGGCGTTCTTTTTATATTCTCGGTGGAAACTTCCATCATTGTAGCATACTCATGGCCGTCAACTGGCTCAATACTGCGAGATAAAGCAAGGTTTTTCTTCGTAGTCATGCTGTACTTTCTTTTATTTAGTTTTTTGTTTCTTGATATATGCTAGTTCAAAAACGTACATATTATAGCGATTGGATAGCGTAACATGTGAAAATCTGGGACAGTCCTTCAGAGCTCACAACGTGCGGTGCACCCGATCCGCCATCTTGCCCGCGATCTCCAGTTAGCGAGTGTCTCAGGACAGTCAGCGAGTGTCTCGGGGCAGTATTTGAGTGTCTCGGGACAGTGTGTGAGTGTCTCGGGACAGTAACAACAGGACAGTGACAGTTTCGGCTCCTACTGCTACTGCACCTTTCGTAGGACTGGTTAATTGCGAAGTTACACCACACGTCATCAAGTTACTCGCAAAGTTACCCCGATAAGCCAACGTACAGTAGTACATGCCACTGGCCTCCCTTGTTATCTGTGTATGTGTGAGTGTGTGCGTGTATGGGGTCACTGACCCCCCTTTTGTACCTAGGCCAACAAGTACCTCTCATACTAGGCTAGGCCTTGTCTCAGGCAACCAGAAGCATGCGCTTGGAACAGCGTCTGGAGCATCTTTGAGATTTTGGCGTTCATTTCTTTTCGTGCCGCACCGGACCATCTTACCTAGCGCGGAGGGATCCTGGCCAGTCAGTTACCATATTCAGGGGTGCAGTATTGTGTGTCACTGACGAACCGTAAGTGACAGGTCTTTGACCGATTACATTTGGTGTTGTAATGTTGCAGTGCGGTTAACTACTAAGTTGTTAGTGTAACTTTGAGGAGATCTGTTACTGAATTTATTGCAGGCAGACACTCTGTATTCTGTGTTCATTGTTGCTATTGTATATCCTGTATGTCAAATTTGTTTGTTAATCAGTTCTTGTTAACTGCGAAATATTTAGGAGAGACGGGATAATATATTAATCAAAGTTAGTGGTATCACGGTTATTCATTATGTAGCCTACCAATGTTAACCGGTAGATGCCGGTAATGTTATGTGATTGCTGATCGTATAAGTAGTTATATTTCTGTTATTTAGCTGAGCATGTCTTTTATTCTTTCAGTTATTTATATAATTTTGTTGCCTTCTTTAGACCACATGCACACCCTGTGTTCAACTAAATCAGTGCATCTGTAGGCCAATCAGTGCCAACCTGTGAATTCCAATGCGATACCATACTGCCTAATTGAATGCAGTAAGGTCTGGAACTGCATCTGTCTTCCCTGGTGTTCTTACCGATGCCACCAGAGTGGTACAGTACAACCTTACCGGCACATTCCTTATACAGTCCACGCTCCAGCAATTTAATAGTTTCAATCTGTAGCTTTGAAATCCCATTCTGTCTCACTGCATACATGTTCAATTCAAAATCAATAATCATTCTAAAAACAGGATGTATTCAGTTTATTAAAAGGCCGGTTAGAACAAAAATATAATACTGTAAATATTCAATATTACAGTAGAGTGAAGGCAGATGAGGCCGAACTTATACATGGTCAGGAGAAATACCCAGTCGTAGAGAATATAAAATGCAAGGAACTTCAAAGTATTCACCATCCCTCTAAATGATAAACTAAATTAAGTAAAACTGTCATAAAATGCTTGAGCCAGCCTCTCTCTTACTCTAATGCAGCAACTGATCCTTAGCATGCACACCAGTGCAGAACTAACAGGAAAACTACAGACACGCCTATATCCTGAACACTGTGGGCTCAGAATGGTGGCACTGAAAATATCAAACTTGCGTTCAATTAGTTGTTACAGAACGTTTTTACAGATTGCTAAAAAATTGTTACAAATTGGTAAGAATAACTGATATACAATGAGTATAATTGAAAATCAAAACCTGAAAAAACACAAATATTAATATAAAAGGGAAGTAACAGAACTTCTAAATACACCAGTTGATTTAGGTGACATTTTTAAACTGGCTGGAGATAAATGGCACATTTGATAGCCACAGTTCAGTGGAAGAGGCTGAAACAGGCCAGAGGCAGCAGCAGCAGCAAACTGAGCCCAGCATGACTGTGAGCTGCGTTACACAGGTCTCCTTCACAGCAGTTAAAGGTGGCTCCGACATAGTTTGTGTTCAGCGGAGATATTCCAGCTGCAGCACATAAATTACTGGAAATGCATCCTTTTAATGTCACACTATGGCCTTCAGCAGTCACTGAAAAGAGCAGGATAGTATAAAAAACAATTAGCAAGGCAAACTTGAGTATCAGGTTTTACTTATTCTAAAACAGACTTAAACAACGCATTTTTACTATGTATCTATTTGGCTAATAGAGAAATCAATCATCAGTTATTGGTATCCCAGAAATCATTGAACAGATTGTAATATAGAATGGTGATGCTGTTGGCCACAGATATAAACATCATTATATTAAAAAGTCAAACTCTTACCAGTTATTTTGACGCAACTATTTTCATCTCCCTGACATCTGAGGATTGGTGTACAGTCATTTTCAGAACATGTGAAGCATTTCTTCCCATTGAAGGACTGGTTACTAAAAACTGCAGTAAAGACCAGCAATACCAAGTCACGGATAAAGATTTATAAATGACACCAGTGTTAGTCAACATTAATATCAGGGTATAATCTAGACATTGGTTATGAAAAATGATCAGAACCAAAAGGGTAATTGGAAAATATTCTCTCATCTTTCTTTGAGAAGTTTGTCTAATTATTCTCCCATCTGTCTGTTTATAATAAATGAATGCCTCATTTAATACCTCTATGGCTCCAGATGTACTAAATAGGCCATTAATTTAGGTGGTTTTGTTTGAAAATGTGTAAAGCATACTGGTAGTTAGGGCTGCACGATTTGCGGAAAATATTGAATCGCGATTTTTCTGACAGAAATTCCGATTACGATTTGATTTGCGATTTAATTTTTTTATGTCAAGCTTCAGTTCAATATTCAGTGTCTAGTCATTTTAAAACATATGACGCAGCATGAGATACGATCAGTATTAACTGGTCTATATTCTAATGCAA
Organism: Mormyrus hasselquistii; assembly: GCA_026779605.1. Taxonomy (NCBI): domain Eukaryota; kingdom Metazoa; phylum Chordata; class Actinopteri; order Osteoglossiformes; family Mormyridae; genus Mormyrus; species Mormyrus hasselquistii. Next base: position 24,493,807 of record JAODKE010000146.1, read on the forward strand.
GGATGAGAATTTAAAGATGTGATGTGTCAAGTTAAATAAAGTAATAATGAAAACAACTGCAGCAAAAAGAAAAATAGCGATCTTACAGGTAACGCTTATTACCCTAATAACACTAGAACCGCCTTTTCACACGCCAATGAACAAGCAAGAACTACTTCGGTGTATGCAGCCCTTTTGTTTGCGCTATTGTGTTGTAGGCTGCTGTTAACACTAATAACGCTCAAAAATCGTAATGTTCATAACAAAGTGGCTGTTCTGTTCTGAAACCGTAAAGTTAAAATTTTTAAACGTAGTATGCATTTTATAAAATGTTGAATAAATATAAGTCGTTTATTAGTGATTTCATGTTGGTCGAAGTTTCCGCTTTTTAACTGCGTTTTCTCTACAAATCAATTCGATCAGGTGAAACAAAAAATGTACGTGTTCATGGTTGCAAACTGTCAGACTCTCACGCAAGAAATCTTACGGCGAATCTATATTCCATTCTGAACTTAAAATTAGCTGCATCAAAGACGTTACGGCAGTTTGCAAACTCTACAGACTATTTACAAGGTAATAAAACTTACATGTATGTAAATGTGTGTGCAGAACAGAGAACTGGGTGGTGTTTAAAAGAAGCTCGCCGGGTCTATTGATGATAGGACCTTTCTGAAACAATCTCGGACCACGAAATAAGAAGGGAATTCACTTATAGCTCAGTAGCGGAATCAATATTTTTCCGCACCGCAAATGCAACGTTTTCTTCTGGTTTCACGTGTTTGCTGTTTGTGGGCGTGTACTCCGTCGCCTCGGACCACTTCGGATTGGTGAGCATGACTCACATAAGGAGCACGGCGCTTGTGATTGGTGAGAACGACTGTCACATAGGGAACACGGTATGAGTTTGGAAAACTATTCTTACAACAGTTTTAAACCCTGGGTCCGACGTGCTGAATACTGTATGTCCTAAATCGCAGCCTTTGCGATTTGTTAATCGCGTTCTTTCAAATTTGAAATCGATAAATCGTTCAGCCCTGCTAGTTTATAATTATTACAATATCCTGACTTGATCCAGACAGGGTTAAGTTATTTAGAGCACAGTTGTTGTACAAGTATCTGTAATTACCAGGAGGTGCTGCAGCATTGCAGAGGTCAGTAGTACAGCATGCACTGTTCAATTCAGTCCTGGTTATTCCAAAATTCATTGAACCCGAAACACACTCCTTAGATCGCACACAGTCCTGGAGAGAAATTACAGGTGACTTTTGCTTTCCTAGAAAATGGAAAAAAAATATGAATTATATAACTCGTGTTCATAAAATCTGACACAGGACAAAATTCAGCATTTGGTGAAAAAAGTACCGTATTGGCTCGAATATAAGACGACCCCCCCACTTTTTGGCAACTATTTTTAGAAAAAAAAAGTTTTTGGAATACCAAATCTTACCTTTATAAAGAAAAATAATTTTGTTATCATATGTTAACATATAAAAAGTTAACCAGCAACCGCAGGCAATCGGATTAATAAGCGTATTAAACAGCAAACATTCTGAAAAACAAATGTATTATTTTTATTTATTTATTTTTTTTTTTGGGGGGGGGGGGGGTAGATTTTGAAAATTACAAACTCCACAGGCCTCGAGGGTGCTGAATGTTTTTGATGCAGCAGATCCACGTAAAGTAGGGTAAAAAAACATGGATTGTGACGTCGACCGGCTCTTTTGCTTATGCCTGCCCTACTATACTGTAAATAGCATAACGTGGAATAAGGGTTAAACAAACAGTTCGATACCTTTACATTTTTATAAGCAAATCAGTATCTGACAGAATAGTGGAAAACTTTTCACAAAAAAATTAATAAATATATTTAATTTTTGGCTTAAAAAGAGACCTAACAATAGAAGGACGTATTCCGCTTCCAAAGGCCGTGGGTATATCTAGGCTGGTGTATTTAGCTTTGCCTCTCTATGCTGATTCTTCGACGTGGTCGACAATTGAATCTCATTTATTGAAATTTATATCGAAAAACAAAACAGGAGAAAGACCACAGTTAGAGAGAAATCAGAGGGAGGTCTTGATGCATTGGACTTTAATACTGTTAGGTTGAGCCATATTAATAAACAATATGACAGCTCTTTCAAATGAATCTTTCTGTCTTTATTAACACCCACTATCGGTTGAATAATAGCAGCAGCACAGCCAGGGAAACCAACAATTTACAGGACACTCAGGGACACACGCTAGACAGGCTCACCAGGGATGCTAACTGTCACAACACTCATGCTTTTTGACTTTCGCGCTCACAGAAGAAATCTTACGACAGATGTAGGAATTCAGGTATTGTAGGATATCAGGTAATGTGGAACAGTTAAGCTAAGACAAGTTTATTTCCTGGCTAAAGTAGATCAAATTAAAATAGTTGTTATCGGGAGCTGGTATAGCATGATCCGAAAAACACGATTCTGTTGGTCTGAGGTCACAGTTAAGGGCGAGGTAAGCATTTTGGGGGAACGTCCCTCAGAAATCACAGTCTAAGGTGAATGACATGTGCTTTTGATTGTATTGATATTATGGTTGTAAATCTATTGTAAAAAATGCATTGCACCTAATTTTTATGTAATTATGTCTGTGTTATACTACTGCAATAAATTAAATACTTTAATTTGACAAAGTTCTAATTAATTTTTTAAACAGTTATTTTTCAGCTGTCCCAGTTTACCAAACTAATTAGGGGAAGTGGAACAGTATGTTTCAGGTACTGTAATGTGGGACAATTTTATAGGCTCCCCCAAGAAGAGAGTTACAAGAAAGTACATATTTAACAGGATGGAGTCCCAACTCCTAAATATATTCAGTAAGTATACATAATATATAAATAATTACATGTATTCATTTATGAAATGGGAAAAATTGCTAACTTGAATTTGTTAAATTGTTTTAGTGTCTGATGGCACCAAGGCAGGGAGAGACAAAAGAAGGTTAGAAAGGTGAAGGGGCAGCAGGACTAAATGATTACAAGCAGCTGTAGTTTTACTGTTAGAATCAGCTTCACATGTATTGGTTTAGGTATTTTCTACAAAACAAAATCCAAAATGAAATGTAATGGATTTAGATTTTTTTCAATTGATTTTTGATAAAAATTAAATGTTCAGCTGCTCCTTGAGCTGTTTTGTCTATTAAACTTGCAAAACCCTTTGCACCTATACTTAGTATTGATGTATTAAATAGTGTGAGCGTGTGCACCCTTCCGGTGTGTTGGCGACTGCCCAAGGTTGGTTCCTGCCTGCACCCCTTGTTCCTGGGATAGGTTCCAGCCCCCCCCATTGACCCCAGTTGCGGTTTCAGACAATGAATGGATGGATGTATCAAATAAATGCCTGTCCCACTAACTGCCTGTCCCACATCACCAAACTGACTGAAATACGTCCCACTTTACCTTATGGGTGCAGGGAGTGTATAGACCTGTATCACTGCCCCCATAAGCAAGAAATTTCGGAAAACGGACTTTGCGTGGTTATGTCGAGATCACCAGAAAAATGTCGTGATCTCGAGATAACGAAAAGAAGAAAAAAGTTTATGCATGTCCTCTACAGACTTCTGTATAAAACCTTTTTTTTTTGTCTGAACTCGTAATAAAAAAAAAGAAAAATAAGACGACACCACTTTTTCAAACGTATTTTGAGAGGGGGAAAACCGTCTTCTATTCGAAATAAGAAACAGGAACTTTGGGACATTAAACAAATATCTGTTCTCTTTAAAATAATAATAAAAGCAGTATTCAACAATATTATTAAAGAGTATTATTAGTAATAACTCCGGTGTGGGCAACAGGTAATTTAATAATTTATTCCATGTCACTGGAGAACTGTCCAACATTTTTAAAAATTATTTCGTTGCCTTATTTTTGTTCTATAACATTACAGGTACCAGGTAATGCAGGTACAGGTACGTTTCTTTATGGACTCACCCATGTAGGTAACCGTTGCTGCACTCCCACAGACCTGTGTAGATGGGCAAGTTTTTTGTTCCAGGGTGCACCGTAGCCCCAGGCATTGATAGCACTGGAGCGAGTACACTGTAGAATATTTACATTAAATATCAGACAATATATATGACACAGATATAGACATCATATACCATATATATGACAACTTATACAATGCTGACATCTCACATTTTCATTCTAAGTTTTAAAAGCCTTAATTTTTAAGTGTGCAGCCCCTTTTCACTCTGTAATTATTGTGAAACTTAAGGTATGAAAAACACAGCAACATCCTTTCCCTTTTAAATTGTGACAATAAAAGCAGTTTGTATTTAATAAAAAACAATCATAAATGTTTTTGAAGTGTGTAATAAAGTTGTGCTAAGAATTAAGTTTAAGCCTTTCATGCATTATTGAAAACAGAACCAAACTTTTTTGATGGTTTCTTTTATTCAGATTTGCATAAACTTTCTTATTATGGAACAGTGTTGAGTAAAATACGGTAAATTCCTATGAAATCACAGCTAACAGCTGTTTTGATTCAGTACTGTACCTTTATTGAAGAGCACACAGACGATGATGAGACGGACAATGAGCTTCATCTTGAGTTTCATCAAATGCAGAACGGAAATTAGAACCTACGGTTACATGCATTTATATGCAGGAGTGACTCCACATATATACGCGTGCTTCTGTTACAGGAAGTGGATGGAAGGATATTTCTACACTGAAAACGTCACCATCTTAAGATTTAAATAAATGTTTTAAATTCTCTTTAATTAAATATGCTTAACGTAGCCTGAATGTAAAAGAGCCATTCTGTTGAATCGGTGCCATTTCCGTCCCCAGGATGTGCATAAAAAATAACTCTAAAATACATTTATCCACACAAATCAGCAGCGGTACATAGGTATACTACATTTTTATTCATGAAACATCACTTTTTGAACAAATAACTCACGAATCTGATCTGAAACAGGAAGCCTACAGTTCTGGCAGTCAATGATTGTTGCACAATGTTAGTATATGTGTTGACAGCACACAATAGCCTACAATGATGGCAGAGCACACACAATCTAAGAGTTTTAAAATGACAAAAAATAAAAATAAACACCCTTCAAAAGGAGTAAGTGGAAAGAATAAAAAATAAAAAAACCTAACCTGCCCTTAATTGTCTTTATGATAAGTTGGAGAGGAGAAGTTAACCGTTTCTTTTGTTTGTTTGTTTGTTTTTTAGTTTTGTTAGAAGAAAAAATAATTACGTGGAAAAATAGTAGACTTTAAAAATACTGTTTGTTTATTCAAGAGAACGAGGATACGCTTGTTCAAGAGAATGAAGATAAGACTGAGACCACGAGCAGAGTCAAAATCTGTCTGAATGCCATGCCCCGCTCGTCCACTCCTCCCGTGTGCCATGCCCCCTCATCAACCCTGTGTGGAATCCCTGTGTTTACCAGCTGTTCCTGATTGTTGTCATTAGTACATTGTATTTAGCCCGCGTTTCAGTTTGTTTCCCCAGTCCGGTCATTGTATTGTCAAGTCTGTTTGCTTGCCCTGTCTCTGCTGCAGTTGATTAAACCCCGTGTTTCCTGGTTCCTAGACTGCCGCCCCTCTGTCTCCACTCCGCGTCCTGCATACGGCGTGACAGAATGACCAGACTCAGAAAACGGGTAACCCCTCTGACCGAGGATTCCTCGGTCTAGAGGATGAGGTTACATATTGGCTTGCCCAGCCTGAGGTCCAGGAGGATCCCCTGCTTCTGGCTATAGCCAGCCGGAGCCAGGACATTTTAGAGAAGATGTCCCTACCCGGCTGCAGGGGAGGTGCGTGAATTTGCGGCGACTGAGAACCGGAGTGGCGGAAGCAAATATGCGGAAGGTAGCCTTCGCCAGCGGACTGCCATTTTGTCCACTTGCTGAGCTACCCAAAGTATCCCAAACGCCATCACCTACTGCAGGAAGGTGAAAGGAAAAAGCGGAAAGAAACACGAACAGGAAGACGCGTAAGAGGTGTGTCTGGGAGCTGTCTCTTTCTCCGCTGCTTTCCCTGCTGCATGTCAGGAGGTACCCCTCCTGATTCTGGATCCCGTGGTGTACCCGCTGCCAAGGTGCATTCCCCAGTTCCAGTGGTTCCAGCGCCACCCCCCATGGTTTCTGTTCCAGTGGTTCCAGTGTCACCCCCCTCCGTTGTTCCTGTGCCGGTGGTTTCAGCGCCACCCCCCCATCCCAGTGGTTCCTCCCGTGCCTGCAGCTTCGTATTTAAAGCCCGAGGAAGCAGGAGGAAGGTGAAGGTTTATTTCCCCCGCCTGTGGTTTCCATGCCTGCTCAATCCCCCGTGGTTCCTGTGCCTCCGGCTCCTGTGGTGCCCCCAGAGGTCTCTCCTGTGCCTCCGGCTCCTGCAGTGCCCCCAGAGGTCTCTCTTGTGTCTCCTGCTTTGGCGTTCCCAGAGGTTCCCGAGGTTTCTGTTCCTGAGCCACCCCCCGAGGCACTCGCGGCACCCCTGAGGTACCCGTGGCGCACCCCGAGGTACTGGTGTCGCCTGCAAGGCCGGGCCAGGGGTTCCCGTGTTGGTGGTTCCTGCAGCGCCCCATGCTGGTCCCGAGGCTCCTGCTGTTGCACCGTGTGAGGCAGTGCCATCCCCAGTGGTTCCCGTGCCTTCTGCTCCTGTGGCACCCCCAGAGGTTCCAGTGCCTCCTGCTCCTGCGGTGCCCCGCAGAGGTTCCCGCGCTTCCTCCTGCAGCACCCCCAGAGGTTCCCGTGCCTCCTGCTCCTGCGGCACCTCCAGAGATCCCTGGGGATCTCCCGGACCACCCCAGTGACTCTCCCAGTGTCTCCCCCACCATCACCTCCAGTGTGGCAGATCCCAGCCAGGTCCCCACCTCTCAGTCTCCTGGAAAGGGGGGAAACCCCACCCACCTTGCCCCCCAGCTTGCCTACAGTTCTCCGCAGTCGCTTGTGGGGCCTCTGGCTCCAGCGCTGGTGGTCACCTGCGGTCCCCCTGGCTTCGGCTCAGTCGTCACCTCCGGTTCCACCTCCGGCGCCTCGTCAGCCAGCTGCAGTCCCACCCCTGACACGCCATTGGTCGACTGTAGGTCCCCTGGCTCCGACTCGTTGATCCACCTTAGCCGACGGCGGCTGCACTTTTGACGTCTCCTGCTCCCTCCTCCCCTCTTCCTGTGTCCTCTTCACCTTCCTCCTGCTTCCTCGGGCTTCGGCCTCGCAGTCGCCTGCTGCCCCTGCGGCTTCCACCCCTCTGTGTTCCCTGTGGTTTGTCTATTTGTTATCTGAGTTGTTCTCCGTGTCTGTTCTGCGTGTCTGTGCTGTTTTCAGTGCCCCATTGATGTTGTGCTTTGTTTTCCAGATCCCATGTCCCCGGTCCTATTCCGTGCTCCCCATACGCGCGCCCCTTATGGGGGGGGGTGCTGTCATACCGCGCTCGTTCGCTTTTCCCGTGGGCCACGCCCCCTAATCAACCCTGTGTAGAATCCCCATGTTTACCAGCTGTTACTGATTGTCATTAGTTCATTGTATTTAGTCTGTGTTTGTTTATTTCCCCAGTCTGGTCATTGTATTGTCAAGTCTGTTTGTCCTGTCTCTGCTCCAGTCAATTAAACCCCATGTTCCCTGATTCCTTGACTGCCGCCCCTCTGTCTCTGCTCTGTGTCCCACATACAGCGTGACACTGAATGCCTAAACTAAAAAATCTGCCCTTAAATACTTTAAATACTTAATACACAGATGAATTCCAAAAGATACTATTTGATGACTGGATGAGACCACACGGTTTCCATCTGATGCTTTTGTACATCACCATACTGCACGCACATGCAGCTCATTCTTTCATGCATTTTTGTTGGAATCAAGAGCTCTTGTGCTCAGCCGCTGAACTCCCCCAGGATGGAGGGCTCCCTCCAGGACAGAGTTTGGGTGGCAGTAGTGGTAGGGTTACCTAAGGCAAACAGGTCCCGGGTGAGGAACCAGACAAAGTGCGGCTCACTAGACCCCTTACGATGAGAAAAACAACAGATCCACAATTTCCCATGCCCGGACGCGGGTCACCAGGCCCCCCCCCGGAGCCTGGCCTGGGGGTGGGGTTTGATTGCGAGCATCTGGTGGCCAGGCCTGCACCCATGGGGCCTGGTTGGGCACAGCTTGAGGAAGGTACGTGGGTCCCCCCTCCAATGTGCTCACCACCTGTAGGAGGGGCCATAGGGGTCGGGTGCAGTGTGAGTTGGGCAGTGGTCAATGTCGGGGACCTTGGGGGTCTGATCCTCAATTGCAGAAGCTAGCTCTCTGATGAGGAAGGAGCCTGAGCTGATGCGTGAGGTTGTGAAGTTCCAACTAGACATAGTCGGGCTCACCTCAATGCACTGGCTCAGGCTCTGGAGTCTGCCAGTCTCCATGAAGGCGGTTGGACCCTCTTCCACTCTGGAATTGCTCACGGGGAGAGGCGCCGAGCAAGGGTGGGCATACATATTGCCCCCTGGCTGGGTCCCTGTACATTGGGGTTTCCCACAGTAGACGAGAGGGTAGCCTCCCTTTGCCTTTGGGTGTGGGGACGGGTCCTGACTGCTGTTTGTGCTTATGCACCAAGTGGCAGTTCAGAATGCCCACCCTTTTTGGAGTCCTTGGAAGGGGTGTTGGAGAGCACTTCTCCTGGGGACTCTCTTGTTCTGCTGGGGGACTTCAATGCTCACATGGGCAATAACCTGGAGTAGCGTGATTGGGAGGAACGGCCCCCCCCCCTCCAATCTAAACCAGAGCAGTGTTTTGTTATTGGACTTCTGTGGTCCTCATGGATTGTCCATAATGAATAACATGTTCAAGCATAAAGGTGTCCACCAGGACACCCTAGGCCGGAGTTTGATGATCGACTTTGTGGTCGTGTCATCGGACTTGCGGCCGCATGTCTTGGACACTCGGGTTAAGAGAGGGGCGGAACTGTCAACTGATCACTACCTGGTGGTGGGTTGGCTCCACTGGAGGAGGAGGAAGCCGGCCAGGCCTGGCAGACCCAAGCATATGGTGAGGGTCTATTGGGAACATCAGACAGAATCCCCTGTCAGGAGGAGCTTCAACTCCTACCTCTGGCAGAACTTGTATCATGTCCCAGGGGAGGCAGGGGACATTGAGTTCAAATGGGCCATGTTCCACGCCTCCATTGTGGAGGCGGCTGACCGGAGCTGTGGCCATAAGGTGGTCAGTGCATGTCGCAATGCTGCTGACCTCAACTCGGGACGTTTTGGGTTGATGGGGGGAATACTTTGAAGACCTCCTCAATCCCACCAACATCCCTACCAACAAAGAAGCAGAGTCTCGAGACTTGGTGGTAGACTCCCCTATCTCTGGGGCAGAGGTCGCTGAGGTGGTTAAAAAGCTCCTCAGTGGCCGGCCCCGGGGGTGGATGAGATCCGTTCGGATTTCCTTAAGGCTCTGGATGCCGTGGGGCTGTCCTGGTTGATACACATCTGCTGCATCGCGTGGACATTGGGGGCAGTGCCTCTGCACTGGCAGACCGAGGTGGTGGTCCAACTATAGGGGGATCACACTCCTCAGCCTCCCTGATAAGGTCTATTCGAGGGTTCTGGAGAGGAGGGTCCATCGGATTGTTGAACCTTGGATTCAGGAGGAGCAGTGTAGTTTTCGCCCTGGCCGTGGAACAGTGATACAGCTCAACCATTTTAGACCTGTGGCCTTGACTTCTCATCTAATGAAGAGCATGGAGAGGCTCATCCTGCACCACCTTCGCCCAATGGTGAGCTCAGCGATTGACCCCCTGCAGTTCGCATACTGGTCTGGAATCGGGGTGGATGATGCTGTCATCTACATGTTGCACCGAGCCCTCTCTCACCTAGAGCAGGCAGGGAGCACTGTGAGGGTCATGTTTTTTGACTTCTCCAGTGCTTTCAACACTATCCAGCCTGCACTACTGAGAGGGAAACTGGAGGTAGCCGGTGTGAGCAAGCAGCTGCCTGCATGGACCATCGACTACCTAACCAACAGACCGCAGTATGTGAGGCTCCATGACTGTGTGTCTGAGACGGTCATCTGCAGCATGGGCGCGCCACAGGGCACGGTCCTCTCACCCTTCCTGTTCAGCCTGTACACTTCTGACTTCCGTTATAATTCGGACCAGTGCCACCTACAAAAGTTCTCGGATGATACGGCCATCATCGGACGCGTATCACATGAGAACGATCAGGAATACAGGAGGGTCATCAGTGAATTTGTCGGCTGGTGTGAGACTAACGTTCTCCAAATCAACGCTAGCAAGACAAAGGAGATGGTCATAGATTTTAGGAGGAAGGCACCCCCTCCAACACCGGTGAGCATCCAGAGTATAGTTATTGAGGTAATGGATACTTACAAGTACCTGGGTGTTCACCTCAACAACAAACTGGACTGGACTACAAATACAGACGTCTTTTATAAGAAGGGCCAGAGTCGACTCTACCTGCTGAGGAGACTGAGGTCCTTCGGAGTATGCAGGACCCTGTTAAGGTCATTCTATGATTCTGTGGTAGCATCCGCCCTTTTCTATGCAGT
>JAODKE010000146.1:24531205-24545921 GCA_026779605.1 Mormyrus hasselquistii
ATCTCAGATAGTTTTTACGTAAGGGCGAATTTACATAAATTAACGTAACTAGCCACTCTGAGCACCCCCCTGAGAGGTATAGATTCTCCACACACCCCCCTGCCTCCCACACGACACGCGCCCGGGGGCCAGTGGGAGGATGTGCGTGCGTCAGCTGGTAACCATGCCAACTACGTTGCCATGGAGATCGATCTGTTTACACTCCAGCGGCGGTCGATGGCATCAGCTGACGGATGGATAATTAGCCACGTGAGATGCTGGCGGAATCACTGTGGGGGAATCAGATGTGGACTGGACCATGTGGGGGAACCGGGGGGTGAGAGGGTAATTTCCAGTGTCACACAAAGGAAAGCTGGAAAATGATAGCAGACAAAGGTAGAGTTACATGACAGCGAAAGTCCGTCAGCTTTTGGTGCACCTTCTTGAAAAATATAAGCGTTGAAAAAATATGCTTAAAAAAGGTTATTTACCAAACCGACAGAAAAGTCAGCTTCAGACGCAGTGCTGTGCCAGAGGTGATTCAGCGCAGCTCAACAGCGCGTCCACACAAACGTGGCACTGTGAGTTAACTGCTTAACGCCAGCCTTCTGTGAGAATCAATTTCACAGCTGTCTTGCTCAGGTAATGAAAAAATTACCTTTTGTTTGTGGTGGTGCTAGGATGGGCTTTAAGCAGTCCAAAGGCTTAAAGGCTGGCTTTATCAGAGACTGGCTTTGATTTCCAAGACAATCAGAATCCCAGAATCAAAGTCAAGCCGCTCCAGGACGGATGGAGAACAATGAAAACACACACAGCAATTATCTCAATTACTAAAATGGATGATAACGCAAATCCAGAAGCTAGACTGAACTTTCAAAGCACTAAAACAGTCCAGCCGATAATGCCTCATGGTCTCAAAACGTCAACCACACACTTAGACAAAGTCACAGGAGCAAAGACTACCATCTGTGCCAAAAAACATAATCGCAGAGGATGTTTTGATGACAGCCTGATAAGCTAGCTAGGCCTGACCAATCCACGCACGCTCAGCTACCAAATTGACTTGTGACTTTAATCGAAGGTCAGCTGGATTCTTATCTGCGACCAAAAAACAAATCGCTGTAGGAAACATGCTGGTCGTGTGAGACGAGACCGTGTTATGGTTCTAAGCTGACGCAGCCATCAATGCACATTCCCCCCTCCCTGTGCCCAGCACTTCAAACCTGCTAGATTCCTTATTACTCAACACCCTCCTGTCCGCCTTCCTGTAATCAACAACACACACACAGAGTCACAAGCACAGTAGTCTCAGCGGTGAGCAATCCCAGGGTTACACTCAGGCCCGGGATGATTCCAGAGCCAGGAGCACAGCAGAAACCATGCTGGATTATTTACATAATAATAGAAATTTCTAGGAGAACAAAATCCTGCAACACCTTATATATACACGTCGGTTAAAAATGGCTGTCTCTGGCGGTATTAAAAAGCCGGGGCCAGGATCCTTACAGGCCTCATGAAAACCTCAGTGTTTTTTTTTTTTTTTTTTTTTTTTTAAACTGCGAATATCCAACCTGGCTGTCAATATACTATCCAGGCTGGATCCTCGGTTCTAAAATACCGATCCTAGACCCTTCCAGGCTAGATCCTCGGTCCTAAAATACCGATCCTAGACCCTTCCAGGCTGGATCCTCGGTTCTAAAACACAGATCCTAGACCCTTCCAGGCTGGATCCTCGGTTCTAAAATACAGATCCTAGACCCTTCCAGGCTGGATCCTCGGTTCTAAAATACAGATCCTAGACCCTTCCAGGCTGGATCCTCGGTTCTAAAATACCGATCCTAGACCCTTCCAGGCTGGATCCTCGGTTCTAAAATACCGATCCTAGACCCTCACTAATAACCCATCTGGACTCGTCGTCTGTTAAGTTTTCCTGTGCGCTGACCCTACTCCTTTAAAACGAGTCCCACGTTCGCACTAGACTACGACAAATGTGCGACACGCCTGAGCGTGTATTCTCTGACTAATTAAACTTTCTTTGTTCTTCAGCTAATTGATGTGCCGTGACAAAAGAAATCCACAGCAAATGAGGATGGAGTCAAACAGACGGGATGAACGCGTCGCCCTCCCTGGCTATCGGCCTCCTCCTCTCATGGGTGATCTTCCTCCCAGAGTTCTACACCCAGCATCGCTGTCCAAGCCTTTGCCAGAGGACATTCAGAGGAGAGACTGCTCAGGCAGGGTGGGGGAATTCCTTCACCCCCCATGGGGCAGTCAGCCCCGCTCACGATCAGGTCCGTCCCAGCATGCCTCACTGCGGCGTGGGCGTGCTTATCAGGAAAGATGGCAGCAGCCACTCGAAGAAGATGGAACGGTAGAGGCGTAAACGGGGGGTGGGACTTTCACTGAAAGGTGCAGGGGGAGGTGTGAGCGTGCGCGCGTGTGTGTGTGTGTGTGTGTGTGTGTGTGTGTGTGACAGTGTGCATGTGGGTATAACAGACAGACGATCTTAATTAAAGCGAGCTGCAGCGCCTCTGGCAGCCTGGCCTAACTTTGACTCACGGGTGCCTGGATATCCAGGATCTCTGAACTCCTCCTAGCCGTACTGTTTGTTTACAGTCTGTCGCAGCAGGAACAGTTCCGTGCATACTCCAATCAGAGCACTGGACCATGTGGTCCAGAACTCCTATGGCAATGAACCCAAGATGCTACTGGCTGCGCAAATTCAGTGAAAAGTAAGTGGAAACATTTTAGGCTCAGATTAACATAATACTTAAACTTTGCGAACGATAGAGGCTAATCCTAATTTGCACAAGCAATGGTAATTTTTTTCAGTTAGATTGCCAAGGCTGGCAGTAAGATGTAGTAATCGCTGTAAGGAGGGGGAGCTCCATCTTCCATGGTACATGGTCGAAGGTCAGGGGTCAAAGGTCAGGGGTCACGGTGTGAGGCAGCAGACTTACCATTGTACGTCACTCTGGGCTTCGTCAGGCACATAACCAGGTGCAGATCCATTTCATCTGAGGAGACAAACTTGGAGCAAACGGGACACTTAAAGCCTGCAAGGGAGCGAGACAGAGTGTCAGATTTTTTCACCTGCAACCTGATTCAGTCTTCAAACTGCACTGCGTGTGTGTGAAAGAGACTGAGAAGACTGAAGGCGGCAGTGGTAACTTCTCCTTCTAAATACTGTGTCTCCCGATTTATAGGAAAACATGGCAAGGGATCAAAAAGCTGAGTAATAAAAGAAATACTGAATTATGTGGAACATTTATTATTATGAAAGAAATATCAATAAAAACTCCAGGAAAGAACAGATTAAAGACAGTCAGTCATGTTTACATGTGTAGTCCATAGCACTAAAACATCCATCCATCCATCCAATTTTCCTAGTCTGGGTACATATACACTACAGGTTATTCAGAGATTCCAATTAACCTAATTGCTTGTTTTTGGACTGTAAGAGAACACCAGAACATTCCGGGGAGATCATGTAAACTGCACACATGGAATTCTTGATCCCCCCCAGTCCTAGAGGCGTCAGGCAGCAATACTACCGATCGAGCCACCATGCCCCACCCACCAACAAACATGGCAGGACAGGTGTGATGGAGTCTGGGAGCTGACAATCAGTGGAGGGGGAGGGTGAGGGGCAATGTGGACCAGAGGCCTGACCACCAGGTGATGAGGGAGCAGGTGGAGTAGCACTGCCCTGAAAACGTGCCCCCTCTCCCCCCCTACACTCCTGCATAAAGAGCAGAGGCCCTCAGCCCAGCCTGTGCTTCCCGCCTTCTAGGAGTTTCCAGTGAGCCTGTTAAGTCACCAAAAGAAGAAGAAAAAACAAAAAACAGAAACTCATTCTTGAGCTGCTTAAATACGTCTCATTGTTATTCTGTCTTTGCGAGCCCCAGAACTCCCTCATTCAGCGTTCCTGGCCTTGGGCCCTACTGCCTGCAGGCTCGCCCAAGGGCCCTCGGGAGTCCCGAGACCCTAAGTGGCCTCAGGGTGGGTGTGCAGCTGGTGAGCGCCATGACAGCCTGCCCAAGAGCCACCAGCAGTACAGGGGACAGGAGAGCTGGTGCCATCGTGACACAAGCTGCAATTAAGAAAACAAAGCGCATGTCGCTCTCGTCCAAACCTTTGATTAATGACCATGTCCAGCCAGATCTGCCTGACGACATTTGTTTTCCTAGCACGCACGCTCCGTCTCCGGAGATCTCCGTCCACAGGCCAAACGTCTGGAGGGCGGCATCGGTCACAGGGTGACCGGCCTCATTCTCTACCCCTCCCTCACCCCCAGGGAAAATTCCGGTATTAGAATGTCGTTGGTATAATGCCAAGGCATTCGCACTGCTCCGGTTTAGTGGCTCCCTGTCGGTGTCTATCGGGGCCCTGGCTCTGCCCGTGGCCCCTGTGGTCCCGCAGCTCTGAGCAATGCTTCACATCAGAAGGACAAGACGTCATCCATTCGAAGAACTGAAAGCATGTCTGTACGCCGCAGACCGATTCAGGGAACGGCCCGGATGATAACAGCGGTGGTAAACAACTGCCGATAACCAAAGCATAGCTTAAAATACCACGCAGAGCCTAAGAAAAGCTGCCAATGGCGGCCCAGGAGATCGGGTTACAGCTCTGCCGCGACAGTGGGGGTGAGAACGCGGACGCTGCCCCCCCCCCCCACCACCACCACCACCACGCACGCAGTATCTGGCCTTTTTATAGGTCAGCTTACACGGCAGAGCACGGCAGTTTGCCTGCGGCCCTGCTGGGGGTGTTATTTAACACGGAAACACCAGAATAATTGGTTCTGCTTTTCAATAAATCGCTACCATGTACAGCAGAACAGACTTTACACAAAGATGATGGGCTCCACATCAACACGGCTGACAGAGACTGGATAAATTCTTCAGAAGGTCAACTTGACCCTCACGGTTGGCCGGCCAACCGTGGAGACTGCTTGTGGTTTACTGGACCATAGTTCAGCTTGCAACCGGGTAATACTGACTGCAGGTTTCTAAGCATGCGAGCACCAAACTCGTCCTGTCCTCGTAATGTCGGGGGGGGGGGGTTTTTATTAACCCATAACAAACTGTGTGTATGACTGCACGGTAAAAGAGGCTGCTTACTCATGGTGTGAAAGCTACTCACAGCCAGCTGAGGTGACAAGAAAAGGATAACTGGTAGCATGCTTGAGGAGATGCCCAGCAAAGCACATCAGTAACAGCAAATTCATTCATTCATTCATTAACCTTTATTTTAGAGGGCAAAGCATTAAGAAAAGTTTTTTTTAGAATGAGTGCCAGAAAGCAAATGTAAACCAAAACGAAAATAATAATAATAATAAATAATAGTAAACAAACAACAACAACAACAATAATAATTTAAATTAAACCCATATCATGATGATTAAGCAGAATTAGAACAAATACATTGTATATATTGCCCATATTACAGCAGGATCTGCTAAGATGACCCCAAACTGGATCATAATGTGCACAGTGAGCTGCTATACTGACAAAGCCCTCGTTAAAGTGGAGAAGCGGCATCCAACAAGTTTGAGTAGCCTTACGGAAATGGGTGACAACGATGATCGCGACAACCACTACAGTGACATCAACACCGATAACGATGACAATAACATCTAAACAACAACAGAAACAACAACGTCAGTGACAGCAACGACAACCACAGCATCGAAAACAATGAAGGTGACAACATCAAAAAAATCCGCAACGACAACAACAACCACAACATGAACAACAACATCATGATCATCAAAAACGACAATGACAGCAGCAGTCAGGGCAGCAGTGACCGCTGGCAGAAGTGTCAAAGCCAGCTCCTTTTCAGGGAAGCTTGATTGTGCCCATGGTGAAATAGAGTCAGTGTTCTTGTGAATGTAGCTACTGCATATCTAGCCCCTTCCCTCCCAGGATCCCACCCCCCCAGCCTCGTCTCGCCTCCATCACAGCAGACCCTGATTTACAATTCCAGCTTCGGTCCACCGTGCTGGCAGGTTTCCCCTGTATAACAGGATCTTTATTCATTTCTGAAAGAGGCAGACATGACTTGGGGCAGGTTCACACACACGTTTTCTGACCCCTATCTGTGCCACGTCCTTGACAGTGCTATCAGAACACCGTCATCAGTCTACGGGTAATATCAGCGCCCCTCCCCCGCTCGGGTGGCACTGGGACAACCTGCTCTAACTGAATATTAAAGGTTCTCACAGGCAGGGATTTCAACCATAAACAAGCAGCACCATTTGCTTTCTCAGACAGTGACATCAGTCAAAGGGGACGCTGGGACCTCGGTGAGCCTATTAAAGTCTAAGTTTCAACTACGTACTATAGTCACATGATGCTTGAGGATCGTGCCACCAAAGAGCATGGTGATGAAGGAAACCTGGAGGCACTCGGGAAAACAAGCCTGCAGGGCTGGCGGGCAGCTTCCTGTTGCTCGAGAGGCACTTCCTGTTGCCCGGAAACAGTCATTAGCATGGGCAAGATTTCCAAGCCATCACCACTGGGGGGGCGTTGGCTCTCGGTTTTACTGTTCCAGCTGCCATTATTCGGAACCAAAACACAAGCTGCTCGCATACAGGAGGAACTGGGAGATGCATTATATATACATTTTTTGTTTTGCTTCCTGCAAAAGGGTACTATTGCTTGTTTATCAGGATTATAAAATCAGCAGTTGCAGGCAAACGGAAAGACTGAATGGTGATGTAGAGGATCATCCTCTACATCATCTAAGGATGTCCTGAGACTGTTAATGCAAGCCTGTCAGTAACAGGACAATTCGCACCCCGTACAGCTCTCCGTCCTCCGAGGGGGAAGCACAGATCTGCATGGGTAATCAGACAAGATTACACAGATAAGAGAAATCACAGAAATGCCACCAGCCACCCGCCTCAATGTTCCCTGTCCCCCCATATCGTTCCCAGTGTCTGGCTCCTTCTCCTCGATTTAATTAAACACTCTGCCCACGACAGTCACTTGAAACGCTTCACTAAGAACCACAAGTGCCGACTAATGAATCTCTTCGCCAGTGTCACAATTGGACCGGTGCCGGGTCACCCTGACCGGGCCCAGGCCTCCTCCAATTCACACATCAAGGGCAGAGGCACGTAAAAAACAGCAACTGCAGAATTCAGGCAAAACCGCTCTTCGTGTCACTACACAAATTACAGTGTCATTCGCCCCCACGCAAACCACTTCCCATTTCCAAAAAGCTCCTATCCCAGGGCGAGTCTGGTCACGCGCAAAGGAGGCGATGTGGGGCTACGTCCTGTGGACGCGTCCGGAAAGACGCTGCGCAGCTCTGCTCACGTTGGCAGTGCCGGGTCTCCGAATCCATCAGTCAGCCTAAAAATAGCGCCGTCAGCGGTATCCTTTCGGTTACGCTCTGACAGCCGTTCCAGGCCCTGAATGAAAAACAGCATCGAGTAGAGTTCCCTCTGCACTCCCTCCCCCCAACCCCCCCCAACCCAAGCCCTACAGCCAGCTCCACACAGAACAATGAAATGGCATCTCTCCAGAACAATGAAAGGCCCTCTCCAGTCTCGCCCCAGAAAGGAGAAAGGAGTCGAGAGGAGGCGGCTTAAATGCTTTATTTATACTCCACCCTAGATTTAGACAGACAGAACTGCAAGCTGCTGCTTTCACACGCTGCCTCAGGTAAAGAGCAAAGGCAATATAAGGAGCCGCTGCATTTACTGAAGACGGCCTCTGACTGGTTAATCATCAAGGCGTCTGGTCACTGAGACGTGTGGGAAGTATGTACCTACTGCTCTCGCTCTCTCTCTCTCCCCCCCTCGGCGTGCCAGATACACTAGGGCTGGTTTTGCTGGGTCCTATAACAAACCCAAAAAAATAAATAAATAAAACGCCAAGGTTTGCTGTGCTACAAGTAAGCCCCATGCAGTTTCCAGCAATGCTAGGAAGAGTAGCCCCTGATCGAACTCTTCAGTAGCAGACAGACTCAATATACAAGGGCATCATGGGAGTGGGTCCAGAGGCCAAATGGGGCCTTATCTCAGGAGTGCTGGGCAGTAGCCGCTAAATTCTAAATCGCCATTAAGAGGCTGAATTGGCATTTTGTTTTTCTGTTTAGACTTGACCGGGGAAATTCCCCGTCCTAAATGCAGAGGCCTCACAATTTCTGTTCCGCTCAGCACAGGGGAGCTGAATTATGAACTAGTACATGGTTTCCAATCGCTGATATTCTGCTGCATGTGCGGACTGGGTTGGCTCTGCCAGTGAAGATTGCGGAAGTGAGGACGCCAGGCAGGTGAAGCATAGATGTTTACATGGCCAGTCTGCTTTTAACTGTAAGAAGGGTTAAAGTGCCCTCCGCTCCGTGCTCGGATCGGATGCTCCAGGGTCCCCCGGGTACAACCCCAAAAAGGGTGATTAGCTGAAGCTTAGTCCCGCTCCTGGCATTTGCTGGCAGGAGGGCGGGGAGCTGTAGCCATCCTGAACAAACAGTATGATCCAGGGCATGCTTCAAATTTTAGTGTCAAACACAAATAAGCGACATTAAGATAAAATTACCTGAAGCCAACCTGTTAATCTCAGTGGGGTGGGATGCAGACACAGGCTATGGTGCAGATTCCAGTAAGGTGGGGGGACACAGACGTGGGGGAGGAGGCTCAGCATGCTGTGGTCAGCAGACTATCCCGACATCCATCAACTCCCCAAGGCTTATAACGGGCCCATCGGTGGTCGGGGGGGGCTGCTGGCTCTGAATTACACACGGGAAGCTTGTCGGCACCCGTTGTTTCTGCCATAAAATGTAATTATGTCTTTCTCACTGACCCCCCTCCCCCCACCCCGGGGGAGACTTAATTAAGGACTTAACATCCTCAGCAAAGGGAGCTGAGTTTGGGGGCCCGGAGGAGGGAGGTGACATCCAGCAGTGAGAACGGAGGGCGATGGAGACCCAACCTGCAGGGCGAGGGATGATGCCGGCTGGCAAACACTCACCAGCATGACACCTCCACCCAGGGGCTGCGGACCAACCAGTTGCCACAGTAGCAAGACCTTCACCTGCCAGGCTTGGATCATGCTCCCCAGCAGACCCTATATATGAGCTTACCACACATCCACACCCACAGACGCTGACCCCCACACACGCTGACCCCCACACCCACACACCGCTCCACACACATTTTGATGGCCCTCACACCGCTGCACCCAGAGACATACTCCTGTCCTTCAAAGCCTGCCACTACACACCACAGCAAACACACCCTCTGCAGGCTGTCAGAAACTCGCTTTCTTAAACACTCAGTACCGTGAAAAAATAAATCTGCTTTCAACATGACAGCCATCTGCTGCACTGGAGGCAGGACAGGGAAGTTGGAAACAGCTGGAAATCATCTGGAAGTCACACGGCATTAAACAAAAGCTGGCACATGCTGGAAAAGGCCGGTTTGGCAGATGCCAAAGAATATCGCACTGAAAGACACAAGATCCTCCGCTCGACTTCACGGCCCCTGGAAGTCGTCTTTTCTGCCAAAGCCGGATCAGAGGATGAAGGAGGACAGGGATGTCAGAGGTCATCGTGTCCATCCCTCTCCATATGCGTTACCGGACGTCACAAGGTCACAAGCTCTGCGAGGCCCAGCCCACGGTATGCATGCACACAAACAGAACGCCAGTCTCTCCCAGGAGGTGATTAAAGCCCGGATGTGGGGCTGGGTGAGTGCAAACCCAGTACTCCATTAGAGTGGGGGGGGGGGGGGGGGGGGGGGGGGTTCATTTGGGTGCCTGGACATAGTGAAGGAGGAAAAAAGAAAAACTCCCCTGTAGATAAAGACATAAGAGAACAGACATGATGTGACTGCGGTGATTAAAAAAGTCCCATGAAAAGCGGTCTATGGCTGAACCAAAAAATCCAGGGAAGGCTTAGTCTGATTCTGACATTTGGGTGGGGGTCATTGCGATCAGGTCATCTGAAGAACGGAGGAATGTGCCGCTGGAGCAGGCTTGTCACAGTCGAGCGAGCGGGGACTCCTAACGGCAGACGCAGGAGATGGCCAGCAGGGCGCACCTCCGCCAACAAACTCCAGCTCAGCTTGAACCAATCAGCCTCTGGCTGAGAACAGGAACACCTGCACCTTTAAACCGTACAACCGTTCGGTCTCCAAAAATATTCTTAATAAGGCTGAACGAAGATGCAAGTCAGCAGTGCACCTTAAAAATAGGGCTCACCTGAGCCCAGATAAGGACGTGAACCCTGGAGGCATCAAGATGGCTGCCAGGCGAAGTCCAATCTGCTGAGTTTGAACCGGACTTGATGTTAAACCCTCAGAACACATCAGCCAGATCACCTGAATGGACATGCAACTGAACAGGACAGGAACACTGACCACCTTCTAATCACACATCCTAGACAGGGTGGCAGAGAGCTGGAGCCTATCCCATGCAGTACAGGGGGGGCCGGAGCCTATCCCATGCAGTACAGGGGGGGCCGGAGCCTATCCCATGCAGTACAGGGCACCAGGCTGGGGTACAGTCCAGACAAGAAGCCGGTTCATTGCAGGGCACACACACTCACACACTACGGTGAACTTAGACGTGCTAATTTGCCCAGCTTTGGATTGTGGGAGGAAACAGGAGAAAGTCACACACACCACGAGGAGAAAATGTGAAAACCACACAATGCTGGAGGTGAGGCACCACTCCACCCCTGCGCAGGAAAATGAGCGATGAATTATTAAAGCGGGGAGCATAAACGGCTCACAGAAAATCAGCTGCGAGTGTCATTTACGGAAGGCTGAACACGTGCTGCTGGGCTCCTGGGGAGGCCTGAGACACGCTGGAAGACACCAAAGAGAGACACACAAAGACACATAAACAAAGACTGAAAAAGATATATAAACTAAATGAGCAGGCAACCCGACCTGGGCATGAACAACACCCTGACACAGTGCGACACCCAAACACACACATACACACTCTCTCACATATTTGTATTCAAATCTCTGTGGGGATTTTCCATTCATTTTTATTGGAAACCAAACAAAATACACCTCAAGATGACATCCAGTCTGTGCCAACACAAACAAATGCAAATATAATCTCAGCACAGACATACTAAAGGGCGTAGATCTGGGTATGGATGGCAGATACGTCCCTATCGATATGTGTGTTCAGAGAGGTAGAGATTTCTGTGTACCTACCAGTGTTCAATCCAAACTTATACCCTGAATATCGCGTGCATATCATGCAACCCCACCCCCTCCCCATAAACCCTATCCACGTCACTTGCCCTCCCCCCCCCACAACACACACCCCATGTCATTGTTGGAGTCACTTCACGGTAACTGAGTTTATTAAAATCACTTTGGTAACCCAAAGCAATTGAGAGGTTTCGTAAGACCGGTGAAATTCCTTGATATGGAGACCGAACAGGGGGGGTGAACCTGTGAGGACCACCCTGAGCTCTCAGGCCTCAATGGGAGGGGGCAGGAAGGGTGGCACGCCCCCCTCCACTCGTGCTCTCAGCCTCCTTTGGTGTCCGATCTCTGCTCAATGCCGCTTTTTTGGCTAAGACAGAACCAGCCGGTAGACCCAAGCTAAATTTTGACAGGCTGCTGTTCATTTTGCGAGAAGCTTTTGTTTTCCCAAAACCAATTTAAATTCGTAAAAAAAGATTCGATTTGCTCTGACTGCAAAGCCGGTATTTTCATCAGCAAGTTAGCGCAGCGCAGGTTCACGCAGAAATAAAAATAAAATCTAAAAGATGCATGAGAGGAATTTTAAAGTTGTGTTCAAACGTATCTTGGGGCCTGTGATTCTCAGGGTGGGGAGTCTTCTCACCCCAGGCTTCAGGATCAAGCCCGATGCGGTTTAAGGGATGTGAAAACAGGCTGATTGGTGGACAGCCTGGGCCTCATCCAGGCTAGACCTCACAGTGAGAAGCAGAGGATTATCGCAGTGGCCCGGGCGATCTGCGGCGGGCCGGCCAGCCGTGCCGTCAGCTATATGGGCCCCGTGTGACAAAGGGACCACCTCTGGTCTGCAGTGCATTAGCATGCAGAAAGGCCTTTGGGCTATCCTAGGACACAGAGGGAGAGAGACACTGCCCGTGACTCATAAAGCTGACAGCTCAAGACAGATGCTTTGGTTGGACCAAAAATAATTTAATATAACAGAATGATTTCGGCATACAACCAGCAAGGATCGATGTTGTGAACCGCAGCACTCTAGATAACAGCCAATGCCACGTAAATAATCACTCAAGAGAAAATTAAAACAAATAATTGATTAATGTGATAGGGGATTGTTAAGGAGGACCCCTGACAGCTAAGACTTGCACACAGATTCCCCAGGAAGACCACCAAAAGCTTCCAAAAGACAGCTGGGCAAGATGAAGGATGGACCACGTCAATATTCCTGAACCTCACCCTTCAATGGTAGCAAGACAGACACACAGCAGAGACCATAAAACATTCACTGTTTTTAATATGCAAGTTATCAGTGAGAGCCCCCCCCCACACACACACACACACTTAGGGTTTATCAATAATATCTCAGAAAACGTTTTCCTGACTATCAGGCCTGAAAGCTGTAACACTGTTTCGGAATACACTCTGCCCAGCTGCCTTGCACAGAAAATTACTGGAAAATTCACAAATTCAAAAACACACCTCATGCACACTTACAAATAAACAGGATAGTCACTGCACAGACCAAAAATACTCAAAACACCCAGGCCCCGAATCCATAGGGTCCTGCTTGTGTATTATAGGAAATGTACACATTAGGTGGAACCTAGAAGCCGCTGTTTACAGGTACACGGTTTACCAACTACAGAGGGAACATTGAGCCAGGGAAGGCACTGTCATAATTATCCCCTGCAGAGAAAGGGAGAGAGCCCCACCCACTGCAGAGGCAACCAATCAAAAAGAGATACTCGCTCTCTGGGCCAGAGGGGGCCAATGGGTGACGAGACAGATGTCAGCACACATGGCAACCACACCCCTAGCAATGTCTAACAGGTGGGGTTTGGTAATCGTTCCATCAGCGGGACAAATGCAAACCTGCCTATGAAGTAGTACATTTTACTGCAGCTGTAGCAGACTCTACTAGCAGCCATGTTGTTTCACCCTAGATCTACATTACATCCACCCATGGATCTCTGTTTAGTACAGGCAGGTTTGTGGTTTGTATATTTTCATATTTTTAAATCAGAAATAAAACTGGAAAGTGGCAGCCTGGAAGCCGAGGTGGTCTATCTTCTGAATGCCTCTTTCAGGAATCCCTGGACACCTCTTCCCCTGTCCAAAGCGATGTACACACACACACACACACACACGCACATGTTCAGGGATCTCAGAGTGATTCCCCCCCCCAACACCTCCATCCGGCTGCCAAAACACACGGCAAATGCTCATCCACTTTTGGATACCTCAGTGCAGACTACTCAGCCGCATACTGGAGATCCACAGAGATCATCTCAACATAGCAAATAAAAAATAAACAAACTGACAAAAATCCATAATAAATAAACAAACAAGTAAAAAAAATTAGAGCACCAGTCCAAGCAACCAGAACTCTTGCCCCATTGGTCAGCCTGACGACGCGTGACGAGTGATTGGCAGTAGATTGTGCCCTTATGCTCTGGAAGGGGGGCGGGGGTGCGGCTGGCCAATCATAGGACGGCAAGGCAACCAAATGACTGCTTAAATTAAACAGTGTTTGTATAAAATGTATCTGCTGACTCTATATACAGAAGAGACAATAAGCACAGCGAAATTATGTTTATCACTGAGCCAGAGTCTGGAGCATATACTAAGAAGACTGGGGTACAAGCCAGGGGGAGACAATGGAGAGGAGGCCAGTCCACATTCACGTGTTTATGGATGGCAAGAAGAAACCAGACTTCCCAAAGCAGCCTCATGCCAGTCGGAGTGAGCATGCAACACCACGTGCAGCTTGGTGGGGCGGAGAACTGGTGCTGTTCATGGTACAATGCGTTTGATTCTCAGCGTGTGAGGTCAAGGCACCGATGGGACTGGGAGCAGATACATTTATACAGCCAGTCTATGGGTCTGTGAAAAAACCAAAGTCGTTTGTATATAGATCCCAAGCCACGCGACACACGTTAATAACACGGAGCGCAGACAGTCGCCCCCACTGGAAGGAGCTCTCGTTTTCCCGTTCAGAGAGGGGGGAGTGCAGGAGTGAGGTTCGAGGAGGTCCCCATCTTGTTTGGAGTCCCATTCCCTACAGCTACGGCAGCCAGGCTTTGAAAGGTGCTGCCAACCTGGATGGTGGGGGGGCTGTTAGCCCGATACGGAGAGGAGTCCGAGCTGCTGAGACAGTACTATTGACAAGGGCAGCACACCGGGCTTCTGACCCGACACGCACGCACACACCTCACCATTCCAGCACAATTCAAGACACACATCCAACCTTGTCAACGAAGCATGGAAAGACAGACACCAGAAGGAAACAGAGATAGATAGAGATAGATAGAGAGGGAGAGAGAGAGAGAGAGAGAGAGAGAGAGAGATTGCAGTAAAACACACAAACATAGAGTTAGAGACTCAAATGAAAAAGGCCTATTAGAGATGACACCCCCCCTCCCCCAGTGAAGTTATTGTCAGTTCAACGTGTCCAGCAAAAAATAATAATAAACAAATGGAGGGGGGGGGGGGCGGTCACATGAAAGCAGGTACCAGTGTGAATCACAGCCCTATTGCAACAAAAACTGTGTGTCAGCAGCA
>JAODKE010000146.1:24555826-24583363 GCA_026779605.1 Mormyrus hasselquistii
AGGAGTGAAACGAGGGCTGGGGACGGGTGGCTATAGACGACGCGGCCCTATAAGTGCGGGGTTGACATCCATACAGAGATAAAGTTCTTATGTTGACAAATATGAATATATATTCTGAATTACATCACTGGTCATGTTGAAAAGGCAGTTACAGGAAAGTCATGACTATATTTAACCATATATAACAATACACAAACAGGTTTAATAGTTTAATATATATTCTGAAACCAAACTCATTCGTACTGTGAGAACATAAAATAAAGGACAGAAAAAACTGTCCAGAATCAAAAATAATATTACTATACGCTATATAAGTTTTATATAAACTTATAAAGAAATACAAAATAAAATGGAACCCCGACCCAGGGGATAAAAAACATGGGTATATTTCAGCTAAAAATAAATTACACACGGCCTTGTGAGTGATGATAAGAGTTTAGAAGGATTGTGAGATATATATATATATGTATATGTTACCCTGCTGCTAAACATGAGCTAACGTCCTGTGTCTGACCATCTACCCCTTAGAATAAAATGACACTCAATGTCACACAACTGTCAGGAGCACCATCAGGACAATCTACACCTCCTACAGCTGTTACACCAGGAAAGGCTCATGCGTCCTTTACACTGTTAAAGTGAGACCAGTACCTCCTACATACATTAAAATGGGACAGGCGTCCACCTCCCACACGCATTACAATGCAACAGGCCTCCACCTCCCACACACATTAAAATGGTATAGGCCTCCACCTCCCACATGCATTAAAATACGACAGGCCTCCACCTCCCACACGCATTAAAATGCAACAGGCCTCCACCTCCCACACGCATTAAAATGGGATAGGCCTCCACCTCCCACACGCATTAAAATACGACAGGCCTCCACCTCCCACACGCATTAAAATGCGACAGGCATCCACCTCCCACACACAATAAAATGGGACAGGCCTACTCCTCCTACACTTACCAAAGTGATAGGCCTCCATCTTGTACACCCATTAAAGTGAGACAGGCCTCCGTCTTTTACACCCATTAATGTGACAGGCCTACATCTCCAACACAGATTAAAGTGAGACAGACCTTGGCATCATATATCCATTAACGTGACATAGGCCTACCCCTTTTACACCCATTAAAGTGAGACAGACCTACACCTCCTACACCTATTAAACTGAAGCAGGTCTACACCTCCATTACAAAACATGTATGCGGAGGGAATTGAAATTAGGAGAGAATGTTTTTATTCAATATCTTTCACCAAGCATTCTGTTCATACACCAGTAAGACAAACGTGATCAACTCCAAACTGTATATAAATGTAGCTATTCTAAGGGTTTAATATTTTACTTGAATTTGTCAAATTGTAACACCTCTACATCTTATATATTAGTAGATACATTTGGATGTAACACTCTTCCAGCAGGTTGGTAATACCTGTAGGTCTAACTTAAGCAGGTGAAGATTCATTTTGAGTTACGGGTGCTAACGTCACTCTAAGGTCTTATCAAGCTCACTATAGCAAAGTTTTCCTTACATCTATGCTGTTCAGTTCAGCTCCAATAACAGGCAATTCAGGCACTCACAAACATCCTGTCTGTTGCTCTAAAAGCTCGGACTAATTAAAATAATAAAAAATGTCATTAAAACTAAGCAGAGCCAGGCTTTATGTTATTTTATTAAGAAAACAATTATCTTCAACAATTATCTATACATTTTTGTGAGGAAACTAATGACCTGCTGTTAACATGAGAACATACAGACTAGGAGCAAAATTATTACCATTTGGCATAGACATCATTTAATGCCACTTTATGACACACTAAGCTGTGATTTATCTATTATACTCTTTTATTTGAATACTATGTTGCCCACCAGGCTCCTGATTTCAAGCACAAAACAAATATCTGCAGTGTGTGTATTCTGATGTCTGAGAACCTAGAACTGGGATGACAGTGGGAAGCGGTCCTTAGTGCTGGGTGGGTGTGGTCAATGTGGGCGGTGTTACTGCTGGCTGACAGCCAGTGGCTGGTGGTCGGTCTCTGGCTCCTCTTCCACATTGGTGTGGTACTGCTCAAACGTCTCTGTGTCATCTGTGTCAGGGAGGTCTAGTAGCTGTAAAGCAGGAGTGACAATGACGTCATTATAAGCAGAGTCATCACACAACCCAAATGACTCGACAAAAAAGGATTTTAGTGTGAATGCAGGCAGATCAAACCAGTGGTTTGTGATGAATAACAACTGTAATCTGGGGCAAATCGCTAGCTGTCAGGGTTCACTCACTGGCCTGAAGGAAGAGAAGACCTCATCCAAGACCTGCACAAGGCTCTTCCTGCCACAAGCTGAGATATAATCTTGGGCACGCTGCAGGAAGGGCAGGCAGTCCTCATTCTCACTCCAGACGTGCTGCAAGGGGGGGAGGGGGAACCAGCCAGTCAGCACACCCCGATAAAAGTCATGACCAATCACAAAACAGGCCACAAACCCTAGGTATAACCTTGTGATTCCTCAAGGGGGAAGCTTGCCTGGCTGAAAAGCATCACTTCCCGCATTAGCCGTTTCCACCAACTTCCAAGACTAAAACATTTCGGCCCTCCTGTTTTTTAATCTAACCTGAATCTAACCCGCGCGGCTTCTTGGCCCAGGCCATCGCCTCCTACACAAGGTCCCCCGAGAAGCTCGCTGGCCCCACGCACCCCAAAGTGTCTGCAGCCCATATTATCGTCTCACTCTTACTTAAATGCCTGTGTGTTTATTTGTTTACTTATCAGCGGCTCATCTTCTTATCCTTCATGTCTATTATTATCTAGTCTATTTATCGTTCTGTGTATTTCTGTCTTGACGGTATGTTTGATTTTTTTTAAACCAAAAGCAAATTCTGTACAGAACAAATAAAAGGATTCTGATTCTGACAGTGACAGAAATAGCAAAATTCTCTGCTGGAGGGGATGTGTTAGAACGAAGACTGCTTTTAATGTCGGCGCCGTACAAGGCGTCTTGCATCTATTGCTCTCACAGGGATCTTGGTCCAGATCCCGTTATGGCAATTATCTAAACAGAGGAAAAGTCGAGACGAGATTATATGCAATCGGTTAACGCATCATGAGGCAAATCAATACATTTAACGGTAACTGTAAATACCATGTCTGGGGGGGGGGTGGGTAGGAAGATGGGTAACCATTGGGTATGGCTGATATAGACAGCAGTAGGACTTCATACACCCACACCTTCTAACTGCTGATGCTCTGATCTGTCACAGATGTCGGCACGGCCCTGAGGCTTGGCTGGGGAAACCGTGGGCAGTTCCATGCCCCTCGGCCGGGTCCTCAGGCAAGACTCCGGAGCCTTTGGGAGGGGGGGGATTGGGGGGCGAGTGACAGAACCTGAATTGTCACTCACAGCATAGGAGCTTTCTGTGGGGTGCTCAGTCCTCAAAGAAATGTATCCGTTAGCATCTCAGGACACGACACCTACATGGCAAAACCGTCAGGACCCACCATGTATCTGTTTACCTGCAAAATTCAGACCTGAAATGCATGGCACAGACCTACACCTAAAACAAAGACGGAAACGGGAGCGGCGGTGGTACAGCCAGCTGAGGGTTTCTGTATTATACAGCTGCTGACCCACTAAATGCAAACACCACTGTTGCAGGCACATTTAGAAAGTGAGTGTCCCAGATATAATTCACATGTCTCCCCTGCGATGGGGGACAGTGAGGCATTGAAGCTTAAAGGTCGGGACAAACCACACTGAGATCTTGCACTTGCTCAGGAAGTTGTCAGATTTAGGCGGTTATTACCCGCTATGCTCATCCCCTTCGCAGTGGACGGCTGTGAATCATCCGTTTATAGAATTATGTAAAACGCGCGTTTCGCGACTAGTTATGAAAGATAATTGCCGTGATATTTTGTTAACCTTATGATCTCGTTGTAGCACTGCACCCCTGAGCGATAATTCGTAGTGTACATTGTTAATAGACAGAGCGATGTATAGGTCTATATGTAGGATATAAAAGATAAATATTACATGCTTATGGCGAATTAATGGGGTATACCCAGTACCGGTCCTATCCGACGTGTCGCCCTAGGCAGCATCACCGCCGGCGCCCCCGGTCCGAGGCAAAGTGAAATTACCTGCAAGTCGGCGCCCCTTCAGAAGTTGGCGCCCTAGGCGGCCGCCTATGTCGCCTGTAGAATTCAGGGCACAGCTGAGAGGTCGAACCCGCGTCCTTAGTGTTCCTTTCGTTTTTCATACCCAACCCGCGCTTCAACACATGCACACTGATTAAAGAACAGACGCAACACTTTGACACCTTCGGAACACATGCATACTGACATCCGCGGTTTCATAATACTTACAAAACTATCGCTGTCACAATTTACGTCTGGACACAGGACGTAAAAGGAGAACCGTGGCTCGGCATAGAAATCCAGGCGCCTCTCGTCACTGCACTCCGCGGCTATGAGCTCGAAGGGGTTCCCGGAGCACCACTCCTCCGCTGTGTCGATCAGCTGCTCGAAGTCCATCCTCCGCCTGCCGTTCCGGACACTTGAGAGACAAACCGTTGTGGGGACGCTGAGTGGCTTCCGACGCGCTCCGCCTCTTATGATCAGCGTCTCCTATGGGTTCAGCACAGCGTCGGTAGCGCGCATTAAGTGATACTGGCTATATACCAGCCCTGCGTGTGGATACATGAATTATTTTTTTCAGATATCCTGTGCATCTCACGCAAAATGTTCTTTAGCGTTACACCCTCTATGGAGCTATGAACCTCTTAGCAGACGGGGGACTCCAGCTAGCTTTGCCCTGACAGACCATTAGCATTTTCTGGCGCGTTGATGCTAAAACTGTGATTTTAATGACATAAAATAAGGCGCAATTAAACGACGTAGGATTAAATAAAATTAATAAGACAAAAGAAACGAAATACATTCTGGTTATTTTTAACTTATATTAGGAGGACAGTTTACAGTCCCTCAGAAACACTAGACCTTCAGGTACAACACACCTGTTTGTGATTTTGCGCCCAATGAAGGCATATCATATTCGGCCCCCCAGTCCAGGCCAATCCAGTTATTTTACAAATTTTTACTCAGGGGACCTTGGAATTGTCCTACCTTTCCCCTGCCTTACAGCACCCCTGCCTTTATTTTATTTTTTTTTAAACATTTTAAGGCATAGTAAGAGGTAAGAGACAAAAAATGCACAGCCATACCTTAAAATAGACTTGCCTGAAGGAAATAGTATAACTAATACTATACTGGTTCCATACATTAATCACTTATCATGGTCAGCATTACAAAGGGGGTGGGGGAGGACCTTATGCAGCACAGGACAGGGGGCTGGGGGGGCACTCTGCAGATTATGCCAGATTACACACCTGATCGTGCTCCATGGGAAGCTGAGGGATGTCGATTAGCCTAACGGCATGTTTTCGGACTGCAGGGAGAAAGCTACGTAAAATGACGAACACCCCCAGCCAGGGAAATGTGAGATAACAGTACTACACACTGTTCCACTATACTCTTACCCCATTTTTCTTTTAGATATGTGATTTAAGGTACAGAAAATAGCTGTTTTCTACAGCCCGGAGCAAATTACACTGCTTATCGAGCAAAACAAAGCTAAGAATTGAAGGCGATGTTAACCCACCGGCACACACCCTGGCCAGTTTATCCGGATACACATGGATACTAATGCAGACAGCCTGCTCCTCCAAACAGTGACTGAGAAGGTTCAACGTGCGGGTGGAGACAAGAGGATTTCTCACTGCTTGGATTAGGCCAATCTAAGAGATCTTGAAGGTGGTGGTTTCAGCATCTCAGAAAAAAACCAGCCTCCTGTCATCTTCACGCACCTCACAGTGTGTAGAGTTTAAAGGGAAGTGTGATAATCAGAAAGCATCCCGGCAACGCCTTTCCTGTGGCTGAAATTACCATGTTAATGAGAGAAGGTCAGAAGAGAACGGCCAGACTTGATACAGCTAACAGGACGGACACAAGTACAAAAATAACGACTCAGTACAACAGTGGTCTGCAGAAAGGCTTCTGTGCACACACAGCTTGTCTACCTTTAAAGGAGTTCTAGAGGCAAATGATAAGATAAATATGATTAAAAAGTGGGTCCCACCTAGCTGGGCTTAAATCTAGGAGTATAAGTGTATCTGATGGTGCGCATTTAAACTGGACAAACTCGCACACAATATCGTGCATGTTGTAGCTCAACAACAAGGGACCTTGAAGAAATGCAGCATTTCAATACGCGGCATATAAATTTGGGTAAATGTCCTGGATTAAGCGCTCGCTCTAGCAAGTACCATCCACCATGTGTGTGCTGCCGCTGATAGTATGTGGGTCTCTGACACAGGAGAATTTGCACTCTTACCAATGACGAATGAGTAATTCGAGTCAAGCAATGTATGTTATAATTTTATAATTATTAACAGTAGATTTCCTCTCCAGTGGATCATCCATTTCAAATACATTTAGTACATTGTCAGAGAAAAACTTAGAGCATTTGAGGTGTGTGGACTATGTTACACATCAGAAAAACAATGAGGAACATTCAGGACGACAGCTGGAAAGAGACTTTTTATGGCACAGGTGAGGTCACATGAGTGAAATCAGTAACATTACATTCATAACTATAACTAGCTCTGTTTAGCAGTCCTAAGTCAATACAAGTCAACTGATCAGCTATAAGGACTTACAGACATTAAAGGATCACACCTGCAAGGGGGTTCAAATCTCATGCATGCTGTCCCTATGCCCCCGTTCTGTTAGGTTAACAAGGGTGCCTGACTTACTTAGAGCGTGTGGCTGTGACAGTGGGATCCTGTCCAGGTGACCCCCACCTTGTGAGCCCCACCTTGCACCCTCAGTGTCCTGGCTGCAGCTCACCAGGAACCGATGGCAGGGTCTATTTTGTGATGGCGGAATGAACAAGCAGTCTCATGGACTTATCGTTGCTTTAATACATTTCAAACGCGGGAAACACAAAAACATCCAAGATAAACCTTCGAGGAAGCAACAGACATAGTACATATGGTGACACAGGTTTTGTGGTATGGGAGTTATAGGCTTCAGATATGCTACACTGTAAATTATGGGGGAAGAAAGTAGATTAGTCCAATACAACAGCTGTAACACTGAAAATGCCCTGTACTGCAATAACATATTTAGATCATTTTTATAGATATGTACATCGGGAGGACAGGACTGTGGTATTTATCATACACTAAAACACCATATAACTCGTCAGTCTGATGGCTTCAATACCTCGTCAGATAAATATACTGCTTCTGTTATACAGAGCAAATATAGTGGTAACAGTGTTATGCTGATATACAAACGACTATACGATACACACTTCGGGGAAGTCACAGTGGCAGTTTGTCTAGATTATATTCAAGTTACGTGAAATGTAATTTAAATGTTACTTAAAACAGTTCAACTGAAGCACTTTACTTGACTTGGTCCTATAGCTTGATGCTAGTGTTTGACCGGCAGAATGGATGTGGTAGATAATTTGAGGGATGGAGGGTGTGTGTCTGTGTGTGTGCGAGAGTTTCCGTGGCAACAGAGGATTAACCAGCAGAGCGGACCAGTGGCAGAGCCCAAATGAAGAATCTAGAAGTTTTAGGTCCCAAACACTTTCTAGGTAGGGTAGCATTTAGGGTAAAATACAATGGATAAAATGTAGATGTGACTTTTAAAATAAGTATGAGGTCACCAGGTTGAACAGTAAGTCAAAGATCTTTAAAAAGAAAAATGACATTGAAAATAAGGGAAAGGGGATAAGGACTAACTGGTTTCATTAGGACTGTATGATGACGGAATCAGATTTCTTCTAATAAACAATGGTAATTAAAATATAATAATATTAGAAACAATAGCAATAATGGTAGCAAAAATAAGAGAAGCTGATACAATATGTTGTACTAAATAAAACAATTTTGATTATATTTTCTAATATATTCCCCCACATATTCCACCGTAGAAGGATTTAAACTCAGATATATAAAACAAAATGACCAGCTAAGAAAATACACTATAAAACAGCTCAAAAGCAGCGTTTGGCATATTTAAAATCTGGGAAAGCTAGGCTGCCAGAGTGGGGGCTGCGGGCTGCCATTTGGGCCGGCCGGGGGTCACTCAGTCATCATCGCTGTCGCTTCCTGATTCGCTCAGCTGGAGGTCATTTCCTGTGGAGAAGGAATCAAGATGTTACTGTGGACCAATCATGCCTCTTTCTGGGCAGCTTTCCACCGTCTGCTGGCATTAGCTCCACCCAGCATATCTGGAATGAATTTGATGTGATGCAATGAGCAATTAGCTCCTCCCACCTGTAGGTGGAATAAATTCAGTGTGATAAAATGAGCAGTTGATTACCTCTGTGCACTGGCTGTGCAATGAATTGAATTGAGGGTGACATAATGGGCCAATACCCTCACCAACTCTCTGTGCCGGGAACCACACAACACTTACGGGAGCCATCAACTAGGGCAGGGTAATATTATACCGATATTATATCATGCATACGCAATAATCACCAGGGCTTCAGATGACAGGCGAAGCATTTGGCCGGATGCTGGTGTTTCGGCCCAATAATTCCGTAAACAGATTAGTAGTTTGGCTAAAATATTAATGAGATGTGGTTTGTGACACCTGAAAGTTAGTAATCAATATAAATCTGGCTTATCTTAATGTTCATTAAATTCAATTAGTGGAGCACATTGAATAATACTGTTGTGGTATACTATGGTTTGGTATACATAAGTGTGATATGCACTGAAGTGGCGGTGAAGAAAGGAACAGCTCAGCAGCCATGACATCTTTTAAAAGAACAGATCCTGCGAATAAACAAGGTAAAAAGACGTCCGTGGTGTGACTTTTTGTAGTTTAAAGACTGACGCATGTATTAAACATGAGGATATGCTGAATTTATAGTCATTAGTAACATTTGAGCATTATAAAATGCTGCCTCATTAATATTTTAGCCATACTACTAATTTGCTTACCAAATTATGGGCATAAATAAATATCTGTATAGTACCAAAAAGCTGGCATCCAGCCAAAGGTTTCACCAGTCACCTAAAGCCCTGGTGATTATTGCGCTTGTGCGGTATAATATCGATGACATCGCCCAGCCCTATTACGATCCAAACATGGTGCTGTCGTCAACACGCCACATTCCGTGCTGTTAACATTCCAGAGCCACCCATAACAAATCGACGTGAAGTTCAGGAAGACTTCCAGCTCTGAATGTTGGAGTGGTTGCTGTCAAAATTGGCCACACTGTCGAAAAGGTCCATTAATTAACTGCAGAGTATGTGGCATATTCTAAGACTGAAAACGGGCTTAAAGTCGTTTCCACGCATTAGCATCTGTCACTCATTCGCATCATTCATTATCACTGGAGGGCACTGTGTCTTAGGCCAATTTCCAAAGCTCTACTTAAGTATGTTTTTACAAAGTCCAAATGAAGCTATGGGCCAAGGCCAAAGTACAGACGCACAATTTTAAAAAGCATTCTGTAGGGATATCGATCAATTTAGAACACTGGTTCTACCGCCTTGTTCTTGTGACAAAAAAAGTTTGATAGAAAAACTTCTCTCCTTGTTAGAGTAAATACTGTAGCAATATAGAAAACATCCTGCTTCTGTTAGAGGATACCCAGAATTAAAGTTATCAATAACTGTACTTGCAATCGACAGTTTCAGGGTTGTTAACTCTAGTCAGTGAGCTGTAGTGAGATTTTCAATTCGAGACAAGTCTGTACACACATGCGCACGCATTTACATGTGTGTGACAGTTCTATTACCTTACAAATAGTCTGTAGAGTTTGCAGACTACCCCAATGCTTTTGAAAAAGCTAATTTTAGGTCTACAATGGAAAAAAATAGATTTGCTGTAAGATTTCTTAGGTGACTGTGAGAGTCTGGAAGCGTGAGTGTCACGCCAGATGCGTCAGAGTTGGCAACCCTGCAGTTTACACGAACTGGCTGCCCTGCATTAGCATTAGACGGAGCCCCCTGGTGGCCCCAGATGCTGGACACCGCCGGCAGGCCTGCGAGGTACTTACTGAGCGTGCTCATCAGCTGGTTGCTGCCTTGCGGCCTGGCGGTGCCGTTGGCGACGGGGTTGCGGTTGGGAGATGGGTGCGTGTGTCGCATCTCCTGCTCCTCCTCGCTGCTGGAGCTGTCGTCTCCGCTCCCCGAGGAGCTGCCGGACTCGGAGGAGCCACTCCCGCTGCTGCTGCTGCTCATCTGCTCGATGATCTCCACCTCAGCTCTCAACTCTGCACCCAGTGAAGGAGGAAAGAGTTTTTAAATTTAATAGAGGAGGCTTTGGCCACCCCAAGCTGCATGGCAGGGGTAGGGCGACACTCCGCACGGGATGCCAGCGCATCGCAGACTCTTACAGCAGAGGGGGATCGAAAGCCCAAACCCTACAACTGAGAGGCACCAGCGCTACCCGCTAAGCTACTATACCACTCCCAAATCCCAGCTGTGAGGATTGTATGACCCTTTTCCTTTTGTTAAGTGGGTTATGTTCATTAAAGGAGTTTTATCCATTTTCACTAAGTTAGAAAAATGTACAGGTTCAATACAGGGAATTTCTGGCTCATGTTAGCACTGGACTTACTGACTGAGCCCATCTATCAAACTGCATTCCCCATGTGGTCCCAACGCATTATTTCGAAAGCACAGTTACAAAGAGATGGCAAGAGCACCATAAACTAATTTGATAGGTGATGTCATTCAGCAACGTTAAAAGCTTTATGATTGGACACTAAATATTCTGTTTCAGACCTTCAGCATCAGGGGAAAACAGACACTAATATTGACGAACTCCTTGAGGTCACGAGCAAATCAGTTGTTAATGATATTATGGCTTTGCTGAAGGAAAAATAGATCAAAATGCTAATTTAAATGACTTTGGTCTATGTGTGAAGATCATGGAATGAAGACAATAGACGGCAGGTGATTTGGGACTTCAGCCGTTTGCTCTATGGCCCAGTCGCTGAAGTCAGAGTAAGAACCACCGCACATGCACTGCTCCTTTCTGATTGGTTAAAATAAGTAGTGATGTTTGTTGGAATATCGTCAGTCTTGATATAACGTGATGCCAAGAATTAGTTACTGTTAGACTTCTTATGGTCAGTATTACTATTGCAATTTTTCATTTACCAATGTGAATGTAAACTTATAGTCCTTCATTGACCTTGTTTGACTTGATAATTGACCTTGTTGAATGACAGTATAGACCCCCCTATTCAAATCTGGCCTTGTTTTCAGGTCTCCCAGGTAGTTAGCTGTTTTTCCACTGCTGGAAAAACAGCAGTGCTCGGCCCTTGAGGACCGTGATTTGAATAGCCCTGTCTCATTCGTCTCATTCACCTGCGGTATTAATGGGTCTCAATGTTACCTTTTAAAGAGCAAGTCGAGTGTCTCGCTCGATTTTCCGGCATATCCATTGGGCCGGATGGATCACTCTCCACGGTTGAGTGGGATTACGAAAAGACGGACGTACAATCAAGGGAGAACTGTGGAGGTAAAATGCTTTGTGTGTGTCCAGAACATCCATCAATACCGACATTCTGAGTGACCTAGTCAGCTAAGGCTTTAGCATTGTGCAAGAGGCCATACTGATTAAAGTAGTGTAGGGTCACTACACTGCGTGTTACAGTGGGTGCCAGTGACTTCTGCCTGATGACTGTTATTGTTGTTTATCAGTTATTAAATTATATGGGAATTTGTAATTTATGGTGAATGCAGATTAAATTATTGGACAAAACTGGGGAGGATAAACCAGAACTCTAACAAGGAAGCCTGTTGGAGGGTCAGCCATGTTGTGCTTGAATGGAGCTCCTTCCCCAGTTCCACCAGTGGAAGATGAATGTATGAGCTCTACGGCAAGGAATTCACGTCAACTGGCCATGGATCGCCGGACCCCCAGCCGTCTGACCACTAACTACACATTGTAATCCCTTGTGTGGACACTAGGGTTGTAAATATCTTTAAAAATCAAGAATAAATTTCAAAGGTCACACAGTTCATTTGAATATATTCCAATATCTGACATAGTCCCTCCAGCACTTCCTGGGTCTGCCCTGGGGCCTCCTCCCTGTAGGACATGCACGGAAAACCTCTCCGGGTAGCCGCCCAGGAGGCATCTGCACCAGATGTCCAAACCACCTCAACTGGCTCCTTTCGACGTGGAGAAGCAGCGGTTCTACTCTAAGACTCTCCTGGATTTCGGAACTTCTCACCTTATCTCTAAGGAAGATCCAAAGAACATCACTTTGGCTGCCTGTATTCGTGATCTCATTCTTTCGGTCATTACCCATATCTCATGACCATAGGTGAGGATAGGGACGAAGACGGACCAATAGATCGAGAGCTTTGCTTTCAGGCTCAGTTCTTTTTTGGCCACGATGAACCGGTTAAGCACCTGCAAAACTGCAGACGCCGCTCTCGATCTCTTCAACCATCACGTGTGAATGAGACCCCGAGATACTTGAACTCCTCCACTTGAGACAGTACCTCCTGCCTGACCTGAAGAGGGAAATCCACCCATTTCCGGCTGAGAACCATGGTTTTGGACTTGGAGGTGCTAATCCTTATACCCGCCACTTCACACTTGGCTGAGAACCGCCCCAGAGCTCGCTGGAGGTCCCCAGCAGATGAACAGGATCACGTCTTCCGCAAAAAGCAGCGACGCAATCCTGAGGCCACTAAACTGGACATCCTAAACACCCTGGCTGCGTCTAGAAATCCTGTCCATAAATATTATAAACAGAACCGATGAGAAACGGTAGCCCTGGCGGAGCCCAACCCGCACTGGGAACACGTCCAACTTATTACCAGCAATGCGGACCAAGCTCTGCTCCATTCATACAGGGACCGAATCGCCTGCAGTAGCGGGCACCAAGCCTTATACTCCCCAAGCACCCCCCACAGAACACCTCGGGGAACCCGGTCGTAAACCTTTTCCAAACCCACAAAACACATGTAGACTGGATGAGAAAACTCCCAGGCCCCCTCCAGTACCCTCACTAGGGTGTAAAGCTGGTCCAGTGTTCCACAGCCAGGACGAAAACCGCATTGTTCCTCCTGAATCCGAGATTCGACTATCGATCTCACCCTGCTCTCCAGTACCCCGGAATAGACTTTCCCAGGAAGGCTGAGAAGGGTGATCCCCCTGTAATTGGAACACACTCTCCGGTTCCCTTCTTAATAAGGTGACCACCACCCCGTTCTGCCAATCCAGTGGCACTGTCCCTGACCTCCATGCACTGTTGAGAAGGGGTGTCAGCCCTCAGCTGGGACCTTTTTGCCTTGAGAGACCCTACCATGGGCAACTGCCCCTGACAACATAGCCCCCAGGGTCACTAAGGCCACGTGGTTTGCTACAGTCCCATGAACCTTATACTTTTTAATAATATTGGTAACTGTGGTCACAGGAACATGAAGCTGCTTGGAGATGGTCTTATAGCCTTTACTTTTAACACAATTATCTATAACCTTCTATCTGAGCTCCTCAGACAGCTCTCTCCTTTGCTTTTTCTGGTCCATGTTCAGTGTGATGCAAACCATGATACCAACCAACACAGTAGCATGTTCTGTCCCTTTAAATAAACTGAATGGCTGATGAAAAGCTTGAAGGCACCTATTATATTAATTAAGGTTAAACACTTAGTTTGAAGCATGATTATAATGCAAGGATAAATAGGTTCTAGTTTAGGGGTACCAACAGATCTGTCCATACTATTTTAGCATATCTTTGAAATCCATACTATTTTAGCATATCTTTGATAGATTTCTTTTCACAATATTACGGTTTACTCTGTGACATAATAAAGGCATGCAGGTATACATTAGACAATTGCTTTTTATTGAATCACTTTTCAGGAGAAATGAAGCCTTGCTTCAATGAGCTGTTAGGGTACCAACACAACAATACAAAAAACCGCGACAGAGTGAATCCGCGAAAGTCAAAGTGCGGAGTGGTGTAGGACGACTGTAAAGTCAATGTGCGGCGTGGTGTAGGACGACTGTAAAGTCAAAGCGCGGAGTGGCGTAGGACGACTGTATATATTATTTTATCTAGTTAAACAAAAGAATGCATGGGCTAAAACATATTTTCACAACATTATAGCCATTTGATTTATATCGTTCAGCCAATTCTAATTACAGTATTCTAATTAATTGTTAATTTTTCAGTGGATTATTCTGGAAGTATTAATGCGTTATTTAAATGACCTATCCATTTTTATTAATTTCCCAGATAAACCAATTATATTTAAAAAGCGATTCAAAATCTTCAATTCATCTATAAATTAACAATTTCTAGCAAAGAATTTATTCAGTAAGAAGGTATATAAAGTATATAAAATTCGTACACTTGAGAAACACAGCGGAAAATAACTGCATTACTATCCCGGTCATCTTATGCTGCTTAAATCTGGTTTCTTGTTCGTTATCAATACATGCAAAAAGGGACGGATTTATCAATGCAACCATGCAAGACTATAAAGAAGAAGAGTGATTCTTATGGTTGACACTGCAGGAACCTTTCAGGCATCAAAGATCTTAAAACCGACAAGAAACGCTTTTGAAATTCATGCTCATGTTTAATGAAAATTAAGCACTGTATTTAAATTAAACACTGTATTTAAATTGAACACTGTATTTAAATTGAACACTGTATTTAAATTGAACACTGTATTTAATGCTCTCATTTTTGTTTTTTCATCCATCCATCCATTCAGCATAGGAGAGAGTTTTAATAACTTAATAATTTAAATGGTATGTATTGTTTACTGCCTGGTTAACTTTATGTTTTTTTATATACTAACTGTCACATTTTTATTTCAGCCATTATTTTACTCTGCAGCACACTGGATATGAGAAATGCGCATTACAAATAAAATGTATTACTATTGTGTCATTATTCTTCTTATTATTATAATCATTATTATTAATAATAGTACATGATTGTCACGATCCGCTCCGTTCCATCCTCCCGTGTGCCACGCCCACCTCATTACCCTGTGTTCCGGCCCGATTGTGTTCACCTGTGTCTTGTTAACCCCAGCTTGTCAGGGTATATGAGTCCACGTCTCCCCTAGTCTGATGTCGGTCATTGTGTTAATGTGATGTTCCTCGTAGTGAATGTCCGTGCCTGTTAACCGTGCTTTCGGATTAAACCCCGTTTCCCCGTCCTTCTGGCTCGTTTGCTTTCCTGCCCGCTCGCCTGCACTCCGAACGTCACAATGATAAATGTAAAGGTCTATTTTTGGGGAGGATGAATGAAGCCAAATTAAATAGGTACATGTAGCCCCTGTTCACCCTGGTAGAGATGGGCGATCCACATTTTTTCAGATCCGATTTCGATACACAACTGCCGATACTGATATCGATTCTGATAAAAAAGCTCTTTTTTTACTTTAATATTTATACTTCATATATTATTATTTTTTAAGCTACAAAATACAAATGAAAAATATATATATATATATGCCAAAACAGTATTTTTAATTATTAGGCTACCAGAAACATACATAACACTGGTTCCGTCTTGTTTATGCATTTTGTTTTAAGCGTTTATGAGGCATTTGCAGTTCAATTTGAATAAACTCTACATCCACCTCTCAAAACTTTTTTTTTTTAAATCCTTTTTACATAGATTACAAATCGCTGTGCTGCTATATGTGGTTAAAATTGTAAAATACTTCCAGATCGTTACCCTCTTATGTGATGTTCTTACGCTCCTCGTACTGCAAAGTAAATGCAGATGACATCACAGCAGGCGGGAGTCACTGCGCTCACCCCCACTGAGTGGCAGCATTAGCTTTCAGGTTGAATGCCACATAAAGCACATCAAAATGGGAAAGAGTTGTTGGGCATCTGATTGTACAAATCGATTTAACAAAAAATAGTATATAACGTTTTACAGATTGCCGAAAATTAAATGAGTAAGTATCAGATGTGGATCAATCACAAACCCCCGATACCCGATCTCTCAAAAAGGTATGGATCGCGGCCAATACCGATCCAAATATTGGATTGGTGCACTTCTATCCCTTGGTTTCTACATCACTGCCTGTACGTACAACGGGCCGGTCACACAATCTACCCATTGCCACTTTGCTGGACACTAGTTAAAATGAACTGTTTACCCACAAGCCCTCCTGACTAGGCA
The DNA here is from genome assembly GCA_026779605.1 of Mormyrus hasselquistii. Lineage (NCBI taxonomy): Eukaryota > Metazoa > Chordata > Actinopteri > Osteoglossiformes > Mormyridae > Mormyrus > Mormyrus hasselquistii. The sequence continues at coordinate 24,572,038 of JAODKE010000146.1, forward strand.
ATACATGGATGGATGGAAGAATAAGAGCTTACCTCTCTTTATATCATCCAGCTGGGGCTCCGGTGAGGGATTGTCCTTGGTGGGGGACGTCTTAGCACCAGCCCCTGGTTTTGTGGGGGCTCTGAACTGGGACGGGGGCGGAGGCACCCTCACTGACTGCTGTTCTATGCGAGCCTGAATTTTACTGCTTCCTTCAGCTCTGAAAGACAGAGTCCGTCGCGGGAAGGAAAAGGAAACAATTTCAGAGAAAATATTCCCGATGACAGTGTATACTTTGAAGTTCTTGCTAATATTCAGTGATCTCTCACCTGGTTTTTTTCACTTGTATGCTGCTGCTGAGTTTCTCCAGCATAAACTCCCCAGTGTCATGATTAATGATGAGGACACAGTCTTTCTGGTAAGGCCGCTTGTTCCCTTTGAATACGGTCATAGGTGGGGTCGAGCCCTTCAAAAATAGCGGCAACAGCATGACACTCAACACAAGAATTTTACGTTTTCGTAACAATGACAATAGCTGTAGAAAGTAAACAGCTGAAGAAACGCAAGACTTACGGGAATATGAGGCAAAGTTATGGTGACCTCATCTCCTTTTCCCACCTGCAGTTCACCCTCACATGTGGTGTCAATGGAAGCGGGTTTGAAGTCATCTGCAGTAAGGAGCAAACGCAGTGAGAGTGAAAGTGGTAAAGTTGGTGTTAGAGACAATTAGGGCAGAATGAAGTGAAAGAAAAAATGTTCAGAATGGGGTGAATCTTACAGAAGATAGAATGAAGGGTGTGTGTTTTGCGTGCGTGTGTGTGACAGCAGACAATAAAGACAGGGTGAAACTGAGAGTGGAGAGGATGTGCTCACAGTGGAAATGACGGAAAACAGCGGGCGGGGGTTGAACACATACACCTGTACTGGATGAAAGTGATAACTTTACGAGTTAGCGCCTTAGTAAACAGGAGCGATTGCTTTAAAACACTCGACCACTGCGAGGAATACTTATTCCTATTTACAGCACTGGCAACCTCAATAACAAACAGGAGACGGATTTTAACGTTTTAAATGAACGCCCCATAACAACTAAGATATCTAATAATGGGAATGATGATTATATAGACATAGAACCCGCTCGACCAGTGCCGGTTCGGCTTTCAGTGGACAGAGTGCTCGGTATAACATTGTCGTCTTACATCTGATGGTGTGAAAAGACGATTTCGGCCGCTTTTCAAAGCTCTCCCCAAGCTTCAAAACATGTTCCTCCTTATCCAGCAGAGGGTTTGAACTTCCGTTCATAGCTCCAAATGTTGTATTCACATCAAAACGTATGCGTGGACGTACAGCCGACACGAAAGGCAATATTTATGGGTTAGTGGAGAAGGTGGTCAACGGAGACGCGCATATACACCCCGGCGTGTTTTTTTCAAAACAGCCCAGACGTCATGTTGACATCTCTCTTCCTGTCCGCCTCCATCAGCCAGACGGGGCCGACCATACCGGCAATGTTTCCCAAAGCAGTTCTCTGCTGGTTGGTCAGGCCCTTAGAAAACCAGTTAACGCAGTTAAAACAAGACGATCCCGCAGAACTACCGCCTCGAACAGCGCGGAACGAATGTGTGCCTTTTACGCTACATAGTTCTTTTGATGTCTTTAAATACTTTAATTCACAACGAAAGGTTTATTGGAGGTATATGTCACTATATGAAAGTTAATCCCATTATCAAATATATATCTTAAAATTTAAACCGCAAGTATACTATATATTTGTTTACTTCCCAGAACAACACTGACAATTTTGGTTCCGCAACGTTGTTTTATAACGGACGACAATAACTGACGGACGGGCTGTAATTTGCTTCTTTTCAGATGATGCTGAGCTATTTCGGGTCTTGGCGTATAAATAAATAAGATCGTCTGTCTTGTCGGAGTAACTGGAAACCTAGACACATGCTTTTTATCGCTTGAGGTGATGCTAAAATAAATTTATAAATCATATGCAGACGAATTACTTATATTTACTGGAGATTTCTTTTAGTGTCCAACTGTCACCAACAGTGTGTGAGAGTTATTTTATGCTGAAGAAAGAAATAGATCTGTTAGTGGCTAAACAAGACGTTTTTTATGGCACAGGTTAGTGAGACGATAGACTCGGTGGATGATGACGGCTCTTCCATCACTGTGTCTTGTTCGGAGGAGCTCGTCCAAAGCGTGGAAACCACTCTGAGGAGCATCACTGAGGAAGAGCTGGAGAAACTGAAGAATGATCGCAGCTTGGTGTCGGATTTTAAGCAACAAAAGTTGGAAAAAGAAGCTCAAAAAAACTGGGACCTGTTCTACAAAAGAAACACAGTTAATTTTTTCAAAGACAGACACTGGACCACCAGAGAGTTTGAAGAACTAAGGGGATGCCGAGAGGTACTAATCGTTTACTTGATAACTCTTTGATCTCTAATCGTGCGAATAAATAAAAAAATAAGACCAGACCATTTCTCTTGGTAGTCTGAGAACCAGAAGCTGGTTTTGCTGGAAGCTGGATGCGGGGTGGGGAACTGTATATTCCCACTTCTGGAGGAGGAACGCAACATTTTTGTGTACGCCTGTGATTTTTCACCGCGAGCAGTCGACTTTGTTAAAGTAAGGAACACGTGCCCTGTAGAAACTGTGTACTTATTAGTCTTGTCATCCTCTTTACACACTTTTGAAAAGGAAAGTTCAAATCCCGTTTTAGTGAGACTAATGTTTGGTTGTCCTTTCAAGTATAACCTGACTGAAAGCATTTTTGTAATTTCTACCCACTTGTTTCCACTTCAAAAGGATATTGTTAAAATACTGTCCTGCAATAAGCCGTGTACAAATAATGGTTGTCATGGCTTGCCAAAAAACCTCACCCACCCGGATTACAAAGACAAATGTGTTTATGTAGTCTTCAGTTGATGGGAAAACATGCACAATTTTTCAGTTAATGGAATAATGGTGGTGGTGGTGCAGAGAATGAGGCATACACAGGATCACACAGATTTAGTATGAGTGCGGAGCAAATCTGCTGCTGACAGAGGTAACCAAAAACCTGCAGACGCTGTGCCCCCTGACCAGAGGGTTTACACCTGTGTCATCTTTTGAACTGTAATTAAGCTCGCCACCAGGGGGGCACATTGTGCTTCTTGACCAGCTCCACTGTCCTTATTGGTTCAGCTGGACCGTTAATCAGTCAGACATATATAGTCAGGCACTGCCTCAGATAACACCTGCATCACGGTCCTTCATTCAGGATTCAAGATGTTTTATTGTCCCTTTGTAAGACGTTACTTGGAATCCTTACGCATTCAGATCAAACTCGGCACTAAAGATAATTAACAATTTACAAAAAATATGAACAATAAATGAATAATAAGTAAATAAATAAATAATAAGTAGATAATTTCTATAGACCAGTCAATCAGCTGAAACCTAAAGAGACCGTTCTTAAGTCTAGTGGTCAGCATTCTGCAGCAAAGCTCCTACAAAACGTCAGGGAAGATGTACCAGACCATCCCTATCTTTGAAATTTCAGTCTGAAGCTCTTCAGGAGAAATTAGCTTTACTTATTATACAGCATTAATTAGCTTGATTTATTATACAGCATTAATTAGCTTGGCTTATTATACAGCTTTTCAGTCGCTGCTGCTGAGCTCTTCCCAACAGCTTTAGGTTTGTGGAGTTCCGTGCAGGGAAGAAGGTCACACTTCCTACTGCTTGACCTTATTGTACATCAGCTTTTTGTCTTTTCTCAGAAAAACCCTCTGTACCATGAGAAACGCTGCAAGGCCTTTCAGTGTGACCTGACAAAAGACGACCTGGCAGCCAGCATCCCCGAGGGAAGCGTGGATGTGGCGACGCTTATATTTGTACTGTCTGCCATCCACCCGGAGAAGATGCTTTCGGCCCTGGGGAACATCTACAAGGTCTAGTTGGGAGCATTCTCTGGAATATTTTCATGCATTTCACACTGTCCATAATGGAACATTAGACTGCCTCTGTTTTGTCAGTTTTACAAATAAACTACGAGCAAACTGGAGATAGCAAAGTAATCTTTCTTATTGTTGAAGTACAACAATAGAGTCTATAAGCGTTTTCAGTTTTACTGTTAGTTCTATCTGCGACTGTAAGGTAGTCTACTGAAGCTCTGGGGTTACTTCCACAGCCGTGCTGTGACTGGTTTGTGGCTTGTGCCAGTAGGGGAATTAAAATGCTGGTGTATGAATGTGTGTGTGGACGGGTGAATGTGAGGCATGAATTGTAAGGCGGTTTGAGTGCTCGTAGGAGTAGAAAAGCGCTATATAAATGCAGCCCATTTACCATTTACATGGGTGTGAGAATTGCTCTGTGTGTTATATTTAATTTTTGGGTTTGATCCTGTGACCTTGCAGGTGCTGAAACCAGGCGGCACGGTCCTGTTCAGAGACTATGGCCTGAATGACCACGCCATGCTCCGGTTCAAATCGGGGAGCAAGCTGGGGGAGAATTTCTATGTGCGGCAAGATGGAACAAGGTCCTTTTTTTTCTCCAAAGGTATGTAACCTAAAGAAGTTAGGACATAAACCTCCAGGACTGTGGGTTTGATTCCTGTCCCCAGTTCTGTATATGTGGAGTTTGCAAGTTCTTAGTGTGTTTCTGTTGGACTCTCATCCATACCCCGTTCTTCCCACAGTCCAGAAGGTCATAGTTAGGCAGACTGATGTCTAAATTGCCGGAGTGTGACCAAGTGCGAGTCCTATGAATCACTTGTTAGTGATGGCCAATTGAAGCTTCATGAATCACTTGCTCTTTTTTGACTCTCTCTAGATGGTGCTGTCTGTTCAATAAAAAGGGCTCAACACATGCCCCAAAGTAAGCCAAGAGCACCATCTAGTGAGGTAAAAATATACAGCAAATGGTTCATGAGGCTTAATTGGCCATCACTAGGGCTGGTATCTCCAGAGTGCACTGTGCTATCTGGGTTTAGCTTCAGGATTACTATGATCCTTTATTCAAGATGGATGGATCAACGGATAATAGACTTTATGTATTTATATGACCTGACACACAGTCTATGTCAACTTTGTTATTAATTTGCTTGATTTGTTGAAGGTTGTATTTTTCAGGCTTCATACTGTGTGCTGTGAGCATCTGACTTGCCTCTCAGAATGCTGAGGCCCCAGAGCTCGAGCACATGGGTGTTTCACCTCATGCTCTTCTGCCCGATCCACAGAGCGGTTGGCCGAGCTGTTCGCCGGTGCTGGGTTCCTCACCGCTGTGAATGAGTATGTGCTACGCGAAACCGTGAATAAGAAGGAGGGCCTGTGTGTGCCTCGAGTTTTCCTGCAGAGCAAGTTCTGGAAGCCAAGCTGATGACCAATGAGCATCTGAAACCTGAGAGGAACACAGAGACTCCGCCCTATCGGCCGTCCCCTTTGACCTCACACCATGTGGAATCATTTATTTGGCTGTAACAGCTGAAATAAATTAGTTTATTCACCAGTTTTGCCCCAAGCCATAAATCAGATGAAAACGTCTTTCCTCCTTTCATTGTACAAGTCGGAATATTTTAAGAATTTAAATTTTGGTTTCAAAATGCTGCAAATTGTTTTATCAATGAAATGTTTTGAACATTTTGTTTACTGTTTTTCAAATAAAAAATTGAATTTTGGAAATGACCATAATTGCAATTTAAGATTTGTCTGTGCAATGCAGTTAGTGTCTAGTAGCCATAACTTTTAAAGGACGTTGAGGCTATATGCCCACGGTGCAGGAGATGCCCTTTGGCTGAAACCAGTCAGTGATTGACGGCTCACTTCAATCCCTCCCACTGTGGGCTCTGAAGCCGCATCTGTTCCAGGGCTCGAGTTGCCATGGGGATGCATACTTAACTAATGGGCTTCACGTGTTCAACCTCCCACCCACTTGAAAAATATTCTCATTGCGGCCCCTCTTCCTCCCCAGCAGAAAATTTTACCTTTTTGGTCCTGGGAGAGAAAATAAATTTACTGCCATAAGAGGGCAGCATACACTTTCCCATAATCTATATGAGCTTCCAACTTCCATTTACTGTTTGTTTTACGACAACTAGTCGTCTAGTTGGTCTAGTTATATGACATCAGCGTTGTTCAGTTTGTTCACTGGCGGAGTGAGGACAGTCTGTTTCCCTGCAGCATGGGGCTTCAAGTACAAGCAGTTCTCAAGGTTGATACGAGACAAACCAGATACCTTTTGTTGTTCCTGGCCTGAAGCACAGTTTAAAAAGGTCTAATCTCTTCTCGAGGAATGGGAGAGCTTCTGTAAGTGGGTTTTGAGGGGCTGGTGCTGGCTCAGAAAGAGCATTTCCAATCTTCCTCGTAATACCGAATTGTTAGAAATAAGCAGCAACATTTTAAATACATAAATACGGCAAAATATCTTTACCCAATCATTATTAATCCAAAATGACCCTTTTTTCCAAGGTTGTACAATTCTGGGTTTTGAAACAAAATGTTTCCATGTGGTTCATTTTTTATCTTTTTTTTTGAGGACGTCATTCTTCACTCTGGCTAAGTTTCTTTCTTGTAAACATTATGACTCTTCGTACACTAGTGGTTGGTTGGAACAAAATCTTGGTCTGGATTTTTACTTTCTGGACCAGAAATGTCCGCCCTTGTCTGCGGTAAGTGCATTACCACTGTCTCCTTTGAGTAAATTACACATATTGTCTTTCATCAGGTGAGCCTGATGATGGATACCAGTCGTCATAGAAACAACGGAATACACAATCTTATGAAATTGCTATTCTGAAACATTTCCTAGTATAGTAAAGTAATGTGCATTAATGATGCCACTCTCTCCAAAGCCACTGTCATAAACAGTGACCCTCTGCAGCTTGCGGATGAGTTCACATATCCAGGGAGCTTTGAACTGTAAAGCGGAATGATGTTTTTTGTGCTATCTGGAGGTCCAAACACGTAGCATAATGCTGAACACTACCCTGTCAAATGGTTATCACACTAGTCAAGAAGAAGGCTGCATGAGTAGAACATCTAGCCACCAGGACTGACATCATGCATGGATCACCAGATCCAAGAAACCACTTCATCATGCTGGAGTCTTGCTGAAAAGAAAGGCAGATGACAGAGAGCTCTGATCTTATACTGCTCCTCCTCTATCCTGACCACCTTGACGATCAGTAGCTCCTTCCTCTCCTTCTTTGTGGCTTTGGACCATACCTTCATGGCACCCCCCCCCCCCCCCAACACCTGTTCTCCTTGGCTGTGTCCTGCAGACAACCTCCTTGTGTTTCAGTCTGTTGATCACCTATTCCAATGCCTGTCCCACTTGCGACCTGTTCGCACCCAGGCCTTAGTGGACCTGATGAGTCCCTCATCTCTAACACAAGCCTCACCTTCTCCGGTCTGTAGCACAGGTAGACAGACTTCATTGGCAGCTGAAGTCCATCCCTTGCAGAAAGTCCTGTGCTGGAGAGCCTTTGGGGTAAATATGGCCATTTCCTCATGTACTTTCTGGCTTTTGAGTATCTTCAGCATTGTTGAGGTCATGATCTCGCACATCTTGAGAGGGCACATCAGTCACCTGTATAAAATGAACTGGTCACACAAGACCTTGAATTTACCCAGGAGATGGCTGAAGTTAATTGGAGTTACCATATCGCCTCCAGGTGTGAATGGTATGTGAGTGTGCCTCTCGGATAGACTCCCCCCGTAACCCTGAATAGGACAAGTGGTTGTGTACAGCAGTACACAAGAATACGATGAAGCAGGAGACACTGGGAGTGACCAGAAACCAGCCAGGTAAGGGGCGGAAGCGAATTTGTAACGGCAGAGATGACTGTTAACTTATCCAACAGTTTCTCATGAATTGCATCAATTGACCTTCAACAGGAATGGGAAACATCAAGTGCAGGTGTGAAGTGCACTGCTAGGACAGTTCACATCAGGCTCCTAGAAGTAGGACTGAGGTCCCATAAAGCAAAGAAGATGTGCTCCATCAATAAGAAGCAGAGACGAGCCAAACTGCAGTTTGCAAATAGTTTACACAGATGCACACCCATAAACTGAGAAATGAGTGAAACAAAAAATTGTGCTGTGGTCTCTTAATTTTTTCCGCAGCTGTATGTGTGTGTGTATGTCTGTGTACATGTATGTTATCTGGGTTTCTTATTGTGTTTCATTGATCTCATAATATGAGCATCAATTTCTAGTAAGGATTCTACAATCTCTGTATTCCGTTTGTCATCGTCATTAATAAATCATGTTTGTATTGTGTGTCAGTCCGCTGGGGATATATTTGGGCATTGCAGAAATGCTGAAAACATGACATGTGGTGACCTGTTTCCCAGAGATCACTGCCTGTGATTTGATTGCCTTCTACAGTCTGGATGTTCTCTATGAGTTGCAGAACACATAAAAAATACATGTCTTGTTTTTCAATAGAAGAGCATGACTTCAGACAAACTTGAAACAGAATTTTGGAAAGCAGATTGGAATGATTGTGTAAAGCTTTCACTTTTGTTTTTTTCTCAACCTGATGTTATCAATAAAGGATTTTAATTACTGGTTTCCCTTTTAAAGTCAGTTACTAGCTGGGCCCCTGACTAGCCATCGGTGACCTAATGCAGATCTGACAATGCCTCCTCACCCACAGCCATCTGAGGGCTCGGGCTTTAGCGAAAGCCGTGGTTGAACAGCCTTAGACAAATCCGCGTGTTGGAAGGATGGAGCAGATGTTTTAGTAATAGAAGAGAAATCATGAGAAAAGCCCTTTGCTTCGCTGTAATCTATTAGTAATTATTAATTATACAAAGCAGGCTTTTCTCTAGGCAGCAAGCGATCATAACAAAAGTAGAGAAAGTTCAACAGAGTGGTTATGTTTGTTTCTTAAGGTGTGTTTGCCACATTTTCCATGCAAGTTCCTGTGTCCCAGAGAATCGTGTGGTATCCTGGAAGACTCCCCCAGTTTTGCTGACGTCTTCCTGACCAGTCAGCATCTCATGTTATTCAGTTCAATTTCAATTCAATTTTATTCATATAGCGCTTCTAACAACAGTGATTGTCACAAAGCATTTTACATATAACTGGCCCGAACCCCCACCAAGCAAGCCTGAGGCGACAGCGGCAATGAAAAACTCCCTCTGGCAGGCGGAAACCTAGAGAGGAACCTAGACTCGGAAGGGGACCCCATCCTCCTCTGGGCGACTGGGGAGCATGAAAATGTCATGTGCATATTTCTCTTGTGTATACTGTATATCTCAGTGTTGCATGCGTGTTGTAGTCATGTTACTCGATCTCTCCCACCTACTCCAACCTCTCTAGCTCTTCAGCATTTCTTTTCATTTCTTTCATTTGTCTAGCAGGTTCTTTTCTTCATAAAGGCCATGCCGAAATAGACCTAAGGCTTCTCTGGGTCCTTGGGAAGCCACTAACATTGTGGTGTTTCGAGCAGAAGGGAAGCGTGACTGGTTCCAGGCACCACAGAGATTCTGGAGTGGTCTTCTGAGAAAGAGCAAAGTGTCAACCCCTACTGATTCGAGAAGAAAGAAAATATTGTTCCTTACATGAACTGCAGCTCTTTGTGTTCCCTGTAGTGTCTAGCTATGGTGACACTTAATCAGAACGTCACTTTATTACTGATTAGGATGGGACTAAATCAAACACCCCCCCGCCCAACAGAAAGTGCTGGTAGAATTCTCAGGCACCTTTCAAACCAAAGCTAATTTGGTGATGAGAAGCACCCTTGTTGTTAAAGATCCATTGTAAAAGCCTTGTTTGAATACTGTCTTTAGTCACCATATTTTAAAATCAGGAATAAGCACCATACACACATTGTCCTTTCTGCTTTCGCGGTCTGTGATAAAGGAAGAAACACGTCTGTGGAAATCCTAAGGCAAACATCCAGTTCAAACACACACAATCCAGGCATGTAAATCTGGGGTAATTGGTGGAATCACGAGGGTCAAAGGATGCCCAAGAAAGTTCTATATTTTTTTCTATATTTATATATTTATTACATTTATTATTTTATGCACCAGCTCTATTATAATGAGATCAGGAAGACACTTAAGCTCATTGGTTCCTTTCAGTACCTGCCCTGGCTTGTCCTTGTTCTTCTGTGCTCAGTAACCAAGGATCTCCAGTATGCAAGGTTATCTGTCTGACACCCTGTGTGTGGAATTCAAACAAGGAGTTTCTTTGGCAGAATATGCCGCGTCACATAAATGGCATATTCACTGAGCTGAAAGTGCCGACGCGATGCCCTAATTCTGAAACAGGCAAACGCTCCGGTGAGGGTCTGTAAGGTGTGTCTTAAATTTGATCCTAATTATGAGTTTTTGGGAGAAATAATCCACTGGAAAACTACAATAAGTGAAAATACAGGTCTGAGTTGGGATTTCTTAATGCTAAAGCAGGTAAATAGATTACAGTACGTGGCCCGAATCGACAGAAATGATTCAAGGCTGGCAGCCGTGATGTCATCACAGCTCTCTGTTTCCTCGTAGAGGGGCTGCATGAGTCATCCTGGTGTCTTCTAGGTCTCTGTGCTTCTGGAATCTTCTAGACCTCCAACACTCTGCAGCTTTTCAGGCTCCCATTACTGATGGGCCGGCGCCTTTCAGATCAGGAGGCATCGTCAGAGTCACATTACTAATATTGTGGTTGATCCATGGGCTGAACATTGTACCCCTCACAGTGTCCCCATGCACTTTGGCTGCCAACTCCCGTCGATGGCGGCGGGCACCTGACGCAAAACACCACTAGAGGGTGTAATCACCCCTCCCACTCCCTGAGAACAAGGGTTGTCACATGGCCTGCCTTTGTTGTCACCCACGCTGCGGTGACACAGACGGACGAGCTGCCAGACTCATAATGATCTCCTATCCATGTCTCCAGGTGGTGACCTCACCATCTGCGTATTCTGGTGGGGGGGCAGGCAGTGTCACATGTTAATTTATGTTTAATGCTTATGCGTGTGTACCGGGCAATAATGATAAGATTGTATTGCGGAGGATAATCTTGTGCTGAAATACATCGTATCACATACTGAGAGGAATAATTTGCTCTCTGTTATACAGCAATGATTCATCTAATTCATCTGCTTTTCCTGAAAATGGCAGAATTTAAAACACTAATCCTCTTATTTCCTTTTCATTTTCGTCATCTTCTTGATTTTGGGAGTAACTGTATTACGTATGAAATAGCGGTTAGAAAACTCAGTTGACAGCCATCCCTATAAACTATGTCACTGTTTATTTCTTCGCAGTTGTAAGAATGAGCCAGGCAGTCAGAGACCAAAAATACCCTGAACTACATTACAAGTATTTTGTAATTGAGACGTCATTTGC
>JAODKE010000146.1:24626214-24641361 GCA_026779605.1 Mormyrus hasselquistii
AGGGAGAAGGGGGGGGGGTGTAAAAAAGAAAAAGCGCACGACACAAACCCGGGTGGGGCCCGGATGTAAAGAGGGGGGGGGGGGGGGGGGGGGGGCGGATGACGATACGTCATAACTAGTCAGGGAACTCCTTGACTCATGACGTTGTAATCTTGGTTCGGGGAAACCCCTAAGAGGAGTCTATCTTTATTTTAGATTAAGATTAAGGTTTATCGGTCCTTCACCTAACAAAAATACTTCGTATTCAATACAGGGTGTGCTTGATGAGCTGGATGTCAGAAACCATAGAACACAAGAATAAATTTCAGAGGTGTTATTTAATTTTAAATTGAACTGCTTGTTTTTCTAGTCTTGTGTTTTTTTAACGATCTCACACATTAACGTACTTCTGGTAAAGCTAGTTATGTATAACATGGAATGTTATAGAATTACGTAGATGCAAACACTCACCCTATGACACAAAGGTATGACTTTGTGTAAAAGAGGAATAAAAAATACATGTGGGTGGAATGTAAAAAAAAGAATGAATTCAGGTCAATAAGAGTATAAGAGAGAGATGAAGAAGAAGGGCTGTAGGAGGGTGAAATTGATGAAAGTTCGTTGAATACCTTTGGGCTGCACACTGGCTATACTCAACTGAAGATCGAATGGATGCAGTTTGAAAAATTTCACCATAGAAATATATGGGAAAGATATGTCAGAAAGAGGGATGAAAAAGAGGGATGTAGGTACATAGAATATCAAAAAGAAAAACAAACGCACTCTTTTCCTAAATGAGTGAAACGTTTTAGCTATGGAATGGTGTGTGGCTAACTGGGTTAAGTCTCTGTGTCTGTGATCGGTCACTGTTTTGAATCCTGTTCTTAACTCAATAATCATGTCTTTGCTGAGTCCTTGAGAAAGACCGTTAACCCCTCTGAGATGCTCCAGAAAGGGAATGGGATGCGTGAAAAGAAGCATTCCAATGTACCTGAATGTCATGCAAAGGGCAAATAAAGCAGTTAGCTTGGCTGCATGACATTATACACGTATGATAATTGCAGTGTTCACCTGAAGCTGGGAACCCCTGGCACTCACGCCCACTCTTGGTATATTGCACTACGACAAGAGTGCACGTGGGGAAACACAAACACATTACCGTGCAGGTGCAGGTTCATGTATAAACACTGGACATCCATCCATTTTCCCGTTGATAATCCAAGCATAGACCTGAGGCGCTTAAACATTCCTTTTCAGTTTAATCATTGTTTAAATACAGTGAGGGTTGAAATTGCTCTTTATGGACACTAGATGGCAGCAATTCTGTCTTCATTAAGAACACAATGATTAATCTGAAACATATGAGCTTGCCCTTCTTATTGACTTTGTCGATAATGAATTCCTTCACCAGGGTGAAGATCTGCAGATGCGAGTTTTCTGGCTCAAACAATGGGTTTAAATATCTACATTCAGACCTGGCTTTAAGCATCAAGATAACATGATTATTTCTAAAAATATCAGAAGGGTGTCAAGGTTATTGTCAAAGCCATTTTAGAATGCTATTAAAGAATAGAATGCAATTATAGAATTTAGAATAAGTTATGGAATAAGTTATTTTCACAACATTTTTGTTTTGTTCCACTGCCAAGTATGGATGGATGATAAGATCTTTGAATTTTAATATTTTTCAGGACAAATGGTAGATTATTTAAATTAAATGTCACACCCTGATCGTCCGCTCCTCTCGTGTGCCACGCCCCCTCATCAACCCCGTGTGGATTCCCCGTGTCCATCAGCTGTTCCCGGTTGTTGTCAATCAGTCCATTGTATTTAGTCCGCGTTTCCGTTTGTTTCCCCAGACCGGTCATTGTAATGTCAACCCTTGTGTTGCCTCCCAGTGGTCTGAATAAACCCCGTTTTGCCCTGACTCTCAGCGTTCTCCGCTTTGTCCGCACTCCGTGCGCCCTCCGAGACTGACATTAAATGCAATGATACCAATACTGTATACAGCATTGTGATATTTTCTGTATATTACATAAATGGCATGTCATCCTATTTTTTCAGTGTTTATAAAAATATGCAGTATGATTGCATATTCCCGCAAAACCATTTGAATAAAAATAATAAATAATAAAGAGACAAAAACTACTAAAAGTACAAAAGTGAACTCAGTAAAGTAAAAGTCAATAGATTAAAAACTAATCGTTTCTACAGTAACATTTTACTTTCTGATCTCCTTCAGTAGCTTGCAGATTTTGACTCTTATTTGATACTTAGCAGTGGCAGAGATCTATGTAAATATATTAGCTTTTTCTAGACAGTAAATACTCAAAAGGTTGTTTATCAGAAAAATAACAATGGGTGGGGTATCACAACCTGTGTGATATTTCTTCAATTTCACAAACAGGCTTACAGCTTCACAAGGTACAAATGAAGGCATTACAGTAGATGACCTTCCAAAGGTTACTACAGTAGATGGCAGTGTTTGTATTAAGCATTCGAACACTAATAGGTTATTCCTCGAATTCTTACAGTTTTCCTTCTATCATTTCCTGTTTGTTTTGGCATAGCTTAGGCAGAGCTTCCCTTATTTTTGCAGCTGGATATTTGCTGAAACATATTAGCAGGAAAAGGTCTCTAGGACTTGAAACAGAAGTCTTCTGTGTTTAAATGCTTTATTACCAGAAAAACCACCTTCTGACCGGAATAGCACATGTCCAAAGTTGGACCAAGACCCGATTTGCAAACAAACTCCATCATTTCCCAGAAACAGAGATCATTTTCTTACCAGCCACCTGCCCATCCATCCACTTTCGGCACCTGCTTGTGTTAGTCGGTGATGGAGGGAGGGTATCCTAGAAGCTACAGGTACAAGCTAGAAAATAACCCTGGATGGGGCACCAACCCATTGCAGGAGACACTCACACACCATTCATACTATGGAAACTGGAGGAAACACCATGGCAACACACAAACTCATGGAGCCAAGGCAGAGACTCTGACCCATTGATGCATTGATGTTCATCTGTGATTTTTTTCCCCCAAATATACAAGTGATGTTTCAGTAGTATATATATAACAATATCTATTTATTTATCTTTTTACTGCAATATTATACCAGTGATTACTCACAACTTCGCTTGGTGGTTGAAGGGCGCCCACGAGGTGACACTCCTCTGGTGATAGATGACCTCAGTGCGACCACTGGTACTGACAGGGCTGGCTAAGAGGATTGTGACGGTCGCCATAGGTTTGGAAACCGGTGTGAAAGCAGCTCCATGTTCCTTGACTTTGCGAAAGGTCAGAGGCTGCGGGTCACTCCAATGCTCTGAGCCACACATCGTTGGATGCTCCAATCAGTTGTGAACTACGCAATCTCACTGAGATTGCAAGGGTGATGAATCAGCTGGGGGATGGGAAGGCTGCAGAGATCTGTAGTATCTGGGGTGAACTTCTCCAAGCTGGTGGTAAGGCTGTCCTCCTTCTCCAAGCTGGTGGTAAGGCTGACCTCCTGGAATTGCAGGCAATCTTTGCTTCCATTTGGAAGTCAGGCGTCATCCCTGATGGGAAAATAGGACTTGTAGTTCCTATTTGGAAAGGGAAGGGTGATCACGGATCCCCCAAAAATTGCTGAACGTCAAGGCCGGCCTGTACCGTACACTGGTACTGTGAGTGCTGTGCAGAGTGGAGGGAGAACCTCTGCGTTCTTCCCAGTTCATTCTGGGGTTTGTCAGGGGTGTGTTCTTGCTCCTACTCTGTTCAATGCTTGTATGGACTGGCTGTTGGGCACCATGGGGTCCAGCAGCTGTGTGGCGTCCGTTGCTGAAGAAAGATTCACTGACCTTAACTTTGCTGATGATGCTGATCTTATGGAGGCTCTGATCGGGGCTCTCAATAGACTGAGCAAGGAGTCTGAGTGTCTGGCATTTTGGGTGTCATGGATAAAGACCAAGATCCAGGCATTTAATGACTTCTTATGTACAGCCATGTGTCTGTCTGCGGGGAGAATATCAACTCTGTCGAGGGAATTATTTTCCTTGGCAGCAACATTTGCACGTCTGGTGACTCTTCCTATGAAGTCAGCAGACTGATTGGGAGACCACAGGGGGTTATGAGGTCACCGGAAAAGGGTTGTGTGGCACTCCCGATATCTTTGCCGGAGGACAAAGGTCCACGTCTTTAGAGTCCTGGTGCTCCCTGTCTTGCTGTATGGCTGTGAGACATGTACGCCATCCAGTGAGCTGAGATGAAGACTGGACCCCTTTGGTACTATATCTCTTTTTAGATTCCTTGGTTACTGCTGGTTTGACTTTGTATCGAATGAGTGGTTGCTAGAGGAGTCCTGAATGAGGTACATTACCTGCATTGTGAGGGAGCGTCAGTTACAGCACTACGGCCATGTGGCACGTTTCCCTGAGGGTGAACCGGCTCGCAGGATCCTCATTGCTGAGGACTTAAGCAGCTGGACCAGGCCAAGGGGACACCCACGTAACACCTAGCTGTGACAGATGGATGGCCATTTCCGGAGTGTGGGACTGGATTGTGTGACTGCCTCGAGGGTCGCCAGCCGGGATCCAGATGAGTGGGGTTGGGGGCGTGGTAACGCGCTGCATTAGTGCGTGCTCCCCAACATGACTTGATTATACCAATATTATGCCATCTTCACATGTTATACTCATTTATTTTTATATAGAAAGTGTTGCATGTGATATTGTGTTCTGACTGTTTTTTTGTGTAGTTGTGTGCTGTGCAGTCTGTAATTACAGGCAATTTCCTCTGGGATAATAAAAGTATTCTGATGCTGAATTTACAGAGAATATCATTCTGTCTGTGTATAATTTTTCAGTGCTTACAGTGGAGTTTTTGGACCACCTGTAGGATCTGGAATTCTGGTGCGGCATGATAACATTTGCGTTGTTGGGTGACACCGATCAACTCTTTCAGAAAGGGTAGGAGTTCTTTCCCATAACGGCCATTAGCGGTCGCTTCATGTCACTTAGCTAATACAGCTTGGCTGGGGTAGTACAGATGTTTACAAGCTGTCTGCAGTGAGCAGTTGTTGCCGTACTGTTTACAGCATGCATCCGCTGTATTCACCACACCAAAGCAATCCCCCACCCCACAGCATTAAAGGGAGAAGAATTAAAGAGAGAGCTGAGAGCTTTTAACCCTTCTTGCCCGGCCAACCTTCATCCACCTCTGAGATTCCAACTGGGCCTGTAGTATAAGAAACAAGTCATGTGAGGATCAAACTATACCAGACCTAGTCAAGCGTCCCTTCACTTGCACTTTAGAAGGTGTATGGAATGACCTTCACTGCCGTCTGATAGGAGGTTCTGCAGCCTCAATGCCAGGACAATGAAGGTTAAGTAGTTTTTTTTTCAGTCTAGCTCCCCCACCTAAGACTGGGTCTGTTAAAATGACTCATAACTATGTATATAAATATATTGTTTTATTTGTGTAGTCTGCTTCCATGCAAAATTGCTGTACCAGTTTGCATGTTCTTTTGGCACCAATGCCAAACTTCTGTACCAATCTGCACATCTTTTTCCAACAATCAAGCGGTTCCCCTTTGTCTCTGTCTTAATGTCCACATCTTAAAATGTCAAAATTATGTTGATACGTCTTAGTACTTATGTTCTATTTATTTATCATTTCTTATTCACTTCCTGAACAAGCCAGGATCATTATCATTCAAAACAAACACAATTGTTTTCAGAGGCTGCCATGACCTGTCCTGTCCACTCCCTGGTAAGACCAGCAGGGGTCGCTGCTGGTACTCCAAATCCCTCCTATTTATCCCCAGTTGTCTCTTGCACATTATCCCCAATCCTATTCTGCTAAGCCTGCACACATGAATCATGCCAGTCCCTCGTTAGTGATGTGTATAATTGCTTCCCAGTCCTGTGTTCCCCAGTTTGGTTATTAATGCCAGCCCTCCTGTTGCCTGTGCTCCTCCCAGGGCTAGTCTTCCAGTTTTGACCCCTTGTGTTGTTTCCCTGCTCCTGTGTTTTTGGTTGAATGAAGCCCCTAATAGTTTTCCTTGCGTCGGCCCTTGAGTCCTTCGTTTCTCATGTCGTGACAGCGGCTAGTGACTAGTCTAGTGGCACAGGTGGAAAATAAAGACCCTTCAGTTAAGGTCAAGCTGAATCCCACCTCTCCCTGTTTCCTAGATAAAATGAACATCTAGAGGGGATTTCCTAGGCCTTACATCATTGCAAGGGTCACCCTCCTCAGTCTAGGTTATTCCTGAATAAGCACAAATGTTACAGGGTCAGTGAAGCAGAGCAGAGAAGTGTAAATACAGAACTGTTGACATTATGCCATCTGGCTGTGGGAACTCTCACATTCACATTTCATCTTGATCAGCATTGTATAAGACTACTTTAATTTTATTTTGCTGGAATGCTATTCATCCCGTTTCATTAACTCTTTATTCATTACAGGGCCTTCATCCTTGGACAGAAAACTGTAAGCTTGAAACCTACCCCGAGCAACATCGGGCACAAGGTAAGGAACAACCTGGCCAGGATGCCAGTCCATCAAACGGCACACGCTCACACAACAACGGATCTCTTTTTGTGGGAGCAGACAGAACATAAAAGTTCTTTCATCTGCTAACAACAAATCATTAAATGTAGAAAGCATTCCTTAGGGTGAGAGACAACAAACACATGTGGCAGGAAATGAGGTCATGTCATGTGGCTGGGAGTGTTTATCACACTGACATAGAATAATTTGGATGCTGCACACAATAGCAGTGTAAACAAAACAACACGGCGTTAATGGGTTTGAAACGCTGCAAAAACATTTCTGAAACAATCGGGAAAGGAGTTCCTATATGATTTTTAAATATCTTTTTAAATATCTGAGCTCTTGTGCATCCAGACCAGCCTCTCCCCCATGTCATGCTTGTGCTTCTTGTGATGGACTCCAAATGCCAGTGTGCTGGGTAGGCAGTTATGGATGGACAGATAGCCAGCACTAGGGGGCAGTGGAAAAAAAGAGAATCAGTGAGTACAGTTATGGGGGCTGAAGAAGACCTTCACAAGCTATTGTATTCTGAGATGGATATTGTGTTGGGACCGGAATAAATCATCACAGTCCATCTCTGGGTTATCAGTAATGCAGACAATTCTCCCACATTCTAACAGCTGTTGGTACCGTCTTTCAAAAACTCATTTCATAAATGATTGTTAAGGGGAAACATTATAACAATGACCATACCATATGTAATAATTATTGTTTGAGCCAACAATCTATACAAAGTCTTTCTGAGAAACTGCCGGTGCAGGGCAGGGAACAACTCAGGATGGGACGCCAACCCTTCTCTGTGCTCACTCACACATGCATACTGTACCTACAGGTAAATTAATAACTTCAGTTCATTTTAGTATGTTTTGGACTGTGGGGGGGTCAAACACACAGAAGAAACCCCATAATGACACAGGGAGAACATGCAAACTTCACACGTGGAGCCACAGGTTCACTCAGCATCCTGCAAGAAAAGACAAAGAAGTTGGGGGGGGGCGCCATATCCTACGTCTCTCTCCCAATTCTGGGGGATGGACTTCAGCTGCTATTATCCACGCCGCTTGTGGAAAAGACTGCATGTGGGATTGAGTTACAGGAACTCACCAGCTGCACTTACAGACGCCCCCGCCTCCCTCCCGGACGAGCTGAGCAGCTTCTATGCCCAGTTTCAGCGTCGTGACTTAGATATGGGGGGGCGTGGTGGCGTCTCCGGCCCAAAGAGTCGCTCTACCGGAGAGGCGGGACTTCTGCAAGTGAAGCCCTGAAACGGGTTAAATCTGGCAAAGACACCTGATCTGACAGAATCGTGTCCGACGTCCCGAAGGCATTCGCCTCGCTGCTCTATTAAGTACAGCTTCTTCGTCCATCTGTGTCTGCTGCTGTGCTTTAAGGAGACCGTGGTCATGCCTGCGCTGATGGAAGCTGCCAGTTCCCACTTAAATAACTTTTGCCCCATCGCTTTGACCTCCATACTCATGAAGTGCGTGGAAAATCTGGTCACGCATCAGTCTTGTCTCCCATTGCACTGCTCTTCATTCACTTTGGCATAGTTTTTCACCCCATGCAGTCTTCGCTGCAACTGTGGACATTAGAATGTCACGGTCTTCCTCGGAACATTTGACACAATAAAAACTTGGAACTGAAAACATACTTCCTAGAGCGAACTGGTGCTGTTCTTTTTCACATGACTCACTGATAAATCTCTGGGCAGTCATAATGACTGGTCTACATCTGAAAATGGCGTACGTAAGAAACAATATAACAATAAATACAGGTTCTGGTTGTAATTGAAAAAAACCTGTGATTTGGGCAATAAACCAAAATTGGCTCTTTGTGGGCTGAAGCACATGTTTTGAGGATTATATCCAGACTTGTTGTCCAGGAGGTAATGCAAGCAGGAGAAATGAGTTTCCTCTGCATGGTGTCTGGGCTCAGCTTTAGAGGTAAGGTGAGGAGCTCAGACCTTCAGGAGGCTTTGACGCTGCTCCTCTGCATCAAAAGGAGCCAGGCAAATATCTAAGATACCTCCTGGACGGCTCCCTAGGGAGGTGTTTTGTCCAACCAGGAGGAGGCCCCAGGGCAGACCCAGGACACGCTCTCTCAGTTGGCCTGGGAACACCTTGGTATTCCCCCGGGCGAGCTGGAGGAGGTGGCTAGAGAGGGAGGTCTGGGTATCCCTGCTTAAACTGCTGCTCCCATGATCTCACTCCGTCAGATAACGGATGGACGATGTGACTAATGTGCAAATGACACTAAAAATATAAGAAAAAAATAGTTTTGGTTATAGTATTAATATGCCTGTATAGTAACATGTTTCTATAGTTTTCCCTTTGATATCATCTGTCTATGAAATACAACTTTTTGAGAGAACATAAACAGGATTTATGTTTGCCACCCTGGGGGGGGGGGATAAATTCCATTTGTGCTCTTTTCTCTCTGTGAAATAAAACACAATTTCCCCTCTGTAGGCTGAAAAAGCTGTTAGGGATGCGGTCAAACCATCATTCTTCTGTGACAGTTCCCATGAACTGGGAAGAAAATTACAAACAGATACTTTATGACTTTTCATTGCTCAAAAAAACATAAAGGGACACTTTTTAATCAGAGTATAGCATCAAGTCAGTTAAACTTCTGGGATATTGATCTGGTCAGTTAAGTAGCAGAGGGGGTTGTTAATCAGTTTCAGCTGCTTTGGTGTTAAAGAATTTAGGTGCGCTAGAGGGGCAACGATGTGACGACCCCCAAAACAGGAATAGTTTAACAGGTGGGGGCCACTGGCATTTTTCCCTCCTCATCTTTTCTGATTGTTTTTCCACTAGTTTTGCATTTGGCTAAAGTCAGTGTCCTTACTGGTAGCATGAGTCAATACCTGGACCGTACAGGGGTTGCACAGGTAGTCCAACTCCTCCAGGATGACGCATCAATGTGTGCCATTGCCAGAAGGTTTGCTGTGTCTCCCAGTGCAGTCTCAATGGCATGGAGGAGATTCCAGGACACAGACAGTTACTCCAGGAGAGCTGGACAGGCCCACAGAAGATCCCTAAACCATCAGCAGCACCGGTATCTGCTCCTTTGTGCAGAAGGAACAGGATGAGCACTGCCAGAGCCCAACAAAGTGACCTCCAGCAGGTCACTGCTTCATGAGGGTGACCTGAGGGCCCGATGTCCTCTAGTGGGTCCGGTCTTCACTGCCCAGCACCATGGAGCTTGATTGGCATTTGCTATAGAATACCAGAATTGGCAGGTCTGCCATTGGCGCCCAGTGCTTTTCACAGATGAGAGCAGGTTCACCTCCAACACATGTGACAAACCTGAAAGGGTATGGAGAAGCTGTGGACAATGTTATACAGCCTATAACATTGTTCAGCATAACCGGTTTGGTGGTTTGTCAGTGATGGTCTGGGGAGGCATATCCATGAAGGGACACATAGACCTCTACAGACTAGACAACGGCACCTTGACTGCCATTGATTGTCGGTTGAAACCCTTAGACCCATTGCCAGACCCTATGCTGGTGCAGTGGGTCCTGGGTTCCTCCTGGTGCACGACAATGCCTGGCATCATGTGGTGAGAGTATGCAGGCAGTTCCTAGAGGATGAAGGAATTGATACCATTGACTGGCCCCCACACTCGCCTGACCTAAATCCAATAGAACATCTTTGGGACATTACGTTACAGTCTATCCAACACTGACAGGTTGCACCTCAGACTGTCCAGGAGCTCAGTGATGCCCTGGTTCAGTTCGGGGAGGAGACCACTCAGGACACCATGACACCGTCGTCTCATTAGGAGCATGTCCCAGTGTTGTCAGGCATGCATACAAACAGGTGGGGGCTGTACAAACTACTGAGTATGATATTGAGTTGCTGCAATGAAATTTTGGCAAAATGGACCAGCCTGCCGCAACATTTTATCACTTTGATTTTCGGGGTGTCTTTGAATTCAGCCTCTGTAGACTGATAATTTTCATTTCCATCAAACAATATGACATCCTTTCATTCCAAACACATTACCCATCCATATCACTATAGAAATCCAGCATGATTTTTTTTCATTGAGATTTGATGTGTTTTCTAAGAGTTCCTTTAATTTTTTTGAGCAGAGTAGTTAGAATTATTTACATCTGAATCATATTTTGAGGGTTATATCCAGATTTTCTTGTTGTCCACGTCATTACAATTCTGTCATAATCTATTACCTGTAATTTTAATGACATATTTAATAGAATTTTAATTCATTTTCATTCTTAAAAAAGCCCCTTTCTGTGTTTTAGTGTGAACACTTGTTCTGCTCCCAGTTGTCACATGTACCTGCGTCGTATATGAAATCGGTGTTATGTTTGGGTTAGGTGACTGTTTGCTGTGTTCATCCTTTAAATCAGGGGTGTCCAATCTTATCCGCAAAGGGCCGGTGTGCGTGCAGGTTCTTGGGATAACCAGGGCAGCTATTCAAACCCAGGTGTGAGGTGTGAGTTACCTAATTAGGCAGCTGTCTCCCCTACAATCAAGCTTCCTCGCCTTTTGCCGCCACTGCGATGCCTTAGGCTGCCAGACGCTGGTGTCAGAAGTGGGATGCCAGAACTGGCCCTATTAGCAGCACTGGAGGGGGCTCCCCTCAATCTCCTTCCAGCAGCTCCCTCCAGCCTGGCAGGCCTGCAGAAAACAGTGAGGTGCCGGCATTGGAGAAGCAACTGGAATTATCTGGTGAGGATGGCTTGGGAAAAGAAGCTTGTCTGCTGCTGCTACAGGGAGAAAGGGCGCTACAGGCCAGAAGCCATTGCCCTTCCAAAAAGCCCCAGACTTGTGCAGCGCGCCCTGAAGTCGTCCCTGCCAGCCCACCGGACCCCTGTCCTGCTGAAACACACCCTGAAGCTTCTCCTGCCATCGTGCTGGCATGGGATGGCGGGGGCTCCCAGCGGATCTGCCTAAAGATTTTCAAACACAATTGGATTGTTCTGGGTGGACAGCCCAAAATGACTAGCATTCCTCTATCTCTAGTGGCTTCCAAATTTTTCCGTCATTATTAAAAATATTCTGTCAACAACGGAAAACATTCGGTTAACATGACTTCTGGTTATTTCCAAGTTCTGTTAACACTGAACCCAAAATTGTTTACTAAAGCCCCGTTTTGGTTTTAAGTTAAAATTCTGATGGTAGCATGCTGGACAGCATAAACATCTTCTGCATTACAGGTGGTTCTGTATAGCCAGAGTTGCCCTGAGAAGGACAAAAATACTGTCCATGAAAGGTTGTGAGTTTTTTGTGTAAATACGGTACGCTCCAAAATAATAACCACATGTGGAATTCGTGTGAGGTTCTAACATGATGTCTAGTGTGAGATCCATGTCAAATCTTGCATGAGGAATGAAACATCAGATTCTGGGGAACAGGAGACATGCGTGGGCTCTGCATCAAACAGGAAACACATCGGGGCAAAAGGGCGCTGACAGGATGCTTCCTACAGCAATATTGAGAATAAGTTTCTCATGACATAAGCTAGACAGAATAAAGATTTCAGTAAGTCAACCCGCTAGTTTCCATTTACCTTATTAGTATTTTCATGCTCATTTTTACACCAAAGACTATTTGGTGAAGCACAAGAGGTACAAAAAAAATTTTTTAACAGATAATCATGTCATTCTTAACAGTTGGAGAAACTTGAAGAGGGGCCTTTTTATTGGTCCCTCTTCAAGAGCGAAATGTCAAGTCAAGCTTCAGTTGAAAATTCACACTACATGACATTTTTTGTCACTTAATCTTTATGAGAAGTTCTGGGGTTAACTAATTTAGGATGGGGACAGCTGGAAATCCTAGTTAGGGTAGGTTAATTAAATGTGGAGATGGGGTTTATGAAGGGTTTATTTCGCTCTTAATGCTAGCAATTTGTTTACCTGATCGATCACTTACCTTATATCCTTCTTTTCCAAAGGGCTCCGTCTGTTACAGGTAAGTTCTGCAAATGAACAACAAATAATACAACAGATGCCAGCTGAATTAGAACACACTAATTTAGATGCCAGTAATGCCAAAAGCAAGTCTGAGAAATCCTACTTTTCTAGTCCATAAAGGTCATCAGAAGAATTTCCAACCATTTATCTAACTGCTATCCTGGTAACGATTGTGAGGATCTTAAGAATTAAAAACTGTTAAAAATTTGGCAAAAATTCACCACAAATCATGAACATCCTGTGTCTGTGAATTCCTCCCCATACTGTTCCACTGAAACCACTTGACTAGGTTATTTGTTATTTAAAATAAACACAGACGCTTGTTTCCCTGCAGACTCATTAGCTCTAATGTTCCATTACAGGTAATATGAAACAGACGGTGAGGAATTGGGCTATGGTGGCATAACATTGGTGCCAAAGGTCCAAATCTTCTTCTCTTTCTGTTCTCTCTTTGTCCTGGTGGGTTTGGATCACCAGACTTTGGGGAAAAGAGTTTTAACTTTGCTCACTGAAACACCTTCTTCCAAGCACAGCTGCACCCAGATGTTTGACTCCTTCTTTCCTGTAAATTCCTCTACAACCATCCATCTTTCTCCCTGCAGTTCCATCGCCCAGTATCCCTCTGATTTCCACCCACCCAGGTTCTCTTCCTGGCCAACACTGTGGTCTCCAGATAAACCGCTCAATGGGAAAAAAATTGGTACTAGTGCCTGAGCAGTCAGCAATAGATATGAGTGAATGTGTCCTCTTAGTAAAATACCATTCGATTCAAAAACAACATCCCATCTCAATTACTGAATATCTGGCTGTGTTCCAGAAAAGTACAATACTACCTGTCATGCAGTCCAATCCTCCTACAGTATGTGCCACGCCCCCTCATCAACCTCACGTGATATTCCTGTGTCATCAGCTGTATTGAGTCATGTTCCATTAAGCCTCTGTATTTAAGTCCGCGTTCCAGTATGTTTCCCCAGTCCTGTCATTGAAGTCTTAACAAGTATTGTACTGTAATTGCGTGTGATCAGCCTGTCTCATGTCCCTGCTCCGTTTCCCCATTAAATCCCGTGTTCCCCAATCCTTTGTGTTCCTTTCCTGTTTCCCCGGTCCATGTGCTCAGTAACAGCATGACACTACTTGTCCTGTACAAAAGTCCATGTTGTTAAATGTGGCTATTAGTACTTCTGTGTTCATCTTTTATAGAAATCATTGTGATCCCTGGGTCAAGGGTCTCTTGATGGCAAAGTAGTACATTAACATCTAGCAGGCTATCATGGCATCAAACAGAGAGAGGGTGCTTGACAGGAAACCAGACTGGGCAGTGATTTGTTCCCTAACCGTGGGTCCTCAACCAAGGTTCCCCATCAGCCACATATAGATGCAAAAGGTGGACAGTTGAATGTTGGGAGTAGTACATTAGATCAGGAAATGAAGAGTAGCAATTGAGGAGAATGAGGAGAATTGAGATATAATATGAATATAGAGAACAACGGAACATATTTAACTGGCCCACTGATATTTTTACCTAGATACTCTAGGTATTTGAATACAGAAAGACTAACTCTCCTGGAGCTGCGACCTTATCATGGTGGAGAGGTTTGCATGTTCCAATGATCCCAGGAACTAAGTTGCCTAGGGCTTTATGCCCCCAGTAGAGTCACCCAAGGCAAACAGGTCCTGGGTGAGGAACCAGACGAAGAGTGGCTGAAAAAGACCCATTATGACAAGTAAAAACACAGATCTACATTTTCCTTTGCCCAGACGCAGGTCACCGGGCCGCCCCCCTGGAGCCAGGCCTAGGGGTGGGGCTCGATGGCGAGCGCCTGGTGGCCAGGCCTGCACCCATGGCACGTAGGTCCCCCCTCCAATGGGCTCACCACCTATAAGAGGGGCCAAAGGGGCTGGGTGCAGTCTGAGTTGGGAAGTGGCCGAAGGTGGGGACCTTTGCGGTTCTATCTTCAGCTGCAGAAGCTAAGTCTAGGGACATGGAATGTCACCTCTCAGGTGGGGAAGGAGCCTGAGCTGGTGTGTGAGGCTGTGAGGTTCTGACTAGATGCAGTCTTCACCTCGACGCACAGCTTGGGCTCTGGAACCAATCCTCTCTTCCACTCTGGAGTTGCTCACGAGGAGAGGTGCCAAGCAGGGGTGGGCATACTTATTGCCCCCTGTACATTGGGGTTTACTGCGGTGGACGAAAGGGAAGCCTCCCTTCCCCGGGAATGGGACTTGACTGCTGTTTGCACTTATGCGCCAAACAGCAGTTCAGAATACCCACCCTTTTTGGAGTTCTAGGAAGGGATGTTGGAGAGCACTCCTCCCAGAGACTCTCTTGTTCTGCTGGGGGACTTCAATGCTCATGTGGGCAACAACAGTGAGACCTGGAGGGGTGTGATTGGGAGGAACACCTCCCCAATCTGAACCAGAGCGTTGTTTTGTTATTGGACTTCTGTGCTCGTCACGGATTGTCCATAATGAACACCATGTTGAAGCATAAGGGTGTCCATATGTGCACTTGGCACCAGGATACCCTAGGCCGCAGTTCAATATTCGACTTTGTGGTCGTGTCATCCTACTTGTGGCCGCATGTATTGGAGACTCAGGTGAAGAGAGGGACGGAGCTGTCAACCGATCACCACCTGGTGGTGGGTTGGCTCCGCTGGTGGGGGAGGAAGCCAGTCAGACCTGGTAGA
>JAODKE010000146.1:24659398-24670742 GCA_026779605.1 Mormyrus hasselquistii
ATATTCACAGATACACACCCATAATTGAAAAATGAGTGAAACAAAAAATGATGCTGTGGTCTCAATTTTTTCCAGAGCATGAATATCTAACATCTACTCTCATATATTCATTTTATATTGTATAATTCAGATGATCCTCATAAAAGACAAGATAAATGTATAATTGTTTTGCATATTTTTTTACGTTTTTACATAAGTTAAACTTACAAATTGCAGGTACTGTGTCAGTCACAGTTACTTACGGCCTAAAGACTCACTCTGCGTTTTGCTGGCACTCAAAACAATAAAACAGCGATGATTGATCTGCCAGCCAAATTTCCAGCAGCCTATGTGGGTGACATTACAGTATAAGTAAATAAGTTTTGAGTTCTGTGTAATTTCTGAGGAAAAATGATTTTTGAAAACAAACAGCTGTAAGTTATGAGTGAAGACCGGTTAAAATAAACTATGCATTTTTAATGCATTATGATTTGATGATACAGTAATATGATATTTTGCTGGATTGGTCCTAAATGGGAATTGTGGTTTGTATTAAAGAATGTGTTTTTTTTTTTTTTTTTGAGACAACCATTCCCCTAAATGCTTAGTCACTTTAAATTACGTCACAAAACCAAGGCAAACACAGCTCTCACTTTCACTGTGGATATAATCCCATATGGAAAAACATTGAAACAAACTCGTTGGAATTGTATTTTGCGTTTTTTGGCCGGTGCATCTGTTCCCTGCAGTGCCTTGCCAAACCCTCCCAGTTTCACAGAAATTCGAGAGAAAGAAACTGAAGGCTTGGGCTATGTCTTCCATCTCTGAAAAAAAGAAACGCATTTCTGTGAAGTTTAGCTCCTGAGGGCTTTATTGGAACCATGAGTTGGAAACAATTTCTCTTCTCTAATCTGCCTGATATACTTTGCTGGAATTCCAGCCCTTCCATCTGTGACATTGTGTCATAACACAATCCTTATTGGCCGACTGCCTGCAAGGATCTGTCTGCAGACTGTAAGACTGGGGCAGAATGTATAGGGCAAGCTGACTAATCAGGCAAGCTGACTGATCGGGTAAACTGACCAATCAGAGCACACTGAGTTTGTTGGGGGGTGGGGCTTAAGGTTCTAACAGAGCATTTCAGACAAAGGGTGAACAGAGATGTGCACTATGAGAAAAATAATGTGTTTTCAGAACATTGAAGAATGTAAATCTATTCCAGTACACCCCAAAAACAAGAAAAATTAGAAAAACACTACATCCCCCTAACCTTAATACTACATCCACTAACCTGACAGCACTGTCAGAAGCTCACAGATGCCTGGTAGAGGCTCTCTGAGGATGAGAAGCACTGACAGTCTCATATTGCCACAGTACCCGCACAATGAACATTTCAATAGTTCTCTTTCATGTGTGCTGTATATCCTGGGCAGTCTTGAGGAAGTAATGCGTTATAGACCGAGGTGGAAAGCTCAGTTTCATAAAGTACAAATCCAGACTAAAGTTTTGTTTCAGCCAAACAGTTGAGTACTCTTCAGGACGTTAAGAAACAAGGCTAGACCATGGGCAATCTCAAGTATCCTCAGGTGCAAATCCAGTTTCTCTGAAAGAACAAATTCACACCTATGATCAAATGGCTACCACTGATGAGGAAGAGACGGTATTTTTTAAGTTTTGTTAATCTGAATCCTTCCACGAGAGCATGCGGTGACTATAACTAGATGAGCGTTGCTCAGAATGAAGATTTTACTCAAAACAATGTCATAATAGGAGAGTTGCATGCTATGCAAGTTTGTCTTTCAGCTTAAGTGCACCCAGTATGTTTGTCCTGGCTTTTTGTCCCTGGTGAACATATACAGTACTCAGACTTTCCACTTCCCACTTAGATGTCTCTGCCCCAGATAGCCAGACAGAGAACAGAAAAGCGTCGAGCCCATTAAGTCGACCGGTTCGTTATCTTTGGAAAACCCACAGATTCTGGTTGCATCCATTCCGCGTTGCAATGCGGAAATCATCGCCGGTGTGGACAACATTTCATCTTTGGCCAAATCATCAGGACTTCGATATGAAGACAAAAGGGAAATGCATACAAGTGATCTGGTTTTTATGGAGGCGATGCACCTCACAATAGATGCTCTAACAGGTTTGAGCTGTACTTAGACACTCATAACCCTTGACATCTGAATGTCATTTCATGCCATCATTCCCATAGCATATCAAATACTCAAGCAATATACTGTCATGCTGGCTCTGACTCACCAATCCAATTAAATCCAGATGTCATGGATCCTCAAAGTGCATCGCTGGATACATATTTCATTCATTCATTAATCCATTTATTTATTTGTGCATATTTTCATTCATCCATTTTCCATATCTGCTTGTCCCATGAAGCGTCAGTCATATACTCCAACATCTGCATAATTAAATGCTTTACAATCCTGTCCCCTGTAAATTTTGATTAATGTTCCCTGATATATAACGCTGTGGGCCCCAGGGGAAGTTTGGTTTCTTTCTCTGTCACTCACACTCGTACCTCCGGGGAGGGCTATGACTGTTCTACAAATTACAAATTCAGGCATAATCATTTCCACATTTCCATGGCATCCTAGCAAGCTCATTGAAAAGAGAAAATGGGAGACCAGGGACCATCTGTTAACGACTCATTACTCAGAGACAGATATGCGATCTGAGCTGTCAGCTATAAGTTTTGAGGGCTTAATCCAAGGTGCATTTCCTTTTAAGATAAGGACAGAGTTAAACGTTTTTCTTCTGTATCAGAAGGATATTAAAGGCTAGGATTTCTGATGATGCCATTCCGTTAGTAGGATAGCAGCTTCCTTGTAATTCCTGGAATATTTTGGAATGCTGCTGTACTGATGTTTGATTCCAGCTGCCCCCAGGCCATTTCACACCAGCTGCCCCCAGGCCATTTCACACCAGCTGCCCACCACACCTCATCAGCAGCACCACCCCCCTCCTGTGCCCATATTACCCCCCTGGCAACAGGCTGTGAAGCATCAAGTTTCTCACCCACGCTATGGAAACAGGTCTCTTTGGGATGCCGCCCAAACACTGCGGACTGTCCAAACAGCAGTGATTCTCCTCATCCAGACTCCAGGTTCCGGAAGGCCATTGGTTTGAATCCCAATGACCGGCAGAGTAAGTATATCACTGTTGGGCTCCTGAGCAGGGCCTTTAACCCGAAAGCGGGTTTCTGGGACGTTGGCTGACGTTGTCCTCTGAGCAGAACTTTTGCAAGATATGGGAGGCACTAAAGCCAGAGACTGTATACAGTATGAGTGCCTCAACTTGTACAAATGGCCTATGAGTCACAGTGCAGCCATTTAGTCTACAATGTCCAAACGTTTTTCAGCAATAGGAGTTCCCGCTTCTTGTTTTTTTCCATTCAGACTGTTAATAATGCACAAAATTAACAGCTGTTATGTGCATCACACCGTATGGTTGTGATTAAGACTTTATTGAGGGTTTTGAGGAACCTGGGAGAGGTGCCACCAAAAAATAAAGCCATTTAACTGAGGGTGGCACAGTGGCTTTGCGGAAAGCTTCACACCCCCATGACTGGGGGTTCGGGTCCTGCCCCAGTCCTGTGTTTTGGCAGACTCTCCTCATGTTTGCCCAGATGTCCTCCTGTAGTTCAAAGACAAGAGGTAGAGATTTCAGGTCCAGAATGTAAAAATCCAGACCAAGATTTTGTTTCAACCAATCAGCTGAGTATTATGAGATACAGTCACAGAGTACTCAACTGGTTGGTTAAATCAAAATCAGGGTACGGATTTTTACTTTCCGGACCTGAAATGTCCACCTCTGCCCAAGACATGCCGCCTGTAGAACTGGTATCTCTAAATCACGCTTGGTAATAATTTCGTCTGAGTGTAAGTGCCCGGCTGTCCAGACTGCTATCTGTGTTCCCTGCTTGGTGGCCAGTGCTTCCTGTGATTAGCTCCAAGCAAACCACAGCCCTGTAATACATAACTGCTCATAGAAGACTGATGGATGTATTGAATAACACTGGGAAATAAAACACTGAAAACACACAATGCATGGTGTTTTGTTTATCCATTTATGACTTACTCACTCTAAATCAGTTCATTTTGTAATAAGTAGTGTATTTATATTGACTGTATTGCAGCTGGTTTTTGTGTTTAGGTTATGACTACACCCTGGAGCAGAAGAGATGGGTGTGTTAGTGGGTTGTAATAATGAGCAATAACCCAAGCTGGGTGTTACATGTTCTACAGAAGGGCTCTGTTGAAATAAAGCATGAAAGCAAGGCCGTGCAGCCCACAGAATGACCATGTAAGGGAGGCACAGCAGTCCTTCGGGCTGCTACTTTGTTAATGCACGGGGGGGAGCTGGATAATAGCTCTGGATTCAGTTATGTGCTAGATGATGAGCTTTTTGAGAACAACAGTTCAAGTGGCATCTGTCTGCAACCTGGCTTTGGAGATGTCTCTGCTTATAGTTAAGACAATGAGGGTTCTAGAGCATGAAAATGTGGCATTTCTGAGGAACACTGGTCCGGCACTTCTCGTAATGAGATCTTAATAAACACCTAGGCATCTTGGTCTGTGTTTTATAAGAGTGTATTGTGCAAGCGCTCCGATTTCACTTTTTTTTCCAAAGTCTGCCGAACATGAGTAAGTTTTGGAAACCATACATGACATGTTGAGAAGAGAATAGGGCCTCTTTCAGCGAAAATATTTTGAATTGTTTTGTGCAAAAGAGAAAAATATATGTCAGACAGTGGTAACAGCAAAAAATGATTTAACTATAACTTTACTTTCCTGTCACGCCCTGCATTCCTTTCCCCTCGTTCTCTTTTGTTTAATCTTACCTCCCTTTACAGCCCTCGTATGGATCTTGTCTGCTCCCTCCTCAGTGGTGTATATAGTGCCTCCCTGTCTCAGACTCCCCAGTCATTGATGTTGCTGCCAGTATGTGCTCCCCAGTTTGCCCTGTGTCCTGTGCTCTCGCCTCATCCTCCCTACCCTGTTTTTACTCCTCGTGGTCAGTTCTCCTTTTGCCCTGCCTGAAATTTTGTTTAATAAAACCCCCTTTGGTTTTCCTCATGCCTGCCTTTGCCTCCATCTTTGCCTGTGATGTGGCATTTCCACTTCAGTTCTTCTGGCTGAACTGATGCATAATTTGTTTTGGAAATGCAGTTGTTTTTTTTTTTCTAGCTTTTCCTCAGATACCACACAGCCTAGGAAGAGCTCTTTGGCTATGCAAGTCGGTTTTCCCAGTCTCATTAGGAATTCCCTTATCTCATCTGGTTCTGTGGAATGGATCTCAACTGACTACATAAAGATCTAAACATTCATTTGTTCATTCATTTTAAACACCCGTTTGTCCTAAGCAGGGTCACAAGGGTCCAGAGCTTATCCCAGAAATATGAGCTGCAAGACAGGAAATAACCCAAGACATAAAGAGAAAAACACAGTAATGAGTATTTTAACAACTGTTTCTGTGCATTCCTCTAGGCTGCTGAGGACCAAATGTTCCCACAATGTAATTAAAACCTGTTATTTTGACATTGTGGGGACCATTTTTCAAGTCCCCACAAAGATATGTGAAAGCAATGAAATAACTAAAAATGTTGTTTGATTACTTATGATTAAGGTTAGGGTAGGTTATGTTGGGATTAGAGTTTTCCATAGAAATGCTTGGAGAATCCCCACAAAGATATAATTACAAACCTGTGTGTGTGTGTGTGTGTGTGTGTGGGTGTGTCTCTAAGGAGAGCATTGTGAAAATATCAAATAAAGCATCTTTTAATATCTTATGTACTCTCTGCATCTCTCTCCTGTAGGTAGATTATGATTTTGTTTTATGTCTTCGAGGCTCAGAACTGAGAATGTGCATGTTCACACAAACAAATGCGGCTCTTTAACACACCAGGCTGTACAGCTTACGTTCCATGTTCACCTTCCTTATGTATAGAACCACTCACTGCTCACATCATGAGCAGCATGGTCCACTTCAGTCACATTTCATGGGCTGGATGCAAGTTAAGAGAAGGATCGCTGAATTTACATGAAACATAACTCTTACAACAGGACCCCTGAGCTGTCTACAAATGATATCACACTTTATAAAAATAAAATATTCATGGTCCATGATTTCCAGCTGTTACTATGGCTGCTGGCCCCATGAAAAGGCTCTGTGCTAAAACTTTTAACATTCCTGGGATTTAGAGCATGTTTAAGTCAGGAGCAGCACAGAAAGCAGGCTGGGAGGCAGAGACAGAGCGAGATCAGCCCAGCTGCGCAGTATGTCATGGCCGTCACCTCCAGGGTCGCGGCTGAAGGTTGCAGGGTGCCGGCAACTGGGAATAATTTCCCTGTTCCTGATCATTCACAATAGATGGCTTTCTTCTCGTTGATGCTTTCCCGCTGTGCAGGTGCCTTTTTCATGACATACTAAGACAACAAGACAAAACATGCTAGGAAGCAGCTACACTCCTTATGGGGTGAGACAGAATTTCAGAGTTAATTGAATTAGATTTAGAGCCTGTGAATTAGATTTAAAACTGTCCAAAAGTAGTTTACCCGTTTCACTACACTGCTTGTATTTGTGTTTGCTGCAATACATCTGCCCTCATCTAGTTTGGTGGAATATTACTGCTGCATGCATGCACCGACTACGGCCATCCACAGCCACAGTAGCATGAACACAAGTTGCCATGCAGATGACCTGTAAGCACACGAAAGCGCATGTGGAAAAGTAGGATGAACTAGGCTTTACAGAGAGTTGCTGAACCTTGTAATATCCGGGAGACACGTGTTACGCAATAAACATATTGGAATGGACTGATGGGATATTGTCACGAAGTGAGGTTACGGAGCGGGGAAGCAAGAGCAGAAGTCCAGGGAAATCGGGTGAACACAGGGTTTAATCAGGACAGAAACCCTACTCAGCACGAAACGACGTCAAAGACTGGGCTAATGAAAGGCAGACAGACGCGGACTTAAATCCATAACAACAATTTACACAAGTAGGAACAGCTGGGAACACGGGGATTCCACACGAGGTAGAGAAGGGTATGTGGCACACGGGAGGATCGGACATCCCAGTCACCATACTTGATCCAAGAGATCAGTTGAATGCTGTGACATTTCCTTAAGTGATGCCATGGATTCACAAACCCACAGAGTGAACAGTAATGCACCTACTGTATAAGCAAATGCAAAATGGCAGAGGGCATTCACTGCCTAAGATAAACAGCCCCTACTTGCTTTGTCCCTGGATCTTTTCTGAGTGTTTCAGGGATTCACATTTTGAATTTAGCAGCACTTTAAACAAAAAACAGGAGCTTTTTAATAGTTTACAGATTGCAATCTGTAGCTATCAGGCCCAAAAACACAATGTTCGACTATTAAATGTGGAAGGAATTGCAGGAAGTGGATAGTTATCCAGTCGATTAACAAACCTAACAAAATAAATGTAACTGTGTGTCATGACCTGCTCGTCCGATCCTCGTGTGTGCCACGATCCCTCATCAGCCCCGTGTGGAATCCCCATGTTTATCAGCTATTTTGAGTTGTCCTGATTAGTTTCATGTATTTAAGTCCATGTTTCAGTTTGTTTTCCCAGTCCGGTCATTAACGCCGCGTTTGTCTTGGAGTTTGTCAGTTTATCATCACGGCTTCCTTCGCCTGCTTCTCTGTGGAGCATAACACTGTGCTTGTATGAATTTTAATGATTGTGACATTAACTGAAACCGTAACAGTTCACAAACTATAGAGATCCATGTAACTCGCTCACTCATTCACCCGCCGTTTCCTATACATTTTTTTGCGCCCATCTACATGGCTGACTTTTACAGTGGTCATGTGCAGACAGTTCTTTGAGCGATTGCTTTCTCCCTGAATTGGAATTGAATCCGTACCAAGCCCCCCGTGCCACCACCACCAATTGACATACTCTAAAGCAGTTTATTTCAACCTTTTTTGAGCCACATGTTTTTCCATTGAAAAAATCCCATGGCACACCACCAGCCAAAAATGTTACAAAATGACACTCTGTAGCCTACTAATGACAAAATAGTCTCTCAATTTATTTATACTCACTCAGTGTGAAACCTGAGCCAGTTTGGATGAACACAAAGCTGATATCTTGGCAGGAATTGAAGACAGACACACACAAAGCTCTTCTTCAACAGCTCTCTTTCTGTTTTTAGGTTTTATACGAGTCAGGCTTGAAAAGGGAGTAATGTTGAAATTGCTTTGTTAAGAATGCATCACTAATACAGCACAGACAATGGACAATGGCATATTATTTGCAAATCATTTTCGAAAAAGTTTTGTAGACCAATTAAGTAAAATTGGATAATTTCCCACGGTACTCCTTACAATCTCTCATGGCACACTAGTGCGCCGTGGCACAGTGGTTGTAAATCAATGCTCTAAAGTGAACCTTAACCCACAGCTCATTGGACACTTGTTTTACCATAGAACCACCGCTAGAGAGTAATTATATCTAATGTGATGTAACAGGCCACAGGGTAGCCTGCTTACGGTAACCATGGTTTCCTTATGGTCGACTTTAACGAGGGTCAGGTAGTCATAGCTGATGGCTGTTAATTGCTCAAACAACGGGGAAAGACTGCCTGTGTCCGAAATCGCGCACTTGCGTCAGTGCACTGAGATGTAGTGAGTAGTGTGCACTGCACACTTCCTTCGGTAGTGCGCACTACCATGGATAAGTGCTGTCCTAACTGGAACACTAACGTTTCGCACTTCCCGGAAGTGACGGACTAGCATTTTGATCGCGATTCTCCAGCGCGCCAAAATATCTGCCGTGAAAACTTGCCGAAAGTCCCTCCCCTTCCGCTACGTAGTCAAAATGGCGTCCGTTTAGTGCGCGTAGTGTCCATCGTCATGCACTTCGTTTTCTGACCGTTTTCAGTGCACCATCCGGGTACTTTCAGTGCACTGAATTTTAGCTTAGTTGCCAGTGTGAACGCACTACGCCCTAAAATCGCGCACTAAAAGTGCGCAAGTGCGCGATTTCGGACACAGCCACTGTCTTGCCCAGGATAGCTGAAATAGGCAAGCCAGTGACTATTAGTGGGTGATTGCTTTGGCCTGCTGACATTTAACTGCCACTTATTACCCCCCCCGCTTTAATAAGCCTCACCCTTCCAGGGATGTTTGCACGTTGCCTTTCCCCTGTGCCTCCTTGGCTGTCACACTATTTCTTCTAGAAGGCAATAAATATTTCCTAAACCTTCAGCAAAACTACCCTTTTGTTCATGTTTCTGGGAAGCTGCTCCCAGGATGTAAGCGAGCGAGGTGTAATATTCTGATTTCACTTTTGAAAACAGCTGAATTTCTGCTGTAGCATGACTGCCAAGGTTAGCCTGCGGTTCTCAGACCAAGGGGTTATTCCAGAAAGCAGCTTCGGGATTTAACCTCAACTCTGATTTCAATTAGTTTGAAACACTATGAACATAATTATCTATTGCAGAACATCTGTTGGGGATTCAGTTCAATCAAGTCTGAATATATTAATTCTGACCAAACAACAAAAAGCCATCATTAATGGATCACAGAAACACAGGTGTGCTACAGCAGTGGATGCTGAATACAGTAAGTGTAGAGGCATGTACTTCTCTGAGTACAGAGTGCAGGTTTTGATGCCTGCATATAGTGAATATGAATTCATTCCGTGGGAGACAAGGAACACCAAAGCTTCTATAAAGGAGCAAGAGACGGCGCGGCAAAAAATAATGAATAATTCCACTGTACTTTTCATCTGATATAGACAATGATAATATGTAAAATGAACAAGTATTTAAGTTTTTTTGTAGTTTGGGCTTGTACATGTATTCAACTTTGTCTTGGACAATGAGCCAAGCACTGTCATGGCATGGCCAGAGTTACTGCTACTTATCCACAAAGCTATCTGGCTAAGGTAGGAATCCGGCTTCATGATTCAGGACCCAGATGTACAAATCTGTTGGCCAAATCACTTGCTGTACAGTGAGGATGCCAGGCAGGCATGGCAGACATTTTGGGGTGGCATCTGGCACAGTCATTCTGATTGTAGGGGTTTGTCACCCCAGCCAGCCCACTAAAACCACACGTGTTGTACCAGCTGGCCAGAAAAATGGCTATGCATGTTTTTGAGATCACTTCCCTGAGGATCTGGCTATTCCTGTGGTCTGCCTGAGGTACAGAGTCTTCATCTTCTTTCCCCAGTCAGTCACTGTGCTTGTACTTGTGGTTGTTTTAGTTGTTTCCTGATTGCGGTTCTTGCCTGCGTTCCCCAGTCGCGTTTGGTGTTAGAGTTCCCTTGTGCTTTGTGTAGTCCTCGTTAGATCTTGTTTTTACCCTCCTGCCTTTGTTTTGCCCCTCGTGGTCCCTTTTATCTCTTATTTTGCTTTACTTGAAATAAGACCGCTTTCGGTTGTGACCCACAACGTGGATCAGCTGTCCTTTACCATTCCTGTCTGCTACTGTAGCACACAGCCAGTGCAGGTTTAACTGCTGTGTATATTTGTCTTATCTCGGACACTCCTCTCACAGCTGTTTTTAGTTTTCCCCGTTTTCGGTACTCTATATCTGGCAGCTCGGTTTTTTCGATCCGTGCGAGGTCTACATGGCGTGCCCAGAGTTCGAGCGTTTTCTCCTGTGTCTGACTACACCATGTAACACAGTTTTTGTGTCTGTGAAATAATTATTAGTTCCTGTTAGCTTATATATCCAAATGATAGAAAATAACTTTCATTTCAAAATAACTTTGATTTTGTTGTCAGGACATCCATAGTTCAGAACACGCATTAGATAACAACCTTCAAATTTTTTACAAAATCTTCTGACTTGTGTCCATATAGTCCAATCAAACTTAAAAATTACATGTCCTTTTAAACTGACGATTGTAAACTAAGTTACTGTCACAAACAAAACCCCAGATGTAGTCTCCCATCATATTCTCTTTGTATTGTCCTTGGTATCGACGCTCGAATTCCTTGAGATCTTGGTGGAGTCTCTCTCCTTGTTCCTCTGAGTACGCTCCCATGTTCTCCTCAAAATTTTGTAGATGAGTATCCAGGATGTGCACCTTTAGCGACATCCTACACCCCATAGCCTGATAGCTCCTTACTAGTGTCTCTGTCACGGAAAAACGGGGTTTATTAAATAAAACGGAAAACACTACAAACACAAAAAAACCAAAAGGACCACACGGGGTCAAAAACTAAAGGGATAAATTAAGACTACAACCAAAACACATCTGAATACAAATTACCATCAACAACAAATAATGAACCACTGGGGACTAAAACTCAGACAGGAACTTAAATACAAAACTGAACAAGGTAATGACAGGCAGGAGTGAA
>JAODKE010000146.1:24680037-24700763 GCA_026779605.1 Mormyrus hasselquistii
CTTTCATTGGTTAAATTTCATAGAATTTTTATTTATTATTACTTTTGTCAGATTAAAGTTATTTCTGTGACCATTGTTTTTCTTTCATTGACTGAAGGGTACCAACAATTTTGTCCACGTGTGTAGGCTGACGCTCACTACAAAGTGTAAGGAGACCTAGAAGCTGCCCACGTACGAATATGCTCATGTTGATTTAACTTGCACAGGAGAAAAAGGCTTTGGAGCTTACGCAAAGCATAAGTCATATGTATATTGGGGTATGCAAAGGTCTGGATTTAAACAAATAAATTGTACCCAACAAGTGTTTGACAGTGTTTAACTTTGCTATTTTTGCTATCCACCTGAGATCCAGCAATCGGTTTTTTCATTCATTTTTATTGTTTTTGCTAATATCTCTCATAGTATGCATGCTACTTTATTGTGCCACATTATTCCTTAAAGAGGACAGTTAGGGCTTTAAGATGACATCACATGTCTGGGGTGTGACCTTGCAGACTTTCTTTTTCTTTTAAATCTACATTTTAATTAATATATTAAAAAACAGGATCTCAGAATGATATGAATAAATCTGGCTCGCGACTTTCCTTAGTTTTTTATTGTGTAAATTGGACCTAATTTTCCATATTAGTTAAAAAGCAGCTTTCTTTCCATCCACCTTAGATCTTACTGCTCACAGCACTTACTGCAGTGAATGACTTCTTATAGACATCAGCTACCTGGACTGTATGATGTGCTATAGGCATTCGGCTGCCAGGATTATATAGTTTCGCAAAGTAAAATCATGATGTTAAAATTTAAGAAAACATCATAAAAACATCATAAAATGCCTTTAAACCACATGGAAAGGGATATGAAAAGTGGTGCTGGGAGCCCTTAATGGTCATATGGTTTGGGTTTTATTGTTTTTCTCTTCGCTGAAGCTAAAACTCGCCTGTGTGGTTTTTGGGAAGTCACTTTACAGAGTTGCACATGCTGCTTATGACCTGGTGACTCCAAAATGATGAACCTCTGTGCGAGGCAGGGTTTCTTCTGAGGTTTTACATCTGATGTGCACCATGTTTGTACTTCAGGAAGAGTGACTCTGGCAGCATGGCAACAATGCAGAGAGTCCTGTCTGTTGTGATCATCGCGTCATGTCTGGTGTTCAGCAGTGCTCAGCAAACAGGTAGGTGGAGCTCCGCTTGTGATAGTGACAGTGGAAGAAAGTGTCCTAACCTGTGGTGGGTGTCCCCTTGCAGTATGCACGCAAGAAGCGGTGGCTGATGTTGTGTTCCTGGTCGATGGCTCATCAAGTATTGGGCTGGGCAACTTCGAGAAAGTCCAGCAGTTTCTTCTGACTTTGGTTGGCAGCTTTGATGTGAGCTCACATCAAGTCCGGGTTGGGCTCGTCCAATACAGCACAAGCCCACACCTAGAATTCTTTCTTAATAGCTACCAAGAAAAGGAGCAGGTCTTGAATCACATCAGAAGCATGCGTTACAGAGCAGGTGGCACTTTCACAAGGCTGGGCCTGGAGTTCATGCTGACCACACTCTTTACGGCAGAGGCCGGCAGTCGTGCTCACTTGGGGGTTCCCCAGTTTGCGATGGTCATTACTGACGGGAAGTCCCAGGATGACGTCAAGCAGGCAGCTGACATGATCAAGAGAAGGGGCATCACATTGTATGCTGTTGGGATTAAGGACGCCGAGCTAGAGGAGCTGCATGATATTGCCAGCATGCCCGTCAGCAAGCATGTCTACAATGTGTATGATTTCGCCGCGCTGCAGGGCATCTCGCATGATATCGCCCAGGTGCTCTGCACCACTGTTGGGGAGGCCGCTCGCCGTGTTGTCCAGGTGCCGCAAGGTAAAGGATGCTGACTTGGGGGCCATCCATTGTCGTCATGGCTGTACATACTCGAGCCTATGACCATGTGTTTAGTCAGTCTAACTTTGATGTCTGGATCCTCTCATGGATTTCTGTGCGTATCACAAAATAGATAATAACCTGGGAAATTGAAAGTGTTTTTTTTTAGTAGGAATCGTTGCTCTTTGAAATCCTTCAGTCATTCTAGTCCTTTAAAAATAGACTGTTCGAGTCATTTTGTTTGTAATAACTTATTTATGTGATTAAGGGTTTAACTGGAACAAAAACATTAAGCTAGTTTTCCATATGCCAGGCCCTCAGTTGCCGAAGTTACAGTTCATCATGTATTAATAATGTTATTACTGTATGAACAATGAATTTGTTCTGAACCCAAAAAACCTTCTCTCTTCCAGAATGTGCAACAGCCAATGTGGCCGACGTTATGTTCCTGGTGGGTACCTCACCAAACTCCAGTCCCAATGCTTTCGAGGACTTGAAGAATTTTCTTAGCGGCTTCGTGGAAAGCCTTGAAATCGGTCCAAACAAGGTGCAAGTGGGACTCGTGCAGATCGGTGATGACTCCCACCAGGAGTTCTTGCTGAAGGATAACAGAGATAAGACGACACTCTTAGAGAACCTGGACCGCCTAAGGCAAAGAGCAGGGAGTGGCAACATTGGGAAGGCCCTGCAACTCATAAAAACCCGCTACATGATTAAGGCAGGAGGAAACAGGAGTCCTATGTTGGTGCCACAGATCGTCATTGTCGTCACAGACAGGAACTCTGAAGACGAGGCAGGTGACATTGCTAGTGACCTTAGGAGGCAAGGAGCATTCATCTACGTCGTAACTGTGGGCATGACAGACACCAAAGAGCTACAGAAAATCTCCAACAGCCCCCATGAACACTTCTTACTAAGTGCCCAAAATTACGGCAGCCTGGAGATGATGAAAGACAAACTCCTGCAAGTGGTGTGTCGCTCCGTGGAGTACCTCATGGAAGGTGACCGCTGTCATTTGCAGCTGCTTTCTTCCTAGTCATATGCTAATATGCTGCGTCATACTGAAGCAGTATTGCTAGGTGTAGCTTGTCCTCTGCTGAGTTTTTAGCGTAATACCAAGAAACTATTTTCATTCAAGTGTTCCATCACGATCTGTCAATAAGTACATGTTTTTGTTTAGTTCATGGACATTTATGTTTAATTAATAAAATGCCAGAAAGTAAAAATCCAGACCAAGATTTTGTTTCAACCAACCAGTTGAGTACTCTGTGACTGAGAATCTTTATATTCAACTGGTTGGTTAAAATAATATCTTGGTCTGGATTTTTCCTTTCTGGACCTGAACTATCCACCTTTGTTAAATGTATATTGAAACTCATTTTGTTCCTCTCTAAAATACTGAACAGCCCTTGCCCCAAGGAGTACAGATATTGTCTTCCTGATCGACGGCACAATGTCACCCCAACAATTTCACCAAGTCCGAATGGTCGTGACCCGCCTGGTGAACTCACTCACAGGCAGTGCAGACCACCGCGTTGCCTTGGTGCAGTTCAGTGATAAAGTGAGATCTGATTTCCCCCTGAACACCTCCATAGAAGAGTTTGGCAAGTTTTTGAAGAACCTGCGGCCACTACGTTCTACAACCAGCAACTTAAGCAATGCCCTAACGTATGTCAGTGATAATTTTTTCATGCCAAGGGTGGGCGGAGTGTTGAGAGAGAGGGGGGGAATGGTTCTCGTGGTCTTCAGCACAGGGAAGTTTAAAGACAAATTTGATATTGAAGTAAAAACTCTCAAGGATAAGGGAGTGACTATCGTTTCTATTGGGTTTGACAATTCTAATGATCAAACCCTGAAGGCCATTTCCACAGATTCGAATATGCTTTTGATGACGCGACCAAACTTGTCATTGGAATTAAAGAGGACCATAGAGATCAAGGAGACACAAGCACAAGTGAAATTACAGACTGCTTCAGGTAAAATAATAGCTTCATTCTCATGCCTGATTTGCGATTTCCAACTAATGTGTGTTGACTTTGTGTTGTGTTGTTCTTTTTTTTAACAGAGTGCAGCTCTGCTAGACTGGCTGATATTGTGTTCATTGTGGAGTTTGGGAGGGACAAAAAGGAATTCATTGATGTGCGCAGCTTCATCCATCAGATTGTAGGTGGTCTTAACGTAAGCTCCAGCGGAATAAGGGTGGGCATCCTTGGGTACGGCAACACTCCCAAGAATCTGATCTCCCTGTCCACCTTTAATGAGAAGGAGGACATCTTGCAGTACATCAAGGTTATGCCCCACCACAGCAGCACAGGTTCAAACATAGGGCGTGCTCTGGAATACGCTAAAAGCAACATGTTCACCACGAAAGCCGGCAGCCGCCAGAAAGAGGGCGTGCAGCAGCTAGCCATCGTCGTCACGCGTGGAACGAGCCAGGATGAAGTGGGCATAGCAGCCTCTGATCTGCGACGCTCAGGGGTGACCGTATATGCTGTGGGCATGCAGGACACCAACAGCACCCAGCTGGAGCTCATCGCTTCCTCTCCTGCCAGCAAGTTTGTTTTTACGGTGGACAGCATGACACAGCTCAACACACTACAGAGTACCTTGAAGAAGTTCCTGTGTTACACCATCATTGACACAATTTATTCCTCCCCGAGACGAAGGTTTCAGCTTAAAAAAGGTAACTTCCGAGGAGCACATTCTGAAATGCTAAGCACTGCACTTTTTATGACTGTTAGCTCTTAAATGAAGATCATATCATCTACTAAAAAGCATTCTCCAATGATAATGCGTAAGTCTTGATTTTACCATGCACATTGATAGGATGAGCCACATAATGGAAACTATAAAGGTGCAGCCACACTTAGCCAGATGCATTGTGCTGTGCCCAAGCACAATTCAACCCCCTCCCCCCTCCCCACTCCCCCACTGGTCCGCGCTCACATTGCTTTTTTCATCACTGGGTGACTTTTTAGTGTTGAAGAAAATGAGGAAAAACCCAATTGCACAACCATTTTGTGGCTTATTTGGAGACATTTTGGATACGATGACATACAGACCTGTCGTAGATTTATCCAGTTTACATATCGGGTGTTTCTCAGTATTAGGAACGCAAAGATCTAACTTGTCTTCTTGGCAAGACCGGTCTTGCTAACTTGCCTCTCGAGAATGAACTTGGGCCGGAATGAATCACGGGGTTGGTTTCGTTTGGCAACAGTGCAACCAAATCTATCAATGATATTTGGGGCAGGGCAAGAATGACATCCATTGGATCTTTACCATCGTCTGTACTTCTGTTCTTAGTATAGGAATGGGTCTTCGGCAATGGAAGATGACGTGAAACGGGTACACGAGAACACAAGTACAGTCAAGTACACATATTGAGAAACATCGATAGTGTACATGCATGTGGCAGTAGCATGTCTGTATTGTGTGCTTGAGTATGGTTAGCGATCAAATTAGAAGTGTACCATTCCAAGTCTAACTGAACCATGCCCTGGCCCACAAGCAGGCAGGGATTGGAACGATCACACTAGTCAAACAAACTGGACTAGTCAAATGTGCTTAGGCCCAGCACGGATAGCCTAGTGCGAGTACAGCCTAAGATACACCACCATTACCCTGCAAGGAATTTCTGGAGACATAGTTGGTATTGATAAATTATCGAATAAAAATGTGAATAGTGTTAAAG
Organism: Mormyrus hasselquistii; assembly: GCA_026779605.1. Lineage (NCBI taxonomy): Eukaryota > Metazoa > Chordata > Actinopteri > Osteoglossiformes > Mormyridae > Mormyrus > Mormyrus hasselquistii. The sequence goes on from JAODKE010000146.1 coordinate 24,685,579, forward strand.
TAAAAGAGAAGTGTTCCTTGTTGTTGCAGTGTTGCTCATGGGATTAAAAAAATTACTATTATCATTCATATGTGGAATAGCAGTCCAAGATGAAATGCTTAGCACTGACGGAGCATACAAGGCTAGATTCAAGTGTAGAGCTAACCTGAAGCACTGGGTGATAAGTGGGATAGTGTGATCCAAGTGACTGTGGGGAAATTTGAGACAAAGGTGCTGCAATGCGTGAAGTAGAGGAAAAATCAGGAAGTAGTGAGAGTTCAGGAGCCAAGAAACCAAATCCCAAAGCCAAAGAATGAGGATAAGAGGAGAAGCATTTAATCAGACAGGGAGACAAAACCTTCAAAAGGGTGGCTAACTAGCGAGACTCCACAGTGAGCTCTAAAGGCTACAATGCTGCCAATTAGCAGCACTTTTGGGTTGGCTCAGTCACAGAGGGCTGCCCAGTTTCCCAAAGGCCCTGACTGCATTCAGGAGCTACATCCGGCGACGATCGCGGTCTGCGTAGCCTTTGTAGACTGTCCTTCGAGAGTCTGCACAATAAATCTTGGGATATGTTGGGCTGCAAAGGATCCAACAGGTGGAATACAACTCTTCAAAAGGAGTGTGCCTGCTCTTTGAATGCAGTTTTAGAATGACGGAGCCCTGACACAGTCGAATACTGTGATGTCAGATTTCTTGAAACTGATGCATAATACTAATATATGAAGATTTGTAAAAAGATGTTGAGATTATATATTTGGTACAGCTGAGTATTTTCTTCCTCCTAAGTAATTTTTCGGTTTAATTTGCGAGCAGTGATTTCTGTCAACTAATAATGCAGCATAATAACTATCATTCTTTCTCTCCTTATCGGTACTTGAATTTCTCAGCATGTATTCAGGCAGAGGAGGCTGATATTTACTTCCTGATTGACCAATCTGGGAGCATCCATCCCCCTGACTTTAAGGAAATCAAGGACTTTGTCTCGGAATTCATCAAGATGTTCAAGATTGGGCCAGATCAGGTGAGGATAGGCCTGGTGAAGTACGCAGATGATCCCACGACAGAGTTCGAGCTGGCACGGTACACCGACAAGCAGGATCTGCAGACGGCAGTGCAGCAGATGCATCAGGTTGGTGGGGGTACAGAGACAGGCAAAGCACTGTCCTCCATGTCGCCACTATTCAAGAAGGCGGCTGAGACCCGCGGAGAAAAGGTGCCTCAGATCCTGATCACTGTCACGGATGGAAACTCATCAGATTCTGTCATTGAACCGGCCAAAACATTAAAATCCCAGGGCATCACCATTTATGCCATTGGTATCAAGGATGCATATAAACCAGAGTTGATTGCAATCGCCACCTCAGAAGACAAGATGTTCTACATTGATAATTTCAATGCTTTGAAACCCATCAAGGATCATGTGGTCCGAGATATCTGTTCCCAGGAAGGTATATAGTTTATATTTTTATTATAGAAAGTTCTTCAAAAAAGTAGAATGTTTTCTGAATATCAAATATGTGAATATGTATACCATTGTTCAACACTGTTTTATTTCATGCTGATGATGAAACATGATTGTGTTTTTTTTTTTTTCCTTATAGCATGCAAGGATGCCGTTACAGACATCATGTTCCTGATTGACAGTTCTGGTAGCATCGACCCTGAGGACTATAATAAAATGAAGGCATTTATGGTCTCCATTGTGAACAAGACAGAAATTGGTCAGGATAAAGTTAATTTAGGAGTTGTGCAGTACAGTGATCGATCAGAACTGATATTTAATCTGAATAAATTTTATGACAAAGCAAGCATGAGGACGGCCATTAATCAAATGGTGCAATTAGGCTATGGTACCCTAACTGGTGCTGCCCTCACTGACTTGTCTCAGTACTTTGAACAACCCAGGAAAGGCGTTAAGCAGATTTTGATCGTCATCACCGATGGGGAGGCCCAGGATGACGTAATGATCCCAGCCAAAGCATTGAGAGATAAGGGGATTGTTATATATTGCATTGGCGTGGCTCAGGCACACCCTGCCCAACTGATGGAAATTACCGATTCAGAGGACAGAGTATTCTTTGAAAAAGACTTTGATGCCCTAAAGCTTTTAGAAAATAAAATCCTTGTTGGAGTCTGTGAAAAGAAAAGCGGTAAGCATTTTTATTATAAAAATAAGTGTACACAGTGTGTATATCTATGTCCTCTATAATAGATATATTATAGATATATCCTATATGTTAGATATATTCCAGTTCTTACAGTGATTTGGAAGAGACGTTCTTCCTTACATACAGTGATTACGATCTATTACACTGGTCGATCTGTTCAAGCAATGTACCTAGTTATCACCAATACAGTGTCCTTAATCGTTGTGTTTCACATGGTTTTATGGATGTTCCTTTCAAACAGTGTGCAAAACAGAGGTGGCAGACATAATTTTCCTGATGGACGGTTCTGGCAGCATCAGCGTTGGCCAGTTCCAGAGCATGTTGGCATTCATGGTGTCCTTAATTAACGACACCGACGTGGGACTGAATCGAGTGCGCATTGGGGCCGTCATGTATGCTGAGAATCCCCAGTTGCTTTTCACTCTGACGGAGCACACAAGCAAGGCTGCAGTGAGAAGTGCCCTCAGTGCGCTGAGGCACCCTGGGGGCAGTACCTACACCTCCAAAGCCCTCCAGTTCTCCAAGATATATTTTGGTAAGGAGCATGGTGGCCGCAGAGATGATGGCATCCCCCAGATCCTGATGGTGATAACGGATGGCCAGGCCACAGATGCAGTTGCGCTGCCAATAGCATCCAGGGATGTGCTGGATGCTGGCATTAATGTCTATGCAATCGGTGTAGCAGGTGCTATCGCATCTGAACTGGAGACTATGACCGGCAATAAAAGTAAGGTCTACTATGTAGATAACTATGACTCTCTACATGGAATTAAGAAGACTCTCTCCCAAGCTATCTGCAATATATCCAAATCAGGTAGGCCTATTTTTTTGCATTGACCAAAGGCATTAATTGTATTACACCGGTACACAGTTATGGTTGGGAAATGCTAAATGCTAAACTCATGATGAGGCCAAAGATAAACCAACATTGTAGGATCCTTACCGTATTTACCATGATTGTGTTTATTGTTAATATTGTTAATACAATTCTTTTATAAGTAGCAAAGAGAACTTTAGCAGATTTTTAAAAAGCACATCTCTCTTAAAGGCATAGTACTATTTTTTTAATTGCTTATTGCAATTGTTATTAAAAAAACAAAGACAAAAGTGGTTGAACATATGTATAGCGTGTTTCTGAAACGTTTCTTGCTCGTCATCCAGAATGTGCGCAGACTAAAGCGGACCTTGTGGTGCTGATCGATGGGTCAGAGAGCATTACCCCCCAGGACTTCATGATCACCAAGAAGTTCACGGCTGACCTTATGTCCAAGATGGTCATTAGCCAGGATCGCTGGAGGGTGGGCCTGGCGCAATTCAGTTCCACTGCTCAGACTGAGTTCTTCCTTAATAAACATTATACTGAGGATGCTGTCAGAAATGCTATCAGTGCTGTGCAGCAGCTGAGGGAAGGCACGAAGCTCGGGAAAGCTCTGGAATTTATGCCGGAATTCTTCACAGCCAGTGCCGGCAGCAGGATCGGCCAGAGGGTGCCCCAAAACCTGTTGGTGATCACAGATGGGGATTCGCATGATGAGTATCAGATTGCTGCAGAAAATCTGAGGAAAAAAGGAATCCAGATCATCGTGATTGGCATAGGAAAATTCACTGGGGATGGTCGCATGAAGCTGTTACAGATCTCTTCCAATAAAAGGATTTTCTATGTCGATGATTTCTCGGCACTGAATGATGCCGTCACACAGGTATTTGATGATCTGTGTACAAAACCAGCAGAAACTCCTCCAAGTAAGTGTAGTAACTGTTTTTTTTTGAGGCATGGTCAACATCTCAACATCACAGTTGTCACCATTACTCTGCAGCCCTGTAGCCAGTTATAACAAACTTTCCTCCAAACAGGTGTTTATTACCACCAAATATGTGTCCATGCTGTGATGTCATGCATGCAGCTATTCTACAATTAGAATTAGCGGTCTTGAAACGCATCAGGGATTTGCAGGTTTTCCGTAAATGTCCATACCTAGCATCAGTTTTATATAATCTTTCTACATCATATCAAAACCTTGTTAGGTAACTTATATTATCTTAAATAACTTCCACTGCTAGATCTGCAATTCATTTAACCTGAAGACAGGGCAGGGTTTCCTCAGTCTGTATTTATTAAGTCAAAGCCTCCCACAAGGTAAAAGCAATTATACTACAGGTAAATACATGCGATGCTGCAGGTAAATACATGCGATGCTGCAGGTAAATACATGCGATGCTGCAGGTAAAATGACTATGCGTGAGAGAGAAAAACGCTGTGTTTGGGAGGCATCTTTCTATGAACTGAAATCCCACTTTATATTCTATGGTTTGCAACAATAGCCTCTGGATCATTTAAAAAAAAATATGGAATATTTGTATGGAAAAAAAGTGTGATTCCTTTTTGTTCTCTTAAGGCTGCACAATGGACATAGCCTTTGGATTTGATATCTCGACGAGACCCACAGGATCGGAGTTCTTCAGCGGGTTTGCGGACATTCAGACTCACCTCCCTGATATCGTCAGAGCCATGACCAGCCCCCAGAGTCTCTGCTGCTTGACAGGAACTGACAAGCTGATGCCCAACGTCGGCTTCCGCCTGGTCGGCAGGGACGGAGGGATCGTCATCGACTACAACTTTGAATCCTATAATGCAGAAGTGCTGCAGAAGCTGCTGGAGCTTCAGTACAGCGGCACCACGTCCTTCAGCGGGCAGACGCTCCAGTCGCTCCAGCAGAAACTCAGCAGATCCAGAGCGGGTGTGAAGGTGAGCGAGTGGCAGCAGGGAACCTTATGCAGCAGGTCGGAGGGGGAAGAAGCAAACACAGAATAACAAACATTGCACCAAAGGGGGACACTGTTTGAATGAATGACTGAATGAATGAATCTTATATTTATAAAGCACTTTATAGACCCATTGGGGAGCCACGTCAACAACCACCACTGCGTAGCCCCCACCTGGATGATGTGACGGCAGCCATTCTGCACCAGTGCTCTCACCACACAGTAGCTATGGTGGTGAAGGGGCTGGAGATAATTCACCAATTAGATACAGGGTATGGTTAGGAGCTCAGATCTGATAGGACAACAGTGGGATATTGGGGTACTACCCAGGATGCCCAGGGTTCTGCAAGTTCTTCACTAAGCCACGCCTACAATATCCATACTTAGGCCTATTGGTTTTATTTCATTCTCGATAACACATGGATTTGTTAGAAATGTGAAGGAGGCCAGGGGTTTAACTAAAGTGAAAGAGCGAAAATAAAGCAACAAACAGGAAAACTTAGCGACTCCCAGGAAATAGTGGCAGCACTGCCAGCATCTGACGTCAGCTTAGGAGAATGTCATCATCTCTACTCAGGTCATGGTCATTTTCAGTGACGGCCTGGGCCCCACCGATGACACGCTTGAAGTACTTCTCAAGGAATCGGAGCGCCTCAGAAGGGAAGGTAATGGATAAATAACGGAGTGACACTGAGTAAGGCCTCTAGTAAGCTCACTACACAGAAGTGATTTCTTCTGTACTGCACAGCACTGTTTTCAATTAAAAAAAACTAAGTCGAATTAATCTTTGTTTTAAAAAATGTTTTGCCACTTTTAGGTACGCCTCAGAGTCGTAGTGTGAGCGGTATCGGCGCAAAATTGGAGCGAGACAGAGTGACCGCTCCAGCCTTAATTAAAAAGCCGTTCCGCACTCTGACCAAATTCCGCCCGCTCCGCTCCTTGCTCACGCTCCACTCCACTCCGCTCACATGCTCTGATACATACAGGACATTGGGATATATATCTGTGGGAATTCAATGAAAAATGTTTTGAATACACGACCTGGAAAACACACTGAGATATTCTACATTTGCATGTGACTCACTTAACATTTACAGAAAAATACACTCAATATTCTTAGCTGACAAATAGATATACAGTATGATCACTATTTGAGGACCTTAATTAGCAAAAAAAAATCAAAGTGACCTCCTCTAACAGTTATAACAGCAGAGAAATTCTTTCTGCAAGGGACATTCCATACCACTCTATTTCCTTGGATGAAACAGTTAACTAGTGCATTTAAAGTTAAAGTGTAGAATTTGACTCGGCCATCATCACACAAGGAGTTAATAGGATGTCAGACATGTACTTGTTTCATATTCTTTCCATGTTATAAAAAGGAAACTTGATTTATTTGACTTATATTTTAATTTCCAGATGTTCACTCAACTTTCCAGTGCTTAACAAGAATAAAAAAACTACAGTTTATGAAATAAATAGAAAAGTGGTAAAAACCTGTGGTGTGCAAAAACCTTTGCCTGGTACTGTATGAAGGTCTTGCACTGTAGTTTTTATAAACACAACAGTTGTAACAGTGGTGCAAAAAAACTTTCTAAACAGGGATCCATGGGCTGCTGGTGGTGGCATTAGGAAATGTTCAGGACTCACGACTACAGCAGCTGGAGTTTGGCCGGGGCTTTGAATACCGGCTGCAGCTGAGCGTCAACATGCAGAATGTGGCCAGCACCATGCGGGAGCAGGTGGTGAGTGGCGATGCTCAGATCGGGCCATTTTGTCTCTCTAGCGCACACTGAGAACTTAAGAAATTTACAAATGAGAGGAAGCCATCAAGCTCATTTAGGGAAAACTTATAGCAGAGAGAACTAATAGCACAGATTTGTTAAAATCTTATCAAGCTCTGATTTAAAGGTTTTAGCTTGTGTTTTGTGCTACACTGACAGGAAGACTATTCCATACTCTAACCACACGCTGTGTAAAGAAGTGTTTTCTCAAATTCACTTTAAAATGTTCTCCCGCTAATTTCCACTTATGGCCACGAGTTCTAGTATTTAAAGTAATATTAATGGCTGAACAGCATCGAGACCTGTTAGAATCTTATATACCTGGATCATGTCCCCCCTTAGTCTCCATTGCTCAAGGCTGAACAGATTCAGCTCAGCTAACATCTCCTCATAAGACATTCCTCTAAGACCAAGGCAGCGATATCCTTTATAAGGTTTGGTGACCAAACCTGCATACAATATTGTAGGTGGGGTCTTACCAAGAAATTGTATAATCGTAGCATCACCTTCCTTGACTTAAACTCCACACACCTAGAGATGTAACCCAATGTCCTACTGGCCTTTTTAATTGCTACCTCGCACTGGTGAGAGTGGGACATGGAAGCACCAACATACACACCGAGGTCTTTCTCATAATCAGCTATCTTTATTTCAGTGGAACCCATAAAATATCCTAAAATTGAACTCTGTGTTACCTCACCATGAACGCAGACCCGCTGCTTCCTGTCTGTTAACCAGTTTTCAATCCAAGCTGCTACAGTTCCTAAAATCCCTGCAGCTTTGAGCTTAAGCAAGAGCCTTTTGTGTGGGACAACATCAAAGGCCTTCTGGAAATCTAAATAGATCACATTGTAGGCTTTTTTGTGATCAATTTCTCTTGTAGCTTCCTCAAAGAACTCAAGAAGATTAGTTAAACAGGACCTATCTCTTTTAAATCCATGTTGGCTATCCCTCAGAATGTTATTTTAATCCAGATATCTCTGCATGCGTATTATTGAATTTCATCTTATTGCATTGCACTTATTAATGGTCGCCTTAACCTCTGTGCTCTCTGCCATATCACACAACCCCACCGTACCCAAAGCTCACGGTCGCAGCTCAGCAATGCTGTTCGGTCATGTGCCAGTGTGTGGGCCTGGAGGGAGCACGTGGCCGTATGGGTCCACCCGGAACGAAGGTGAGGCATCGGCCAATCGCCTGTTCCCGCTGGGTCACCGAAGTACCAGCTGACATTTGTACAGCCAAGGGTCACTCTGGCCACCCCAAAAAGGGCACTGAAACAGATTTATGTTGTTCTTCTGGATTTAAAGATGGAACTATTTAATGTTCTGTGAGAATTGATGATAAAATGTATGGAAGGCAAAGGGGACTCATAAAATGATGGGGTAATGCTTAAATAATTACATCTGATAATTAAGTAATCAATTAACTGGTTTCCAGTTATATTTCCAACTAAGTTGCTGTTTTATAATATTTTCTGATATTTCTGTTTTTCCTCACTCAGGGCTCGCTGGGGCCGAAAGGATACGCAGGATATCCAGGAGAAGAAGGGCCAATGGTACGTCAGCGGTAGCAAGTGGAATCTGACTGTTTTCTGACTGTTCGCATTTCTAGGTTCTCACTCAGCAGAATTCTGCTTTCCATTGAGCTGAAGCCTGGCATCCAGTGGTGCATTAGGGGGAAAAGTGTAAACTTTGCCGTGACACGATTCAATTGCGATACGCAAAACGATACAATTACATTCAGTGATACATTACCAATATTTTCAATACATTGAAACATATGAAAGAGCTGAAAGTAGAGGAATCTATCTAAATTCAAAAAGATTTAACAAGACGTCTCGTGCTTTATTTTAACAACGTGCTTTAAAAATGTCTTAAAAACCTAAACATGTCTGCAAAAGAAATATTCTGTCATGTTATACAATACATGGTATACTTTAACAACAAAAAATCAATTTCTGGAAGTAGCTTACTCTCTGAAGACATAGGAACGCAGGTGTACTGAAGTACATGAAATATATAGTAATATATTGGTCTCTACCTCTAGATTTGTGTAAGATTCATTTGGATTTGTGTGAGAAATTTTTTTAAACTCCGTTTTGGCATATCGTCATAGCTTAATAATTTTAATCAATATTTATTAATTGGGTCAATTAAATTGTAACATAGCCATAAAAATCAATACATCATTTAGAATCAATGAAATGTTCTATGGGCTGTTTTAGGCAATATTGATGGTGTGTAATAAGATTCGGTTTTTGGAGCAATAACAGGCTGAAATACCAAGACAAAGATCTATTTAGCAGTTCTGTTTTCTTTTGCTGTACCGGTGTCTGTCGTTGTGGTGTGAAATCTGGGGACAGAAAGTGATGCGTACTCCTTGTACTCTATGGATCCTGCACAGGGAGACAGGGGTGGCCCAGGTGTGACTGGAACACGTGGATTACAGGGCTGCCAAGGGAAATCGGGTGCCAAGGTAAGAACACGCCATCAGTGTGCTGTACACACCCAGTTCCTCACATCTCACAGAAAACATAGCTATTCTAAGGTCTAAGAGGGGTATTGTTACACCAAAAGAGAAAGCACCCAAAATTACAAGATATACAGGTGATATACCTAGTGTCGTATGGGCATGAGCATAAATTGTCTGGGGATGGGCAGATTATAACCCTCCAATAATAAAAACCAGCCAATACAACCCCCTGGGCCCCCTTAAATGGATGGATACTTCAATCCCCCAGTGCTCAATCCAAAGGTATGCCCTTGCATGCAGAAAAATTAGTGTTTCAGAAAGTAACGGCCATTTTCTTCACAGGGGAGGACTGGCCACAGGGGCGGAAGGGTAAGTGTTGAAAACTTGGGATGGGAATCGTATCAAAATATGGTACTGCAGCTAATATCATCTAAGCACACTGGTTGTGGCAGTATACTGTAGGCTTCCTAAGTATCATCCAGGCACACTGGTTGTGACAGTGTTACAGAAAAATATGTGTTATTTTGGACAGAAAGACTGAATTATGAATTTTAATTATGAATTATTTGTGTACATTTTCAGCGCTCTTTTAAAGGGGCTAAATACATTTTTAAAAACAGCCTAGCAAAGATTAAGACGGATTGTGTCTGAGCAGGTGTGGTGCTGAAGCGGCATTCTTTCTGACAGGGGGAGGCTGGGGAGAACGGTCTGGACGGCATTCTGGGTGAACAGGTAAGACACTGAGCTGTATTCATCAACCGGTGACCAGAGCTACAAGGGCTCACAGACCAGCAGGTAGCATAAGGGTAGAACTCTGCTGCCCCACAAAGGAAAAACTCCGTAACTACAGATTATATGAGACCTGAGTTATGCTGGTTTGTGCTGGAAATGAACAGCTCTGCAGGCTGTTGAGTTCTATAGTGATTAATTTAATACATAATGGATAAAAGAACAGAAGTATTAAGCAAAAGTAAATGAAAAGAAGAACACTAGTGGGTCTGTGAAAAGTGTATAGGCTCGTTTTAATGTCTTAATTTGTCCAGGACCCATCACAGAGATAAGGGACCCTTAGCGTCTAAAGTGTTTTTCCAGAGAACTCTGTCTTTGCTTAGACCTAACAAACCTCATAATGCCTTATGAAAAACAATGTGTCAGTCCATGTCAAAGGTTACAAAATGTGGAGAGCACCAGACACAAGTAATGGAGAAAGGCAAGGTGCAAAATGTGTAAAATTTGAGTAACAACATGTTGGTAATAATATATGATGAAAAGTTATACTCTGTTTTGAAAAAAACCCTATAATTTACCTACCTACTATACCTAGACCTGCGGCTGGACAGTCAAAACACTTTGAGAGCCTTTTACTCAGTTTCACTGCCAGCGCAGTTACTGTGTTTCTCCTTTTGGGGCAGTATCGGTAGTGGCCTCAGTTGGAACAGTACAATAGCATTGCCCCATGCAGACTTACATTTAATTACATATTGTCAATACATATTGACTGAATCGCGGAATCATACATGAATACACGGTATGTATCACCACGAGGGTGTTTCGATTGGCTGATATCATAACAGTGACTTTTCCTGTGCCATCCTGAACAGGGCACCACAGGTTCGGCTGGGGAGAAAGGAGAGAAGGGAGACCCAGGCAGCCCAGTTAAGGACGTCGTCTTCATCCTAGTGGCCAAGCCTCCCAGCTTGCTCTGCTTTTTTACTGAAACCCCCATTCCATATGTGCATGTTTTCCTCTGGATCCTCTGATTTCCTCCTGTGGTCCAAAGATATGTAGTTAAGCTAGTTAGGCTAAATGGTGTCTCTAAATTGCCCAGAGTGAACTGAGTGTATTCCTGTGATGGACAAACCCTAACCCTCTGCTGCCTGGCTTGGGCTCTGCAGTCCCCTTTTGACTATCCCCAGGATAAGTGGAGGGGAGATGGATGAAAAATTAGTATTGTTAATTAATTATAATGGCCAAAACCGATAGTATTTCAAATTGAAATGCAGGCGATTGAATGAATTGGTCAAAAATGATTTTCTAAAAGGTCAGTTGTTAAAAAGTAATAGGAAGGCTTGCATCTACAGAAGCCACTCCTGGTGTACATCAGTCTCCATGACGATATTAAAGGTCGGGCTGCTTAAGGACATGCTGGGTGCTGAGTGCTGGGTTCATGGAGCTCACTAACCCCCCACTTTCTTGGGTGTCCATTGCAGGGTTACCAGGGCACTCCAGGAGAACCTGGCGCGAAAGGTCGGCCCGGTTTGAGAGGCGACCCGGTAAGTCTCGATGTCTCAGACTTCATACCCATCAGCTGCCTGGGTGTCACAGCTTACCCAGACGTCTTACCAAGAAAACCTACCTTATCCAGTACACCAACAAATTCTTATTTTATTAAAAATGTAAACATACTGTGTTTACAAATCCACAAGGGATGTATGTAATTAAAGGCATTATAACAAACCCCATACAAGAGGGAGAGATCTGTATCTGGACTTACATTTACATGCTGGGATGGTCCTCTATCACACACTGTAAAGCTTGATTTATGGTTATGCGTAGAATCAATACCATCGGTACACAATAGATGTGTAGCTTGTGCCATAGACCGATGTGCACATCCCCAAAAATGTAACCATACTTGGAGACGTAGACCACGCACAACTATAAATGCTCATAATGGCATAGGCCACTTGCGTAGCCGGCAGTGTAAGATCTGCATAGAACCTACAAGTAACCATAAATCAGGCTAAAGATGCCCCACTGATGGCACGACTGGGGGCTATAGAAATCTGTGGATACAGCAAAGGGGATCTGGTGATAATTTACTAAAAAAATCAACCTCACCTCAAGGTGCTGAATTGCCATGTTTGTTAATTTCCAAAGGATCACAGTGGCTGAATAGTTCACTTGAGTTGAACTGATTGTGCTGTACTTATGGACATGATTACAATTCCTGTACCGTATAACCCATGCTTTTTCAGGGAGAACCTGGAACTTCTAACAATGTACCAGGTGCCAAAGGGGAAACAGGATACCCAGGATTACAGGTACACGACCAGATGCATAAACCTCAGAGAAGTCTCATGTTGAATGTATCTGCAATTTGCAAAGGTGCCTCTGATTGGCCCACATGTGGTGGGTGTGGCCTGTTTGACGCTACTGTATGTGTAGACAGGCAGGAGACATGAATAATTGGAAAGCATACAAAAATTTGATTAAAAAAACTGAGAAATCTAATGCATCCTGTTGGTCCCGCAACTTGCAGGGTGATGTTGGGGCCATTGGAGATCCAGGAGATCTAGGTAGTCCAGGTAACCAGGTAAGTGTCCTTCATGCCCTAACCCTTAGTAATCCACTTCCCTTGCTTCTCAGGTATTTCAGTTAAATTTACAAAATAATTATTACATAAATTAGTAACACATAGTCCAGAAACATGCAATCAGGTGAATTGTTCACAGTTTCTTGTATGAGTGTATGCCCTGAGATGGACTGGCGTCTTGTCCAAAGGTGCCCCTTTTCTTGACCCTGTGGTGCCGGGGACGGGCATCCAGCTTTGCATGACCCTGTGCTGATTACAGAACAGTGGTGGAAGATGAAATGATAGATAAACAAACATTTCATCTTCCTTTTCAAAGGGTCTTGATGGCAGAAGAGGTCAACCAGGTTCTCCGGTAAAGTAATTATTTTTCAGAAAGACTATAATTGTTCTTATAGTGTGTGTATACCCTGGTAGGAGTTAGCCTGCTTAGAGATGTGTATGCATGTCTATGTGTTTGGAGTGGGGGGTAGAATTGGAGGGACTCAGGTTTCCGCACTATACACCTGCAGGGGGCACCTGGAAATCCAGGAGCAACTGGACCTTTGGGGACTGCTGGGTCTCCTGGGTCACAGGTAAGCGTCATTGCTCAACATTACATCCATCCTTCGCCCTCAGAGGTCTGCAATTAATACGAGGCATTTGAATTTCTTCTGTTAGTAGGCAAAAGTCAACCAACACATCTCTAATAGACAAAGCAGATGAAAGAGAATCATTCCTCTAGTTCCATACCACCCTCCCTAGGGTGAAAAAAGCCCCAAACTGGCCACCTCTAAAATCAAACACCTTTCAACAGATACAACTGGAATAGTCTTGTCAAAAAGGCATTGATAGATGATGCCAGATGTGTACAGGTCATAGAAATTGGGTAGTTTTCGCATAGCCCATTTTGATATTTGAGATGCATATCGCCCCTTTTTATGAATTACTGTAGAAGAGGATGCACTGATGTCTGAACCATTATGTGTTGATTATTCAACAGGGGCAGAGAGGAAACTCTGGACCTCCTGGACCCAAAGGTGTTATGGGCCTACCTGGGCCTCAGGTGAGCGATCAGCCAGGCATTTGATGTCGTCTGCCCAGCATCACTAAAGGGGCAATGAAGCACTAAGTTAGATGACTGTCTGAATATTTAATAGCTCTCTTTTCTCTGTTGGTTGGCGGCTACAACACTATTAAATAGTAAGTAAATTAGAACACTGTTTTGTGTAACAAAATTTGTGATATGAAAGCGATTCCACCATATATTTGATGACAGTAACCCATAACTGCATTTCCCAGGGTCCACCAGGAGCTCTGGGTCAGAAAGGACGTCCTGGACCTCCAGGCATGAAAGGAATGAAGGTATGTGAGTCCACAGACACTCCACAGACACAGGTGGCTATAATGGGTTTGACCCTTTATGGTTTTGTCAACACAAATGAGTAAACCACCAGATGAATGGCTGCCGGTCTTCCTCAGTTGGGGTACACTAGATGGTGTGTGTTTTCCACATGCAGGCAGTTACAAGTAGTTGCAGGGGAAAGATATTATATATTTTGTAACAGGAGTTGTGCTTGTTTACATGGTCTACCAATGGGCCAGCACCAGTTAACAAGGTCCAGTAAGCAGTAAAAGTCTATGAGTTATTCACTGGTGCAGGAGACTTAGCAGACTGCAGGGAAGGTGTTGCCATGAATAACTTCTTGCCCGTGTTTCTCCAAAGGGCCAAATGGGAGATATGGGTTTGAAAGGAGAACCTGGACCAGCAGGTCTGAGAGGGTCACCGGTAAGCCGTCCCCTGTTTTGCGGAGCCATTGGGCCACAAGGGCCCTTCCACTGCAGAGAGACTGAAGTAAGTGTTTTCCCTTAAAACAGGGCCAGGATGGTACTGATGGCTACGGGGAACCTGGACCTAGCGGACTAAAGGTACTGTTCAGAAGAGTGACTGCACTTTTGACCAGCTGGTCCTGCATGTGGCGTATTGTCGTAAAAAGGAATAAACAAATTGATGCTCTACGTGAAGTGTCTGCCATTGCCAGTAGTGTTCTGTGCATGTTTGCTCCCTCTGTGACACTCATGATAAATTCACTGATAGTATTGAAAGCTAATTGATATTAAAAAATATCCCATCCATCTGCAGTTGAAATTGGATAATATTAAATGTTAAACGAATGACGTGAACATGAACTTTCTGCTTTCTTTTGCAAGGGAGAATCCGGTTTCCCTGGATACCCTGGACTCCCAGTGAGTGGGCCAAAAGTCAAGTTTTTTTATCATGTTTTTAGCCATTAGATGACTGACACTATACAATTTCCACTACCAGGGGGAGATAGGTTTCTTCGGACCTAAGGGGAATCCGGGTCCGAAGGGGAACCAGGGACGATCGGTGAGTGCTCTAGGACATTCAAACACCTACGGACACACTGACTCACCCGCGCCCCCTTCCTTTCAACACACAAGTGTCATTTTGGGCTCGACTCGATGCTGGTCCATCAAGTGAGACTAAACATTAGCAAACCACGTCCCTTGGTACTAAACATTAGTAAACCACACTCCTTTGTCCTAAACATTAGTAAACCACACCCCTTTGTCCTAAGCATTAGTAAACCACACCCCTTTGTCCTAAGCATTAGTAAACCATACCCCTTTGTCCTAAGCATTAGTAAACCACACCCCTTTGTCCTAAGCATTAGTAAACCATACCCCTTTGTCCTAAGC
>JAODKE010000146.1:24700863-24712275 GCA_026779605.1 Mormyrus hasselquistii
ATTAGTAAACCACACCCCTTTGTACTAAGCATTAGTAAACCACGCCCCTCGGTTCTATGCATTAGTAAACCACACCCCTTTGTCCTAAGCATTAATAAACCACACCCCTTTGTACTAAGCATTAGTAAACCACACTCCTTGGTTCTATGCATTAGTAAACCCTCTGCGTGAGCCTAAGCATTAGTAAACCACACCCCTTTGTTCTATGCATTAGTAAACCACGCCCCTTGGTTCTATGTATTAGTAAACCATACCCCTTTGTTCTATGCATAAGTAAACCACACTCCTTTTTTCTATGCATTAGTAAACCACGCCCTTTGGTCATAAGCATTAGTAAACCACACCCCTTGGTTCTATGCATTAGTAAACCCTCTGCGTGAGCCTAAGCATTAGTAGACCACGCCCCTTGAATGTTTAATATAAACTGACAACACACCACACAGAAACAATGCTGTCGGGTGAATCGATGTCAGACTATCAAAGGACTTTTTTTTAAATACAATCTTATATTGTCATGAATGTTCTTCTGCTTAAGCGGTTGATTTACCTTAAAATGATCTGTTGTGCAAAAAAAAAAGTGAACTAAGTGGCTGACTAATTTTTGGATGATTATCTCAGGGCAACGCTGGAATGCCAGGAGAAACAGGAGATCAGGGGAGCCCTGGATCTCCAGGGTGGAGGGTATTCACAATCATTTTCCTGCCCATTGCCTTAGCATAGCTGTGCTTCTATTGGCGATGTATGTAAGGTCATTATACTGGTATTTATCTTTGAAATTAGTGTTTTTCGGCTATTTCTAAATTTTCTCTATTGGTAATCAGGGACCAAGAGGAATAACTGGACGGAGACAAAGATCTGTATGTATGACATTCTGACCTGTCCTTTAAGTTCAGCTTATGGACTTGATGCATGAATTTCATTGGTAATTTGTTTTTTTTTTCCTTAAAGATATGTGACCTAGTCACCTATATTCAAGACAACTGTGGTGAGCTATTACTTTGCATGATTCCCGGCTGGATTAGACAGTAAATGCCAATAGGCAGGCGTGACATAAGTAGTTATCCAACAAAAATTAAATCATGAAACTGAGAGCAGGATTTTAAAGCATTGCAAGTGAGAATTTAAGAAAATAATTTATTTATATTTTATAGATGTAGATGTAAGTCATGATGCGGGATGTAAAAACAGCTAACTGATTTAGTAACATTTCTCTTTTCCAAACAGCCTGCTCCCATTGTAAGTCCATTTTCTGTACTTTTGCTTTTTAATAATACTCACTTAACACCCGAATACAGATTTTCTTTGTCACACAGTTTGGAGAGTTTCCTGGAAAAACCTTTTCTCTCCTGTGCAACACCAGGTCGACTGTCCTGTCCCCCCTACCCAACCGAGCTGGTGATTGCCCTGGACATGTCACAAGACGTGACGAACGTGGACTTCCGGCGAATGAACGAGACAGTTGAGGCACTGCTGGATGGGGTGGCCATCGCGGAGAGCAACTGCCCCATGGGAGCCCGGGTCTCCATAGTCTCCTATAACAGCAACACCAAGTACCATGTGCGCTTTTCAGACCATCACAGCAGGCGAAGACTTATGGACGCCATCTGGAACATTCCATACGTGAGGTCGTCCAACGTCCGGGACATTGGGGCAGCCATGAGATTTGTGGCCCGCAATGTTTTCAAGCGCACACGCCAGGCCACTCTGATGAGGAAGGTGGCAGTCTTCATCACTGGCGGAACGTCCCGGAACACAGAGCCCCTCAACACTGGTGTTCTGGAGCTCAGGGCCATGGACATCGGCACTGCTGTTGTGGCCCTAAAGCCAGTGCCCGAAGTCAGACGTGCTTTTGAGGTAAAGTCAAACCTCTCTTTCTTACAGAGCCAGTGAAGGAAATTGTGCAAAAAAAGGAAATGGCTTTGCGGTATGCGAAAGTCTTGCACATGCGAAAGTATCTTGTGCGCACGAGAAAATAAGAGCATTTTATTTTTTTGCACAGGTCCCGTCAGCGGCTGCGTACTTTCCACCTCCTTTTTTACAGCATCAATTTATTGGCCTTTTCTGAATTGCTCTCGCACACCTGTCTCACCACTGTGTATTATATAGCACTTTTTTGTTTGCCATTCAGTTTTTGTTTCCGAGAACCAGTAATTTCCTTGATTCAAACACAATAGGCAGTTTAACAGGGCTTTGCGGCATACAACAGGATCTATAAGGAGATTTTGATATTATACCTCTACCTTTGAGTAGTCAGGCCTGGGGTTTTTTGCATGTTCTGCTGCAGGTGGATGACAGCGGCACTTTTATGCTCACTGTCTTGGAAAAGAACCTGGCGATCAAGCGACAGCTAGAGAAAATCAAGAGTTGCATCATATGTTTGGGTAAGCAACTGGGCACAGCTACAGTGCTACTCTGTCAGTCACCATGACGCCCCCACCATTCATTGTTACCGTTATCATTATTCTACAAATGGGTTGTTCAGAGTGACCTACAGTCATTCCCAATATTCAGCTGGACGTTGAAGCAGTTCAGGTTCTTCAGCAGGGACTCCTCCATCTGTGGGTGTTTCTCAATACCAAGAATCCAAATATCGTCTTTGAGATCTTGGCACGAGCGGTCTCGCTAACTTGGGATACGATGAATCGCGGTACTAATCTCATTTGGCAAGGATGAAACTAACGCATCCACGGTATTTTGGGTGGGGCAAGAACAACATCCGGGGATTCTTACCATCCTTTGTACGTCTGTTCTTAGTATTGGAACTGATCTTTGGTAATGGAAGATGACGTAAAATGGGTATGTGAGAACACAAGTATGGTCAAGTATGCATATTGAGAAACATTCAGTGTCTTAAACCACCATGCTAGCAAGCTCATCCTTAGGAGACCAGGAACCTAAAGAGGGCTGTTCCTTCTCTTAGACCCTTGCAGACCAGGCAGCGAGTGCAGAGTGAGGAACACGGCGCCCATAGACAATATGGACATGGATCTAGCCTTGCTGATGGACAGCTCCAGCAGTGTGCAGTCCAACCAGTACCATGGAGTCCAGCAACTCCTGGGCTGGGTCGTGGACCAGATAGTCATCAGCAACCAGACCCGGAGGCCTGACCGGGCAGCCAGAGTTGCGTTAGTCCAACAAGGCATTTCCAGTCATCTCCATGAAGGTGAGAATCCAGTTCATGTAGAGTTTGACTTCACACACAATCCCTCTGATGTGAAGAGGTACATCGCCCAGATGAGGCAGGTCGGAGGCCGTGGTGCTCTGGGTCACGCCGTAGAGTGGACCACCCAGAACCTTCTACTGTCAAACCCTCGAAAGAACAAGGTGATCATAGCCGTGGTTGGAAGGGATGGCAGCTACTTGGACCAGAAAAAGTTGGAGATGATCTCCATGCAGGCCAAGTGCCAGAACTGGGTCCTGCTCACCCTCACTGTGGGCACAGAGTTTAACTGCACGCAGGTAGAAGAATTGGCCAGCGAGCCCATAGAGCAGCACATCATCCACCTGGGCCAGGTGAAGGAGGCGGAGCTACAGTACGCCCAGCGTTTCCTCAGGACCTTCTTCCAAATCTTAAAAAGTAGGTTTGCCTCTAGCCTCTGCTTTGACAATCCCTAATGTAGTTGTGTCATCTGTTTATACATCTAGCAATAGGGAGGCATCCCAGGCCTGTGTTTGTTTGGATTGGTGGAGCCAACAACAGCCCTAAATCCACTTTCTCATACTTTCAACCTTCGCATTCTCCCTATTCTGTTTATTCTGCACATCTTGCATTTGGGTGCAATAGGTTGCACATACATAAACACAGATGGTGTGACTCACTTATGTAATTATTTACTCAGCTCTCAGCTGCTTATAGCTATGTATATGAATGTGTGTGGGTGTATGAGAGTGTTTATATGTGTGTGTAATTCCTATAGGTACTTGATTGTGCATCTGAGTCTGGGTCTGTGCCTGTCTGTGTAGATAAGTATATACTTCTGCTTCTGCGAGTACTGTAAATGTTTGCCTACATGCTGAAGTATGAGACTATCCGCGTGTGCATATTTTTGCACAAACATGACAGCTTGTCCTCTCCTACTCTTCTGACCAAAAGGGGGCTTCAACAAATACCCATCTTCCCGTCTTCAGCAGACCTGCATGAGTGTAAGACCCACAGCAGTAATATCAGAAGCCTGGGGTCCGCCCGTTCAGAGGTACACCCTCCCAGGATTCTTCTCCATCAGACACTATACGAAAAAACTATAGGAAAAAACATGCCATACTTAACAAAAAATCTGTAGCATTCAGTATATATGGGGACTCACACGTGGTGTCCTCAGCATCGGTAGTGGTGCATGCTGGGTATTAAGAAATCATCTTCCTGTGCCCCCAGTTTTGTTGTGCCAAGCTTGTCTGACGAAAAGCTGATCGGACAGGCGCCAGCGGTGGAAGTCACTCCAGATGATGCAGATGAGAGGCACACCAATGAGGACGGCACCGAGGCTGAGGTGGTAGAAGAGGCGGCGGAGACTGAGTATGGAGCTACCAGCGGGATCCCTGGTACTGTATCGCACCTACTAACAGGCGTCGGCTGCAACCCTTAATGATCGATCACGGGGAGCTTTTACACTCATTTTAGCTACGCTCACAAACATTTACACACCTCTACTTGTTTCCACTGTTGAAATCCCTAGTGGTATATAGGGCCTGTCTGCAACATCACCGTGAATCCCCCGATGTCCTAAATACATGCGACATACAAAAACTCAAAATCACTTCTACAGAATACTTTGTAACTTTGCTTGGTTAACGCTTGACTGGCCTATGAACTTACAGCTTGCACTTATAGCTTAACCCCTCATGACATGGCTAATGTTATTGTTTTCCCACCACTTGCTTGTCTCTGCAGCGTTTATAGAGCCTCCCTGCTCTCCTTGCCTGACTTGGCTCCTGTCCTTTCAGCTCAGGGTCCTCGGGACATGAACAGCAATTCCCATTGTTGGGACTAGTGGCGCTCGTGGTGCATTAGGAAGGAGATCACTGCATGCAGAACCTCCTGCTATGACGGCTGTAGACACATGTAAAACGTCACAGTGGGTGATTTACACAATATACAAAATATCTTTATTGTCAGTCAACGAGTACAATGAGATGACCTTTGGATCATCCTGTAGAAGCTTTGACAAAAACTGTACAAGAAAATTTAAGGGAAAAAATAAAATAATAAAATAATACAATAAAATAGCTTAGGCCAGAATGAACCCATTTCTAAGTTATAAGTGCAAATTCAGTATCTGCGCCTTGTAATATCTCCCTGGTAATGAACCATGTCGGCAGACACTATCGGTGTGGAAACAATCTTCAGTGATGGTAAGATAGCTTAAATTGTTTGAGGGAAAATATAAGCAAACTTGATTCCCTATAAGGTGTGTGAATGGGATAGAAGAAGTTTTTTGTGAAGTTACATTCTGGTACGTGAGTTCAGGTATGGATGATAATCTAACGAATTCTCCTTTCTGTCCCAGTAGCCGCTTGCTTTCTGCCCAGGGAGACTGGTGGCTGTCGGAACTACACTCTGAAGTGGTACTTTGACTCCTCGAAGAAAGAGTGCTCTCGATTCTGGTTTGGAGGCTGCGACGGTAACGACAACAAGTTTGACAGCTGGGAGAAGTGCGAGGCCACCTGCATGAAGAATTAGTTCTCGGGGACCTGGCTTCATCTGAAAACCCATTCATGTTTGCTCCTGTCCAAAGCTCAAGCCTGCACTGCAGCTGTGCCCCGGTAACACGGGATGTTTCTCTTTTATACATTCTCACTATCTGTCAGTTCCAAAGAGTCACACTTATGTCAACTTAAAAAGAGACGTTCGCTGTCAAAAGTCTGCCCCATGGTCAAGACTGGATGAGCCAGAGTAAAAATGAGAGCAGGAATTATGGACGCCCAACCTATGTCAATAAGAGCTGCAATAAGTGTCCGGCTATGGAAAGCAACCTTGTAGCTTTACTTTACAAGAACACAAATCTGACAGTATTTACCTTCTATAATCCATATATTTCAACAATATTTTTTCCAGTACTTGACTGAACTTGGAATTTGTACCTGGACTTATTCATCTGCTTTCATTGTTTAATTTGGATTCTAGTCTAATTCAGAATTCCGTCTAATTCTCTGCTTCCAGGTTAATGATAAAAGCAGTGCTTTCAGGAGCATAGAAAACAGCAAAACTGACATCAGCACAACAGATTATTTTTTAGTTTGTAACCCTTTCTTAAGTGTGTGGTATCTTCCCACGCCCTGGCCAGAGACGGTCTATTTGTAAATTACTGACAGATGCTGGTAAATAAAATAAGGTATCTCACAATCCCTGTTTCAGAGTTTCCCACAGTCCAAACACCAGTACCTTTGTACTGATTAAAATCAGGGATGTATTTATTGAAAATATAAACTCGTCAGATTCTTTGGTGTGAGCTGAGATATTTTTCTGTGCTGGGTTGCTTGCTGTTAAACCTGGATACCTTTTACGATGGTGCTAGTGTCAGATGATATACAAAGAAGATTTAATGGCTGTTTTCATTAAATACTCGAAGAAAACAAAGCTAATCTCATTTTACCTGAAATGTGTGTTCTGTTTGTTTTTACATGCTTGTCAAACACAAGACCACATTCTAACACTCCTGTATTACCGACCTCTTTTTCTTAATTTTTTGAAATCCAGATTTCTGTGGAACTCAAACAGTATGTCCTATCAATCACGTTTAAATATTGCTTTTAAACAATTGTTAAAATGTGGTATTGATTTTCATAGAAATGCACACATACTTGAGGGTTTCATACTTGACAGCAACATAGCCTTTTTCAGTTCATTTTTGATCCACGACCACCTAAGTTCCTCCACATTTGTTTATTTTTGTGGCGTGCAGGGGGTGAGTGTGAAAGACCGCACCCTCGCTCTATAAACATACCACACCCTGCGTACCTCACATTCTGTGGAGATGAAATGAAGCCGATGGTCACGCTTCACCACATACTCACTTATGTCCCGACACTGTATGTGACACATTAAACCCAACCAGTGAAAGAAACACTACTTTGTGTCACATTCTATATCATTTCTATCCTGCTTTTCATGGAAGTGCTGCCAAAACCACTGTAATTTTTCTAAATACACTAGAGCTATTTCAGATCCAGTATTAAAGGAATAGTTTTCACAATAAATGCCACGGGCAAGTACAAGTAATCCAACAGCAACATACCCCAATATGCAGTATTACATATTGCTCTGTTGGCTGAGATTTAACAGGTGTTTTAAAGATCCAGCTGCTTCTGCACATCGTATCCTTCACTGAACATTGGCTTGATTGGGAAATTCAGCTTGTTCCTTTCACTGGTACTCTTCTTAGGAATTCAGTAATATAACCAATACTGCATGTCTACCTCATGGATATAATCTGGAGCCTCTGCCAGGGGGTTGAACCTGCCTCCCCCCATCCTCCCCCAACTACAACCACCACCAAAGACCAACCTAACAGCATCCTCTGCAAGCAGTCTTCCGGCAAAGGTTACATGGCTCAGTACACAGTCCTCTAGTTTAAGAGTTTATGGCTTCCTCTAATGAGCGCACACACAGGATAGAACATTTCTGACCATCCTTGTACATTCCTACTTACTAAAGTAGGACTTTCTCCCACTTCTGACACAAACATGGAAACCCCAACAGCTTATGACAAGCCTCCCAGTATACCAGACTAAAGGCAGCAACCATAACCATATGACCTGTATGGGCCCACAATCAGGCTAATATATCACCACAGTATATCAAGAATATATCTGGGCCTAGCTCCAGCTTGAAAGGTTGCAGTGAACCGCAGGGCGTTTTGGAAGGGATGGGGGATGTTTGAGTGTAAAAACAGCATCTGTAATTCTTTGAAATTTCCTCGTGCTGGGGGTGGGAATGCAGTAGAAAAGGCTTAAAATGCTTTCATGCTGTTACAACCCATCGAGGGATGGTTATATTATCAAATGAGAAAGACATCTTCATCATTCTCATTTCCCAGCTGCCAGACCAAGACTCACCACAAGCAACAAAGGATTTTAAAAATGACAGGGCAGGTTGGTCAGGTGGTATTCGGGAGTTTGACGGCCCGGTATTTCAGATGGTGTAACACTACAAAAGTAGAGTTAAATGTAATTTCCACTGGCTTGATTGATATGTAGTCAGCCGCAGGTCTTCGCAGGTGTCATGTTCTGCAGAAATGGAGTCAGTAGCAGGAGTTAGGGAAAACAATAGGCGCTTCATTTGAACATACACAGGGGTTTAGAAACAAAACAAACCACAAGGGGATCAGAAACCAGGGGGACTACAAGAGGGAAGGACTCGGGCGGTTCTGACATCACCACATTAATGATAGGACTAGGGAGCACAGGATCAGGAAGCACTTTAATACAAGACTAACAACAGAGGTGGACATTTCAGGTCCAGAAAGTAAAAATCCAAACCAGAATTTTGTTTCAACCAACCAGTTGAGCATAAAGAGTCACAGTCACAGAGTACTCTACTGGTTGGTTGAAACAAAATCCTGGTTTGGATTTTTACTTTCTGGACCTGAAATGTCCACCTCTGACTAACAAGGGAGCAGAACAACTGGCAGCTGAAGTGAATCACAGAAGGGCAAGAACAAGAGGTAAGACTAATATAAAACAGGCATGACTCCTCAGGGCCACGTTGGCGTGACAGCAGGTGTTTACTTTCACATTGAATTTTTGCTTTCCAGGGACACTCACATGATGTACCAACTCATCGATGGCGCTTTGTCTTCACAGAGCTTTGCTGATAATTTGGAATTCAAAAGCATTGCACTGGTCTGGATGATCGACATTCAGAGCACACGTAACACGAGTGTGGGACTAGCTGAACTCAGGGGATACAGATCTTTTTTCAGGACACTTTAGACACGTTTTATTCCTCAAGCTTACACACAGATATTAAGAGGAAATGTTTGTGTAGAGGTTCAAGCTCAGAAGTTCAAAATATTTGAACCCGGAGCAGAATTCAGTATCGTTTAAGCATCTCTTAATTCACTAGCTCACACAGGTTCATATAAATTATAAACTCTTCACCGTCATTTCTGAACCGAAATCATAAAGATCTATTAATAAGCTTTTGAGTAGCTTCTTCTTCTAAACAGATGACTGTCACTAAATGGTCTAAATGACTTTGAGCCAAGTTATAATTCATCTTATCCCAATGTGTTTACAGTTCTCTGATGGAGTCTTGATTACACTAGTCAGTCTGTCTTCTGGACACTGTTCAGGTTAACCATCATATGTTTCATATAACCATAACAAATGTCTGGAGCTGAGCAGCATGCAGCTGGGTAGCTACAAATTGCTGTGTGTGTGACCACAGGCAAGAAACCTGGATGCACTGAAAAAACAGGTGACAGCTCATGGATAAACTCAAAATGTGTATCAATGTAATACTGGGAATTCTGGGTCAAATCTTGATGAGATTCTACGCTACGGTCTGTAAAGAATATCCATAAACAATGTAACTTTGTTCCATACACAAAGAATGATTGAGAAATCCTGTCCGTATCTCTGTGTCCCAGAGATTTATTAAATCACATATGAACCGAAAATCCCAGGTCAATGCAGAAGGACATCACATTTCTCCTCTCTTATCTCCTCGATGTCCCCAGCACCAGTTCTGAGGACTGTAGAAATTGCTAAAAAGAAGGCAACATTTTGCTATGCCTCGATTTGTTGTGATCACCAAAGCGAAGTATCGTAAAAGAATGGTGCCTAGTTTAGGCTGAGCACTGCAATGCCTTACAGAGAGTGGGTCGTGAACCCCACTGCTGTCTATGTAGTGAAGCATTTAAGGCTTGAGATAAAAGACAACAAATCGAGCTACCAGAGTTAACACAAGGCCAACTTCACAGCTGGGAGACAAGATCTGCCTGGCCTTTTTAGGAAACAGAAATTTGTACAATCCGTTAGTTAGCATAAGCTGAGAATGACCCCTACTGAGGACCCTGGATCATGCTGAGTGTGTTGAGATGGTCTGGGATGAGATGCAGCTGACAGATGACACAGGCCACAGTTAGATGTCCTGATCTCCCCTGGTTTATAATAGTATGAGAATAATAGAGACCCAAACTTGTGGGAAAGTCTGAGAGCTCCTGGATCAACTGGAAGACAGATTTGCTAAGCGTATGGCCTTCCATGGCTACAGGGATCACAGAAATTTGCAAGCAAGTTGTAATAATCAAACATGAACCTTCATCTCTCTGCATAGTTCATTGGGGACAGCAGCGGTCCCCACACATTGGAAGCTTCTTGTTTAAAACAGCATAATGATGAATTTAGTCTTTGAATTTTGAATGGTTCCTCAACTATGAACAATTAACTAATCTTTATAATGCAACGGTTATATAAGTAATTAGGTGATTTGATAACTTATATGAGATGTTTGTGTTGCATGAGTGTGCCCTATGACAGAATGTACCCCACGAGCAGCAAGCATGCGCCACACCAAGACGAAAATCATCTTGGAAGAGAAATATGACCCCACAGCACCACCATACCTGTCCGGGAGAAGATGGGATTTGAGGTGCTCTCCTCTGGTACACTTCCCCCCAGGCTGTGGTTTTTAAATGTGCAGGTATGAGAGCTGACAAAGAACGGGCTCCATGCCGACACATTGCATGTACAAGAGCAAGCCGTTCATTCCATTGAAATGATGGAAGGATCGACTGCACACAGAATATTGAGTCACCTTCTGGAACTAAAGGAAACCTCCAGTGGTCCTTTTCATCCTTTCTTGTCCAGATGATTGCAGAACAAGCAGACAGAGACAATCTGGTCATTGCTATGGACTCTCCTCTCTCTTGGTGACAGTGGACTCATGTTGCCATAAACAGCCTGTTGGGTTGGTCTGTGTTTATTCTCTAGAGACCATATTACAACCCGGACAAAGTAGAGGGTATTGCAGATGGGGCAGGAGCATGAGTGAGTAGGAGGACCAATCTGCTCTGCAGCAACAGTGGGACCCAAGCTGGTGAGTGCTTTTGCTGACTCTATATTATAAGCTGATTTTTAACGTTCTCTATGCTGATTTTAACCATTTGGTTTCAACTTAATGATCCAGCTACTGAGTTACTCCATGGCAAAATTTTAAGCTTTGAACATTTATATTTGCTTTGCTTATTTCCATGAGAAAATATTACCAACTTCAGCCATATGCTGCAATTTTACAGTTTGTAGCTGAAGAGACATAATTTAATATTCATCCATCTATCTATCCATCCATCCATCTACCATCTTCCATTTTGCTTACCTAATTCAGAGCCTAGGAAAAGTCTAGAATACTGTACTATTCTCATGACATCCCATATTCGTGATTTATTTTAAAAATTAAGTCAATTATATATA
>JAODKE010000146.1:24714066-24760684 GCA_026779605.1 Mormyrus hasselquistii
TGCTCAAGGACCCGCAGACATGCTGAGGCTGGGTTTGAACCTGCGACCTTGTGATTACAGGCACACAGGCTTAGCCCTATTCTGAAAATAGCTTTAATATATTGCCTATTACTATTTCTGTGAAAAATATGTCTTGTTTTGTTCATCTTTCTGACTGATATGACTTGGCTTTTTCAAGTTAACAAAATTCCCCACTGGTGCTGGATGTGGATGCATTTGAAATGACCTTGTTAGAATGTTGGTGCTGCATTGGACTGTTGGCCCCAAACTCAGCACTCATTATTGCCAGTACAGTATGTACAAACACAGGAATTGTTTGTGGTTCAGTGCCAAACATGAAGCACAGGACAATATTATACGATACAAAGGAGAAACACTTCAGAGTATGCAAAACTGAAGAATTCAACAGGAATGTCAAATTTCTGTAAGACATCTTAAGATAATAAGTTACCACAAGAGTACCATTTGCAAAAATGACTGCACAGTGCAAGGGAAACTGTACTGATTGCAGAACAGATCAATAACTGAACTAGTGTGACAGTTCATAAGAGTGGTGCAAGTTTTACTGATATAATATTTTAAAACATTGTCCTTGGATGAATGGATTTGGAATATTGAGATGCTAGCTGAGTTTATTAAGGAGATGGGTGGCTACAGGAAAACAGCGGTGGAGATGGGGTCAGGTGACTTGAAGCCCAAGTCAAAAATAATTAAGTTTTTTGCTGTTTGTATCCTCCGTAATTTTTCCTCCTTGCAGAACAGAAATACAGGCGGCAAAGGATTAAAAATGGGGCTGATTACACTCCTCTGTTTTGGCTGTTTAATATGGATACAGCCCAGTCAAGCTCAAAACAAAGGTAAGATATGTGAGAAGCTTACTTTGTATGTGTGGCACGTTTCACAGACATCAGGAGTAGTAATCTCTACCTGCAGCAGAAGGCAAATCAACTTGCTTGTCAACTGTTGCTGTAAGAGTAGTAGATACCGAAACACGTGTATCATTCTTGCTTATGCCTTTATGTCTTATTGTAAATGAAATATAGACTAACTACCTTCATTCCGTTTTTTTTTTTGCAGTTTGCAGCGGAGTGAACATGTTTGATCTTATGTTTTTTGTTCATTACTCCTCTGAGATTAACTTCCAGCCGATGAAAGACTTCCTGCAGCACTTCATCGGCTCGATTAACCCTGACCAAGACATAAAAATGGGACTAGCTTTCTTACCTTCCCAGAGAGGGGATTTCAACCTAACCAGATACACTACCAGCAACGACATCCTCAACAAGATAAAATCACTCAGGCCACGGCCGTCGAGGCGTTGGAACATGGGCGGCAATTTAAAGAAGTTCCTGACAGGGGCATCGCGATACTTCAGTGGGAAATTTGGCGGGAGATCCGCTCAGAAAGTCCCGCAAGTGGCGATCCTGCTCACCGACAACGTCGGCACTGTCAGCCTCCGCGGGTCCAGCACCGACTTGCACGTGGCCGGCGTCACGGTGTACGTGATAAACGTCGGAACCACAGACACGAAGAGCAATCTGTTCTACGTCGCTTCTTATCCCTACGAGAAGACCATCATTAATGCTGATACTGTCCAGCATCTGTCCCAGGCTTCGCAGGACCTGCTCAAAAACGTGTGCTATCGCCTCAGTCACAAATACAGGGACTACTGGGAGACAAGAAAGATCATTCAGAAACGTAAGAAATTCCTAAGTCCAAGAGAAATGCATGCATTACACTGAGGTAATAGGAAACTGTGCAGAAAAAGTTGAGCTTAAGGATTGCCTAACTCTCCAAATATACTTATGCTCTACAAAGCGGTTGCTTCTCTGATTAAAGAAAGAAGTTGCCTGTTGCCCATATATGGATCAGGATAGAAATTAGACAGATAAGCAGAACACCTCAGAAGTGGACCCTTTCTGCAGTCTTATCATCTGTGGTGCTGTCTGGAGTTCAATACTTTATAAACCAATTAGGCCTAGTTATATATGTTTACCCTCCAAGTTCTCACTTAACAAATAAGCCTTCTCTGCCCAAATACAACGCTCAACTTTTTTTCAACTTTGAATAACCACAGGGAGTGAAGCTCTTGCTAGAAAACTCCCAGAAATGAATCTTTCTGGTCCTGTTTATTTAATTTCATAGTCGCACTAATTTGGAATACTTCAGTCTGAAACTTTGTGTTTTTCTTCCAGGTTGCTCCAAAAACATGAAAGCTGACGTTTACTTCTTGATCGACGACTCCAGCACTGTCACCTTGGAGCAATTCAATGAGATAAAGCGCTTTTTGAACAACACAGTGCAATTATTCCAGATTCGATTTGACGGAGTACGAGTAGGAGTGGTGGAGTATGCAGCTAGCCCCAAAACAGAGATTCATCTACTTGACCACACCAACAAAACAGATTTGGCCTGTGCGATTTCCTACATCGAGCAACAGAAGCTTGACGCTGATATCGCAAACGGTCTTCATAATGTGCTGAAATATTTCAAAAGTTCAAAAAGAGAGAACACGCCTCAGTATCTTGTTATTCTGAGGGAGGGATACCAGAAAGTTGTGAATAAAGTAATGTTAGAAACTGCCACACGAGAGCTGCATGACTTTGGAGTTATTACATATGCCATCGGGGAAGACTCTAACACACTAGAAAAACTGGCGTCATCACCTGATAAATATTTTAAAATAAATGACTTTGCTTTCTTAAAAGATATTGAACTTCAGCTGGCCTATGGGATTTGTGAATCAGCAGGTAAGTTCTCTACTGAAGGCAGACCGATGTTATATATACACGTAGCGTAATCAGCGAAAAATATCATCTTAACTGCTCCTGTAACTATGGTAGAGATGACAATATGAATGCACGTGGTAGAGCAGAAATCTCTAGATCTAACAACCAAGGGTGCAAAAACAAAATCTTAACCAAATCACATCCAGATGCGTTGCAGCGTGAATCTGGAAAAAGTGTGACTAGATGTGCTAATGCAAAACATCAAGAAGATGATTTTCATTGGCTGCCTCTGGTCACTCTGAGACCAATACAAACACACGTAAGCCAATAACGTAATAGCTGGTCAAGTACCCTACAATTACATATTAATAACATAGTCATGTTTTATGTCTACTATCCAGTTTATGTCTGTTACCTGTATATATTATATACTAACTGGCCATGGCGATACACCTCCTTATTAGTACAATTGGCCGATATATTCATGCATGTATGAATATTCATATAATTGTTTTCTGCTTTTTTCTGCTTCTCAAAAACTCTTCTTGTCAATACTGAGCTGTTTATGTAATTTACTGTATCTATTATTATTATTATTATTATTATTATTATTATTATTATTATCATCTGTCATGGATCCTTACAAACAGTGACAAATAATTCGCACACAGTTGAATACCCACTGTCCCGTGTCATGCACCTGAATAAATACCAGGCTCTCTTTCTTTTCAGCATTACGCAGCAGTGAAGCAGATATTGTCTTCTTGCACGACAGCTCTTACTCAGAGAGCTTGCGGGACCATGAGCTCATGAAGAAATTCATGAAGGCATTCATGGAAAGCATCATGAGCGAGCAGAACGGAATCCGCGCAGCTTTGATAGAATACACTGATGAATTCCAGTACGTCTTTGACTTGGAGCCCAGGCTAACGCTAAATGAATACAAAGATGCCATAGACAGCGTGAGCCGGGCACCGCGGGGCTCTATGGCAGACGCGTCTCTCGCGGTGCCCAGACCTTTTGATAAACTCCCTGACAAAGATAAAAAGATACTGGTTTTCATAACAGATGGCAAATCTCACAAGCAATTAGCTCAGCTGGCTTCAGATTTCCGTAGCTCTGGGATTGACGTATATGCCATTATGAACTCGGACGCAGAAATTAACAATATAGAAGTCATAACTGCATCAAAGGCAAAAATATTTGAATTGCACCAAAATGTCTCCACCTTAGTAGACAGCATGCACGAAGTAATTCAAAAGGGTAAGTGATTTTGTAAATCGGGCCATATAATTACTGTATATCTCAAAATGTCCATGTAGAAACTGCAATACATCAATAAATCTATTATTGGCTAAATCTACTTCACAGTCATAGTTGGCCTTCAGGATTACTATGATGTAACATGGATATTTTTTTTTCCCCCAGAGTGTCAGAATGCAGATGTTGCTGATATAGTTTTTGCTGTGGATGTTTCCAAGGATGTGCAAGAGAATGATTTTGAACTCATGAAGAATTTCATTATTTCAGTAGCAAGCAACTTTCTCATAGGACAGTACAGCACGCAAGTCGGGGTCATTCTGTATGGAGCTAATGCCCGCCAGGGTATCGGTTTAGATGAATACAAAACCCTCATGTCACTGGAGTCGGGGATACGGAACATGAACTTTGGTCAGGTTGACCGTAATGGAAGAGACATCGCCAAGGCGATCCAGCTTTCCAGCGAATTGCTCTCCCATGAAGGCCGTGAACATTTTAGTGTTCCCCGGTTCATTATCACTATCACTCACAAAGATACCACTGAATTGGTCCAGTTGAAAACTATTTGTAAACAGGTACAAGATTCTGGGGTACACACTCTGGCTGTTGGGATAGATTATGCGGACACTGAAACTCTTAAGATCATCGGAGAGTCAGACAGCAGTTATTTCTCAGTGAAATCTTTTGACAAGCTGAAGTATTTGTCTAGACAAGTCACCCAAGAAATCTGCAGTGCGCCATGTAAGACTTTATCATTTGTCGATTGCAGTTGAATGAATAATTAAATGGCTGTGCCCTGTAGGTCACCAGTTCGCGTTCAAGATGTTTTCTTTGCTTTCATATCATTGCAGATTGTAACATTGCCCTGGTGGATGTTGCCTTCCTCATCGATGGATCTGAGAGCATTACGCCTGATCAATTTGATCTGCAGAAAGATTTTGTTAAGAGAATAGTGAACAGTTTTGACATTCATGACCACGTAAGGGTAGGTTTAGCTACGTTTAGTGAAACGTGTGATATACAATTTAACATGAAAGCATTCAAAACCAGATTGGAATTTACCCAAGAGGTAGACATGGCTAAACCGAAATATAAAGGTACAAACCTTGTGGTGGCCCTGAATGGGTCAAGGGAATTTTTTACCCCAAACAGGAGAAGGAAAGATGTGAAGCCCCGTTTGGTTGTGATGACCGACGGGGATGACAGGAACCAAGATAAAGAAAGGATTTCACAGATAGCTAATCTCTTGCACAATGTGGATGATGTGACTATTGTTGTGGTGGTTGTGGGAGAATTCGTCAATCCAGTCGTGCTGAATCTGATTGCTGGTGAGAGATCAAACATATACAGAACAGTTTCACACAGCAACCTTAAAGACATTGCACCAAGGATAGTGAGAGCAATTTGCGACGACCCTAAATGCAGTGAGTCCTTTGTTTCTTCCCATTTTCCCTTCTGCCTCTTAATGTTTATATACATTGTGGTTTATTGAAAAGAATATATCAAACTCTTGCTTATTGGTACAGCTAACTTCGATAGTGTCTTTGAAAATTGAAAATAGTGTCGCCGTATTATAGGATGTAATATACCGTATGATGTACTAACGTAAGTTATCTTTCGATTTGTCCCCTTTACACTTTCGGCGCAGAAGTCAAACCTGTCCCACCGCCGACGTTTCCCCCGCCGCCCAGAGACTGCATGATCGACATTGCAGTAGGAATCGACATAGCAGGAGAGTCGGGAGATCTCTTGCTGTTCTACCACAACCAGCTGCGTTTGAACCTCCTGCCGACGTTGATGGCACTTAACAGTTTGCTGCCATCCACCTGCACAAGGCCACTCAGCGTTCGCTTCGGGTTCCATGTCCCCAACACAGAACCGCCGTTCGTCACCACCTTCCAGCCGCTGACCGACGACGTCGTAAAGCAGCTAGAGATGAGAGTTATACGGGAGACCTCGCGACTGGATGCCCGTTACCTCCTTTCGTTTGGAGAAAAGTTCAGGAGAGAGTCTGACAGGAACACCTACATACAGGTACACGTAGGGCATTGTTCGTATTTACCATGCTTTTATTTTGAACATCGTCTGTGTAAATCATACAGTATGAAATGCAATCGCAGCATTACTTAGCTATTAAAGATGAAATTAATTACTGGACGGCGTAGTCGAACAGATGGCCTCACATTTGACTCCACAATACTTTGCTCACAGTCAACTCAATAGCTGTAAGGTGCCTTCATCTTGTGGCTACAAAGCAGGTACCCCGCCCGCCAACATGCTTAACAGATGAAGTGTTTGTGCTGATATGCAGTGTTTGGTTTTTGCCAAACGCGGTGCTGTGCATTATGGCCAGACATCTCCACTTTGGTCTTGTCTGTCCAAAGAACATTGTTCCAGATGTCTTGTGGTTTGTTCAGATGCAACCTTGCAAACCTAAACCGTGCTACCGCGTTCTTTTTAGAGAGACGAGGCTTTCTGGAAACCGTTCCAAACTAACCTTAATTCAAACACACCTTTTTCTATTTGCACTGTCATGAACTTCAATATTTAACATGTTACATGAGGCCAGTACAGTGTGCGATTTAGCTCTTAGGTTTTCTGCAGTTTCTCTGAGCACTGCATGGTCTGACCAGGGGGTGAATTTGCTGGGACATCCACTCTAGACAGAAAGTGATTAGTTGTCATTATTGACACACCACAGCACACAGGACTCAACAATGAAATGTGTCCTCTGCTTTTAACCCACACCATGACATAGCAGGGGGCAGCTTATTAAGTGCCCAGGGAGCAGTGCTTTGGGAAGTACCTTGCTCAGGGTAGATCAGTGGTATTTTACTGGTTGTGAATATGAATCAGCATGAAGTGCACTTCCCTAATCATTGGACCAGCACTCCTGGGAAGACAGGCAGCTGTAATCTTTTCTCACTTCAGAATGATGGACATCAGATTGTTTGGAAATGGCCTTATAACCAATCACACATCAATGGGCAGCACTTGCTTCTCTAAGATGCAGCAGAGAACTGCTGATGCCTTTCCTCCTTGGCATCATGGTAACACACACCTGATTGCTCCAGACCAGCAAGCTGCCAAAACTTCTGCTTTTATAGAGGCGGTCACACTTGCTAATGATCAATTAATCAGGTGCATTTGATCGGCAGCATCTGCCTGCTACTTACCCTCTTAATTCCCGCGGAAGCAGTAAGGGTGTACTTAATTTTTCCACACACTGCTTCTGCATTTTGGCTTAGCTTTCGTAAAATAAATAATGACGTGGTGTAATATGTCATGTGTTGTTGTTCATCAGTGGTTGTATTCACCTTATTTTAAGACCCGCTAAGGAATGGCTGATTTTGTATTATGTCCTGATACGTAAAACCTTACAGCTGAATGAGGGCATACTTTCTTTTTCATGTGACTTTACACCAAAATAAAGGAACTGTTAAATAATAGAATAAATACTTTTTATTGATCCCCATGGGAAAATTCTCTTTACGCGTCCCTGAACTGGTATTTAACCGTGATGATGTTTAACAGATGATGATTAACTGGATGATGCTGCCAGTACTATACTCTGATCCAAGAAGTTAATTAATTATTGTTTGTTACAAGAAATAAATATTTGTCCTTGATTTTTTTTAGGTTATATTGCTTTTCACAGATGGGCTGGATGCCAGTTACGCAGAACTGAACGCAGCAACCGAGTCTCTCAGAAGGGACGGTAAGGCTTGAGTGTCTGGTGGTGATTGCTGATGTAGCTTGAGGTGTGATTAAAAAAAAATCACAATTGCATCATGCCGCTACTGTAGCCATAACAGCCGTTCCCAGTTGCGGTTCTGGCAGTATATTACCATTCTCCCTACAGCACCTTCAAAACAATTCCCTTTTCAAAAGGTTGTTCTTTTGAAAGCTTGGTTACATTATCACAGATGGAAATTTGACATGAACCCAAACAAGGAGGCCTCAGAGGCAGCATGACAGAATCACAGGTGGTACCGTGGCAACAGCTCCCATCACTCACAGAAGCCAGCAGAGAAGTAATGATGGCAGAAATTTTGATCCAGGAACCCCGCTGACATAAAAAGTGTGTTAGTTCCAAATTGATATGGATTGTAGCCTACAGAACATAACAGCATTCTAGAGAAACTTTTTTTACTGATGCTTGCTGCACTGTTGCCAGCGATATGAGCTTTGTATTCTGGTGCAACTCTTTGGCCTTGATCAATGGACCACTGCTGTAAGACTGGCTGCAGACAGGAGAGAGAAGGGAGCCATTTGACGTGGGAATGGGAGGGAATAATATGGACTTTGTTGCAGCCGAAGTAGCAGACAGTTATAAAAGCAGAAAAATGCTGTGGGTGTAGCTGTGTATGAAGATCTAAAGCTTAACCTCTGAAACTGCAATCAGGCAAAAGAGATTTGTATGCTATAACACAATCATATAAACAAAAATTAAAACAATAATTCAGCCATGACTGTGCAAAAGTTTTTTAAATGATTACAAACATGATGCATCATTGCAACAATGCAGTGTTGTTCCCAGTTCAATATGGATTTGTAGCAGGATGCTAACAGTTAAAGTCGTGTGGTGATAAAAAGGTGAGAATATCTGTCTTCCTGTGGCCTCCTTTCCCACCCGCACAGGAGTTCAGGGCCTCATTACAGTGGCCTTGGATGGAATGTCGAAGGAGGCGATTCAGGAGCTGCATGCTATTGAATTTGGCCCATTTGGGTCTGGGCTCTGCTGCAGGGCTCAGCTCGTTATAAGCGACATGATCGCCGGCGCATTGCACTCCGCGTTTGTAAGTCCCTGTGTCTCAGTTCCTTATTCGTCGGCCTCCGTGTGCTTTGTACTGTATACTTCACACTACACTCAAACATATATATTACAACTGTCTGAAATGTCAATCTGGGATTTATTAGGTAGATTCATTTGATTATTAGGAATAATTAGAAGCAGAGAGAAAATAACATGCTGGGTACTGATGTCAGATGTGGATGCTCGGGTTTCAGGTCACCTTTACAGAAGAAGTGTGCTGCAGTTGCTGCTTATGTGTGGGCCCACCTGGTCCCAGAGGTTTCCCTGGAGTGGAGGGTGTTGAGGTAACCACAAGTAGTAGATTTAAGTTAGAGTTAAAGTACTGAAAGGCGTGATTCGTGCTCCTCTGGTATTTGTGATCCAAAAGGAGTTGGGTTTTGAACTATTAACCTAATGTTCCAGGAATTTAGCCAGTATTTCACAATGCTTTTATTTTATTTTAATATTCCTATCTTAGTGAGAATATACACCAAGAATCTCCCCACCCCACAATGCATGCTAGCTATGCTAACGAAGCACGCTAGCCATGCTAACGACACCCGCTTGCGGGGTTAATGGCGCTGCTAGCCGTGCTAATGAGACACGCTAGCCACGCAGCTTTCTGCAAGCGGCTTCTGTGGTAACACGGCTGACCTGTCTCGGTGTCCATTTTCAGGGCAGTAAAGGACAGAAGGGCATGGAGGGACACACCGGAGATGACGGGATGCCGGTAAGACTGGGTGCAATCGTGTCCACAAGTGCTTGTCATTTCATTGTATGTGCTTATTGCGGCTTTATTTTTCCCATACAATGTAGAAAATATACTACATTAACATAACTCTATGAAAATAACCATTATTACCAATACGACTGATAGTCAATTATTTTATAAAAATGTGGACATGATGTTATTTTATGTGAAAAAGTATGAAACATCAAAAGGTTAAGGCCAGAAAATATATAAACTGACTATAGAGTACACGACATATCTCATAATGGTTTCATTTTGAAAATATCGCCTCACTTTAGGTCAAACTTAATCTTGAGATAGGGCAACACTTTTCCAATTGGTGTTCATGACAGTGGGATTTGTTCCGCTTGGAAGGTTTCGGGTTCCAATCCTGTGGCCTGCAGAGTAATTCTAGTTCTGTTGGGTCCTTCAGCACAACCTATTACCCCAAATACTGCAGGGATGCTGGCTGAACCTGCTTACTGACCCCCGGCTTTGCCCATGCATACTTCACTCTGATAAATTTGTAAATGAGTACTAAAGGGTGCCTGCTCCCCCAGAAAGGAGGTGCTTACCTTTTCGCCAGTGGGCAGTATGACACCCTGCCCGCTTGGCTTTTCCGTCCTTGATGATTGCTCCTCTTCTCCCAGGGAGCGGTTGGGAAGCGTGGGGTGGACGGACCTCCTGGTGACCAAGGTTGTGCAGGACCCAGAGGCATGAAGGTACTGAGCATGGACTCTGCGGCACGGCGTGTCGCCGACACGTGAGACCCGGGGAGGTGTGCATTACACACCTCCTGAGGTAGACGCGCACTTTCGGATCGGACCGCAGACGTCCCTGAAATGTTAGGCCAAGCATCTGGTGGCTTTTCCTAGTTCAGTGAACAATCCCCCATAATCAGGACTCACTCCACTGTAGACAAACGTTTTTTCTTTTTATTTTACAGGGAAACAGAGGATTCACTGGAGATAAGGTAGTGTGACCATTGCCCGGCTTGGGTTCCAGTGGGGTAATCACATCACAGGGGTTTTCAACACTTCGGAACATCTAGCACAAACATCAGCAGCAAACGTTTGTAGATCAATCAAGAATTCAAATAAAAACATGACCTTTCTTTACAGTACATTGCAATTAGGGACATTTCCTTGACAACCGCCAAAGCTGCCAGCTTCTTGTCCCCAGGCTGGAAAACCAGTCTCGGCTGGTTGCATTAGTTAAGGATTACATTTAGCCATCTGCCTGATAAAGTTGTTGCTCCATAAGACCAATTTCTTAGACTGTGTGCATTAAAATGTGTGTGACCCTGGTACACGTGATGCTCACATGATGCTATGAGTTGTGTTTCCTACTTTGGTATCTAATTCACCTGGGCACCTGCTCAAAACATACTGAGGCGTTTTATCAATATGGGGAAAATAAAAAGTACATTCAAAATGTTACAATGTTTACTCATACACTGGGTTTCAAGAGGCATTTTCTAATTGATGGAAAGTGTAGTAACACTTCACTTAAAGCAGTCATAATGCATTATAAATAGGTTCATAATGCACAATAATGCATTCATAAAGTATCACTGGTATAACTATAAAAAGGCATAACACAT
Source organism: Mormyrus hasselquistii (assembly GCA_026779605.1). NCBI lineage: Eukaryota > Metazoa > Chordata > Actinopteri > Osteoglossiformes > Mormyridae > Mormyrus > Mormyrus hasselquistii. Next base: position 24,725,184 of record JAODKE010000146.1, read on the forward strand.
TATAGCCATGTTTATGCATTATGAAGGCTTTATGAAGCTCACATGTATACTGTAATGCATTATAGGTTCCTTCATAATGCATTATAATGGTCAGTATAAGCCATTATAATGCATTATAAATGCATTGTACATGTGTGCTTTAAGTAAAGTCTTACCAAAAGTTTCTTTGTTTCTTTTGAAAACTATCTGAGATATTTTTTTTTTTTAAATTCACGGATTACTTCCAACACACATATTGCTTCATTTTTCAGGGTGAAAACGGAGTTGATGGTTGGAACGGGATCCAAGGCCAACAGGTCCATTCACCTGGAAGATCTCTACAGTGAACAATGTTAAAATCTCCATTTGCATCTCTTGGAGGAAACTGTCTTTTTTTTTTTTTTACATCTTTAGGGAGATCCTGGATTCAACGGACATAAAGGCGTCAAAGGGGATCACGGAAGTCAGGTACCTCTATAATACAGTATCACATTAACCAATCAGTTAGCGGTATTTCTAAGGGAATAATAACACGAAATATTAAAGTTTAGGAGCATGAATTCCGCTCCTGAACTTCACTTAAGAAAATACTCACTCTTTTATTGAATGTTTAGCCAACAAATGCTTAAAAGAAAACAAATCAATGATTTAATTAAGCTCAGTGTAATTTATAATTTATAACTTATTTATGTATAATTTTCCATATTCTGCTACAAGCTGTTAGCGCAGCTGAGTGTCATTGTCCGACATATAGGACAGTGAATTTAAGACAGTGAATTGAGGGAAATGGATCATGGACAGTGACGTGAGGACAGACAGACAGCCAGTCAGACACATCAGATTTAAATCTACGTGCTATTTAATACCACAAACATTCCACTGTGAACTCTATCCGAACAACCCTCAGAGAGAGAGAAAGCCCATGAAACACTCCCATAAACAGCGTCCCTCGGAGGTGCCGACCCCCCAGGCTTGGTGCCTTACAATGATCCCTCACTCCATCAATCATTCTGCTCCATAGGGAGAACCTCCAAGCGACACCAACAAGTCACTATTTACAGTAAAACTGTGGTCCCTTCCTAAGATCGGGATGCTGCACTCCTACTGAGCAGCCTCCAAAGTACATTACATGCACACTGCAGTATCCACACAAATATGTAGGCTACTGGAATCATTCCAGTGCCTTTAAACTAGAGCTGGGATGGGTAAAAGTGGGCAGCTAAGCAGGACATTGTCAAGCTCGAAACTTATGCTTAGTCATGTGATGTGTTTTCAGGAAGTATTTCATAGTTAAGGTTGATTCTTGGCCTGTCTTTCGCAGCACAGTTCGCACACAATCTGTCTCCCTATGGTTCTGAGCCAAATGCTATGCGGTCATCAGGGTGACTTGTCCGTTTCAGGGTAACGTAGGACCTCCAGGCCCATCCGGTGATGAAGGAGAAAAGGGTTTGCCCGGAGAACCGGTGAGTGAAAGGACATCACCCCCAGCCTCTCTGCTGATTCAATGCTGGTTTAATATTTAATTCCCTGCTAAGGAAATGTAAATAGTCAAAACCAGAGCTAGTGGGCATGTAGTCAGAAAACAACTTTTATTACAAGTATTAAAAAGACACAGCAGGAAATGCCATAGAATTTTGCTTGTGTGTGATGGTTCTGTTTAGCGCAAAGCTGGATATTTAAAGATGTTTCTGTCATCCAGGGGACACCAGGGACCAATAATAATGTCCCCGGACCAAAGGGAGACTTGGGTCACGCAGGATATGATGTAAGTGACCACATCGCCAGCCACATCATCTGGAGTTGGGATGTGCAATTTCTTTACTAACATGATGCCATTCTAAGTTTCTTAAACGTTCTTAATGTTGTGCTTTCTGGTCGTCAATTTGTCGTGTTCTCAGGTTCTTGCTATGTTTGGAAGGTGTTGTGAAGCTCCTGCTCCTATACTGCTTACACTTTTACCCGGGCATTCACTGGAAGTTGACTCGTTGACAGAACATTTTTTTGTAACTTGTACATTGCTTCGGAAAAAAGTTTCTACTGAATAAAGATAAGTGTAAATGTAGATCTAAATCCTGGTTACTGGTGAGATGCGGATGGCGTTTTTGAAACAAATGATTTTATTTAATTTTAATCAATATGTTTGAGCGGACATTGGAAAATGGATGGATGGAATTTGGTTTACACACAAACAATACCAGTCCTAGCCGATGTTGGCACCCACGGCTAGCAACACTGCAAACACCCCCTGTCGGAACCGAAATTAGCCGGCAAGTCAGTGCCCACTCAGAAGTTGGCGCCCTAGGCCTATATCTCCTATAGGATCCACTGGCCCTTTTGTCATTTTTCTGCTTTCCCCCCCCAAGGGTGATTCCGGTCCAGATGGGTCACCAGGACAAAGAGGAGAACCAGGAAATAAAGTAAGAGAAGCAGTTTCCCTGCCAAATGTGCCTCTCTCCAAATATTCCTTGTGAATCACAACTTTCTTTGTTCCCCTTTAGGGCAAGAGTGGTCAAAGAGGACCGGAGGGCATACCGGTATGCTTTCTAGCTGTCACTGAGGTCATACTTATTTAGGCAGTTTAGCTGAAAGCTTATACAGGAGCAGGTTATTCCTCTGTCATTGCATTGTGTGTGCGTATTGCACTTTTATTTTTCCCATACAATGACATTTCATAAATGAACAGAATATGCAATATTCTGCAAGTGTTTAAGGCTATTTATCTGAATAGTATGTGTATATTTGCTCAGAAAAAAAAAAAACAATTTAACATTAAAATATATGTAAATTAACAGTAACAGAATAAAAAATAAATAGAATTTCTTCTGTCCTCTAAAAAGTTACTGATGGATGGCTAGATGAATACTAATTCAGTTCCCAGACCTCTCCTCAGGGGCACCTCAGCCATTCCAAATATTTGGTAAATTATAGATGAGAGCTTCATAAGACATTCATAATGCATAACACATGGCTATAATGTGCCTTTTGATAAATATTTATAGCCAAGATTATAATGCTTTATGAATTCAATGTTATTTGTAATGAATGTGTTTATAAGCTGCTAAAAACATGGCCTTAAGTAAAGTATTATAGTGTTTTTTAACAGAACTGTATGTAGAACAATATCTTAGTATCTGGTGTATAAACTGATAATGTGTTTTTGTGATGCTCTTTAAAGTGCATTGAAATGTTCCGCAAGTCTCTTTGGAGAAAAGCCAGTTACATTCATCTAAATATATATCTGCAGGGAACAGAACCAATGAAATAAGAATCAGGGAATGTTAATCCATTTGATTCCTGCTTTTCCAACTCAAGGTCATAGGTGTATAAAAAAGAGAGGGGAAAAAAAAACCTACATTTTTGCCGTTTAAAGTGAAAAGTGTTTCCTGTTTGCTGTAGGGGACCCAAGGAGAACGAGGTGCTGAAGGTCTGCAGGGTGAGCCGGGGTTCAGAGGCGAGCAGGTGGGTTTGTTTGGGACCGGGGGGCCGCACACTGCTGAAGGAGAGCTAAAGCCTGCTGATTGGAGCTTGTCAGAACATGCTGTCGTTTACACCATCAGGGCATAACGGGACCCCCAGGAGCCAAGGGAGAACCTGGAGAGATGGGATGGAAAGGCCCACAGGTTAGTCTTCACCAGATGGGTCAGTGCCCATTACAAACATTTTCCTGCTGATTCCCTGTTGACTGGACATAACCAATTATTTTTGACTGTCTGTGCTATCATTATTGATAATCTGCTGATTTCTATTAATCTATTGATAACATACAAACACCCTTGTTAGTCAAATGAATGTTACAGAGTCAGTCACAGGAGAGAGAAAAATTGTATTTCACATGCATGAAAGGACACAGACTATGTTCAGGTTTCTTTAAAAAGAAGCTAAGCACAACATACCAAAATCTTTAGCTTAAAACTTTATGGCGGATTCTTGCAGTTACCACAGATTCCTCAATGAATCTTGAAAAGAAAAGCTGCACTTCAAACTTGCTAATCTTTTTCAACTGTTGACTGGGATCCTTGTTTTTTGGCATCATTTAAGGGCACTGTTGGACTTCAGGGGAGCAAAGGCAGCAAGGGTAACCGTGGAAGAGCAGGTCAAAAGGTAATGTCAATCCGAAGGAAGCGGAAGTCTACAAGGACTTTAATACTCTTGCAATGGAAGCTGTACAGGATGAGCAGTTGAGCAGTTGCCTGTTGTTCCCGCCCTTCCCCAGGGTCAGCCTGGGTTGCCTGGTGAAAAAGGAAACATTGGCAACATGGGGTTTAGAGGAGAGCCAGTAAGACCATCCTGTTTGACCTTAACTAATCATCTTGAAGCCACCTCACCTCTGTGTGATGCTGACTCACCTCTACTTCATCTCCACCAATCCTTATCTTTATAGGGTACTGATGGTTTTGGAGTACCCGGAGCTCCGGGGCCTAAAGGGCGCAAAGTAGGTTTCTGTTATGTTTCTGTGAGCAGTTCAGCTCTGTCATGTTCAATCTGCGCCATCACTAACCAAGTATTTGTGGAACAGGGAACCTCTGGCAACGATGGCCATGTGGGACTGCGGGTACGTATCCTCTGCCATCTACGCCTGTTCCTGACCCTTCGTCCTGAATCTTATTTGGAAAGTTTTTTTAGGGAGAAGTTGGCGAGAAGGGTTCACCTGGAGATTTGGGCGCCAAAGGCCACCATGGAGCTATGGTAGGTGTTTTTTGGGGAAAAGGCTACACACCATGGTCATGGCAACCTTATTATATAGATCTGCTGGGTTACAGAATATATGAAATCAAACACACAAATAATGAACAAATGAGGCTGGTCTTAAATTTAGATAGGGCACTGAATATGGGTCACACTTCAATGTGGGTCAACTTGTAATTTAGCCGTAATTGAATTTTCAGGAAAAAAATAGTTCATTCAGGCACCGCGAATACAAATCTGATAATGCCTTAGCTAAGTTTTAATCCTTTTCACTACAGTAGTACCGGTAGTAGTGTAACAGATTGTAGTTGATTCATGCATACAAGAAGTCATGTTTTGAACGTGACTAAAAACAATCATGATCTTGACAAGACAGAAAAAGATAAGGATGATGTCCTCTATAGGCTACCGTACGTTTCGTCCAGCAAATTCACTCAGGGGTGCCGATATGATGTGTTGTCTAGCAGAACCCCTGACTACAGTTTAACATAATTCATCACCTGCTGCTATGCATTAGGTTTGCTTAAATACCTCAAAGTTTGACATACCTGAGGGTCTTGTGATGGTTTCTTTGGCAGGGCCCGAGGGGACAGAAAGGTGTGAAGGGGGACCCCGGTGAGCCAGGTTATCGCGGCCAGAGGGTAAGACCACCAAGTTCTCACACAGTGCTTCTGTTCACTTTTGTGCTCAGAAGCTAGGAGCCACCTTACAGAGCTCCCTATAACCGAGGGCCTGCATCATGGAGCCGGATTTCTTGCTTAGCCAGATCACTTACATTTAAGTAAACAAAGGTAAAGTCCATTTTAAACTGGGTTACCTTAAATCTGATAAGTTATCCGGCTAAGCAAGAAATCCTGCTTTGTGATTCTGGCCTCAGGACCATTGCTGGGATCTTCAGAGTTACCAAACTGAGAGCATGGCTGTGAACACATCTAGGCTATACAAATCATTTAGGGCTATTTTGGATACATTCGGGTCATTGGCCTCAAATTGAACACAGCATCCAACTCAAACATGCCTAACTTCTCTAAAAAATGGACTATTATTCATCCTTAACATAACAGTGAGTCAGTCAGGCATTTTGCTCAGACCAATACAATTTACAGTTGTTGTCCATTTCTCAGGGACCTAAAGGATTCCCAGGAACCCCAGAACGAAGCGTATGTATGGTGCTTTCTTTACATTCTTAAACTCATAAATGCCAATAAGAGAAGTGGATCCTTCTAGGTACATCTCATGTTTTTTTTTTTTTTTTTTCGTTTTTTAATGCAGGAGTGCAGCCTTCTGGATTTTGTACGAGACAACTGTGGTAAGTCTTTTGTTTACTAACACCTCGCATGTGTTATTTATGTACTTTATTAAAAAGCCCCTTCTCTCCTACATAACGTTTATATTGCCATCTTATTTCTTGCAGCTTGCCAAGGTAAGATGTCTTCCATGTCTCATTCTCCAAGCAGTCTTCGAATCCTCCATTAATCTTCAGAAAATCACCACTTTGACTTCCCAGCCTCAAGATTTGACCCCAGATTACCAATATTCCCAGGTTGCCACAAGTGTCCCTCTCACCCCCTTGACCTGGTGATCGCCTATGACATGTCCGATGAGGTGCTGGACTTTCAGCTCAATAACATGAAGAGTCTGATCACGCGGATCATAGAGGACATGAATATCAGCGAGAGCAGCTGTCCGGCCGGTGCCCGCGTGGCCGTGATGTCCTACTCGGACACGGCGAAGCGGGTCATTCGCTTCAGCGACTACCTCACTAAAGGCACCCTGCTGCAGCTGGTGAAGGAGAGGGTGCTCTACGAGAGGACCAGCGGGCAGAGGGACCTGGGGGAGGCCATGATGTACACCGCAAGGCACATGTTCAAAAGGACCCGTGGCGGGAAGCTGGTGACAAAGATGGCCATCTTCATGACAAGTACGGGGATGTGGAAAAGCGGATGGAAAGGGTGTGGAGTGGGGAGAGTGATAATTAACCCAAACACAATCATTAATTTAATGGATTTAAAACAAATATTATGACCATTTCCGAGGCTGAATTTGGGAAATTGTGGAAATGGCTAGCAAAAGAAGAAACTAGTAAAATTTATACACTAATATATGGGTGATTGAAATGGAAACAAAACAAATAGCAAATCCCAAACTTGATATAGTGATTGAGGTATCACGACCTGTTATTATTCTAAATGCACTACTAACACTTCTGACATCATCACAACATCTGAGTCAACTTCTTAACAAATTATCCATACTGTATTGCCATGTCGACACATTAGCGGACATTTTGGTTCTTTTCACAGAATGCAATTACACCCCAAACATCCATCCCTAAGCAGCAATGCAGTACATGATCACAGAGAGTCTGGGGCCAGTCGCAGAAAGCATAGGGCTCAAGGCAGGAGACACCCATAGTGGGATGCAAATACTAGCTGTTATTGTGAATTACATTTTCTTTGTATTCTCAGGGATGTATATGGGACGAGGGGATTTTGCAAGAATCCAGACCACAGAACAGCAGCTGTACACAGCAGCCATGGAGCTGTATGCAAATGACATCACTCCAGTGATTGTCACCTCAGTGTCACCAGAGTCAGAACTCACCAATGCATTCTTGGTAAGCAAAACATCGTTTCCTTTCTACTCTGGAAAATACAAACATTTCCAAGTATGTTGAAGGAATCTGTCAACAAGAGAAGAGCAGGAACAAAATATTTATAAGGTTACGGACACTAGAGGTTTCAAGTAGTAAACTAAAAAATAATGGGTCTATAATGGAAATTCTGTGTGAAAAGAATGAAGAAAAATTCCACACTGAAAATATTTGTAAGGAAAAAGTATGCAGAAACCTGTGGATCCTTAAACCCATTCAAGGACTCGATAAGAGGATTATTTTGGACCATATTGTTTTGTATGTGGAACATTTTTAAAAAGTTGCAATTTGTTGAAAATACTGCTGTTTTGATTTACCGCGTGATTTATTTGCTTTCAAAATTCCTCAAAAACCTGGTAGAACTTTCCGGGACGATACGGGATCATAAGTGACAGCAGTGAGGAGCAGATAATGGGACGTCTGCGAGCTTGCTTCCTGTGTTACGGTGAGGCCAACTCTTTGTGGGGCATCTTCTGAAGCAACAGCTGAGGTCATGAGGGAATTTCATACCCCAAATTAACAGATATATGGTACTGGGAAAAAAAAGAATACTAGATAGGACAGGATGACAAAGAGATGAAGGATGACCGCACTTTTTTTAAGCCAGAAGTAGATGAGAAAATAACCTCTTTGTCCACATTGCCATCTTAGATTCCTGCCACCCAGACCCGACGTGCCCAGCGGAACGGCACAGCCCTGTCAACGTCAACGCCGACGTCCTCTTCATGCTGGACAGCTCACACGGCATCAGCGAGGTGGAGTACGAACAGGCTCGCGGATTCCTTAACTCCATGGTGGACCGGTTCGGGCCGTCGGGTGCCTCACCGAGCCCCCTTCTGACTGGAGCGAGGCTCGCCCTCGTCCAGCATGGTGGGGTGGCGCCCGGGAAGAGTGACCCCATTGAGGTGGAGTTCGACTTTCAAAAATTTGCAGGCAAAATGGAGGCCATGAAGAATCACATACGGCATCTCACTCGGCGCGTCAACGGCTCCCCCGCCTTAGGGCTGGCTCTAGACTACGTGATAGAAAGACTCTTTAATAAACAGACCAGATCTAACAAGGTTATATTCATTATCTTGGGTGGGGCAGGTGACCACCGAGACCATAGACTGAAAGAGATCGCCCTCAAGGCGAAGTGTGGTGGGTATATCCTCTTCACCCTCTCCCTAGGGTCCAAGACCAGGTACAGGGAGCTCTACACCATCTCAAGCCAGCCGATCAGTGCGCACTCCTGTCAACTCGATGTGGCAGGTGCCGATGATATAGATTACGCTCTTCGCTTCGCCGAATCGTTCTTCAGCTTTCTGCCAAGTAAGTGGGCCTCCAGAACGCTGCCTTGAAACCAGGATGTTACACCTATTTGCGCTTCAGATACGGTCTGATTCAGGTGGAATGCAGAACACGATCAGAAACATGCATTCCATTCACAGATATTCAGCGGCTGAATTTGAAGACGTTCTATCTTTGTTTTCGTTAACAGGGAGGCCCAGTACTGACCCTCACTGGAGGGTGGACGACTGCGACTTTACAAGAACCGAAGATGTGTCAGGGTATGTTCCTCAGCATTAGCTATTTGGGACTGGGGTCCCGGGATCTCCCTGGTGGACAAATTTCTTTTCAAAGCAAGTAGTCGTGCATTCTCTGTGCAGACTAAGTAACAGCAATCACGGAATCTGAAGGTCATTCTGAATGAGGTACTTCAAAGTACAAATTCCAATAAACAATAGGGTCTCATTACCAATTACAAAAATGCAGTGCTTAAAAGTGAAAATTCTCATGGGGTTTCGTTTTGTTTTTTTTAATTCAGCACATGTGGTTATATAATCTTTGGCAATTAAGTTGACAGCTAATATAAAACATTCCTCCTCCTAAGGTTCGATGTTTTATCAGACGGCGCACACATGGAGTCTGAAGACATTCCGAAGCAGGCCATTAATGCAGAACTGGGCTTTGTCCAACCTGAGCCAGATAAACAGCTCTTGTCTATGCCGCATGTTCAGCGGCCGGACAGCCCCTCGCAGCTGGACACTCGGCCACGAGATGCCGCCAAAATGGTGGACGGTCTCCCGGGCGAGCTGGCAGAGGTCCGCGAGGGCCCACGGGAGGTGAAGCCCCAGATGGCTGCGTCGGAGCTGAGCCCAATCGTGAGACAGAGCTCTGGCCTGGTAGGACGCCTGAGCCAGACACTGCCCCAAACTTCTGGTGAGCTTCCTGCCTCCAGGCAGCCCTAAGAACGCCGATGTTGGCCGTACCTCTGGCTTCCTAACGGCGCCGCATTTCCCGTAGCCCGCTGCCTGCAGAACAAGGATAACGGCAGGGCATGCAGATCATCACAGGCCATTCAGTGGTTCTACAACCGGCACGTGAAGCGGTGCGCCGTCTTCTGGTACGGCGGGTGTGGCGGCAATGGGAACAGGTTCCCCACACAGGCGGCCTGTCGTCAGCTCTGCGTCGCCCAGAGTGAGTGCAATATTCAGAACAGGGTTATGGTCAGGAATAGATTTAAAGCTGGTACAATAGTGCATCCCAAAGGGGTGATTTATTATGGGACGTTATGCTAGTTTTTTTCCCAGTGCTAAATATCATAACTTTCTCTTCTGTGTGCATTTTGCATCTAAAAGGGTCGCATGTGTGATTCCTGGGGTGCCTTCGCCTGCTGTGCCTTACCAACATCTTTTACCGCCACCTTGTGGCAGAGGATTGAAGGGACAGCGACCCTCTCTGTTCTGGCCCGAACACCCCATCCGCCTTTCCAGGCTACATTCCAGGCCAAGTAACTATTATGTTTATTGAAGTAACAATGTTTGAGGCACCCTGAAGCAATCAGGACTGAGAATCGCAGTGATTGGCTGCATGGAACTAAATAAAAGGGTCAAAGGTCATATTACATAGCAGCCTACTTTTGCTTCCATTAACACTGCTGGATAAAAAAAAAAAAAAAACAAATCTCAAATAAATTCTCTTGCCCAAGTCAGTTCTTGTCCTGTATGTATCACCAGACAATGAAGGGGATGATCAGAGAGGATGTCTGTAACACAAACTGCTGCTTTTTTACTTTTGCTTCTTCTGAAACCATATTGTAAGAACATGGAATGTAAAATGAAAAATGGGCCATCTTGTCCTCACACACACACACACACACACACGTTTGTATTCATCTTTATGGGGACTTTCAGCTTTCATTTCTATGAAATCCCTCATCCCAGCAATGACAACCTTAACCCTAATGAATTATTACTAGGGTCACCAATCACCATGGCAGGTTCTCATGGACATTCTAATCAAAATTCCATCAAAAACGTGACGCTCCCTTACCAAAAAGCCCACCTCCACTGTTATATTCATTAATTACTCTCCTTAGTTATTTTCTCCTCCCTGTGCAAACGAGCACAAGCCCATCAGGAGCCTTAAAGGCAAAATATCAGGAGACCACACACAAAATGTGTTTTGGACATTTATTCAACACATCAGTCTGGAGATCTATGTCTACAAACATGCGTTTTAAGCTCACAGTATTGGTCACAAGGGGGTCAGAGAGTTAGGGGTGCAACTGTTTTTGTTCCGCACTCGTTTTTAAAACCATGCTTCTCATATTTAGCTTTAAATATTTTATATACACTAGGTGCTAGGCTGCTGGGTGTTACAGGGGCCCGGGGGGGGGGGGGGGGGGGTTCCTTCCCGATTTTTACGAGGCCGGCCCGGGGGGCTGGGACGAGGAACCCCCGGGTGTTCGTGTGGGGGGGGGGGGGGGGGGGGGGGGGGGGGGGGGGGGGGGGGGGGGGGGGGGGGGGGGGGGGGGTTACTTCCAGACTTTGACGATGCCGTCCCTGGAGGCTGTGACGATGAAGCCCTGAGTGGTCTGGAAGGTGGCGATGTCGGTGATGATGTCGTGGTGGCCCACAGGCAGGGACTCAGGGCCCCGGCGGGGGACGTCTTCGGAGGAGCCGCTCTTCTGCTTGCTGTGGATCTCCTGTGGGGAGAACCACCAGCGGGGTGGGGGGTGGGGGGGCAAACTATGCAGTGAAACTCATCTCAGATCTACGGTAAGACAAAAATGAAGAATCCATAGGTTTGTATTCAGTAAACATAAGTGACCAGCATTACATACCTCAACAGAACCCTCTATAATCAACAGATACTTAAACCCAAAGCTTTACTACACCAGCACAGAAGACTAGTGGTGCGCCAATGTTGAGATTTTGGCTGATACCGATATTTGATATATTGTCGTCCAATATTACCGATAACATCTCGGCTCCACAAATCCGTTGCGAAACTGGTGTCATTGACATTACTTCATAAGATCCCATGAATGTGTGTAGAAGCCAAATCATATAATGGAGGCAGTCAGCCATCAGAGAAGCAGATCTCACTTGGGAGAGTGTACTGAGGATGTAAGTGGTGAATGAGCCAACGAATTATCTCATCCTTGACTATGGAAAATGACTCTTCATCCAATGCAGTCATCCCCATTATTGTATTATAGTTTTATATTTAGCTCTGGTGCTGCCAACTCTGAATATTGATAAAATCTAAAGATGGAACAGCAATAAATCGACCAAAATAGATACATTAGACCAATGCAGATATCTTGAGTTTTATTTTGAACATTAGTTGATGCAGATATGTTAAATTGACATATCGTGCGTCTCTACAGAAGATGCTTTTGCCATCTCAATTGGTTCTCAATTAACATTTAAGTACCTTGAGGTTTTCAACGATGACCACAAACATCCAACCAAACGTGGCATGTATTCGATTTCTCGGCATCTCACCTGAACGACTTCTGTTCCCTCGATTATCTTGCGGCTGTAGAACACCGAGGGACAGTGCAGGGAGTCGTGAGCTCCCCCGGCGACGATGTAGGACCTCTCTGGGTAGGCCAGGTCCCAGAACCTGTGCACGGCAGGAACAAGAGAAACGAGAACGATGGATCTTACGAATTTAATGAGTATTAAGTAGCAGCTCTGGGTGCCAGACAGTCCCAGAATCTCCATGCAGCAGGAACCACCAAATCATATAATAATCATCATCGCCATCATCACATCCAGTGTCTGCAGTGATACTGGCCCTGCACAAACCAACAACCTACAACATAAACTACCACCAGTCCAGCTGATTGGAGCTCAATCATCAATAACAACCGTGCAACCCAGCAGGGACCATAAATCACTGACAAATGAAGGAAAGAGCCCCCAGATGGGGCAATGGTGCCACAGGAGGCAACTGGAGGGTTGCAGGTTCAAGCCCCGGTTCCTCCTGACTCCATCAAAGTGTCCTTGAGCAAGACACTGAACCCCAAATTGCTCCTGGTGCGCAGGTTGGCACCTTGTATGACGGAGTATGAATGTGTGTGTGGATGGGTGAACGTGAGGCATGAATTGTAAAGCATTTTGAGTACTCGTAGGAGTAGAAAAGTGCTATATAAATGCAGTCCATTTACCATTTGGCCAAAATTGCTTGTTTCTAGAATAGATTACCTTTATTGCCATTCTACACGTACAATGAAATTCTGCAGAACAGGGCTTCTGGCAGCACCAGGATCCAGAGTCACGCCTCCGAGATCGGGGCCTTTACCCCCACCTTAGACCACTCAGCCTGGCTACCCTTCATTTTACAACATTTTAAAGAGCTACATTAATAATGGAACTTTACTAGAACCTTGTTAGATCCCTGAAAGAACCTAGTTAGAACGTTACCAGAACTGAACATGGAAAAGCAGACTGCTGGCCCTACCTGATCCTCATGTCGGAACCGGCTGTGAGCAGCAGTGGGTTCCCGTCCGCCGGGCTGCAGTAGATCCCATGGACGCTGTGGGGTGAGGGCTAGGGGGGCACAGAGGAGATCGTAGGGGGCAATGAGAACCCAGAAACGCCACAACGGAACAGTAAGTATTCAGACAAACCAAGACACGCACCCCCAGATCATGACTGTCTGGGGTTAAATGTGGGAAAAGAGGAATTGTAGTTAAAAACATGGACTGAAAAATCAGTACCACTCAGACATGAATCCAATGAGCACTTTCATTCTACTGGTTTTAAAAGCCTATGCGTCAGATAATTAGCACCATTAATGGGACGAAGCTTAGAAGTGCATCACACGGCTGTGGAAAACGGAGGGGCTACAGACCTGCATTTCCGACAGGGGGGGGGCCGAGCTGGCCCAGAGCGTGAACTTCCTGTCCCCGGTCTCCATGTCCCACATGGACACTTCATTGTTGCCCTGGACAGCTGGACACGATGACAGCATCCATACAGGATTACCTTAGTATTCCCTTTACATTAGACATCTGCCATATTGTGGCTGTGATCCTTGAGTTTGACATTCAACACTTGAATTCTGTGGTTCCAATTTTAAGAAAAGGAGCCTTCCAGGCTGTTTACGACTTCCAATATTATATTAAAAATGCATTTTCATATATAAATGTGAAGATGTCTTTAGGCACAACTGTTAAAGCCAAATGTGTAGTAACTCAGGTATTCGTGGGTTAATGCACACCAGGCACTGCATTATATGTTTTTAAATGCATGAATTTGAGTGCCAGGTGGTTCTTTGCTTCCACGGTCGCGCGTTAAAATATTGTACAGCTTGTTGTGCATTAACCCTTACATACATCGCGTCTTCATTCAATTCTTCAAAGCCTTGTCAGGGTTTTTTTTTGTGCACAAGAAATGTTACCTGCGATGATTGATGATTGGTAGAGAGGGTGCATAAGCAGCCGCCTGATTCGTGCCCGTGCTGGGTGCGAATGGTTGGAGATGGGTAGTTGGAACCGCATATCCCAGCATGCCATAGTGCCGTTACTGGTACCTGTGGAACAGAGGGCAAGCGACGGTGAACCCCAAAAATTAAGCCGAGGGCATAGCCAATTAAATCTCTCAGACAAAGAAAGCCATTTTTAATTGGCCGAAGTGAGAGTTGTTTACCGACTGGCCAAATGAGGTGGTTTAATGACAGAGAGCCATTGTATAATTTGTTGATTGGGGTACTATTCAAACATAATTTTGATATATAGGTTGGACTGATTAAAAACAGATTCTGGACAGGGAGCAGTTTGTTAGAGACTTAAATGGGTTGTTTTTGTACAGAAGAGCGATTTTCTGATGAGAATGTAAGATTTTTGGGAGAGAACAGCATAGCTGTTTTGTGGATGTGGCTGCCAGCGGGGGCCTGGGCACGCACCCACGCAGAGCCAGCACTGGTGCGTGTCCACCGTGAAGGAGGTGATGAGGCCCAGGCGCAGGTCGTGCCGCAGCGTCCAGGCATCGCTGCCGCTGCGCAGGTCCCAGCCCACCAGGGCGCCGTTGACGGTGGCGTAGGCCAGCACGGACTGCGCGCCTGCGTTGAAGTGGTGGATGTCCACCGCACAGCCCTGCTCCTTCAGGTCCAGGAACCTGAGCGGGGCACAGACGCTTCGTGAAACCTCCCGCAGCACCGCGGCCGCTTAAATCTATAGCCCTCATCCAAGGCCAAGTTAAACGAGCATAGCTAGGACTTCAGACAACATCTACTTGCTACGAGCTCATCTAACCACTAGTCCCCTTAGCATTGCTACAAACAGTAAAATAATTAGCTTAACTACATTTTCGAGTACATTGTCAGAAAAAAAGGGTAGCTTGTCACTGGGGCCGTACCCTCTAGGGTCTGCCAACTGTACGCTTAGCTGCAGATAAATGTACCTTTTTGCCTAATTTAAGGTAAAGAAATGGGCTCTATGAAGCATCCGCAAGATACAAACAACATTAATATACCCCCAAATGATAGAGTGCATTTCTGTAACTTGCAAGGTACTAGTACCTACAGCTATAGGGTACAATTCTCAGACCCTTGAGGGTGCAGCCCCAGTCAAAGGTAAGCAAAGGTACAAATTGGTACCATTTTTTCTGACAGTGTAGTGAGGTCACAGTGTGTAGTGAATATATCTTTTATATAATAAAGCTGTTTATTTGCTGAAATAGCACATAGCTCCAACAAGGGTCACATACTCATATTACTCAGCCAAATCATGTACATTCTGCTAGTTATAGTCCAATGCGTATCTCTCCCCAATTACAATCTAATCTTATGGCTACAACCTGCTCAAAACCAGCTCTCTTTAATTACTGTTCATGTCTGCCGAAGGTACGGTGGCAGAACGGCCGTACCTCGATAACACAATGAAATTAGCTGAAAAGACTGAAAAATCGCATGTACTCAAATGCTTACTGTGCACTACTGTGCAAGCAGGCAGTCAGAATCATTATGTCGCTGCTGCCTTTTTCTATCAGGGCTGATTCTACATGAATGCAAAGGCAGCGTTTCTTATGAGGCCTGCGACGTTCCCTCTAAGCTGGGCCTCCTTTGGGGCTCAGAATTAATCCTTTTCAGGACACTTTGTTCACCTGTTTTAATACCGTTTGCATTGACGTTCCTGTTGCAGCCCTTTTTCTTTTTTATCCAAACCAGTCCAGACAACTGAAGATGATAACAGATGCAACACAGAATGTGTTTGTAATAAATAATTTTTTTGTAGAATCTGGGAGGTGAGTTATTTTTGATCAGCCCTAGTGATTACGTTTTAAAAGCTGCTTCACTAGAGTTAAGCTTCTCTTGCTATCCAGCTTTTAGCGTAACTTGCTACATTTCCCTGATGTATGGTTTTCCTGCAGCTCAGCTATAATTTATATTATAATTTATAATTAACTATCGGCTTGGCTTACTACAGTTTAAGAATCTTGCCCGTATCACTGCCCTTACCTTAGAATATGAAATCTCTGACACAAGCATAACCGGTGAATACATTTCATCCACTATCTGTCACCATCCCTTACTCATACTGCATTTGTATGCGTCACATTACATAATGTCCCTCCCCAGCCTTGAGCCTGGGATTGGCTCCAGCCCCTCCCACCACAACCCTGTAGTCTTCAAGCAGCTGAAAGATAGATGGACGGATGGATCATGCAACACCGACACAGTATATCTGATGCAATCTCTACGATGCCCAGGCGTATCATCTGAAGAACCTAAATCAAAAGCCACGGCAGGAAAAAAAATAAGAGATTGGGTGTTGTCCATGGAGGTACCTGGTCTGGAAGGGGTGCACCTTGGGTGACTTGGGAGGCTTGTTCGCCTCGACAGCCAGGAGCTGGATGGAGCCGTTGTCGGAGGCCACGGCCAGATAGTGCGAGCCCTGGCAGAAGGTCAGGGTCTTCACGTGTCCTCCTACACGCGAGTAGGTCAGCACGGATCTGGCGAAGAAGGGCAGCAGCTTCAAGGAGGCCATACTGACAATCCCAAGAGGGATTGAGCTTTATAAACAATGCAGGATTCTTCTCGAAGATCATTAATTGGGACCAGATTGTCACTGTAACAGATACTCTTTCTTGGAACTGAAATTCATGAAACATAAAACTGTGATGATATATTCAATACCATGGAAAACAGCAGCAACTACTGGACTGGACTGTCATTCTTCAAGTCCACCAAGCTCTAACAATGAGGCCTGGGATGCGTTCAGATGGGGCCAAAGTGCCCGCTTCTGCTCACCTGGTGGTGGTGGTCTTGCCCTCCATCTTCTGGCTGTCCCAGATCTTCACGGTCCCGTCGTTGGAGCAGGTGGCAAAGATGGAGTGCTCGTCAGAGACACGGATGCGGTTGACGGCGGACTTGTGCTCGTGCAGGTGTGCCACCAGCAGCCCTTTGGGGTGCCAACCTGCCAGCAGAGATATCACCGGTTACCCAGTACTGGATGAGTATCAATTCACATTACTACTACTCATAAAGGCTGCTGTTTGAAATCCATAAACTGAGTACTGCTTTTGTGAGATTATTCATCCTCCTAAGAATCTACCAAATAACACATACAGAAACCTTTACACACCGGTATCGTCTGCAGAGCCAGGAGGAAAAAAATCACACCACTCAGCACTTTTGAAGGTGTGGTGGGGCCATATTGTCAGGAATTATGAAATACATCATAGGGAATGTCAGCAACACTAATCCAGTGGAATGTTTACTTTGGACATTTTAATAATTGCCCAACATTCACGCCATCGGGCTATTTAGCTTGAATAGTGGGCATGACTAATTTTGTAGTTTCAAACAATGGGACTTTCTGGGTGTAAGGTCTTTGACAGTTACTGCATACAATGACTCTTTCAAGTATTTATCTCACTCCAGCGGGCATTTTTTTTAGGCGTATGAGATGCGATTGAGGTTGTTTTGCTGTGTTAAGGGTGCCCCCACCTGGCGGGGGAGGCCGGCTTTCCCACTCGGTGCTCTCCATCATCTGCTTCGCCATGCGCTCTGCGCTGCACTGCTCACGCTTCTGCTGCACCAGCTGCTGCAGCTCCGACTTGCAAGTGGTGAGGCGGCGCTGATAAGCGGAGGCCCCGCCCACAGACTGCACCACCGGCGCGGTTGGGGGAGCCGCCTTCCTGGGCTGCACTGCGGCCCCCTCCGTCACCTGTGGAAGGGGAGGCATACCGGCCCTTAGTTTTACCAAGCAACTGCATCACCATGACAACACTGTCGGATCACAGCTGGTGGAGGGTGGAAGAAAGTGAACAGGGCATGAGGTACAAGGGGCATGCTGGGAGTTTTGGATCGAGCGTGGGAGGAGTTCAGATACCGGGGCTGGGGGCGGGTTGTTGTTTGACGGTTCTAAGGACCCGAACATGCTCTTCCACTCCTCGTTCATGTTGGAGTCCTGTTTTGTGTGCTTTCTCGCTGAAAAACAGGGGAAGACAGCCATCAATTACTGTCAGCGTCCGGCAGATCATAACCAAACTACCATTTTAATGCTTAATGTTTGTTTACTCAGATGCGTTGTTTGGGATTGAAGTAAGGATGCAGGGATCAGAGTCTTTTGAGAATTTACAGAGGAAAGCATAGGACCGGGTGCTTGATAAGTGCCGGTTGAGTGTGGAATCATGCGTGGGGTTAGCAGAAGCATGGAGCCAGGAAGAATCTTGAACTGATTTCCAGTAAATTAACTTCTTCAGATTTCAGATAGAATACCGGAGAAGACAAAATTGAGGTCAGCCATCTGAAGGGTCCAACTCACCTTGGAGACTCTGAAGCAGAGGATGAGTGATCTGAGAAACAATATTTATCTAGACTAAAGTGAGAGAAAAATCATTCCCATATTTCTGTTATTTCCCGTGACACAGTAAGTATTTGGGATATGAATCAGGGATGGATGGATAGATTTTTGCTTTTTCTTTGTTCTTTGTCTAATGCAGTGCCAGTTTCATCCAAGAGTTACCAGTTTTTTTTAATATATGCGTCAGCTTTTAGGCATTTCATCAAGGGAAGAAAAAAAAGCAAACAGAAGTAGCACAGCAGTTGAGCAGCCTGGCATGCTGAGAGAGTGTAAGCCAGGATAATCATGCAGTCGAGCCAGAATTTGGACAGGAGCCCCCCCCTCCGAAAGGTTAGAAACAATACACCACTGTCAGGAAGTCAGTCACGCGCAGTAAAACCACATGCTAAGATGGGGGTGGGGGTTGATTGCAAGGAGAGAGGGTTCACTGGTGTGTTAGTGACACCACCACCACCACGTCCTTCCAGCACGCTCGGGGAGTCACACCACGTCTTTCCGTAGCTTTCAGGTTGAGCTCCTAACAGGAGCAAACCAAAGGGACCAGCCTTGCACACCAAGCACAGTATATAAACCTCTCGGGCCAATATATTGCATATTTTGATGTAATGCGGGCTGGTAATCATAAATCTGTACGTCACAGCCCAGATGGATTTTCTGCCATTTTCCAAAATTCAATTTCTATGGAAAATTACAGAATATACCACATATCTGATCCTACCATGGGATAACAACATGATTTTTGAAGAGCTTGCCTCTTGAAACAAAAAATTAAATGCAAGCAAAGGAAAAAGGCAGGCACCTACTCTCTACACGACGATCTGAAAGACGCCTACCTCTCTTGTCCTCCGATTCATTCTTGGGCTTGACGAGGTCCACCTGGCGGCCGGAAATGCTCAGGGTGCCCAGGTCGATGACCCCACTCTGCACTCCATCTCCTAAGTGGCTCTGGTCCACAATGTTAGCCTTGGCCTTGTTGGACTTCAACATGAAATCCTTCAGGGCCAGAAGTTTGTCCTCCTCAGCCTCCGTCATTCCCTGTTAAGGACGCACACGGCTTTGGTTTGTGTGAAAAACGCAGATGCGTATACATGTGCATAGATAGGGTATATAGATACCCATGCAGGCCTATCTATAAACACATATGCACGTGCAGACACTTGCCACCTAACAATTCTTCAGCAGGAGCAGCTACTTTTCTATGCAGGAAAGCATAAAAGACCTGTGACAGCAGTTTCTTCAGCAGCTGAGCGATGGCTGGGTCATCCGGAATGGGACATTCGGGGATGGAGCCACTGCGTTTCTTTTGCCGAAGGAGAAGGTGCCGGAAAAGACTGCCGATGTCCTTGGAGCGTAGGGAGTAATCGAAGATGGAGCGGCTCAAGGGCTCCTTCAGAACACTCAAGAGCACGATCTCCTTATCGATCTGCCATGGGACGCAGGACTCGAGTGAGGGCATGAGATGTGCGATGTCACGGATGTGCGATTACTGGGTCAGACAGACCACGAGGTAGATCACAAATGAACATTTAAGCCACAAGTATAAAGTACAGAAAGTACATCAGCTACCTAAAGAATTTGCAGACCACCTCGGTATAGACACAAAGGACAGAAAAACCCCCGATCAGTCACATCAAGACAGAAATTTCCACAAGATGTGAGAGGCAGATCTCTCTGCTCGGAGGAAAAGAATCATGTCAATGAACTTTTAGATAAGAAATCTGATAAATAATAATATGTAAAACTGTCATTGCAGCTTCACAACACTGATATGCCCTGATGTCTGTACCTCTATTCACCTAAACAATCACATGTCTAAAGGGCATCCTGTATACAAGCTCCCCATTAAACCATATCGCACGGAAAGGGGGAGGGGTCTGTAAAAAGAGGGGGGGGGGGGTCGTCTTCTGAGTCTCTCACCTGTATGATTGGCTGTGTGATGAAGGGAGTGAGGTGGGGCATGAGTTTGCAGTACACATCGGCAATGTTGAGGTGCTGTGCCACCACGGTGATAAAGCCCACTGCACCATACCGGATCCATAGGTTAGGATGGCACAGAAATGGAGCTGCAGAGGAGAACAAAGATAGTCACATGATTCATATAGTTCCGCCCACACAAAAAAAAGTCTCTTCGTCTCTGAGACTACTGTCCACGAATTTCCCAAGACAAACTAACTAAAGCTGGTAGGAACTACATAGCCTCACCAGCTGCCCGCCCCCCTCCCGGTCTCACCGATGTCACTGACAAACTCGTAGATGTGTGGCTTCTGCAGCAGGCCCAGCTGGCACATGCAGCTGAGAGCGTTGAGGGCCTTGGCGATGACAAACTCCTCAGCATCGCTCAGGCCCTGCTGGAGCAGCGGCTTCAGGATGGAGGAACTCTGCCAGCCCACGTAGGCTGCCACGCCTGTGGCGAGATGCAGGGTGGAATGCCGTTAAGATCACCATACTGCCCCATGAAGGCAAGACAGAGCAACTACATTTACACTGACAACTAATGAACCACTTGCTGTATTTTCTGACCCCACTAGGTGGTGCTCTCTATACAAAAATGGGCTCAAAGCATGACCCAAAGCACTACCTAGTGGCATCGAAAAATACAACAAATGGTTCATGAGGCTTCATTTGGCCATTGCTAGTTTTAGTGTGTATTTTGTAGCTATTGTACTTTTCTTCAGAATAGAACATATTTGAAATAAACTGTTGTGTCATAAGATAAAACAGAGCCTATGAGCCCTCATTTCATGACCTCATTTTGATAAATGCAGTTACTATGCAGTTACTATGCAGTTACTATGCAGTTACTATGCAGTTACTGTGTTTTGCCTTTGTTGGGCAGTATTAATATCACCGTCATTATAATTTCTTGCCTGAGTTCATTAAAATGACATTCAAAATACTACTGAATTACAATAAAATTTAATAATAACTGCTATTAACTGCGCCTTCATAATGCATTCATTGTGCATTAATACTACATTTCAGTGCACCTTCTTAATGCATTTCAAATGGATTTGTAGAGCATTTGTAAGCAACATGCAAGTATATTTTAAGATCTTAACATACTTCAACAGGTTTAATATACTTTAATAACATTCTATGATTATGCAATTATAATGTTTGTTATATACTGTTTGTTATTAATACACAGTATATTAAAGCTGTTAAGGTGTGTTGGGATGTTAAAGTATATTTACATGCTGCTTATGAATGCTTTATAAAGGCATTATGAAGGTGCAGTTAATGTAAAATTGAAATTGGTAACAAGTTCAAATACTTTTTAAGTCGCGCAAAGACCAGCTTCCACAGACAAGCCAGAAGAATTTTATTGGCAGGTGGTACAGCCTTGGTAGCGTTGATTGGCTGGGATGGCCGTCACTCACCCACGATGCTGTCGAAGAAGGCTCCCCGAAGGTGCCAGTCATTCTTGTCATTGAGGAAGGTGATCATGTGGGAGAGGAGGACATCGTTGGCCTTCTGCCGGCCAAAAAAGACGCAGAGACGCGTAATGCCGCTCTCCATCAGGGTCTGCTTCACGATGTTCTCGGGGTCGCTAAGTAGGGTCACCACCTTCTGCTGCACCATCTCGTGTAGCGCTTGCAACTCTGCAGGTCACCGGGCAAGAGGGACAACGCAAACTCCGTTTCTATGCCAACGGTACCAGCCCCCCCATACCAAGACTACTCTAGGCACTAATATTGAACTACAAACCCTGGCAGCGGCTCAAGAACATTCACATGTGGAATCTTCCTACATCCAGAGATGATTTCTTGGAAAAGCAGGAGGGAGTCCAAGCTATTCACAGTCCAGTTTGGGGGCATGGATTTATAGCTCTGGGACAAGGGTTTCATTGATCCAGTTGCAACTAATTTACCATTAAAGTTAAGAAGCAGAATTCATGAGTCGATGAAACCATGGATCGGACTCAATTAGAATTTGCTCCACTAGAATGAGTCTAGCCTCAGGTACAATTCTGACACAGGGATGTTCAGACTTCAAGGTCAAATAAAGAGATACAGATGTTAGTTACTGTTGATACTGCAGTATGAATGTCCTAAAGAACAAACCAGTAAAGGCTGCGCTGAAAGGCCTTCAGGAATTACCCGAGTCATAGTTCTCGTTGGGGTGGAGGGCTTCTTCTGCGTCCTCCCCGTTCAGGTCGTGCTCCACATTCAAGTTGTTCTCCTGGACCAGCTCCAAAAAGCGGAGAGCAGTCTCAGCCAGGTGAGCTATGTTCTCTGGGAGAGACCCAAAAAAAAGCAATACAATGCAATCATGCAATACAATGGTCTGCCAACCATGGGATTTGAACCCATGACCATCCGATCACTGGCACAAAGTCCTAACCCCCAAAGCCACACAAATATCACAAAATCAAAGTCCTAACCCCCAAAGCCACACAAATATCACAAAATTGGACATTTCAGAATATTTTTCAAAACATTAGTGCAAATTACAGCAAGAGAAATTGGTGTGGGTTGGCGGTTGATGCAGAGACCAGAAATGTATAAACAATTTGAAGATCATAAATTTACTGTGTACACTTCTAGTACAAACAAAGACAAACATGGACAATTTATGTATTTGCACATAATTTGCACCCACAAAACTATTTGCTTTGAATAAGAAGTAAATTGTCTGCGATACTGACCAGCATAAGTGCTTGGAAGAGAGACTTAGGGATAGATATTCAGGATAAAAAATAAATGGGTGGGGGGGGCGGGGGGGGGGGGATTGTCTGTCAAAATGCCCAGCACCCCCCAGATGAAAAGCGGGATGTACCTGCGTAGGCCAGCCTGACTATGGTGGCCTCGTCCTGCGCCAGGTGGGCGATCCCGGGCAGAATGTACTCGGGGTAGATGTTGATGTCGTTGCGGGGCACTTCCTTGACCAGCGCCAGCACCTTGGTGAGGGTCCGCACGGCCTCTGCCCGCACACGGGGCACCGCGTCGCTGCAGAAGTGCAGCAGGTAGGGCGTGATGCGGTCCAGCAGCACCTCTACGCTCAGCCGGTCCGCCAGGTGCAGAATGAGCTCCAACGCCGCCAGCTTGGAGTCGCAGCAGTGCAGCGTCTGCAGGCAGGAGGTGATGACTGACACCAAGACGGCCAGACCGCCACCCTGCTGCTGCTCGCCACCCTGCTGCTGCTCGCCACCCTGCTGCTGCTCGCCGCTGCTGCACAGATTGTTCAGGATGTTCTCCAAGTCCTTGCGGATCACCAGGACACGCTCGTCCGCCGATTGAAAGGTCTCCTTGGCAAACTGGGCCATGTAGGGCTGGAGGAAGGTATAGAAAATGTCCGGGAAGGCCTTGCCCCTCTGCTGCTTCAGGTACTCCTCCGCAGACAGACGCTTCTCCGGCTCACGCTGCACCATCTGGGCCACCTGCGAGTGGGATTTTCTTTTTAGCCAAATAAGGATAACGGAGTTCTGTCAATACAAGGCCAACAACGGACAGACAGAGGAACCAAAGCGAGATTCACTGACAGCATGAAATAACCCCACCCAGTTTCTGTGTGATGCTGGCGCCTTGCTGTTGAGCCCTAGGGTGAGACATGCAACAGGGATTGTTCCAGTGGAAATTTCGAGCTGTGCAAAAACAATCTATAACAAAGTAAATGCTTCAAAGCATTATTCCGCCCACAATTGGTCCCATAATGCAATGCAGAACATAGGGTGATGGAGGTAAGGAACTCCTACAGAAAAAAATATATACTGATGCGGCATTTTTCCAGCAAAGAACCAAGCAGAAAGTGGGTCGAACCCATCCGAAAGAAAGCTTACCAGCTCCCGGACACCCCTGTCCTCAATTTTCAGCAGTACTTGTTCAGTCTGGAAGTGTCCTTTGCGGTAGGCAAGTAACTGGGACAGGTCGAACAGAGGAATTCCCTCCGTGAAGAGCTCTGCTATGACACAGCCTGAAAAATATCCCAAAGTCCCCCAAAAAAGCACTGCCTTAAAGATTTGCCAACACAATGAGGTACATACTCTTACAGTGTGTGAATATATATGGTACAGATGTCTTTACATTACATTTTATATATTTTGTTTTTTTTTTTTAAAAAAGCAGAGTGTACGCAAATGAGGCTTACCCTGCAAATGCATTTACATAGGATTGCCTGGTGAAAATCACCATGACCTTACATGCCATAAATATCTGTGTTTGTCTCTTCCACCATTCACTCAAACCCATGTGGTTCAGGTACAGGGTATCTCTAAACAGTTCTTTATCGAGTGCAGTTCTTAAAATGTAAGTACACGTATACCCTTCCCCTGAAAAAGGCTACAGGCTCACCACAACTCTGCTCTCGATAAATTCTGACTATATATAGCTCTGGAAAAGATTAAGAGACCACAACACCATTTTTTGTTTCACTCATTTCTCAGTTTATGGGTGTGCGTCTGTGAATAATATACTGCTTTTTTTTTTTTTTTTGCAAACTGCAGTCTGGTTCTTCTCCGTTTCTCACTAATGAAGGGCTTCTTCCCTGCTTTCTGCTTCTAGGAGCCTGATGTGAACTGTCCTAGCAGTGCACTTCACACCTGCACTTAATGTTTCCCATTCCTTTTGAAGGTCACTTGATGTCATCCTCTAATTTATGAGGCACTGCTGGATACGTCGATGGTCGTCCCTGGCATTAGAAAGCCGCTTCTGCCCTCTACCTGGCTGATTTTTGGTCGTTCCCAGTGTCTCCTGCTTCACCTCGATCATTTGTACCCGCTGTCTTAGAAAATCTGAGCCTGGAATCAACCTGCTGCTCAGTGTAACCTTCTGCCAGCAGAACCAGGATTAAACCAGGATTTAAAAATACAGATTTTTTTATAGAGTGGTCGGTCTATTAATTTTTCCAGAGCTGTATGCATGTCAGGAATAAGCCGCTTGAATGACACTTTTGTTTCGGGGTTGCAGTTACAGTACAGCTAAGTAGGTAAGTAAGGCAAAAACGCATGGACGTCTACCTGCAGAGAATATGTCCATGGGTTGCTTCAGCTCTCCCCTGGTTCTTTGGCCATTGGAGGTGAGGTCCACCAATGGGGTTGTGTGGTCGCTCTCTGTGGTGAACATGCTCCCGTCCACGAAACGCTCAGGGGCGATGTAGCATGTCCTCCTCCTGGAGGTGTCGAAGAAGTAGTTGAAGTCAGCGGGATTGTCTTCTGGCAAGTAGGTGGGCTTGAAGCTGGCGAAATCGGCTAAAAGCACCCAGTTCCAGCTGGTCACCATGACGTTCTCAGTCTTGATGTCACCGTGCCTCACGCCTGATTTGTGGGCCTGGTCCACAGCATTCAGGATCTGGAAGGCGATCCACTTCTTCTCAATGTTGTTGAGGAAGGGCCGGGTGCTGATGCGGTCATACAGGTTGTCCCGCACATACTGTCGAAACAAGATGGCCGCCTTCTCTGTGAGAGTGGCCTTTTGGAATGGCAAGCAGTTCTGGCATGAGTGCAGCCTGATCTTCAGCTCCTCCAGCTCCTGTTTGTAGCTGGTTAGGGGCAAGGAAGGATCCTGGATGGCAAACACCTTCACCACCACCAGCCCCTCTCTGTGCTTTGCCCGGGCCACTTTGAAGAACCTGGTGCTGCCCAGACTCTTGTCGTACTCATAGTCATGGATATCTGAGAAATAACTGTCCACCGACAGAATCTGAGATGGAGCGATACCAGCAAGTTGATTCCCCATTGCACAACCTCAAAGTAGCGAGTACTGAGTGCGGATCCTGTCCAGGAATAAAAATAAATAAATACATTTATTTAAAGACGTATTTTAACAATTAGAAATCACCCAGGAAAACTTTCCGCCTAAGAAACACATTATCAGCAACATCTACCCGTTAATTAAAATATGCCGACCAACTACATTAGGTTTTAAAATACTACGGAACCATAGGAAACCAGATGCGTCAAACACTTGCGGATAGTAAACTGGCTAATTTAAGTACACCGTAATCCCAACATAACAAATAACATCGAGAACACCTCCTGTGAACGGAATGCTGCGTTTACACAGGTTTATGAGTAGTTGTGCGATAGATAAATAAGAATTATTTCTTGTTGGGTGATTATGAACATAAACAACCATTAATGACATTTAAATGTATGCATAGGTAAAGCTCAGTAGTTGCTTACTAGAAAAATAATCAGAAATGTTGCGTGCACTTTAAAATAAAGATCATTAACAACAACGGACACGTGATGCGAAGCGCAAATCGGCGCAAGTTATTGTTTACCTGGCTTGGGTTTCAGCTCACTCGGCCAGGCTAACTAGTTAGCAGGCATTTCTGTTATCCACCCATAAGATCCCCCTCCCTCGGTAAATTAGACACGCATGTCATATGCTTAACGTGATCTGCCCGTTCATACAGGACCCGTGAAATAGAAGAACGGCGGGGATCCGTCCGTATTAAAAACGCAGCAGAGCGAACGTTTCCGGGCAGCGGTGAAATGCATCAGAATACCGCCAGCCCCCTTTCCCGGCTCCCAGTCCGCTGGGCTCGATCAGATGACAGGCTCGGCTGACTTCCTCCAGCTGACCGTATGAATCCGGGTTAATAGTGGGACGGCACATATGCAAGTAGGAAGTGCGCGCGGACTGCTGCGGCGGATGCGGGGTTCACCTGATACCAGTGGAGTCTTGTTTAACAAAAACGTAGGGAAACACAGATTTTTTATATATATATATATATATATATGTTTATCGTCCATTTATGCAGTGCAGGATCGCGGTGAGCCTGAGCCGGAACCTATCCCGGGAGGCCCAGCGCACAGAGCAGGGAACGGCCTGGACAGGATACCAGTGTATCGCAGGACACACGCATACATGTACACAAACATACAGAGCAGAGCCAAATATACTTAAAGAAAATTAAACACAAACACAGGCGGGTAGTGAAATCAATAATATTTTAATATGAACAGTGATGTATTTTAAATAGATTTTTATTCAAAATAGTTTGGTGGTTTTATATTCTTAGCCTGTAGAACACCTTGTGACGTGTTTAATTTTTAAAATTCGTGCCAAAATGTTTTTTTTTCTTCATTTCAGTCTTTGTAAAGGTACGATGATTGCTACAGGGGTGCCGGATAAATGGCTGCCCCGGCGCAGTGACTGCGAGCTTTGGAGTGCAAGAAGACGCGTAGGGAAATCGCAGAATTCCTGTATATGTAATTGATTTGTACGTGAACAAATGACGAATAACCTATCATGAACTAGATTGAATGGACTGCAGAAAAGTGAGCGCTTCTCCTTTTGTCCACCGGGTAGCGCAGGCGCCGTGTGCGTTAGCCGCTGGTCTCGGGTCAGGCAGAGGAGAGCAAGAACGAGAAATAAATAACGGGAGATGCATGTAGCCATACAATACTACAGGATATCCTGGGTTTTTAAAGATAGTTCTGTTATTTAAGCGTGTGATAACCGTCTCAAGTCTTCTGTACTTGAGGTCTAAGAAGGGGCTTATCAAAACAGTTTAGGAGTTCCTATCTGTTATGTAACTGGATAACTGTAGTCGCCATTGACAAGTGCGCCATTTGAAGTTAAATAATCTCAAAAAAGAAGACGCCAATGTTGATCCACCACAGGGGATAACGGCACTTGTACGTAGAAGACCTGGGTGAAGCAGGATTGTACATGCTTAGAAATCGTTATGAAACCATGGACGTGTTCCTTGGATGTTTGTGTTGATTCACTGATTTATCTAATCGGCAGTAATAGTACAGATTTTAGCGCTACACGTCAGTGGCTTGCCGTCTGTGAATTTGTTGTGGTTCAGAATTAGATAGAAAGAAAATTGGATAATACAAGAGACGCATGTAATATAACATGGGGTTTCTTCTGTTATGCGGGGTTAAGGGGGGTGGACCTCTTCACTCCAAGTGAATTTTATTGCGTATTAAAGTCCTGGTCTGGATATAGTGCTTAATAAGACGTTAAAACCTGCAAACTCTACGTTACAGTGAACAGATAAGTTAATGTTAAAAAAAACAAAGAACTATAGTAACATAAATACAAAAAAAGATGACAGCTGGGATGTAGCGAAGCTTCACGGCCCATTGGGGGGTGGGGAGTGTTGTAAGCTGTCAGTCACTTATCTAGCGTAAACCAGTGGGGAGACTTGCGGAAGTAGCCAATAGGAGGTGGCTTACGCCTTTTGGGGCTTGTAGCCCCGCCCATTGAGGGCGTGGACTCTCTAGACTGGTGACGTGCGACTGTTTTGGACGGTTCGCTAGTTCCTCCTTCTCCCCTGTGCGCCCTCAGCGCGTTGACCTCACCCGGCAACCGTCAGTCTGTGCGTCGCAGCTTCGCGGAAGATGCTGGAAAAAAGGGAACCGCTGGTAAGTTTTGGTTACAATGAACTTCCCATTCAGTTCAGTCCCATATTTCTCCCTAGCCAGTGAGACAGCTTCTCTTTTCTCGGCGTTTCCGAGTTGCAGCTGTCACGGGGCTGCGTGACGAGGAGGGTAAAACAAAAATACACACTGGCAGCCACAGCATGTGTCTTAATTTCATTCCACCGGAGGAGCAGGTTTGCTGTAGCTGCATGCCAGGCATTTTGTAGTCGAGAAGCACTGAAGATTTCAAAAATCGTAGAGATATCATTTTGAGAAGTCTGGCGGCGAGAGCCCGAGTGACTGCGAACCAGTGCGTTACGACTGGGGTGTCCGTTTGTAGTTGCTCAGCGTTAGCATGCTAATGTTGTTAGCTGCGCTGCACTGGGACCCTTGCCGACTATATCGGCACATGCATGAAACCCTGCCCAAAGGCAGATTAATGGACCTGTGTTTCACGTGTGCTGTTTTCTAAAAGAGTGGCTATTGTCGTGCACTCCTGGGCTTACCTATTTTTTGGACTTAGGGTATTACTGACGTGCGGAATGGCCAATTAATCCATCACCCAAAATGTAACTTGCGTATTAAGAAAGTCCTGGGCTGGCAAAACTGTATTGCCCCCCGAGCCGCTTAATATACTCTCGACGTCTGTGTCTAGCTGCAATTAAGTTGTCCGATATTAGTTATCACAGAGGAAAATATTTACTGGGAGCGTGTGGTTGGGAAACATCAAGTTCAATGGTCGGTTGACCGATCGGCAATATTTAGTGAGATATGCTGCAAGTTGATCAGGGCGAAAAATGGTCTGCAGTGGGGTTTTTTGGGGGGTGCGCAATAGAAAGGAGTTGGGCGTAGGACGTAAATTTTAGCATTACAACAGTGTTGCGATCATGACAGCTGAGAAACTGTAAGATTGCAAACATTACAACAGTGTTACGATCATGACAGCTGCGAAACTGCGAGTCTGTCTGTCAGGAGGATAGCCTGGAAAGTCGGAATGACGTATTGATGTGGCGCACCCTTCACCCTTTCTCGTTGAAATAATTCCTGTGGGAAAAGTAGACTGGCATACAGATCTGCACATGCCCTGGTGGAATTCGCCAGAGTAGCTACTGTTTTCTGGGGGGAAAACTAGCAACTGCGTTTAAAATAATCAGACACAATTGCCTTAATTGCAACTTATTTTTAACCATCCTGAAAGGAATGTTAAGTGATAATGCTTTATTTTCTTTTTATTTAACGAAATCAGATAGGTCTTGTTTGATCTGAGGGCATATGTGCAGTTTATTTTGTTTATATAGTTCATTTAACGCAGTGTATTGTGCAAGTGAAAATTCCAGTTACTGACCAGCACTTTTTAAAATTGTAAAATGGTGATGGTTGAAACATTAACACTTGTAGTATTTGCTAGCTTTGAGGGCTGGGGAGCGTTGACGTAAATATCAATCCATCTTGTATAGTAACATTTGTTCCTAATATTTTCATTTCCTGTGTTAGATGGAGTAGTTATTTTCAGAAATATGTGGAAGCAAGATTCAAAGCTTGTTAGATTCATAGCTTTCGTTCCTGCTGTGGTAATTGAATAGGGCCATAATCACACTGAATCTGATTGCACTGTAATAGTAAATATGGCTTTCTCTTGTATCTATGACAACAACAGCAGCATAGCCCCCTCTATTCCCTTATTGGCTGCTTCTAACTACAAGTTTCCATGCCTTGGGTTTAAAGCTTGGCCTGAGGGTCACATTAACTTGGCCATGTGAGCGGATTGTGTTGCCCTGAGGTCTAGTGTTTTTTTTTTTTTTTTTTGTTTTGTTTTGTTTTTCGGTTTTTGCAGCAGCTTAGATGAGACATGCTCAGGAGAGGGCTCGATGTCCCACTCTCTCCTTTTTTAAAGCGTGATGTTCCAATCTCAGGCCTGTGGGGGGGGTGGGAGGCTATGATTACTCCCAACGCTGCAAAAGTCTGATTTGTTCTGGTGCACCAGTATAATCTGTTGCTTTTTAATTAGTGTGCTGTTTTGGGTCAGACATGATGTTATTGACCAGTCCTCCCTGACCGCAGTTTTAGCCAGAGAGGCTGGCTGAACAGGCCCTATTGATGTGAAATTCAGCAGCCAGACAGTGGGTCAGTTTTAAACCATAAATCACTTTACCTCTGTCTATTTGAATTTGTATTTGTGAGCAAAGGAGGACATTTTACTAGGGTCTTGGCTGTGGGCAACAGGGACATCTTACTCATATGGTACGTCCATGCATCCCCACATTGTTTTCGAGATGTAATGTGGACCACTTCCCGTGGTCTGATTGGTCACGTGTCACCTGAAGTGATCTTTGAAAGCTTGTTTCTTCTGATATTTTATCAGTTCAAACAAACGCTCAAAAGCAGCACAACATCAAATTCAGGACAACGAGCTAATCCAATGAGGTTTGATTTGTTCAGTATTTTAGTTTTACTTAGTTTAGTTTTATCTGATGGCAGCTGCTCCCTTTAGGTAAATAGGGTTTTTTCTGTCCTTCCTTCTCTGTTGCACAATGCAAAGGAGAGAAATGCAAGCAGAGATTGGTAGTAATGAGTTGCTATGGCCAACTATTTAGATACGGTTTCTTAGACTCTACATCTACATGAAAGATCATCAGGCGTCCCAGCATATGATTTGTACTTTTTAACAGAGCTCCGAATGAATTTAAGCAGTTCTCTGGTTTAATTATAACCTGTTCGGTGTATTGTCAACCCAATGGATATAGAGTGGGGAGGCCAACACTGCAAGGGCTTGGTAAGTGATATTTGTGGCAGGAGTTGGCTCTAAATTTCGATTCATTGTATTTTGTATCTTAGCA
The DNA here is from genome assembly GCA_026779605.1 of Mormyrus hasselquistii. Taxonomy (NCBI): domain Eukaryota; kingdom Metazoa; phylum Chordata; class Actinopteri; order Osteoglossiformes; family Mormyridae; genus Mormyrus; species Mormyrus hasselquistii. The sequence goes on from JAODKE010000146.1 coordinate 24,756,743, forward strand.
TTCCACTCTTGGCTCTTTTGTTATGTGTAAGCTGTGCTGGGCTCACAAAATTGCACTGTGAGTTTTTGGCTTTTAGAACAAAGCCGAGAGCGGTGTTCTTTTCGAACAAACACAAAGCCTGTTATTCCGAGTAGTCAAATAGCATGATATTTTTGAGAGCCGGGCCTACTGACTTTTAAAGGGCCGAAACAGAAAAATGTTAACACACATGGATTAGCTACTTACTATGACCTGTATATATATGACCATTGCCAGTTTCACACAGGTCAGTGTTTAACCTTGCTAAATCGTGTTCGGGTCGGCACTGTCCCATTTGTAAGTTTTAAAATGTATAAAAGCACCACATAAATTTATGTTCTGCATCAAGGCTTTTTGACTTTGTCAGGAACCTCTATTTAAACAAAGTAAAAGAAAATAAAGAAAAATAAATTACTAAATTATAAATGCTCTGTTCAAGATTATAACAGCTCTGGTGCTGGGGTCGGCACCGACCCCTTTTTAAGTTTAAAATGCATACAAGCACAGATTTGTGTACTGCATCAAGGCTTTTTGACTTTGTCAGGAATCTCTATTTAAACAAAATAAATTAAAACAAAATCAAGGCAAGACATGCCCATACATGTAAGATAAGATAAGACCAATTCAGTTTATTTAAATAATTCTCTTGAGATTTATTTTTCCATTTCTTTTTTTTATATATAGAAAATGTATGCTGTCAAAAGAGAGGTCCAGAAAGCCACACCAAAAATATTAAAAACAATCTTTTCACGGATAAGGAAGCCTAACAAGGTTACCAAGAAGTAAGAAACAAATTGGATGATAAATAATTGTTTTGAGGGTATTATTTTAATGATTTAAGACACGGGTCAGCACCGACCCATTTAACATAAGAGATAGGAACAGAGCTAACATGCGACAAATAATAGCTCATTATCTTTTAGTAGAAACCATTTTGTAGAGAACAGTTTGGTTAAAGACTTCCTTTAAATTGGCTGCTTCTGTTCACACTTCTTCAGATGGGCAACTCAAATGAAATATAGGTGCTCCATAAACTTAAACTGCTTCAGCTAGTTTAAATTATGTTATTCTTCAATGGGTTTTACTTGGTGGGCAGTCCTCTGCACCAGGTGTGGAGGTCAGAGCTCAGTGGTTGTTAAGCTGGCAAAGATTAATGGTGATGGGTAAATGATCATTTCCAGTGAATAGAATATATATTTATTAAGCTGGGTTTTTAAAATAAAATATTTGAATGAAACTGCATTTATGATTATGGAATATTTCGAACAAAAAACCAAAACCAAACCAAAGCACACTTGAAATGAAAACGTCTTATGAAAAATGCCACATTTTAGTTTTATTGTAAAAAGCAAGTTCCCTAAAAAAAGTAGAAAATACTTTGCATTTCTTGCAAATAAAATTAATTCCAGTGGGAACCATTTATAGTGCTCAAATCTGTCTGGGTGTAATTAATCACTCTAAGCGGATGATCCTTATAACCAATCATCTTCATGATGTCTCAGGCAGATTACCATCTAATTGACATTTGTATATTTATTGCATGCATATAAGGTAATAAAACGCAGACAGACATGTTCATTATAAGCAATTTCCACTCTTTTTTTGGCTAAGTGTACTGAATTCTTTTATACAGTGGTGCTTGAATGTTTGTGGACCCTTTAGAATTGTCTTCATTTCATCATAAATATGACTTCAAACATCATCAGATTTTCACACATGTCCTCAAAGTAGATAAAGAGAACCCAGTTAAATTAATGAGACAAAAATATTTGACTAGGTCAATTATTTATTGAGGAAAATGATCCAATATTACATATCTGGCAGTATGTGAACCATATCCAATGTGAACCAATCATTTAATTTTTGTTGAAGTTAAGACTTAACACTTTGTACTAATTTAAAAATATTAATAATTACTGATGAGGAAATTTATGGCAAAACATCTTTAATTAGGCTACTATAAACAGATATTCGGTTCAATTTGATTGTGCATTCATTCATTTTAAGCATTTTTGAGGCATTTTGTAGTACAATTTGAATATCCTCCGAGACAGTATAAGCAAATGCCGAATGCGTAAAAAGCCCCACAATTTTTCTCCGACTGGCATACAGCGTTGGTTGCGCTTTGTTGCGACAGCAGCCCCCTGTGTATCGCAAACTGTAGCCAGTACGCAATATAGCCCAAGCTAGCAACTCCCAAGTCATCCATTGCTTTTTCCATGATATTCGCGTTGTCTTACAGAATTGCGTGTGGTTTGTTTAGTGGGATTTTCCATAAATACTTGTCACCGTCTTATCTGATGTTCTTATGCTCCACCTGCTGCAAGGGGTATGCGCATGACATCACAGTAGGCAGAAGTCACTGTGCTCACACCGACTTAGTGCCAAAAAACTGAGTGCAGCGTTCAGTTTGAATGCCACAAAAAACACGTCTGAACTGGGAAAGAACTTTCATGCGATTGTAAAAATAGCTCCTATTTTGTGTTAAACCTATCTTTTTAGAGACTGACGAAAGCTAAATTAGTATTGGTTGTGCATTGGTCACATATGGCAGATACATGACCTATCAAATAGGTCTGGATCGGCGAGAATACCGATCCGAGTATCTGATTGATGCATCTCTAATGGTGATAATTACAAGCGGTTATGATGAATTCTGTATGTATGATAGATTGTCATTCCTATTGATTGTGGTCTTTAAAATGTCCAGACTCTAATAAGACATTAAACCCCTAACAGGGCATGCTAATTCTTTTACACATTTGCTCTGGTTGCTCTTATATATGCTTAAACAAGTAATGCAGTTGTGTCTTTGTATTTACTGTGCAACCTTAACGGATATCAATAACCTCATCCAAATGGCTTCCAGAAATATACTAGTTCTGAGAAGTTACTGGGTGCACCCTCTTGTTTTTGACGTTTAGCAAATGTGTTAGTAGGCAGTGTGACTTTCGCCTGCTCATGTCAGCATTTTTGTGGTCTGCCGTCTTCATGTGAGGTGACAGATGGATATATGGGCGCTGTTGGCATGGTTTCAGCATTGTGGGTCATGCACGCTCCAGTGTGGTATCCACACATGAACTCAGCTGCAACTTTTACAACAACCTTACCAGGATATAGCTGTTAGCCATTTTCTGGATGTGGAGAAGATGCTTTGATCCTCATTAGTGGAAGTGGCTGGTGTTATTTATATTGTTGTCCACAACATGTATACCTTGCTTTGTTCCGTTTTATTTTGCCCCAGGATGATGTCAGTCCTAATACTTATAATCTACTTGTTCAGCCCAAGCGAGTCAGTTCCTTATTTGTATATATATGTGTTTCTCTGTACACCTTTTCCATGAGCCTGTCTCCTCATTTCATACACGCATTTGTTTCAGCTTAGTCCCACCCGTTTTCTCCTATAACCACGGTATTGGAGAAGGTACATTAATCTCTTCCTCAGTGCAAGTGTATTAAATCTGATGGTTCCCTTTGTCCACTCGATTGCAGACATCTCTGCAGTCATTTTGTCATACGTTTCTGCTCCATTCATCAGTGGTCAGTCAAAATGCACTCGAGCAGGGCTCATGTTACCACCCTACCATAGTGCACTTCTCTTGGATATCTGCAGATTCCTTAAAGGGTCTTGATGTTGTTGTTAAGGATGTTTTAGGCTTTTACTTGGCCCTGTCTTGCAGCTGCACCAGGTTATTTAGTCATGCAGTGTCGGGATGGGGACTGCCTGCCCGTCCTGTACCTGTGTCCTTGTCTATGCCCTGCTTGCCTGCCCTCTATCTGAGCCCCTGTCTGTGCACTACCTGCCCTCCCTGTACCTGAGCTCCTGTCTGCCCTACCTGCCCTCCCTTTACCTGAGCTCCTGTCTGTGCCCTACCTGCCCTCCCTGTACCTGAGCTCCTGTCTGTGCCCTACCTGCCCTCCCTG